>OU343162.1:62534331-63734331 GCA_910595825.1 Philhelius pedissequus
CAAAAAACTAATTTTAAAAAATTTGGACATTTTTATCTTTAAACGCGATTTCTGAGGAAACTAAGCGTCCTAGACCCATCAAACTTTACACTTTGTCTGTCCCTTAAAATTCGATTTGCGGCTAAACTACTTGCCCTAGCGACTTAAAAATTATATATTCGTGATCTTGGAAGTGCCACCTTTCAATCCATGTAACGAATGCCACAGAAAACTAATTTTAAAAAATTTGGACATTTTTATCTTTAAACGCGATTTCTGAGGAAACTAAGCGTCCTAGACCCATCAAACTTTACACTTTGTCTGTCCCTTAAAATTCGATTTGCGGCTAAACTACTTGCCCTAGCGACTTAAGAATTATATATTCGTGATCTTGGAAGTGCCACCTTTCAATCCATGTAACGAATGACACTGTCCCTTAAAATTCGATTTGCGGCGAAACTACTTGCCCTAGCGACTTAAAAATTATATATTCGTGATCTTGGAAGTGCCACCTTTCAATCCATGTAACGAATGACACAAAAAACTAATTTTAAAAAATTTGGACATTTTTATCTTTAAACGCGATTTCTGAGGAAACTAAGCGTCCTAGACCCATCAAACTTTACACTTTGTCTGTCCCTTAAAATTCGATTTGCGGCTAAACTACTTGCCCTAGCGACTTAAAAATTATATATTCGTGATCTTGGAAGTGCCACCTTTCAATCCATGTAACGAATGACACAAAAAACTAATTTTAAAAAATTTGGACATTTTTATCTTTAAACGCGATTTCTGAGGAAACTAAGCGTCCTAGACCCATCAAACTTTACACTTTGTCTGTCCCTTAAAATTCGATTTGCGGCTAAACTACTTGCCCTAGCGACTTAAAAATTATATATTCGTGATCTTGGAAGTGCCACCTTTCAATCCATGTAACGAATGACACAAAAAACTAATTTTAAAAAATTTGGACATTTTTATCTTTAAACGCGATTTCTGAGGAAACTAAGCGTCCTAGACCCATAAAACTTTACACTTTGTCTGTCCCTTAAAATTCGATTTGCGGCTAAACTACTTGCCCTAGCGACTTAAAAATTATATATTCGTGATCTTGGAAGTGCCACCTTTCAATCCATGTAACGAATGACACAAAAAACTAATTTTAAAAAATTTGGACATTTTTATCTTTAAACGCGATTTCTGACGAAACTAAGCGTCCTAGACCCATCAAACTTTACACTTTGTCTGTCCCTTAAAATTCGATTTGCGGCTAAACTACTTGCCCTAGCGACTTAAAAATTATATATTCGTGATCTTGGAAGTGCCACCTTTCAATCCATGTAACGAATGACACAAAAAACTAATTTTAAAAAATTTGGACATTTTTATCTTTAAACGCGATTTCTGAGGAAACTAAGCGTCCTAGACCCATAAAACTTTACACTTTGTCTGTCCCTTAAAATTCGATTTGCGGCTAAACTACTTGCCCTAGCGACTTAAAAATTATATATTCGTGATCTTGGAAGTGCCACCTTTCAATCCATGTAACGAATGACACAAAAAACTAATTTTAAAAAATTTGGACATTTTTATCTTTAAACGCGATTTCTGACGAAACTAAGCGTCCTAGACCCATCAAACTTTACACTTTGCCTGTCCCTTAAAATTCGATTTGCGGCTAAACTACTTGCCCTAGCGACTTAAAAATTATATATTCGTGATCTTGGAAGTGCCACCTTTCAATCCATGTAACGAATGACACAAAAAACTAATTTTAAAAAATTTGGACATTTTTATCTTTAAACGCGATTTCTGAGGAAACTAAGCGTCCTAGACCCATCAAACTTTACACTTTGTCTGTCCCTTAAAATTCGATTTGCGGCGAAACTACTTGCCCTAGCGACTTAAAAATTATATATTCGTGATCTTGGAAGTGCCACCTTTCAATCCATGTAACGAATGACACAAAAAACTAATTTTAAAAAATTTGGACATTTTTATCTTTAAACGCGATTTCTGAGGAAACTAAGCGTCCTAGACCCATCAAACTTTACACTTTGTCTGTCCCTTAAAATTCGATTTGCGGCTAAACTACTTGCCCTAGCGACTTAAAAATTATATATTCGTGATCTTGGAAGTGCCACCTTTCAATCCATGTAACGAATGACACAAAAAACTAATTTAAAAAAATTTGGACATTTTTATCTTTAAACGCGATTTCTGACGAAACTAAGCGTCCTAGACCCATCAAACTTTACACTTTGTCTGTCCCTTAAAATTCGATTTGCGGCTAAACTACTTGCCCTAGCGACTTAAAAATTATATATTCGTGATCTTGGAAGTACCACCTTTCAATCCATGTAACGAATGACACAAAAAACTAATTTTAAAAAATTTGGACATTTTTATCTTTAAACGCGATTTCTGAGGAAACTAAGCTTCCTAGACCCATCAAACTTTACACTTTGTCTGTCCCTTAAAATTCGATTTGCGGCTAAACTACTTGCCCTAGCGACTTAAAAATTATATATTCGTGATCTTGGAAGTGCCACCTTTCAATCCATGTAACGAATGACACAAAAAACTAATTTTAAAAAATTTGGACATTTTTATCTTTAAACGCTATTTCTGACGAAACTAAGCGTCCTAGACCCATCAAACTTTACACTTTGTCTGTCCCTTAAAATTCGATTTGCGGCTAAACTACTTGCCCTAGCGACTTAAAAATTATATATTCGTGATCTTGGAAGTGCCACCTTTCAATCCATGTAACGAATGACACAAAAAACTAATTTTAAAAAAATTTGGACATTTTTATCTTTAAACGCGATTTCTGAGGAAACTAAGCGTCCTAGACCCATCAAACTTTACACTTTGTCTGTCCCTTAAAATTCGATTTGCGGCGAAACTACTTGCCCTAGCGACTTAAAAATTATATATTCGTGATCTTGGAAGTGCCACCTTTCAATCCATGTAACGAATGACACAAAAAACTAATTTTAAAAAATGTGGACATTTTTATCTTTAAACGCGATTTCTGAGGAAACTAAGCGTCCTAGACCCATCAAACTTTACACTTTGTCTGTCCCTTAAAATTCGATTTGCGGCTAAACTACTTGCCCTAGCGACTTAAAAATTATATATTCGTGATCTTGGAAGTGCCACCTTTCAATCCATGTAACGAATGACACAAACAACTAATTTTAAAAAATTTGGACATTTTTATCTTTAAACGCGATTTCTGACGAAACTAAGCGTCCTAGACCCATCAAACTTTACTTGTCTGTCCCTTAAAATTCGATTTGCGGCTAAACTACTTGCCCTAGCGACTTAAAAATTATATATTCGTGATCTTGGAACTGCCACCTTTCAATCCATGTAACGAATGACACAAAAAACTAATTTTAAAAAATTTGGACATTTTTATCTTTAAACGCGATTTCTGAGGAAACTAAGCGTCCTAGACCCATCAAACTTTACACTTTGTCTGTCCCTTAAAATTCGATTTGCGGCTAAACTACTTGCCCTAGCGACTTAAAAATTATATATTCGTGATCTTGGAAGTGCCACCTTTCAATCCATGTAACGAATGACACAAAAAACTAATTTTAAAAAAATTGGACATTTTTATCTTTAAACGCGATTTCTGACGAAACTAAGCGTCCTAGACCCATCAAACTTTACTTGTCTGTCCCTTAAAATTCGATTTGCGGCTAAACTACTTGCCCTAGCGACTTAAAAATTATATATTCGTGATCTTGGAAGTGCCACCTTTCAATCCATGTAACGAATGACACAAAAAACTAATTTTAAAAAATTTGGACATTTTTATCTTTAAACGCGATTTCTGAGGAAACTAAGCGTCCTAGACCCATCAAACTTTACACTTTGTCTGTCCCTTAAAATTCGATTTGCGGCTAAACTACTTGCCCTAGCGACTTAAAAATTATATATTCGTGATCTTGGAAGTGCCACCTTTCAATCCATGTAACGAATGACACAGAAAACTAATTTTAAAAAATTTGGACATTTTTATCTTTAAACGCGATTTCTGAGGAAACTAAGCGTCCTAGACCCATCAACTTTACACTTTGTCTGTCCCTTAAAATTCGATTTGCGGATAAACTACTTGCCCTAGCGACTTAAAAATTATATATTCGTGATCTTGGAAGTGCCACCTTTCAATCCATGTAACGAATGACACAGAAAACTAATTTTAAAAAATTTGGACATTTTTATCTTTAAACGCGATTTCTGAGGAAACTAAGCGTCCTAGACCCATCAACTTTACACTTTGTCTGTCCCTTAAAATTCGATTTGCGGATAAACTACTTGCCCTAGCGACTTAAAAATTATATATTCGTGATCTTGGAAGTGCCACCTTTCAATCCATGTAACGAATGACACAAAAAACTAATTTTAAAAAATTTGGACATTTTTATCTTTAAACGCGATTTCTGACGAAACTAAGCGTCCTAGACCCATCAAACTTTACACTTTGTCTGTCCCTTAAAATTCGATTTGCGGCTAAACTACTTGCCCTAGCGACTTAAAAATTATATATTCGTGATCTTGGAAGTGCCACCTTTCAATCCATGTAACGAATGACACAAAAAACTAATTTTAAAAAATTTGGACATTTTTATCTTTAAACGCGATTTCTGAGGAAACTAAGCGTCCTAGACCCATCAAACTTTACACTTTGTCTGTCCCTTAAAATTCGATTTGCGGCGAAACTACTTGCCCTAGCGACTTAAAAATTATATATTCGTGATCTTGGAAGTGCCACCTTTCAATCCATGTAACGAATGACACAAAAAACTAATTTTAAAAAATGTGGACATTTTTATCTTTAAACGCGATTTCTGAGGAAACTAAGCGTCCTAGACCCATCAAACTTTACACTTTGTCTGTCCCTTAAAATTCGATTTGCGGCTAAACTACTTGCCCTAGCGACTTAAAAATTATATATTCGTGATCTTGGAAGTGCCACCTTTCAATCCATGTAACGAATGACACAAAAAACTAATTTTAAAAAATTTGGACATTTTTATCTTTAAACGCGATTTCTGACGAAACTAAGCGTCCTAGACCCATCAAACTTTACACTTTGTCTGTCCCTTAAAATTCGATTAGCGGCTAAACTACTTGCCCTAGCGACTTAAAAATTATATATTCGTGATCTTGGAAGTGCCACCTTTCAATCCATGTAACGAATGACACAGAAAACTAATTTTAAAAAATTTGGACATTTTTATCTTTAAACGCGATTTCTGAGCAAACTAAGCGTCCTAGACCCATCAACTTTACACTTTGTCTGTCCCTTAAAATTCGATTTGCGGATAAACTACTTGCCCTAGCGACTTAAAAATTATATATTCGCGATGTTGGAAGTGCCACCTTTCAATCCATGTAACGAATGACACAAAAAACTAATTTTAAAAAATTTGGACATTTTTATCTTTAAACGCGATTTCTGAGGAAACTAAGCGTCCTAGACCCATCAAACTTTACACTTTGTCTGTCCCTTAAAATTCGATTTGCGGCGAAACTACTTGCCCTAGCGACTTAAAAATTATATATTCGTGATCTTGGAAGTGCCACCTTTCAATCCATGTAACGAATGACACAAAAAACTAATTTTAAAAAATGTGGACATTTTTATCTTTAAACGCGATTTCTGAGGAAACTACTTGCCCTAGCGACTTAAAAATTATATATTCGTGATCTTGGAAGTGCCACCTTTCAATCCATGTAACGAATGACACAAAAAACTAATTTTAAAAAATTTGGACATTTTTATCTTTAAACGCGATTTCTGAGGAAACTAAGCGTCCTAGACCCATCAAACTTTACACTTTGTCTGTCCCTTAAAATTCGATTTGCGGCGAAACTACTTGCCCTAGCGACTTAAAAATTATATATTCGTGATCTTGGAAGTGCCACCTTTCAATCCATGTAACGAATGACACAAAAAACTAATTTTAAAAAATGTGGACATTTTTATCTTTAAACGCGATTTCTGAGGAAACTAAGCGTCCTAGACCCATCAAACTTTACACTTTGTCTGTCCCTTAAAATTCGATTTGCGGCTAAACTACTTGCCCTAGCGACTTAAAAATTATATATTCGTGATCTTGGAAGTGCCACCTTTCAATCCATGTAACGAATGACACAAAAAACTAATTTTAAAAAATTTGGACATTTTTATCTTTAAACGCGATTTCTGACGAAACTAAGCGTCCTAGACCCATCAAACTTTACACTTTGTCTGTCCCTTAAAATTCGATTAGCGGCTAAACTACTTGCCCTAGCGACTTAAAAATTATATATTCGTGATCTTGGAAGTGCCACCTTTCAATCCATGTAACGAATGACACAGAAAACTAATTTTAAAAAATTTGGACATTTTTATCTTTAAACGCGATTTCTGAGCAAACTAAGCGTCCTAGACCCATCAACTTTACACTTTGTCTGTCCCTTAAAATTCGATTTGCGGATAAACTACTTGCCCTAGCGACTTAAAAATTATATATTCGCGATCTTGGAAGTGCCACCTTTCAATCCATGTAACGAATGACACAAAAAACTAATTTTAAAAAATTTGGACATTTTTATCTTTAAACGCGATTTCTGAGGAAACTAAGCGTCCTAGACCCATCAAACTTTACACTTTGTCTGTCCCTTAAAATTCGATTTGCGGCGAAACTACTTGCCCTAGCGACTTAAAAATTATATATTCGTGATCTTGGAAGTGCCACCTTTCAATCCATGTAACGAATGACACAAAAAACTAATTTTAAAAAATGTGGACATTTTTATCTTTAAACGCGATTTCTGAGGAAACTAAGCGTCCTAGACCCATCAAACTTTACACTTTGTCTGTCCCTTAAAATTCGATTTGCGGCTAAACTACTTGCCCTAGCGACTTAAAAATTATATATTCGTGATCTTGGAAGTGCCACCTTTCAATCCATGTAACGAATGACACAAAAAACTAATTTTAAAAAATTTGGACATTTTTATCTTTAAACGCGATTTCTGAGGAAACTAAGCGTCCTAGACCCATCAAACTTTACACTTTGTCTGTCCCTTAAAATTCGATTTGCGGCGAAACTACTTGCCCTAGCGACTTAAAAATTATATATTCGTGATCTTGGAAGTGCCACCTTTCAATCCATGTAACGAATGACACAAAAAACTAATTTTAAAAAATTTGGACATTTTTATCTTTAAACGCGATTTCTGAGGAAACTAAGCGTCCTAGACCCATCAAACTTTACACTTTGTCTGTCCCTTAAAATTCGATTTGCGGCTAAACTACTTGCCCTAGCGACTTAAAAATTATATATTCGTGATCTTGGAAGTGCCACCTTTCAATCCATGTAACGAATGACACAAAAAACTTATTTTAAAAAAATTGGACATTTTTATCTTTAAGCGCGATTTCTGAGGAAACTAAGCGTCCTAGACCCATCAAACTTTACACTTTGTCTGTCCCTTAAAATTCGATTTGCGGCTAAACTACTTGCCCTAGCGACTTAAAAATTATATATTCGTGATCTTGGAAGTGCCACCTTTCAATCCATGTAACGAATGACACAAAAAACTAATTTTAAAAAATTTGGACATTTTTATCTTTAAACGCGATTTCTGAGGAAACTAAGCGTCCTAGACCCATCAAACTTTACACTTTGTCTGTCCCTTAAAATTCGATTTGCGGCGAAACTACTTGCCCTAGCGACTTAAAAATTATATATTCGTGATCTTGGAAGTGCCACCTTTCAATCCATGTAACGAATGACACAAAAAACTAATTTTAAAAAATTTGGACATTTTTATCTTTAAACGCGATTTCTGACGAAACTAAGCGTCCTAGACCCATCAAACTTTACACTTTGTCTGTCCCTTAAAATTCGATTTGCGGCTAAACTACTTGCCCTAGCGACTTAAAAATTATATATTCGTGATCTTGGAAGTGCCACCTTTCAATCCATGTAACGAATGACACAAAAAACTAATTTTAAAAAATTTGGACATTTTTATCTTTAAACGCGATTTCTGAGGAAACTAAGCGTCCTAGACCCATCAAACTTTACACTTTGTCTGTCCCTTAAAATTCGATTTGCGGCTAAACTACTTGCCCTAGCGACTTAAAAATTATATATTCGTGATCTTGGAAGTGCCACCTTTCAATCCATGTAACGAATGACACAAAAAACTAATTTTAAAAAATTTGGACATTTTTATCTTTAAACGCGATTTCTGAGGAAACTAAGCGTCCTAGACCCATCAAACTTTACACTTTGTCTGTCCCTTAAAATTCGATTTGCGGCTAAACTACTTGCCCTAGCGACTTAAAAATTATATATTCGTGATCTTGGAAGTGCCACCTTTCAATCCATGTAACGAATGACACAAAAAACTAATTTTAAAAAATTTGGACATTTTTATCTTTAAACGCGATTTCTGAGGAAACTAAGCGTCCTAGACCCATCAAACTTTACACTTTGTCTGTCCCTTAAAATTCGATTTGCGGCTAAACTACTTGCCCTAGCGACTTAAAAATTATATATTCGTGATCTTGGAAGTGCCACCTTTCAATCCATGTAACGAATGACACAAAAAACTAATTTTAAAAAATTTGGACATTTTTATCTTAAAACGCGATTTCTGAGGAAACTAAGCGTCCTAGACCCATCAAACTTTACACTTTGTCTGTCCCTTAAAATTCGATTTGCGGCTAAACTACTTGCCCTAGCGACTTAAAAATTATATATTCGTGATCTTGGAAGTGCCACCTTTCAATCCATGTAACGAATGACACAAAAACTAATTTTAAAAAATTTGGACATTTTTATCTTTAAACGCGATTTCTGACGAAACTAAGCGTCCTAGACCCATCAAACTTTACACTTTGTCTGTCCCTTAAAATTCGATTTGCGGCTAAACTACTTGCCCTAGCGACTTAAAAATTATATATTCGTGATCTTGGAAGTGCCACCTTTCAATCCATGTAACGAATGACACAAAAAACTAATTTTAAAAAATTTGGACATTTTTATCTTTAAACGCGATTTCTGAGGAAACTAAGCGTCCTAGACCCATCAAACTTTACACTTTGTCTGTCCCTTAAAATTCGATTTGCGGCTAAGCTACTTGCCCTAGCGACTTAAAAATTATATATTCGTGATCTTGGAAGTGCCACCTTTCAATCCATGTAACGAATGACACAAAAAACTAATTTTAAAAAATTTGGACATTTTTATCTTTAAACGCGATTTCTGACGAAACTAAGCGTCCTAGACCCATCAAACTTTACACTTTGTCTGTCCCTTAAAATTCGATTTGCGGCTAAACTACTTGCCCTAGCGACTTAAAAATTATATATTCGTGATCTTGGAAGTGCCACCTTTCAATCCATGTAACGAATGACACAAAAAACTAATTTTAAAAAATTTGGACATTTTTATCTTTAAACGCGATTTCTGACGAAACTAAGCGTCCTAGACCCATCAAACTTTACACTTTGTCTGTCCCTTAAAATTCGATTTGCGGCTAAACTACTTGCCCTAGCGACTTAAAAATTATATATTCGTGATCTTGGAAGTGCCACCTTTCAATCCATGTAACGAATGACACAAAAAACTAATTTTAAAAAATTTGGACTTTTTTATCTTCAAACGCGATTTCTGAGGAAACTAAGCGTCCTAGACCCATCAAACTTTACACTTTGTCTGTCCCTTAAAATTCGATTTGCGGCTAAACTACTTGCCCTAGCGACTTAAAAATTATATATTCGTGATCTTGGAAGTGCCACCTTTCAATCCATGTAACGAATGACACAAAAAACTAATTTTAAAAAATTTGGACATTTTTATCTTTAAACGCGATTTCTGAGGAAACTAAGCGTCCTAGACCCATCAAACTTTACACTTTGTCTGTCTCTTAAAATTCGATTTGCGGCTAAACTACTTGCCCTAGCGACTTAAAAATTATATATTCGTGATCTTGGAAGTGCCACCTTTCAATCCATGTAACGAATGACACAAAAAACTAATTTTAAAAAATTTGGACATTTTTATCTTTAAACGCGATTTCTGAGGAAACTAAGCGTCCTAGACCCATCAAACTTTACACTTTGTCTGTCCCTTAAAATTCGATTTGCGGCGAAACTACTTGCCCTAGCGACTTAAAAATTATATATTCGTGATCTTGGAAGTGCCACCTTTCAATCCATGTAACGAATGACACAAAAAACTAATTTTAAAAAATTTGGACATTTTTATCTTTAAACGCGATTTCTGACGAAACTAAGCGTCCTAGACCCATCAAACTTTACACTTTGTCTGTCCCTTAAAATTCGATTTGCGGCTAAACTACTTGCCCTAGCGACTTAAAAATTATATATTCGTGATCTTGGAAGTGCCACTTTTCAATCCATGTAACGAATGACACAAAAAACTAATTTTAAAAAATTTGGACATTTTTATCTTTAAACGCGATTTCTGAGGAAACTAAGCGTCCTAGACCCATCAAACTTTACACTTTGTCTGTCCCTTAAAATTCGATTTGCGGCTAAACTACTTGCCCTAGCGACTTAAAAATTATATATTCGTGATCTTGGAAGTGCCACCTTTCAATCCATGTAACGAATGACACAAAAAACTAATTTTAAAAAAATTGGACATTTTTATCTTTAAACGCGATTTCTGACGAAACTAAGCGTCCTAGACCCATCAAACTTTACACTTTGTCTGTCCCTTAAAATTCGATTTGCGGCTAAACTACTTGCCCTAGCGACTTAAAAATTATATATTCGTGATCTTGGAAGTGCCACCTTTCAATCCATGTAACGAATGACACAAAAAACTAATTTTAAAAAATTTGGACATTTTTATCTTTAAACGCGATTTCTGAGGAAACTAAGCGTCCTAGACCCATCAAACTTTACACTTTGTCTGTCCCTTAAAATTCGATTTGCGGCTAAACTACTTGCCCTAGCGACTTAAAAATTATATATTCGTGATCTTGGAAGTGCCACCTTTCAATCCATGTAACGAATGACACAAAAAACTAATTTTAAAAAATTTGGACATTTTTATCTTTAAACGCGATTTCTGACGAAACTAAGCGTCCTAGACCCATCAAACTTTACACTTTGTCTGTCCCTTAAAATTCGATTTGCGGCTAAACTACTTGCCCTAGCGACTTAAAAATTATATATTCGTGATCTTGGAAGTGCCACCTTTCAATCCATGTAACGAATGACACAAAAAACTAATTTTAAAAAATTTGGACATTTTTATCCTTAAACGCGATTTCTGAGGAAACTAAGCGTCCTAGACCCATCAAACTTTACACTTTGTCTGTCCCTTAAAATTCGATTTGCGGCTAAACTGCTTGCCCTAGCGACTTAAAAATTATATATTCGTGATCTTGGAAGTGCCACCTTTCAATCCATGTAACGAATGACACAAAAAACTAATTTTAAAAAATTTGGACATTTTTATCTTTAAACGCGATTTCTGAGGAAACTAAGCGTCCTAGACCCATCAAACTTTACACTTTGTCTGTCCCTTAAAATTCGATTTGCGGCGAAACTACTTGCCCTAGCGACTTAAAAATTATATATTCGTGATCTTGGAAGTGCCACCTTTCAATCCATGTAACGAATGACACAAAAAACTAATTTTAAAAAATTTGGACATTTTTATCTTTAAACGCGATTTCTGACGAAACTAAGCGTCCTAGACCCATCAAACTTTACACTTTGTCTGTCCCTTAAAATTCGATTTGCGGCTAAACTACTTGCCCTAGCGACTTAAAAATTATATATTCGTGATCTTGGAAGTGCCACTTTTCAATCCATGTAACGAATGACACAAAAAACTAATTTTAAAAACTTTGGACATTTTTATCTTTAAACGCGATTTCTGAGGAAACTAAGCGTCCTAGACCCATCAAACTTTACACTTTGTCTGTCCCTTAAAATTCGATTTGCGGCGAAACTACTTGCCCTAGCGACTTAAAAATTATATATTCGTGATCTTGGAAGTGCCACCTTTCAATCCATGTAACGAATGACACAAAAAACTAATTTTAAAAAATTTGTACATTTTTATCTTTAAACGCGATTTCTGAGGAAACTAAGCGTCCTAGACCGATCAAACTTTACACTTTGTCTGTCCCTTAAAATTCGATTTGCGGCGAAACTACTTGCCCTAGCGACTTAAAAATTATATATTCGTGATCTTGGAAGTGCCACCTTTCAATCCATGTAACGAATGACACAAAAAACTAATTTTAAAAAATTTGGACATTTTTATCTTTAAACGCGATTTCTGAGGAAACTAAGCGTCCTAGACCCATCAAACTTTACACTTTGTCTGTCCCTTAAAATTCGATTTGCGGCTAAACTACTTGCCCTAGCGACTTAAAAATTATATATTCGTGATCTTGGAAGTGCCACCTTTCAATCCTTGTAACGAATGACACAAAAAACTAATTTTAAAAAATTTGGACATTTTTATCTTTAAACGCGATTTCTGAGGAAACTAAGCGTCCTAGACCCATCAAACTTTACACTTTGTCTGTCCCTTAAAATTCGATTTGCGGCTAAACTACTTGCCCTAGCGACTTAAAAATTATATATTCGTGATCTTGGAAGTGCCACCTTTCAATATATGTAACGAATGACACAAAAGACTAATTTTAAAAAATTTGGACATTTTTATCTTTAAACGCGATTTCTGAGGAAACTAAGCGTCCTAGACCCATCAAACTTTACACTTTGTCTGTCCCTTAAAATTCGATTTGCGGCTAAACTACTTGCCCTAGCGACTTAAAAATTATATATTCGTGATCTTGGAAGTGCCACCTTTCAATCCTTGTAACGAATGACACAAAAAACTAATTTTAAAAAATTTGGACATTTTTATCTTTAAACGCGATTTCTGAGGAAACTAAGCGTCCTAGACCCATCAAACTTTACACTTTGTCTGTCCCTTAAAATTCGATTTGCGGCTAAACTACTTGCCCTAGCGACTTAAAAATTATATATTCGTGATCTTGGAAGTGCCACCTTTCAATATATGTAACGAATGACACAAAAAACTAATTTTAAAAAATTTGGACATTTTTATCTTTAAACGCGATTTCTGAGGAAACTAAGCGTCCTAGACCCATCAAACTTTACACTTTGTCTGTCCCTTAAAATTCGATTTGCGGCTAAACTACTTGCCCTAGCGACTTAAAAATTATATATTCGTGATCTTGGAAGTGCCACCTTTCAATCCATGTAACGAATGGCACAAAAAACTAATTTTAAAAAATTTGTACATTTTTATCTTTAAACGCGATTTCTGAGGAAACTAAGCGTCCTAGACCGATCAAACTTTACACTTTGTCTGTCCCTTAAAATTCGATTTTCGGCGAAACTACTTGCCCTAGCGACTTAAAAATTATATATTCGTGATCTTGGAAGTGCCACCTTTCAATCCATGTAACGAATGACACAAAAAACTAATTTTAAAAAATTTGGACATTTTTATCTTTAAACGCGATTTCTGAGGAAACTAAGCGTCCTAGACCCATCAAACTTTACACTTTGTCTGTCCCTTAAAATTCGATTTGCGGCTAAACTACTTGCCCTAGCGACTTAAAAATTATATATTCGTGATCTTGGAAGTGCCACCTTTCAATCCTTGTAACGAATGACACAAAAAACTAATTTTAAAAAATTTGGACATTTTTATCTTTAAACGCGATTTCTGAGGAAACTAAGCGTCCTAGACCCATCAAACTTTACACTTTGTCTGCCCCTTAAAATTCGATTTGCGGCTAAACTACTTGCCCTAGCGACTTAAAAATTATATATTCGTGATCTTGGAAGTGCCACCTTTCAATATATGTAACGAATGACACAAAAAACTAATTTTAAAAAATTTGGACATTTTTATCTTTAAACGCGATTTCTGAGGAAACTAAGCGTCCTAGACCCATCAAACTTTACACTTTGTCTGTCCCTTAAAATTCGATTTGCGGCTAAACTACTTGCCCTAGCGGCTTAAAAATTATATATTCGTGATCTTGGAAGTGCCACCTTTCAATCCATGTAACGAATGACACAAAAAACTAATTTTAAAAAAATTGGACATTTTTATCTTTAAACGCGATTTCTCTCGAAACTAAGCGTCCTAGACCCATCAAACTTTACACTTTGTCTGTCCCTTAAAATTCGATTTGCGGCTAAACTACTTGCCCTAGCGACTTAAAAATTATATATTCGTGATCTTGGAAGTGCCACCTTTCAATCCATGTAACGAATGACACAAAAAACTAATTTTAAAAAATTTGGACATTTTTATCTTTAAACGCGATTTCTGAGGAAACTAAGCGTCCTAGACCCATCAAACTTTACACTTTGTCTGTCCCTTAAAATTCGATTTGCGGCTAAACTACTTGCCCTAGCGACTTGAAAATTATATATTCGTGATCTTGGAAGTGCCACCTTTCAATATATGTAACGAATGACACAAAAAACTAATTTTAAAAAATTTGGACATTTTTATCTTTAAACGCGATTTCTGAGGAAACTAAGCGTCCTAGACCCATCAAACTTTACACTTTGTCTGTCCCTTAAAATTCGATTTGCGGCTAAACTACTTGCCCTAGCGACTTAAAAATTATATATTCGTGATCTTGGAAGTGCCACCTTTCAATCCATGTAACGAATGACACAAAAAACTAATTTTAAAAAAATTGGACATTTTTATCTTTAAACGCGATTTCTGGCGAAACTAAGCGTCCTAGACCCATCAAACTTTACACTTTGTCTGTCCCTTAAAATTCGATTTGCGGCTAAACTACTTGCCCTAGCGACTTAAAAATTATATATTCGTGATCTTGGAAGTGCCACCTTTCAATCCATGTAACGAATGACACAAAAAACTAATTTTAAAAAAATTGGACATTTTTATCTTTAAACGCGATTTCTGGCGAAACTAAGCGTCCTAGACCCATCAAACTTTACACTTTGTCTGTCCCTTAAAATTCGATTTGCGGCTAAACTACTTGCCCTAGCGACTTAAAAATTATATATTCGTGATCTTGGAAGTGCCACCTTCCAATCCATGTAACAAATGACACAAAAAACTAATTTTAAAAAATTTGGACATTTTTATCTTTTTACTTGCCCTAGCGACTTAAAAATTATATATTCGTGATCTTGGAAGTGCCACCTTTCAATCCATGTAACGAATGACACAAAAAACTAATTTTAAAAAATTTGGACATTTTTATCTTTAAACGCGATTTCTGAGGAAACTAAGCGTCCTAGACCCATCAAACTTTACACTTTGTCTGTCCCTTAAAATTCGATTTGCGGCGAAACTACTTGCCCTAGCGACTTAAAACTTATATATTCGTGATCTTGGAAGTGCCACCTTTCAATCCATGTAACGAATGACACAAAAAACTAATTTTTAAAAATTTGGACATTTTTATCTTTAAACGCGATTTCTGACGAAACTAAGCGTCCTAGACCCATCAAACTTTACACTTTGTCTGTCCCTTAAAATTCGATTTGCGGCGAAACTACTTGCCCTAGCGACTTAAAAATTATATATTCGTGATCTTGGAAGTGCCACCTTTCAATCCATGTAACGAATGACACAAAAAACTAATTTTAAAAAATTTGGACATTTTTATCTTTAAACGCGATTTCTGAGGAAACTAAGCGTCCTAGACCCATCAAACTTTACACTCTGTCTGTCCCTTAAAATTCGATTTGCGGCTAAACTACTTGCCCTAGCGACTTAAAAATTATATATTCGTGATCTTGGAAGTGCCACCTTTCAATCCATGTAACGAATGACACAAAAAACTAATTTTAAAAAATTTGGACATTTTTATCTTTAAACGCGATTTCTGAGGAAACTAAGCGTCCTAGACCCATCAAACTTTACACTTTGTCTGTCCCTTAAAATTCGATTTGCGGCTAAACTACTTGCCCTAGCGACTTAAAAATTATATATTCGTGATCTTGGAAGTGCCACCTTTCAATCCATGTAACGAATGACACAAAAAACTAATTTTAAAAAAATTGGACATTTTTATCTTTAAACGCGATTTCTGGCGAAACTAAGCGTCCTAGACCCATCAAACTTTACACTTTGTCTGTCCCTTAAAATTCGATTTGCGGCTAAACTACTTGCCCTAGCGACTTAAAAATTATATATTCGTGATCTTGGAAGTGCCACCTTCCAATCCATGTAACGAATGACACAAAAAACTAATTTTAAAAAATTTGGACATTTTTATCTTTTTACTTGCCCTAGCGACTTAAAAATTATATATTCGTGATCTTGGAAGTGCCACCTTTCAATCCATGTAACGAATGACACAAAAAACTAATTTTAAAAAATTTGGACATTTTTATCTTTAAACGCGATTTCTGAGGAAACTAAGCGTCCTAGACCCATCAAACTTTACACTTTGTCTGTCCCTTAAAATTCGATTTGCGGCTAAACTACTTGCCCTAGCGACTTAAAAATTATATATTCGTGATCTTGGAAGTGCCACCTTTCAATCCATGTAACGAATGACACAAAAAACTAATTTTAAAAAATTTGTACATTTTTATCTTTAAACGCGATTTCTGAGGAAACTAAGCGTCCTAGACCCATCAAACTTTACACTTTGTCTGTCCCTTAAAATTCGATTTGCGGCTAAACTACTTGCCCTAGCGACTTAAAAATTATATATTCGTGATCTTGGAAGTGCCACCTTTCAATATATGTAACGAATGACACAAAAAACTAATTTTAAAAAATTTGGACATTTTTATCTTTAAACGCGATTTCTGAGGAAACTAAGCGTCCTAGACCCATCAAACTTTACACTTTGTCTGTCCCTTAAAATTCGATTTGCGGCTAAACTACTTGCCCTAGCGGCTTAAAAATTATATATTCGTGATCTTGGAAGTGCCACCTTTCAATCCATGTAACGAATGACACAAAAAACTAATTTTAAAAAAATTGGACATTTTTATCTTTAAACGCGATTTCTCTCGAAACTAAGCGTCCTAGACCCATCAAACTTTACACTTTGTCTGTCCCTTAAAATTCGATTTGCGGCTAAACTACTTGCCCTAGCGACTTAAAAATTATATATTCGTGATCTTGGAAGTGCCACCTTTCAATCCATGTAACGAATGACACAAAAAACTAATTTTAAAAAATTTGGACATTTTTATCTTTAAACGCGATTTCTGAGGAAACTAAGCGTCCTAGACCCATCAAACTTTACACTTTGTCTGTCCCTTAAAATTCGATTTGCGGCTAAACTACTTGCCCTAGCGACTTGAAAATTATATATTCGTGATCTTGGAAGTGCCACCTTTCAATATATGTAACGAATGACA
The DNA here is from genome assembly GCA_910595825.1 of Philhelius pedissequus. Classification (NCBI taxonomy): domain Eukaryota; kingdom Metazoa; phylum Arthropoda; class Insecta; order Diptera; family Syrphidae; genus Philhelius; species Philhelius pedissequus. The sequence continues at coordinate 62,551,736 of OU343162.1, forward strand.
CAAAAAACTAATTTTAAAAAATTTGGACATTTTTATCTTTAAACGCGATTTCTGAGGAAACTAAGCGTCCTAGACCCATCAAACTTTACACTTTGTCTGTCCCTTAAAATTCGATTTGCGGCTAAACTACTTGCCCTAGCGACTTAAAAATTATATATTCGTGATCTTGGAAGTGCCACCTTTCAATCCATGTAACGAATGACACAAAAAACTAATTTTAAAAAAATTGGACATTTTTATCTTTAAACGCGATTTCTGGCGAAACTAAGCGTCCTAGACCCATCAAACTTTACACTTTGTCTGTCCCTTAAAATTCGATTTGCGGCTAAACTACTTGCCCTAGCGACTTAAAAATTATATATTCGTGATCTTGGAAGTGCCACCTTTCAATCCATGTAACGAATGACACAAAAAACTAATTTTAAAAAAATTGGACATTTTTATCTTTAAACGCGATTTCTGGCGAAACTAAGCGTCCTAGACCCATCAAACTTTACACTTTGTCTGTCCCTTAAAATTCGATTTGCGGCTAAACTACTTGCCCTAGCGACTTAAAAATTATATATTCGTGATCTTGGAAGTGCCACCTTCCAATCCATGTAACAAATGACACAAAAAACTAATTTTAAAAAATTTGGACATTTTTATCTTTTTACTTGCCCTAGCGACTTAAAAATTATATATTCGTGATCTTGGAAGTGCCACCTTTCAATCCATGTAACGAATGACACAAAAAACTAATTTTAAAAAATTTGGACATTTTTATCTTTAAACGCGATTTCTGAGGAAACTAAGCGTCCTAGACCCATCAAACTTTACACTTTGTCTGTCCCTTAAAATTCGATTTGCGGCGAAACTACTTGCCCTAGCGACTTAAAACTTATATATTCGTGATCTTGGAAGTGCCACCTTTCAATCCATGTAACGAATGACACAAAAAACTAATTTTTAAAAATTTGGACATTTTTATCTTTAAACGCGATTTCTGACGAAACTAAGCGTCCTAGACCCATCAAACTTTACACTTTGTCTGTCCCTTAAAATTCGATTTGCGGCGAAACTACTTGCCCTAGCGACTTAAAAATTATATATTCGTGATCTTGGAAGTGCCACCTTTCAATCCATGTAACGAATGACACAAAAAACTAATTTTAAAAAATTTGGACATTTTTATCTTTAAACGCGATTTCTGAGGAAACTAAGCGTCCTAGACCCATCAAACTTTACACTCTGTCTGTCCCTTAAAATTCGATTTGCGGCTAAACTACTTGCCCTAGCGACTTAAAAATTATATATTCGTGATCTTGGAAGTGCCACCTTTCAATCCATGTAACGAATGACACAAAAAACTAATTTTAAAAAATTTGGACATTTTTATCTTTAAACGCGATTTCTGAGGAAACTAAGCGTCCTAGACCCATCAAACTTTACACTTTGTCTGTCCCTTAAAATTCGATTTGCGGCTAAACTACTTGCCCTAGCGACTTAAAAATTATATATTCGTGATCTTGGAAGTGCCACCTTTCAATATATGTAACGAATGACACAAAAAACTAATTTTAAAAAATTTGGACATTTTTATCTTTAAACGCGATTTCTGAGGAAACTAAGCGTCCTAGACCCATCAAACTTTACACTTTGTCTGTCCCTTAAAATTCGATTTGCGGCTAAACTACTTGCCCTAGCGACTTAAAAATTATATATTCGTGATCTTGGAAGTGCCACCTTTCAATCCATGTAACGAATGACACAAAAAACTAATTTTAAAAAAATTGGACATTTTTATCTTTAAACGCGATTTCTGGCGAAACTAAGCGTCCTAGACCCATCAAACTTTACACTTTGTCTGTCCCTTAAAATTCGATTTGCGGCTAAACTACTTGCCCTAGCGACTTAAAAATTATATATTCGTGATCTTGGAAGTGCCACCTTTCAATCCATGTAACGAATGACACAAAAAACTAATTTTAAAAAAATTGGACATTTTTATCTTTAAACGCGATTTCTGGCGAAACTAAGCGTCCTAGACCCATCAAACTTTACACTTTGTCTGTCCCTTAAAATTCGATTTGCGGCTAAACTACTTGCCCTAGCGACTTAAAAATTATATATTCGTGATCTTGGAAGTGCCACCTTCCAATCCATGTAACAAATGACACAAAAAACTAATTTTAAAAAAATTGGACATTTTTATCTTTTTACTTGCCCTAGCGACTTAAAAATTATATATTCGTGATCTTGGAAGTGCCACCTTTCAATCCATGTAACGAATGACACAAAAAACTAATTTTAAAAAATTTGGACATTTTTATCTTTAAACGCGATTTCTGAGGAAACTAAGCGTCCTAGACCCATCAAACTTTACACTTTGTCTGTCCCTTAAAATTCGATTTGCGGCGAAACTACTTGCCCTAGCGACTTAAAACTTATATATTCGTGATCTTGGAAGTGCCACCTTTCAATCCATGTAACGAATGACACAAAAAACTAATTTTTAAAAATTTGGACATTTTTATCTTTAAACGCGATTTCTGACGAAACTAAGCGTCCTAGACCCATCAAACTTTACACTTTGTCTGTCCCTTAAAATTCGATTTGCGGCGAAACTACTTGCCCTAGCGACTTAAAAATTATATATTCGTGATCTTGGAAGTGCCACCTTTCAATCCATGTAACGAATGACACAAAAAACTAATTTTAAAAAATTTGGACATTTTTATCTTTAAACGCGATTTCTGAGGAAACTAAGCGTCCTAGACCCATCAAACTTTACACTTTGTCTGTCCCTTAAAATTCGATTTGCGGCTAAACTACTTGCCCTAGCGACTTAAAAATTATATATTCGTGATCTTGGAAGTGCCACCTTTCAATCCATGTAACGAATGACACAAAAAACTTATTTTAAAAAAAATTGGACATTTTTATCTTTAAACGCGATTTCTGAGGAAACTAAGCGTCCTAGACCCATCAAACTTTACACTTTGTCTGTCCCTTAAAATTCGATTTGCGGCTAAACTACTTGCCCTAGCGACTTAAAAATTATATATTCGTGATCTTGGAAGTGCCACCTTCCAATCCATGTAACAAATGACACAAAAAACTAATTTTAAAAAATTTGGACATTTTTATCTTTAAACGCGATTTCTGAGGAAACTAAGCGTCCTAGACCCATCAAACTTTACACTTTGTCTGTCCCTTAAAATTCGATTTGCGGCGAAACTACTTGCCCTAGCGACTTAAAAATTATATATTCGTGATCTTGGAAGTGCCACCTTTCAATCCATGTAACGAATGACACAAAAAACTAATTTTAAAAAATTTGGACATTTTTATCTTTAAACGCGATTTCTGAGGAAACTAAGCGTCCTAGACCCATCAAACTTTACACTTTGTCTGTCCCTTAAAATTCGATTTGCGGCTAAACTACTTGCCCTAGCGACTTAAAAATTATATATTCGTGATCTTGGAAGTGCCACCTTTCAATCCATGTAACGAATGACACAAAAAACTAATTTTAAAAAATTTGGACATTTTTATCTTTAAACGCGATTTCTGAGGAAACTAAGCGTCCTAGACCCATCAAACTTTACACTTTGTCTGTCCCTTAAAATTCGATTTGCGGCGAAACTACTTGCCCTAGCGACTTAAAAATTATATATTCGTGATCTTGGAAGTGCCACCTTTCAATCCATGTAACGAATGACACAAAAAACTAATTTTAAAAAATTTGGACATTTTTATCTTTAAACGCTATTTCTGAGGAAACTAAGCGTCCTAGACCCATCAAACTTTACACTTTGTCTGTCCCTTAAAATTCGATTTGCGGCTAAACTACTTGCCCTAGCGACTTAAAAATTATATATTCGTGATCTTGGAAGTGCCACCTTTCAATCCATGTAACGAATGACACAAAAAACTAATTTTAAAAAATTTGGACATTTTTATCTTTAAACGCGATTTCTGACGAAACTAAGTGTCCTAGACCCATCAAACTTTACACTTTGTATGTCCCTTAAAATTCGATTTGCGGCTAAACTACTTGCCCTAGCGACTTAAAAATTTTATATTCGTGATCTTGGAAGTGCCACCTTTCAATCCATGTAACGAATGACACAAAAAACTAATTTTAAAAAATTTGGACATTTTTATCTTTAAACGCGATTTCTGAGGAAACTAAGCGTCCTAGACCCATCAAACTTTACACTTTGTCTGTCCCTTAAAATTCGATTTGCGGCTAAACTACTTGCCCTAGCGACTTAAAAATTATATATTCGTGATCTTGGAAGTGCCACCTTTCAATCTATGTAACGAATGACACAAAAAACTAATTTTAAAAAATTTGGACATTTTTATCTTTAAACGCGATTTCTGAGGAAACTAAGCGTCCTAGACCCATCAAACTTTACACTTTGTCTGTCCCTTAAAATTCGATTTGCGGCTAAACTACTTGCCCTAGCGACTTAAAAATTATATATTCGTGATCTTGGAAGTGCCACCTTTCAATCCATGTAACGAATGACACAAAAAACTAATTTTAAAAAATTTGGACATTTTTATCTTTAAACGCGATTTCTGACGAAACTAAGCGTCCTAGACCCATCAAACTTTACACTTTGTCTGTCCCTTAAAATTCGATTTGCGGCTAAACTACTTGCCCTAGCGACTTAAAAATTATATATTCGTGATCTTGGAAGTGCCACCTTTCAATATATGTAACGAATACACAAAAAACTAATTTTAAAAAATTTGGACATTTTTATCTTTAAACGCGATTTCTGAGGAAACTAAGCGTCCTAGACCCATCAAACTTTACACTTTGTCTGTCCCTTAAAATTCGATTTGCGGCGAAACTACTTCTCCTAGCGACTTAAAAATTATATATTCGTGATCTTGGAAGTGCCACCTTTCAATCCATGTAACGAACGACACAAAAAAACTAATTTTAAAAAATTTGGACATTTTTATCTTTAAACGCGATTTCTGAGGAAACTAAGCGTCCTAGACCGATCAAACTTTACACTTTGTCTGTCCCTTAAAATTCGATTTGCGGCGAAACTACTTGCCCTAGCGACTTAAAAATTATATATTCGTGATCTTGGAAGTGCCACCTTTCAATCCATGTAACGAATGACACAAAAAACTAATTTTAAAAAATTTGGACATTTTTATCTTTAAACGCGATTTCTGACGAAACTAAGCGTCCTAGACCCATCAAACTTTACACTTTGTCTGTCCCTTAAAATTCGATTTGCGGCTAAACTACTTGCCCTAGCGACTTAAAAATTATATATTCGTGATCTTGGAAGTGCCACCTTTCAATATATGTAACGAATACACAAAAAACTAATTTTAAAAAATTTGGACATTTTTATCTTTAAACGCGATTTCTGAGGAAACTAAGCGTCCTAGACCCATCAAACTTTACACTTTGTCTGTCCCTTAAAATTCGATTTGCGGCGAAACTACTTGTCCTAGCGACTTAAAAATTATATATTCGTGATCTTGGTAGTGCCACCTTTCAATCCATGTAACGAATGACACAAAAAAACTAATTTTAAAAAATTTGGACATTTTTATCTTTAAACGCGATTTCTGAGGAAACTAAGCGTCCTAGACCCATCAAACTTTACACTTTGTCTGTCCCTTAAAATTCGATTTGCGGCTAAACTACTTGCCCTAGCGACTTAAAACTTATATATTCGTGATCTTGGAAGTGCCACCTTTCAATCCATGTAACGAATGACACAAAAAACTAATTTTTAAAAATTTGGACATTTTTATCTTTAAACGCGATTTCTGACGAAACTAAGCGTCCTAGACCCATCAAACTTTACACTTTGTCTGTCCCTTAAAATTCGATTTGCGGCAAAACTACTTGCCCTAGCGACTTAAAAATTATATATGCGTGATCTTGGAAGTGCCACCTTTCAATCCATGTAACAAATGACACAAAAAACTAATTTTAAAAAATTTGGACATTTTTATCTTTAAACGCGATTTTTGAGGAAACTAAGCGTCCTAGACCCATCAAACTTTACACTTTGTCTGTCCCTTAAAATTCGATTTGCGGCTAAACTACTTGCCCTAGCGACTTAAAAATTATATATTCGTGATCTTGGAAGTGCCACCTTTCAATCCATGTAACGAATGACACAAAAAACTAATTTTAAAAAATTTGGACATTTTTATCTTTAAACGCGATTTCTGAGGAAACTAAGCGTCCTAGACCCATCAAACTTTACACTTTGTCTGTCCCTTAAAATTCGATTTGCGGCTAAACTACTTGCCCTAGCGACTTAAAAATTATATATTCGTGATCTTGGAAGTGCCACCTTTCAATCCATGTAACGAATGACACAAAAAACTAATTTTAAAAAATTTGGACATTTTTATCTTTAAACGCGATTTCTGACGAAACTAAGCGTCCTAGACCCATCAAACTTTACACTTTGTCTGTCCCTTAAAATTCGATTTGCGGCTAAACTACTTGCCCTAGCGACTTAAAAATTATATATTCGTGATCTTGGAAGTGCCACCTTCCAATCCATGTAACAAATGACACAAAAAACTAATTTTAAAAAATTTGGACATTTTTATCTTTAAACGCGATTTCTGAGGAAACTAAGCGTCCTAGACCCATCAAACTTTACACTTTGTCTGTCCCTTAAAATTCGATTTGCGGCTAAACTACTTGCCCTAGCGACTTAAAAATTATATATTCGTGATCTTGGAAGTGCCACCTTTCAATCCATGTAACGAATGACACAAAAAACTAATTTTAAAAAATTTGGACATTTTTATCTTTAAACGCGATTTCTGAGGAAACTAAGCGTCCTAGACCCATCAAACTTTACACTTTGTCTGTCCCTTAAAATTCGATTTGCGGCTAAACTACTTGCCCTAGCGACTTAAAAATTATATATTCGTGATCTTGGAAGTGCCACCTTTCAATCCATGTAACGAATGACACAAAAAACTAATTTTAAAAAATTTGGACATTTTTATCTTTAAACGCGATTTCTGAGGAAACTAAGCGTCCTAGACCCATCAAACTTTACACTTTGTCTGTCCCTTAAAATTCGATTTGCGGCGAAACTACTTGCCCTAGCGACTTAAAAATTATATATTCGTGATCTTGGAAGTGCCACCTTTCAATCCATGTAACGAATGACACAAAAAACTAATTTTAAAAAATTTGGACATTTTTATCTTTAAACGCGATTTCTGAGGAAACTAAGCGTCCTAGACCCATCAAACTTTACACTTTGTCTGTCCCTTAAAATTCGATTTGCGGCTAAACTACTTGCCCTAGCGACTTAAAAATTATATATTCGTGATCTTGGAAGTGCCACCTTTCAATCCATGTAACGAATGACACAAAAAACTAATTTTAAAAAATTTGGACATTTTTATCTTTAAACGCGATTTCTGAGGAAACTAAGCGTCCTAGACCCATCAAACTTTACACTTTATCTGTCCCTTAAAATTCGATTTGCGGCTAAACTACTTGCCCTAGCGACTTAAAAATTATATATTCGTGATCTTGGAAGTGCCACCTTTCAATCCATGTAACGAATGACACAAAAAACTAATTTTAAAAAATTTGGACATTTTTATCTTTAAACGCGATTTCTGACGAAACTAAGCGTCCTAGACCCATCAAACTTTACACTTTGTCTGTCCCTTACAATTCGATTTGCGGCTAAACTACTTGCCCTAGCGACTTAAAAATTTTATATTCGTGATCTTGGAAGTGCCACCTTTCAATCCATGTAACGAATGACACAAAAAACTAATTTTAAAAAATTTGGACATTTTTATCTTTAAACGCGATTTCTGAGGAAACTAAGCGTCCTAGACCCATCAAACTTTACACTTTGTCTGTCCCTTAAAATTCGATTTGCGGCTAAACTACTTGCCCTAGCGACTTAAAAATTATATATTCGTGATCTTGGAAGTGCCACCTTTCAATCCATGTAACGAATGACACAAAAAACTAATTTTAAAAAATTTGGACATTTTTATCTTTAAACGCGATTTCTGAGGAAACTAAGCGTCCTAGACCCATCAAACTTTACACTTTGGCTGTCCCTTAAAATTCGATTTGCGGCTAAACTACTTGCCCTAGCGACTTAAAAATTATATATTCGTGATCTTGGAAGTGCCACCTTTCAATCCATGTAACGAATGACACAAAAAACTAATTTTAAAAAATTTGGACATTTTTATCTTTAAACGTGATTTCTGACGAAACTAAGCGTCCTAGACCCATCAAACTTTACACTTTGTCTGTCCCTTAAAATTCGATTTGCGGCTAAACTACTTGCCCTAGCGACTTAAAAATTATATATTCGTGATCTTGGAAGTGCCACCTTCCAATCCATGTAACAAATGACACAAAAAACTAATTTTAAAAAATTTGGACATTTTTATCTTTAAACGCGATTTCTGAGGAAACTAAGCGTCCTAGACCCATCAAACTTTACACTTTGTCTGTCCCTTAAAATTCGATTTGCGGCGAAACTACTTGCCCTAGCGACTTAAAAATTATATATTCGTGATCTTGGAAGTGCCACCTTTCAATCCATGTAACGAATGACACAAAAAACTAATTTTAAAAAATTTGGACATTTTTATCTTTAAACGCGATTTCTGAGGAAACTAAGCGTCCTAGACCCATCAAACTTTACACTTTGTCTGTCCCTTAAAATTCGATTTGCGGCTAAACTACTTGCCCTAGCGACTTAAAAATTATATATTCGTGATCTTGGAAGTGCCACCTTTCAATCCATGTAACGAATGACACAAAAAACTAATTTTAAAAAATTTGGACATTTTTATCTTTAAACGCAATTTCTGAGGAAACTAAGCGTCCTAGACCCATCAAACTTTACACTTTGTCTGTCCCTTAAAATTCGATTTGCGGCGAAACTACTTGCCCTAGCGACTTAAAAATTATATATTCGTGATCTTGGAAGTGCCACCTTTCAATCCATGTAACGAATGACACAAAAAACTAATTTTAAAAAATTTGGACATTTTTATCTTTAAACGCGATTTCTGAGGAAACTAAGCGTCCTAGACCCATCAAACTTTACACTTTGTCTGTCCCTTAAAATTCGATTTGCGGCTAAACTACTTGCCCTAGCGACTTAAAAATTATATATTCGTGATCTTGGAAGTGCCACCTTTCAATCCATGTAACGAATGACACAAAAAACTAATTTTAAAAAATTTGGACATTTTTATCTTTAAACGCGATTTCTGAGGAAACTAAGCGTCCTAGACCCATCAAACTTTACACTTTGTCTGTCCCTTAAAATTCGATTTGCGGCTAAACTACTTGCCCTAGCAACTTAAAAATTATATATTCGTGATCTTGGAAGTGCCACCTTTCAATCCATGTAACGAATGACACAAAAAACTAATTTTAAAAAATTTGGACATTTTTATCTTTTTTATTTATTTTTACCTTTCAATCCATGTAACGAATGACACAAAAAACTAATTTAAAAAATTTGGACATTTTTATCTTTTTTATTTATTTTTACCTTTCAATCCATGTAACGAATGACACAAAAAACTAATTTTAAAAAATTTGGACATTTTTATCTTTAAACGCGATTTCTGAGGAAACTAAGCGTCCTAGACCCATCAAACTTTACACTTTGTCTGTCCCTTAAAATTCGATTTGCGGCTAAACTACTTGCCCTAGCGACTTAAAAATTATATATTCGTGATCTTGGAAGTGCCACCTTTCAATCCATGTAACGAATGACACAAAAAACTAATTTTAAAAAATTTGGACATTTTTATCTTTAAACGCGATTTCTGAGGAAACTAAGCGTCCTAGACCCATCAAACTTTACACTTTGTCTGTCCCTTAAAATTCGATTTGCGGCTAAACTACTTGCCCTAGCGACTTAAAAATTATATATTCGTGATCTTGGAAGTGCCACCTTTCAATCCATGTAACGAATGACACAAAAAACTAATTTTAAAAAATTTGGACATTTTTATCTTTAAACGCGATTTCTGAGGAAACTAAGCGTCCTAGACCCATCAAACTTTACACTTTGGCTGTCCCTTAAAATTCGATTTGCGGCTAAACTACTTGCCCTAGCGACTTAAAAATTATATATTCGTGATCTTGGAAGTGCCACCTTTCAATCCATGTAACGAATGACACAAAAAACTAATTTTAAAAAATTTGGACATTTTTATCTTTAAACGCGATTTCTGAGGAAACTAAGCGTCCTAGACCCATCAAACTTTACACTTTGTCTGTCCCTTAAAATTCGATTTGCGGCGAAACTACTTGCCCTAGCGACTTAAAAATTATATATTCGTGATCTTGGAAGTGCCACCTTTCAATCCATGTAACGAATGACACAAAAAACTAATTTTAAAAAATTTTGACATTTTTATCTTTAAACGCGATTTCTGACGAAACTAAGCGTCCTAGACCCATCAAACTTTACACTTTGTCTGTCCCTTAAAATTCGATTTGCGGCTAAACTACTTGCCCTAGCGACTTAAAAATTATATATTCGTGATCTTGGAAGTGCCACCTTTCAATCCATGTAACGAATGACACAAAAAACTAATTTTAAAAAAATTGGATATTTTTATCTTTAAACGCGATTTCTGAGGAAACTAAGCGTCCTAGACCCATCAAACTTTACACTTTGTCTGTCCCTTAAAATTCGATTTGCGGCTAAACTACTTGCCCTAGCGACTTAAAAATTATATATTCGTGATCTTGGAAGTGCCACCTTTCAATCCATGTAACGAATGACACAAAAAACTAATTTTAAAAAATTTGGACATTTTTATCTTTAAACGCGATTTCTGAGGAAACTAAGCGTCCTAGACCCATCAAACTTTACACTTTGTCTGTCCCTTAAAATTCGATTTGCGGCGAAACTACTTGCCCTAGCGACTTAAAAATTATATATTCGTGATCTTGGAAGTGCCACCTTTCAATCCATGTAACGAATGACACAAAAAACTAATTTTAAAAAATTTGGACATTTTTATCTTTAAACGCGATTTCTGAGGAAACTAAGCGTCCTAGACCCATCAAACTTTACACTTTGGCTGTCCCTTAAAATTCGATTTGCGGCTAAACTACTTGCCCTAGCGACTTAAAAATTATATATTCGTGATCTTGGAAGTGCCACCTTTCAATCCATGTAACGAATGACACAAAAAACTAATTTTAAAAAATTTGGACATTTTTATCTTTAAACGCGATTTCTGAGGAAACTAAGCGTCCTAGACCCATCAAACTTTACACTTTGTCTGTCCCTTAAAATTCGATTTGCGGCGAAACTACTTGCCCTAGCGACTTAAAAATTATATATTCGTGATCTTGGAAGTGCCACCTTTCAATCCATGTAACGAATGACACAAAAAACTAATTTTAAAAAATTTTGACATTTTTATCTTTAAACGCGATTTCTGACGAAACTAAGCGTCCTAGACCCATCAAACTTTACACTTTGTCTGTCCCTTAAAATTCGATTTGCGGCTAAACTACTTGCCCTAGCGACTTAAAAATTATATATTCGTGATCTTGGAAGTGCCACCTTTCAATCCATGTAACGAATGACACAAAAACCTAATTTTAAAAAAATTGGATATTTTTATCTTTAAACGCGATTTCTGAGGAAACTAAGCGTCCTAGACCCATCAAACTTTACACTTTGTCTGTCCCTTAAAATTCGATTTGCGGCTAAACTACTTGCCCTAGCGACTTAAAAATTATATATTCGTGATCTTGGAAGTGCCACCTTTCAATCCATGTAACGAATGACACAAAAAACTAATTTTAAAAAATTTGGACATTTTTATCTTTAAACGCGATTTCTGAGGAAACTAAGCGTCCTAGACCCATCAAACTTTACACTTTGTCTGTCCCTTAAAATTCGATTTGCGGCGAAACTACTTGCCCTAGCGACTTAAAAATTATATATTCGTGATCTTGGAAGTGCCACCTTTCAATCCATGTAACGAATGACACAAAAAACTAATTTTAAAAAATTTTGACATTTTTATCTTTAAACGCGATTTCTGAGGAAACTAAGCGTCCTAGACCCATCAAACTTTACACTTTGTCTGTCCCTTAAAATTCGATTTGCGGCTAAACTACTTGCCCTAGAGACTTAAAAATTATATATTCGTGATCCTGGAAGTGCCACCTTTCAATCCATGTAACGAATGACACAAAAAACTAATTTTAAAAAATTTGGACATTTTTATCTTTAAACGCGATTTCTGAGGAAACTAAGCGTCCTAGACCCATCAAACTTTACACTTTGTCTGTCCCTTAAAATTCGATTTGCGGCGAAACTACTTGCGCTAGCGACTTAAAAATTATATATTCGTGATCTTGGAAGTGCCACCTTTCAATCCATGTAACGAATGACACAAAAAACTAATTTTAAAAAATTTGGACATTTTTATCTTTAAACGCGATTTCTGAGGAAACTAAGCGTCCTAGACCCATCAAACTTTACACTTTGTCTGTCCCTTAAAATTCGATTTGCGGCTAAACTACTTGCCCTAGCGACTTAAAAATTATATATTCGTGATCTTGGAAGTGCCACCTTTCAATCCATGTAACGAATGACACAAAAAACTAATTTTAAAAAATTTGGACATTTTTATCTTTAAACGCGATTTCTGAGAAAACTAAGCGTCCTAGACCCATCAAACTTTACACTTTGTCTGTCCCTTAAAATTCGATTTGCGGCTAAACTACTTGCCCTAGCGACTTAAAAATTATATATTCGTGATCTTGGAAGTGCCACCTTTCAATCCATGTAACGAATGACACAAAAAACTAATTTTAAAAAATTTGGACATTTTTATCTTTAAACGCGATTTCTGACGAAACTAAGCGTCCTAGACCCATCAAACTTTACACTTTGTCTGTCCCTTAAAATTCGATTTGCGGCTAAACTACTTGCCCTAGCGACTTAAAAATTATATATTCGTGATCTTGGAAGTGCCACCTTTCAATCCATGTAACGAATGACACAAAAAACTAATTTTAAAAAATTTGGACATTTTTATCCTTAAACGCGATTTCTGAGGAAACTAAGCGTCCTAGACCCATCAAACTTTACACTTTGTCTGTCCCTTAAAATTCGATTTGCGGCTAAACTAATTGCCCTAGCGACTTAAAAATTATATATTCGTGATCTTGGAAGTGCCACCTTTCAATCCATGTAACGAATGACACAAAAAACTAATTTTAAAAAATTTGGACATTTTTATCTTTAAACGCCATTTCTGACGAAACTAAGCGTCCTAGACCCATCAAACTTTACACTTTGTCTGTCCCTTAAAATTCGATTTGCGGCTAAACTACTTGCCCTAGCGACTTAAAAAATATATATTCGTGATCTTGGAAGTGCCACCTTTCAATCCATGTAACGAATGACACAAAAAACTAATTTTAAAAAATTTGTACATTTTTATCTTTAAACGCGATTTCTGAGGAAACTAAGCGTCCTAGACCCATCAAACTTTACACTTTGTCTGTCCCTTAAAATTCTATTTGCGGCTAAACTACTTGCCCTAGCGACTTAAAAATTATATATTCGTGATCTTGGAAGTGCCACCTTTCAATCCATGTAACGAATGACACAAAAAACTAATTTTAAAAAATTTGGACATTTTTATCTTTAAACGCGATTTCTGAGGAAACTAAGCGTCCTAGACCCATCAAACTTTACACTTTGTCTGTCCCTTAAAATTCGATTTGCGGCGAAACTACTTGCCCTAGCGACTTAAAAATTATATATTCGTGATCTTGGAAGTGCCACCTTTCAATCCATGTAACGAATGACACAAAAAACTAATTTTAAAAAATTTTGACATTTTTATCTTTAAACGAGATTTCTGAGGAAACTAAGCGTCCTAGACCCATCAAACTTTACACTTTGTCTGTCCCTTAAAATTCGATTTGCGGCTAAACTACTTGCCCTAGCGACTTAAAAATTATATAAAATTCGATTTGCGGCTAAACTACTTGCCCTAGAGACTTAAAAATTATATATTCGTGATCTTGGAAGTGCCACCTTTCAATCCATGTAACGAATGACACAAAAAACTAATTTTAAAAAAATTGGACATTTTTATCTTTAAACGCGATTTCTGAGGAAACTAAGCGTCCTAGACCCATCAAACTTTACACTTTGTCTGTCCCTTAAAATTCGATTTGCGGCTAAACTACTTGCCCTAGCGACTTAAAAATTATATATTCGTGATCTTGGAAGTGCCACCTTTCAATCCATGTAACGAATGACACAAAAAACTAATTTTAAAAAATTTGGACATTTTTATCTTTAAACGCGATTTCTGAGGAAACTAAGCGTCCTAGACCCATCAAACTTTACACTTTGTCTGTCCCTTAAAATTCGATTTGCGGCTAAACTACTTGCCCTAGCGACTTAAAAATTATATATTCGTGATCTTGGAAGTGCCACCTTTCAATCCATGTAACGAATGACACAAAAAACTAATTTTAAAAAATTTGGACATTTTTATCTTTAAACGCGATTTCTGAGGAAACTAAGCGTCCTAGACCCATCAAACTTTACACTTTGTCTGTCCCTTAAAATTCGATTTGCGGCTAAACTACTTGCCCTAGCGACTTAAAAATTATATATTCGTGATCTTGGAAGTGCCACCTTTCAATCCATGTAACGAATGACACAAAAAACTAATTTTAAAAAATTTGGACATTTTTATCTTTAAACGCGATTTCTGACGAAACTAAGCGTCCTAGACCCATCAAACTTTACACTTTGTCTGTCCCTTAAAATTCGATTTGCGGCTAAACTACTTGCCCTAGCGACTTAAAAATTATATATTCGTGATCTTGGAAGTGCCACCTTTCAATCCATGTAACGAATGACACAAAAAACTAATTTTAAAAAATTTGGACATTTTTATCTTTAAACGCGATTTCTGAGGAAACTAAGCGTCCTAGACCCATCAAACTTTACACTTTGTCTGTCCCTTAAAATTCGATTTGCGGCTAAACTACTTGCCCTAGCGACTTAAAAATTATATATTCGTGATCTTGGAAGTGCCACCTTTCAATCCATGTAACGAATGACACAAAAAACTAATTTTAAAAAATTTGGGCATTTTTATCTTTAAACGCGATTTCTGACGAAACTAAGCGTCCTAGACCCATCAAACTTTACACTTTGTCTGTCCCTTAAAATTCGATTTGCGGCTAAACTACTTGCCCTAGCGACTTAAAAATTATATATTCGTGATCTTGGAAGTGCCACCTTTCAATCCATGTAACGAATGACACAAAAAACTAATTTTAAAAAATTTGGACATTTTTATCTTTAAACGCGATTTCTGACGAAACTAAGCGTCCTAGACCCATCAAACTTTACACTTTGTCTGTCCCTTAAAATTCGATTTGCGGCTAAACTACTTGCCCTAGCGACTTAAAAATTATATATTCGTGATCTTGGAAGTGCCACCTTTCAATCCATGTAACGAATGACACAAAAAACTAATTTTAAAAAATTTGGACATTTTTATCTTTAAACGCGATTTCTGACGAAACTAAGCGTCCTAGACCCATCAAACTTTACACTTTGTCTTTAAACGCTATTTCTGAGGAAACTAAGCGTCCTAGACCCATCAAACTTTACACTTTGTCTGTCCCTTAAAATTCGATTTGCGGCTAAACTACTTGCCCTAGCGACTTAAAAATTATATATTCGTGATCTTGGAAGTGCCACCTTTCAATCCATGTAACGAATGACACAAAAAACTAATTTTAAAAAATTTGGACATTTTTATCTTTAAACGCGATTTCTGACGAAACTAAGCGTCCTAGACCCATCAAACTTTACACTTTGTCTGTCCCTTAAAATTCGATTTGCGGCTAAACTACTTGCCCTAGCGACTTAAAAATTATATATTCGTGATCTTGGAAGTGCCACCTTTCAATCCATGTAACGAATGACACAAAAAACTAATTTTAAAAACTTTGGACATTTTTATCTTTAAACGCGATTTCTGAGGAAACTAAGCGTCCTAGACCCATCAAACTTTACACTTTGTCTGTCCCTTAAAATTCGATTTGCGGCTAAACTACTTGCCCTAGCGACTTAAAAATTATATATTCGTGATCTTGGAAGTGCCACCTTTCAATCCATGTAACAAATGACACAAAAAACTAATTTTAAAAAATTTGGACATTTTTATCTTTAAACGCGATTTCTGACGAAACTAAGCGTCCTAGACCCATCAAACTTTACACTTTGTCTGTCCCTTAAAATTCGATTTGCGGCGAAACTACTTGCCCTAGCGACTTAAAAATTATATATTCGTGATCTTGGAAGTGCCACCTTTCAATCCATGTAACGAATGACCCAAAAAACTAATTTTAAAAAATTTGGACATTTTTATCTTTAAACGCGATTTCTGAGGAAACTAAGCGTCCTAGACCCATCAAACTTTACACTTTGTCTGTCCCTTAAAATTCGATTTGCGGCTAAACTACTTGCCCTAGCGACTTAAAAATTATATATTCGTGATCTTGGAAGTGCCACCTTTCAATCCATGTAACGAATGACACAAAAAACTAATTTTAAAAAATTTGGACATTTTTATCTTTAAACGCGATTTCTGACGAAACTAAGCGTCCTAGACCCATCAAACTTTACACTTTGTCTGTCCCTTAAAATTCGATTTGCGGCTAAACTACTTGCCCTAGCGACTTAAAAATTATATATTCGTGATCTTGTAAGTGCCACCTTTCAATCCATGTAACGAATGGCACAAAAAACTAATTTTAAAAAATTTGAACATTTTTATCTTTAAACGCGATTTCTGAGGAAACTAAGCGTCCTAGACCCATCAAACTTTACACTTTGTCTGTCCCTTAAAATTCGATTTGCGGCGAAACTACTTGCCCTAGCGACTTAAAAATTATATATTCGTGATCTTGGAAGTGCCACCTTTCAATCCATGTAACGAATGACACAAAAAACTAATTTTAAAAAATTTGAACATTTTTATCTTTAAACGCGATTTCTGAGGAAACTAAGCGTCCTAGACCCATCAAACTTTACACTTTGTCTGTCCCTTAAAATTCGATTTGCGGTGAAACTACTTGCCCTAGCGACTTAAAAATTATATATTCGTGATCTTGGAAGTGCCACCTTTCAATCCATGTAACGAATGACCCAAAAAACTAATTTTAAAAAATTTGGACATTTTTATCTTTAACCGCGATTTCTGAGGAAACTAAGCGTCCTAGACCCATCAAACTTTACACTTTGTCTGTCCCTTAAAATTCGATTTGCGGCTAAACTACTTGCCCTAGCGACTTAAAAATTATATATTCGTGATCTTGGAAGTGCCACCTTTCAATCCATGTAACGAATGACACAAAAAACTAATTTTAAAAAATTTGGACATTTTTATCTTTAAACGCGATTTCTGACGAAACTAAGCGTCCTAGACCCATCAAACTTTACACTTTGTCTGTCCCTTAAAATTCGATTTGCGGCTAAACTACTTGCCCTAGCGACTTAAAAATTAT
The DNA here is from genome assembly GCA_910595825.1 of Philhelius pedissequus. Lineage (NCBI taxonomy): Eukaryota > Metazoa > Arthropoda > Insecta > Diptera > Syrphidae > Philhelius > Philhelius pedissequus. Next base: position 62,569,329 of record OU343162.1, read on the forward strand.
ATATTCGTGATCTTGTAAGTGCCACCTTTCAATCCATGTAACGAATGACACAAAAAACTAATTTTAAAAAATTTGAACATTTTTATCTTTAAACGCGATTTCTGAGGAAACTAAGCGTCCTAGACCCATCAAACTTTACACTTTGTCTGTCCCTTAAAATTCGATTTGCGGCGAAACTACTTGCCCTAGCGACTTAAAAATTATATATTCGTGATCTTGGAAGTGCCACCTTTCAATCCATGTAACGAATGACACAAAAAACTAATTTTAAAAAATTTGAACATTTTTATCTTTAAACGCGATTTCTGAGGAAACTAAGCGTCCTAGACCCATCAAACTTTACACTTTGTCTGTCCCTTAAAATTCGATTTGCGGTGAAACTACTTGCCCTAGCGACTTAAAAATTATATATTCGTGATCTTGGAAGTGCCACCTTTCAATCCATGTAACGAATGACCCAAAAAACTAATTTTAAAAAATTTGGACATTTTTATCTTTAAACGCGATTTCTGAGGAAACTAAGCGTCCTAGACCCATCAAACTTTACACTTTGTCTGTCCCTTAAAATTCGATTTGCGGCTAAACTACTTGCCCTAGCGACTTAAAAATTATATATTCGTGATCTTGGAAGTGCCACCTTTCAATCCATGTAACGAATGACACAAAAAACTAATTTTAAAAAATTTGGACATTTTTATCTTTAAACGCGATTTCTGAGGAAACTAAGCGTCCTAGACCCATCAAACTTTACACTTTGTCTGTCCCTTAAAATTCGATTTGCGGCTAAACTACTTGCCCTAGCGACTTAAAAATTATATATTCGTGATCTTGGAAGTGCCACCTTTCAATCCATGTAACGAATGACACAAAAAACTAATTTTAAAAAATTTGGACATTTTTATCTTTAAACGCGATTTCTGACGAAACTAAGCGTCCTAGACCCATCAAACTTTACACTTTGTCTGTCCCTTAAAATTCGATTTGCGGCTAAACTACTTGCCCTAGCGACTTAAAAATTATATATTCGTGATCTTGGAAGTGCCACCTTTCAATCCATGTAACGAATGACACAAAAAACTAATTTTAAAAAATTTGGACATTTTTATCTTTAAACGCGATTTCTGAGGAAACTAAGCGTCCTAGACCCATCAAACTTTACACTTTGTCTGTCCCTTAAAATTCGATTTGCGGCGAAACTACTTGCCCTAGCGACTTAAAAATTATATATTCGTGATCTTGGAAGTGCCACCTTTCAATCCATGTAACGAATGACACAAAAAACTAATTTTAAAAAATTTTGACATTTTTATCTTTAAACGCGATTTCTGAGGAAACTAAGCGTCCTAGACCCATCAAACTTTACACTTTGTCTGTCCCTTAAAATTCGATTTGCGGCTAAACTACTTGCCCTAGAGACTTAAAAATTATATATTCGTGATCCTGGAAGTGCCACCTTTCAATCCATGTAACGAATGACACAAAAAACTAATTTTAAAAAATTTGGACATTTTTATCTTTAAACGCGATTTCTGACGAAACTAAGCGTCCTAGACCCATCAAACTTTACACTTTGTCTGTCCCTTAAAATTCGATTTGCGGCGAAACTACTTGCGCTAGCGACTTAAAAATTATATATTCGTGATCTTGGAAGTGCCACCTTTCAATCCATGTAACGAATGACACAAAAAACTAATTTTAAAAAATTTGGACATTTTTATCTTTAAACGCGATTTCTGAGGAAACTAAGCGTCCTAGACCCATCAAACTTTACACTTTGTCTGTCCCTTAAAATTCGATTTGCGGCTAAACTACTTGCCCTAGCGACTTAAAAATTATATATTCGTGATCTTGGAAGTGCCACCTTTCAATCCATGTAACGAATGACACAAAAAACTAATTTTAAAAAATTTGGACATTTTTATCTTTAAACGCGATTTCTGAGAAAACTAAGCGTCCTAGACCCATCAAACTTTACACTTTGTCTGTCCCTTAAAATTCGATTTGCGGCTAAACTACTTGCCCTAGCGACTTAAAAAATATATATTCGTGATCTTGGAAGTGCAACCTTTCAATCCATGTAACGAATGACACAAAAAACTAATTTTAAAAAATTTGTACATTTTTATCTTTAAACGCGATTTCTGAGGAAACTAAGCGTCCTAGACCCATCAAACTTTACACTTTGTCTGTCCCTTAAAATTCTATTTGCGGCTAAACTACTTGCCCTAGCGACTTAAAAATTATATATTCGTGATCTTGGAAGTGCCACCTTTCAATCCATGTAACGAATGACACAAAAAACTAATTTTAAAAAATTTGGACATTTTTATCTTTAAACGCGATTTCTGAGGAAACTAAGCGTCCTAGACCCATCAAACTTTACACTTTGTCTGTCCCTTAAAATTCGATTTGCGGCGAAACTACTTGCCCTAGCGACTTAAAAATTATATATTCGTGATCTTGGAAGTGCAACCTTTCAATCCATGTAACGAATGACACAAAAAACTAATTTTAAAAAATTTGTACATTTTTATCTTTAAACGAGATTTCTGAGGAAACTAAGCGTCCTAGACCCATCAAACTTTACACTTTGTCTGTCCCTTAAAATTCGATTTGCGGCTAAACTACTTGCCCTAGAGACTTAAAAATTATATATTCGTGATCTTGGAAGTGCCACCTTTCAATCCATGTAACGAATGACACAAAAACTAATTTTAAAAAAATTGGACATTTTTATCTTTAAACGCGATTTCTGAGGAAACTAAGCGTCCTAGACCCATCAAACTTTACACTTTGTCTGTCCCTTAAAATTCGATTTGCGGCTAAACTACTTGCCCTAGCGACTTAAAAATTATATATTCGTGATCTTGGAAGTGCCACCTTTCAATCCATGTAACGAATGACACAAAAAACTAATTTTAAAAAATTTGGACATTTTTATCTTTAAACGCGATTTCTGAGGAAACTAAGCGTCCTAGACCCATCAAACTTTACACTTTGTCTGTCCCTTAAAATTCGATTTGCGGCTAAACTACTTGCCCTAGCGACTTAAAAATTATATATTCGTGATCTTGGAAGTGCCACCTTTCAATCCATGTAACGAATGACACAAAAAACTAATTTTAAAAAATTTGGACATTTTTATCTTTAAACGCGATTTCTGAGGAAACTAAGCGTCCTAGACCCATCAAACTTTACACTTTGTCTGTCCCTTAAAATTCGATTTGCGGCTAAACTACTTGCCCTAGCGACTTAAAAATTATATATTCGTGATCTTGGAAGTGCCACCTTTCAATCCATGTAACGAATGACACAAAAAACTAATTTTAAAAAATTTGGACATTTTTATCTTTAAACGCGATTTCTGACGAAACTAAGCGTCCTAGACCCATCAAACTTTACACTTTGTCTGTCCCTTAAAATTCGATTTGCGGCTAAACTACTTGCCCTAGCGACTTAGAAATTATATATTCGTGATCTTGGAAGTGCCACCTTTCAATCCATGTAACGAATGACACAAAAAACTAATTTTAAAAAATTTGGACATTTTTATCTTTAAACGCGATTTCTGAGGAAACTAAGCGTCCTAGACCCATCAAACTTTACACTTTGTCTGTCCCTTAAAATTCGATTTGCGGCTAAACTACTTGCCCTAGCGACTTAAAAATTATATATTCGTGATCTTGGAAGTGCCACCTTTCAATCCATGTAACGAATGACACAAAAAACTAATTTTAAAAAATTTGGGCATTTTTATCTTTAAACGCGATTTCTGACGAAACTAAGCGTCCTAGACCCATCAAACTTTACACTTTGTCTGTCCCTTAAAATTCGATTTGCGGCTAAACTACTTGCCCTAGCGACTTAAAAATTATATATTCGTGATCTTGGAAGTGCCACCTTTCAATCCATGTAACGAATGACACAAAAAACTAATTTTAAAAAATTTGGACATTTTTATCTTTAAACGCGATTTCTGACGAAACTAAGCGTCCTAGACCCATCAAACTTTACACTTTGTCTGTCCCTTAAAATTCGATTTGCGGCTAAACTACTTGCCCTAGCGACTTAAAAATTATATATTCGTGATCTTGGAAGTGCCACCTTTCAATCCATGTAACGAATGACACAAAAAACTAATTTTAAAAAATTTGGACATTTTTATCTTTAAACGCGATTTCTGAGGAAACTAAGCGTCCTAGACCCATCAAACTTTACACTTTGTCTGTCCCTTAAAATTCGATTTGCGGCGAAACTACTTGCCCTAGCGACTTAAAAATTATATATTCGTGATCTTGGAAGTGCCACCTTTCAATCCATGTAACGAATGACACAAAAAACTAATTTTAAAAAATTTTGACATTTTTATCTTTAAACGAGATTTCTGAGGAAACTAAGCGTCCTAGACCCATCAAACTTTACACTTTGTCTGTCCCTTAAAATTCGATTTGCGGCTAAACTACTTGCCCTAGAGACTTAAAAATTATATATTCGTGATCTTGGAAGTGCCACCTTTCAATCCATGTAACGAATGACACAAAAACTAATTTTAAAAAAATTGGACATTCTTATCTTTAAACGCGATTTCTGAGGAAACTAAGCGTCCTAGACCCATCAAACTTTACACTTTGTCTGTCCCTTAAAATTCGATTTGCGGCTAAACTACTTGCCCTAGCGACTTAAAAATTATATATTCGTGATCTTGGAAGTGCCACCTTTCAATCCATGTAACGAATGACACAAAAAACTAATTTTAAAAAATTTGGACATTTTTATCTTTAAACGCGATTTCTGAGGAAACTAAGCGTCCTAGACCCATCAAACTTTACACTTTGTCTGTCCCTTAAAATTCGATTTGCGGCTAAACTACTTGCCCTAGCGACTTAAAAATTATATATTCGTGATCTTGGAAGTGCCACCTTTCAATCCATGTAACGAATGACACAAAAAACTAATTTTAAAAAATTTGGACATTTTTATCTTTAAACGCGATTTCTGAGGAAACTAAGCGTCCTAGACCCATCAAACTTTACACTTTGTCTGTCCCTTAAAATTCGATTTGCGGCTAAACTACTTGCCCTAGCGACTTAAAAATTATATATTCGTGATCTTGGAAGTGCCACCTTTCAATCCATGTAACGAATGACACAAAAAACTAATTTTAAAAAATTTGGACATTTTTATCTTTAAACGCGATTTCTGACGAAACTAAGCGTCCTAGACCCATCAAACTTTACACTTTGTCTGTCCCTTAAAATTCGATTTGCGGCTAAACTACTTGCCCTAGCGACTTAGAAATTATATATTCGTGATCTTGGAAGTGCCACCTTTCAATCCATGTAACGAATGACACAAAAAACTAATTTTAAAAAATTTGGACATTTTTATCTTTAAACGCGATTTCTGAGGAAACTAAGCGTCCTAGACCCATCAAACTTTACACTTTGTCTGTCCCTTAAAATTCGATTTGCGGCTAAACTACTTGCCCTAGCGACTTAAAAATTATATATTCGTGATCTTGGAAGTGCCACCTTTCAATCCATGTAACGAATGACACAAAAAACTAATTTTAAAAAATTTGGGCATTTTTATCTTTAAACGCGATTTCTGACGAAACTAAGCGTCCTAGACCCATCAAACTTTACACTTTGTCTGTCCCTTAAAATTCGATTTGCGGCTAAACTACTTGCCCTAGCGACTTAAAAATTATATATTCGTGATCTTGGAAGTGCCACCTTTCAATCCATGTAACGAATGACACAAAAAACTAATTTTAAAAAATTTGGACATTTTTATCTTTAAACGCGATTTCTGACGAAACTAAGCGTCCTAGACCCATCAAACTTTACACTTTGTCTGTCCCTTAAAATTCGATTTGCGGCTAAACTACTTGCCCTAGCGACTTAAAAATTATATATTCGTGATCTTGGAAGTGCCACCTTTCAATCCATGTAACGAATGACACAAAAAACTAATTTTAAAAAATTTGGACATTTTTATCTTTAAACGCGATTTCTGACGAAACTAAGCGTCCTAGACCCATCAAACTTTACACTTTGTCTTTAAACGCTATTTCTGAGGAAACTAAGCGTCCTAGACCCATCAAACTTTACACTTTGTCTGTCCCTTAAAATTCGATTTGCGGCTAAACTACTTGCCCTAGCGACTTAAAAATTATATATTCGTGATCTTGGAAGTGCCACCTTTCAATCCATGTAACGAATGACACAAAAAACTAATTTTAAAAAATTTGGACATTTTTATCTTTAAACGCGATTTCTGACGAAACTAAGCGTCCTAGACCCATCAAACTTTACACTTTGTCTATCCCTTAAAATTCGATTTGCGGCTAAACTACTTGCCCTAGCGACTTAAAAATTATATATTCGTGATCTTGGAAGTGCCACCTTTCAATCCATGTAACGAATGACACAAAAAACTAATTTTAAAAACTTTGGACATTTTTATCTTTAAACGCGATTTCTGAGGAAACTAAGCGTCCTAGACCCATCAAACTTTACACTTTGTCTGTCCCTTAAAATTCGATTTGCGGCTAAACTACTTGCCCTAGCGACTTAAAAATTATATATTCGTGATCTTGGAAGTGCCACCTTTCAATCCATGTAACAAATGACACAAAAAACTAATTTTAAAAAATTTGGACATTTTTATCTTTAAACGCGATTTCTGACGAAACTAAGCGTCCTAGACCCATCAAACTTTACACTTTGTCTGTCCCTTAAAATTCGATTTGCGGCGAAACTACTTGCCCTAGCGACTTAAAAATTATATATTCGTGATCTTGGAAGTGCCACCTTTCAATCCATGTAACGAATGACCCAAAAAACTAATTTAAAAAAAATTGGACATTTTTATCTTTAAACGCGATTTCTGAGGAAACTAAGCGTCCTAGACCCATCAAACTTTACACTTTGTCTGTCCCTTAAAATTCGATTTGCGGCTAAACTACTTGCCCTAGCGACTTAAAAATTATATATTCGTGATCTTGGAAGTGCCACCTTTCAATCCATGTAACGAATGACACAAAAAACTAATTTTAAAAAATTTGGACATTTTTATCTTTAAACGCGATTTCTGACGAAACTAAGCGTCCTAGACCCATCAAACTTTACACTTTGTCTGTCCCTTAAAATTCGATTTGCGGCTAAACTACTTGCCCTAGCGACTTAAAAATTATATATTCGTGATCTTGGAAGTGCCACCTTTCAATCCATGTAACGAATGACCCAAAAAACTAATTTTAAAAAATTTGGACATTTTTATCTTTAAACGCGATTTCTGAGGAAACTAAGCGTCCTAGACCCATCAAACTTTACACTTTGTCTGTCCCTTAAAATTCGATTTGCGGCTAAACTACTTGCCCTAGCGACTTAAAAATTATATATTCGTGATCTTGGAAGTGCCACCTTTCAATCCATGTAACGAATGACACAAAAAACTAATTTTAAAAAATTTGGACATTTTTATCTTTAAACGCGATTTCTGAGGAAACTAAGCGTCCTAGACCCATCAAACTTTACACTTTGTCTGTCCCTTAAAATTCGATTTGCGGCTAAACTACTTGCCCTAGCGACTTAAAAATTATATATTCGTGATCTTGGAAGTGCCACCTTTCAATCCATGTAACGAATGACACAAAAAACTAATTTTAAAAAATTTGGACATTTTTATCTTTAAACGCGATTTCTGACGAAACTAAGCGTCCTAGACCCATCAAACTTTACACTTTGTCTGTCCCTTAAAATTCGATTTGCGGCTAAACTACTTGCCCTAGCGACTTAAAAATTATATATTCGTGATCTTGGAAGTGCCACCGTTCAATCCATGTAACGAATGACACAAAAAACTAATTTTAAAAAATTTGAACATTTTTATCTTTAAACGCGATTTCTGAGGAAACTAAGCGTCCTAGACCCATCAAACTTTACACTTTGTCTGTCCCTTAAAATTCGATTTGCGGCGAAACTACTTGCCCTAGCGACTTAAAAATTATATATTCGTGATCTTGGAAGTGCCACCTTTCAATCCATGTAACGAATGACACAAAAAAACTAATTTTAAAAAATTTGGACATTTTTATCTTTAAACGCGATTTCTGAGGAAACTAAGCGTCCTAGACCCATCAAACTTTACACTTTGTCTGTCCCTTAAAATTCGATTTGCGGCTAAACTACTTGCCCTAGCGACTTAAAAATTATATATTCGTGATCTTGGAAGTGCCACCTTTCAATCCATGTAACGAATGACACAAAAAACTAATTTTAAAAAATTTGGACATTTTTATCTTTAAACGCGATTTCTGAGGAAACTAAGCGTCCTAGACCCATCAAACTTTACACTTTGTCTGTCCCTTAAAATTCGATTTGCGGCTAAACTACTTGCCCTAGCGACTTAAAAATTATATATTCGTGATCTTGGAAGTGCCACCTTTCAATCCATGTAACGAATGACACAAAAACTAATTTTAAAAAATTTGGACATTTTTATCTTTAAACGCGATTTCTGACGAAACTAAGCGTCCTAGACCCATCAAACTTTACACTTTGTCTGTCCCTTAAAATTCGATTTGCGGCTAAACTACTTGCCCTAGCGACTTAAAAATTATATATTCGTGATCTTGGAAGTGCCACCTTTCAATCCATGTAACGAATGACACAAAAAACTAATTTTAAAAAATTTGGACATTTTTATCTTTAAACGCGATTTCTGAGGAAACTAAGCGTCCTAGACCCATCAAACTTTACAGTTTGTCTGTCCCTTAAAATTCGATTTGCGGCTAAACTACTTGCCCTAGCGACTTAAAAATTATATATTCGTGATCTTGGAAGTGCCACATTTCAATCCATGTAACGAATGACACAAAAAACTAATTTTAAAAAATTTGGACATTTTTATCTTTAAACGCGATTTCTGAGGAAACTAAGCGTCTAGACCCATCAAACTTTACACTTTGTCTGTCCCTTAAAATTCGATTTGCGGCTAATCTACTTGCCCTAGCGACTTAAAAATTATATATTCGTGATCTTGGAAGTGCCACCTTTCAATCCATGTAACGAATGACACAAAAAACTAATTTTAAAAAATTTGGCCATTTTTATCTTTAAACGCGATTTCTGAGGAAACTAAGCGTCCTAGACCCATCAAACTTTACACTTTGTCTGTCCCTTAAAATTCGATTTGCGGCTAAACTACTTGCCCTAGCGACTTAAAAATTATATATTCGTGATCTTGGAAGTGCCACCTTTCAATCCATGTAACGAATGACACAAAAAACTAATTTTAAAAAAATTGGACATTTTTATCTTTAAACGCGATTTCTGAGGAAACTAAGCGTCCTAGACCCATCAAACTTTACAGTTTGTCTGTCCCTTAAAATTCGATTTGCGGCTAAACTACTTGCCCTAGCGACTTAAAAATTATGTATTCGTGATCTTGGAAGTGCCACCTTTCAATCCATGTAACGAATGACACAAAAAACTAATTTTAAAAAATTTGGACATTTTTATCTTTAAACGCGATTTCTGAGGAAACTAAGCGTCTAGACCCATCAAACTTTACACTTTGTCTGTCCCTTAAAATTCGATTTGCGGCTAAACTACTTGCCCTAGCGACTTAAAAATTATATATTCGTGATCTTGGAAGTGCCACCTTTCAATCCATGTAACGAATGACACAAAAAACTAATATTAAAAAATTTGGCCATTTTTATCTTTAAACGCGATTTCTGAGGAAACTAAGCGTCCTAGACCCATCAAACTTTACACTTTGTCTGTCCCTTAAAATTCGATTTGCGGCTAAACTACTTGCCCTAGCGACTTAAAAATTATATATTCGTGATCTTGGAAGTGCCACCTTTCAATCCATGTAAGGAATGACACAAAAAACTAATTTTAAAAAATTTGGACATTTTTATCTTTAAACGCGATTTCTGAGGAAACTAAGCGTCCTAGACCCATCAAACTTTACACTTTGTCTGTCCCTTAAAATTCGATTTGCGGCTAAACTACTTGCCCTAGCGACTTAAAAATTATATATTCGTGATCTTGGAAGTGCCACCTTTCAATCCATGTAACGAATGACACAAAAAACTAATTTTAAAAAATTTGGACATTTTTATCTTTAAACGCGATTTCTGAGGAAACTAAGCGTCCTAGACCCATCAAACTTTACAGTTTGTCTGTCCCTTAAAATTCGATTTGCGGCTAAACTACTTGCCCTAGCGACTTAAAAATTATATATTCGTGATCTTGGAAGTGCCACCTTTCAATCCATGTAACGAATGACACAAAAAACTAATTTTAAAAAATTTGGACATTTTTATCTTTAAACGCGATTTCTGAGGAAACTAAGCGTCTAGACCCATCAAACTTTACACTTTGTCTGTCCCTTAAAATTCGATTTGCGGCTAATCTACTTGCCCTAGCGACTTAAAAATTATATATTCGTGATCTTGGAAGTGCCACCTTTCAATCCATGTAACGAATGACACAAAAAACTAATTTTAAAAAATTTGGCCATTTTTATCTTTAAACGCGATTTCTGAGGAAACTAAGCGTCCTAGACCCATCAAACTTTACACTTTGTCTGTCCCTTAAAATTCGATTTGCGGCTAAACTACTTGCCCTAGCGACTTAAAAATTATATATTCGTGATCTTGGAAGTGCCACCTTTCAATCCATGTAACGAATGACACAAAAAACTAATTTTAAAAAAATTGGACATTTTTATCTTTAAACGCGATTTCTGAGGAAACTAAGCGTCCTAGACCCATCAAACTTTACAGTTTGTCTGTCCCTTAAAATTCGATTTGCGGCTAAACTACTTGCCCTAGCGACTTAAAAATTATGTATTCGTGATCTTGGAAGTGCCACCTTTCAATCCATGTAACGAATGACACAAAAAACTAATTTTAAAAAATTTGGACATTTTTATCTTTAAACGCGATTTCTGAGGAAACTAAGCGTCTAGACCCATCAAACTTTACACTTTGTCTGTCCCTTAAAATTCGATTTGCGGCTAAACTACTTGCCCTAGCGACTTAAAAATTATATATTCGTGATCTTGGAAGTGCCACCTTTCAATCCATGTAACGAATGACACAAAAAACTAATATTAAAAAATTTGGCCATTTTTATCTTTAAACGCGATTTCTGAGGAAACTAAGCGTCCTAGACCCATCAAACTTTACACTTTGTCTGTCCCTTAAAATTCGATTTGCGGCTAAACTACTTGCCCTAGCGACTTAAAAATTATATATTCGTGATCTTGGAAGTGCCACCTTTCAATCCATGTAAGGAATGACACAAAAAACTAATTTTAAAAAATTTGGACATTTTTATCTTTAAACGCGATTTCTGAGGAAACTAAGCGTCCTAGACCCATCAAACTTTACACTTTGTCTGTCCCTTAAAATTCGATTTGCGGCTAAACTACTTGCCCTAGCGACTTAAAAATTATATATTCGTGATCTTGGAAGTGCCACCTTTCAATCCATGTAACGAATGACACAAAAAACTAATTTTAAAAAATTTGGACATTTTTATCTTTAAACGCGATTTCTGAGGAAACTAAGCGTCCTAGACCCATCAAACTTTACAGTTTGTCTGTCCCTTAAAATTCGATTTGCGGCTAAACTACTTGCCCTAGCGACTTAAAAATTATATATTCGTGATCTTGGAAGTGCCACCTTTCAATCCATGTAACGAATGACACAAAAAACTAATTTTAAAAAATTTGGACATTTTTATCTTTAAACGCGATTTCTGAGGAAACTAAGCGTCTAGACCCATCAAACTTTACACTTTGTCTGTCCCTTAAAATTCGATTTGCGGCTAAACTACTTGCCCTAGCGACTTAAAAATTATATATTCGTGATCTTGGAAGTGCCACCTTTCAATCCATGTAACGAATGACACAAAAAACTAATTTTAAAAAATTTGGCCATTTTTATCTTTAAACGCGATTTCTGAGGAAACTAAGCGTCCTAGACCCATCAAACTTTACACTTTGTCTGTCCCTTAAAATTCGATTTGCGGCTAAACTACTTGCCCTAGCGACTTAAAAATTATATATTCGTGATCTTGGAAGTGCCACCTTTCAATCCATGTAACGAATGACACAAAAAACTAATTTTAAAAAATTTGGACATTTTTATCTTTAAACGCGATTTCTGAGGAAACTAAGCGTCCTAGACCCATCAAACTTTACAGTTTGTCTGTCCCTTAAAATTCGATTTGCGGCTAAACTACTTGCCCTAGCGACTTAAAAATTATATATTCGTGATCTTGGAAGAGCCACCTTTCAATCCATGTAACGAATGACACAAAAAACTAATTTTAAAAAATTTGGACATTTTTATCTTTAAACGCGATTTCTGAGGAAACTAAGCGTCTAGACCCATCAAACTTTACACTTTGTCTGTCCCTTAAAATTCGATTTGCGGCTAAACTACTTGCCCTAGCGACTTAAAAATTATATATTCGTGATCTTGGAAGTGCCACCTTTCAATCCATGTAACGAATGACACAAAAAACTAATTTTAAAAAATTTGGCCATTTTTATCTTTAAACGCGATTTCTGAGGAAACTAAGCGTCCTAGACCCATCAAACTTTACACTTTGTCTGTCCCTTAAAATTCGATTTGCGGCTAAACTACTTGCCCTAGCGACTTAAAAATTATATATTCGTGATCTTAGAAGTGCCACCTTTCAATCCATGTAACGAATGACACAAAAAACTAATTTTAAAAAATTTGGACATTTTTATCTTTAAACGCGATTTCTGAGGAAACTAAGCGTCCTAGACCCATCAAACTTTACACTTTGTCTGTCCCTTAAAATTCGATTTGCGGCTAAACTACTTGCCCTAGCGACTTAAAAATTATATATTCGTGATCTTGGAAGTGCCACCTTTCAATCCATGTAACGAATGACACAAAAAACTAATTTTAAAAAATTTGGACATTTTTATCTTTAAACGCGATTTCTGAGGAAACTAAGCGTCCTAGACCCATCAAACTTTACACTTTGTCTGTCCCTTAAAATTCGATTTGCGGCTAAACTACTTGCCCTAGCGACTTAAAAATTATATATTCGTGATCTTGGAAGTGCCACTAAAACTAATTTTAAAAAATTTGGACATTTTTATCTTTAAACGCGATTTCTGAGGAAACTAAGCGTCTAGACCCATCAAACTTTACACTTTGTCTGTCCCTTAAAATTCGATTTGCGGCTAAACTACTTGCCCTAGCGACTTAAAAATTATATATTCGTGATCTTGGAAGTGCCACCTTTCAATCCATGTAACGAATGACACAAAAAACGAATTTTAAAAAATTTGGCCATTTTTATCTTTAAACGCGATTTCTGAGGAAACTAAGCGTCCTAGACCCATCAAACTTTACACTTTGTCTGTCCCTTAAAATTCGATTTGCGGCTAAACTACTTGCCCTAGCGACTTAAAAATTATATATTCGTGATCTTGGAAGTGCCACCTTTCAATCCATGTAACGAATGACACAAAAAACTAATTTTAAAAAATTTGGACATTTTTATCTTTAAACGCGATTTCTGAGGAAACTAAGCGTCCTAGACCCATCAAACTTTACAGTTTGTCTGTCCCTTAAAATTCGATTTGCGGCTAAACTACTTGCCCTAGCGACTTAAAAATTATATATTCGTTATCTTGGAAGTGCCACCTTTCAATCCATGTAACGAATGACACAAAAAACTAATTTTAAAAAATTTGGACATTTTTATCTTTAAACGCGATTTCTGAGGAAACTAAGCGTCTAGACCCATCAAACTTTACACTTTGTCTGTCCCTTAAAATTCGATTTGCGGCTAAACTACTTGCCCTAGCGACTTAAAAATTATATATTCGTGATCTTGGAAGTGCCACCTTTCAATCCATGTAACGAATGACACAAAAAACTAATTTTAAAAAATTTGGCCATTTTTATCTTTAAACGCGATTTCTGAGGAAACTAAGCGTCCTAGACCCATCAAACTTTACACTTTGTCTGTCCCTTAAAATTCGATTTGCGGCTAAACTACTTGCCCTAGCGACTTAAAAATTATATATTCGTGATCTTGGAAGTGCCACCTTTCAATCCATGTAACGAATGACACAAAAAACTAATTTTAAAAAATTTGGACATTTTTATCTTTAAGCGACGAAACTAAGCGTCCTAGACCCATCAAACTTTACACTTTGTCTGTCCCTTAAAATTCGATTTGCGGCTAAACTACTTGCCCTAGCGACTTAAAAATTATATATTCGTGATCTTGGAAGTGCCACCTTTCAATCCATGTAACGAATGACACAAAAAACTAATTTTAAAAAATTTGGACATTTTTATCTTTAAACGCGATTTCTGAGGAAACTAAGCGTCCTAGACCCATCAAACTTTACACTTTGTCTGTCCCTTAAAATTCGATTTGCGGCTAAACTACTTGCCCTAGCGACTTAAAAATTATATATTCGTGATCTTGGAAGTGCCACCTTTCAATCCATGTAACGAATGACACAAAAAACTAATTTTAAAAAATTTGGACATTTTTATCTTTAAACGCGATTTCTGAGGAAACTAAGCGTCCTAGACCCATCAAACTTTACACTTTGTCTGTCCCTTAAAATTCGATTTGCGGCTAAACTACTTGCCCTAGCGACTTAAAAATTATATATTCGTGATCTTGGAAGTGCCACCTTTCAATCCATGTAACGAATGACACAAAAAACTAATTTTAAAAAATTTGGACATTTTTATCTTTAAACGCGATTTCTGAGGAAACTAAGCGTCCTAGACCCATCAAACTTTACACTTTGTCTGTCCCTTAAAATTCGATTTGCGGCGAAACTACTTGCCCTAGCGACTTAAAAATTATATATTCGTGATCTTGGAAGTGCCACCTTTCAATCCATGTAACGAATGACACAAAAAACTAATTTTAAAAAATTTGGACATTTTTATCTTTAAACGCGATTTCTGAGGAAACTAAGCGTCCTAGACCCATCAAACTTTACACTTTGTCTGTCCCTTAAAATTCGATTTGCGGCTAAACTACTTGCCCTAGCGACTTAAAAATTATATATTCGTGATCTTGGAAGTGCCACCTTTCAATCCATGTAACGAATGACACAAAAAACTAATTTTAAAAAATTTGGACATTTTTATCTTTAAACGCGATTTCTGAGGAAACTAAGCGTCCTAGACCCATCAAACTTTACACTTTGTCTGTCCCTTAAAATTCGATTTGCGGCGAAACTACTTGCCTAGCGACTTAAAAATTATATATTCGTGATCTTGGAAGTGCCACCTTTCAATCCATGTAACGAATGACACAAAAAACTAATTTTAAAAAATTTAGACATTTTTATCTTTAAACGCGATTTCTGAGGAAACTAAGCGTCCTAGACCCATCAAACTTTACACTTTGTCTGTCCCTTAAAATTCGATTTGCAGCTAAACTACTTGCCCTAGCGACTTAAAAATTATATATTCGTGATCTTGGAAGTGCCACCTTTCAATCCATGTAACGAATGACACAAAAAACTAATTTTAAAAAATTTGGACATTTTTATCTTTAAACGCGATTTCTGAGGAAACTAAGCGTCCTAGACCCATCAAACTTTACACTTTGTCTGTCCCTTAAAATTCGATTTGCGGCTAAACTACTTGCCCTAGCGACTTAAAAATTATATATTCGTGATCTTGGAAGTGCCACCTTTCAATCCATGTAACGAATGACACAAAAAACTAATTTTAAAAAATTTGGACATTTTTATCTTTAAACGCGATTTCTGAGGAAACTAAGCGTCTAGACCCATCAAACTTTACACTTTGTCTGTCCCTTAAAATTCGATTTGCGGCTAATCTACTTGCCCTAGCGACTTAAAAATTATATATTCGTGATCTTGGAAGTGCCACCTTTCAATCCATGTAACGAATGACACAAAAAACTAATTTTAAAAAATTTGGCCATTTTTATCTTTAAACGCGATTTCTGAGGAAACTAAGCGTCCTAGACCCATCAAACTTTACACTTTGTCTGTCCCTTAAAATTCGATTTGCGGCTAAACTACTTGCCCTAGCGACTTAAAAATTATATATTCGTGATCTTGGAAGTGCCACCTTTCAATCCATGTAACGAATGACACAAAAAACTAATTTTAAAAAATTTGGACATTTTTATCTTTAAACGCGATTTCTGAGGAAACTAAGCGTCCTAGACCCATCAAACTTTACACTTTGTCTGTCCCTTAAAATTCGATTTGCGGCTAAACTACTTGCCCTAGCGACTTTAAAATTATATATTCGTGATCTTGGAAGTGCCACCTTTCAATCCATGTAACGAATGACACAAAAAACTAATTTTAAAAAATTTGGACATTTTTATCTTTAAACGCGATTTCTGAGGAAACTAAGCGTCCTAGACCCATCAAACTTTACACTTTGTCTGTCCCTTAAAATTCGATTTGCGGCTAAACTACTTGCCCTAGCGACTTAAAAATTATATATTCGTGATCTTGGAAGTGCCACCTTTCAATCCATGTAACGAATGACACAAAAAACTAATTTTAAAAAAATTGGACATTTTTATCTTTAAACGCGATTTCTGAGGAAACTAAGCGTCCTAGACACATCAAACTTTACACTTTGTCTGTCCCTTAAAATTCGATTTGCGGCTAAACTACTTGCCCTAGCGACTTAAAAATTATATATTCGTGATCTTGGAAGTGCCACTAAAACTAATTTTAAAAAATTTGGACATTTTTATCTTTAAACGCGATTTCTGAGGAAACTAAGCGTCTAGACCCATCAAACTTTCCACTTTGTCTGTCCCTTAAAATTCGATTTGCGGCTAAACTACTTGCCCTAGCGACTTAAAAATTATATATTCGTGATCTTGGAAGTGCCACCTTTCAATCCATGTAACGAATGACACAAAAAACTAATTTTAAAAAATTTGGCCATTTTTATCTTTAAACGCGATTTCTGAGGAAACTAAGCGTCCTAGACCCATCAAACTTTACACTTTGTCTGTCCCTTAAAATTCGATTTGCGGCTAAACTACTTGCCCTAGCGACTTAAAAATTATATATTCGTGATCTTGGAAGTGCCACCTTTCAATCCATGTAACGAATGACACAAAAAACTAATTTTAAAAAATTTGGACATTTTTATCTTTAAACGCGATTTCTGAGAAAACTAAGCGTCCTAGACCCATCAAACTTTACAGTTTGTCTGTCCCTTAAAATTCGATTTGCGGCTAAACTACTTGCCCTAGCGACTTAAAAATTATATATTCGTGATCTTGGAAGTGCCACCTTTCAATCCATGTAACGAATGACACAAAAAACTAATTTTAAAAAATTTGGACATTTTTATCTTTAAACGCGATTTCTGAGGAAACTAAGCGTCTAGACCCATCAAACTTTACACTTTGTCTGTCCCTTAAAATTCGATTTGCGGCTAAACTACTTGCCCTAGCGACTTAAAAATTATATATTCGTGATCTTGGAAGTGCCACCTTTCAATCCATGTAACGAATGACACAAAAAACTAATTTTAAAAAATTTGGCCATTTTTATCTTTAAACGCGATTTCTGAGGAAACTAAGCGTCCTAGACCCATCAAACTTTACACTTTGCCTGTCCCTTAAAATTCGATTTGCGGCTAAACTACTTGCCCTAGCGACTTAAAAATTATATATTCGTGATCTTGGAAGTGCCACCTTTCAATCCATGTAACGAATGACACAAAAAACTAATTTTAAAAAATTTGGACATTTTTATCTTTAAACGCGATTTCTGACGAAACTAAGCGTCCTAGACCCATCAAACTTTACACTTTGTCTGTCCCTTAAAATTCGATTTGCGGCTAAACTACTTGCCCTAGCGACTTAAAAATTATATATTCGTGATCTTGGAAGTGCCACCTTTCAATCCATGTAACGAATGACACAAAAAACTAATTTTAAAAAATTTGGACATTTTTATCTTTAAACGCGATTTCTGAGGAAACTAAGCGTCCTAGACCCATCAAACTTTACACTTTGTCTGTCCCTTAAAATTCGATTTGCGGCTAAACTACTTGCCCTTGCGACTTAAAAATTATATATTCGTGATCTTGGAAGTGCCACCTTTCAATCCATGTAACGAATGACACAAAAAACTAATTTTAAAAAATTTGGACATTTTTATCTTTAAACGCGATTTCTGAGGAAACTAAGCGTCCTAGACCCATCAAACTTTACACTTTGTCTGTCCCTTAAAATTCGATTTGCGGCGAAACTACTTGCCCTAGCGACTTAAAAATTATATATTCGTGATCTTGGAAGTGCCACCTATCAATCCATGTAACGAATGACACAAAAAACTAATTTTAAAAAATTTGGACATTTTTATCTTTAAACGCGATTTCTGAGGAAACTAAGCGTCCTAGACCCATCAAACTTTACACTTTGTCTGTCCCTTAAAATTCGATTTGCGGCTAAACTACTTGCCCTAGCGACTTAAAAATTATATATTCGTGATCTTGGAAGTGCCACCTTTCAATCCATGTAACGAATGACACAAAAAACTAATTTTAAAAAATTTGGACATTTTTATCTTTAAACGCGATTTCTGAGGAAACTAAGCGTCCTAGACCCATCAAACTTTACACTTTGTCTGTCCCTTAAAATTCGATTTGCGGCGAAACTACTTGCCCTAGCGACTTAAAAATTATATATTCGTGATCTTGGAAGTGCCACCTTTCAATCCATGTAACGAATGACACAAAAAACTAATTTTAAAAAATTTGGACATTTTTATCTTTAAACGCGATTTCTGAGGAAACTAAGCGTCCTAGACCCATCAAACTTTACACTTTGTCTGTCCCTTAAAATTCGATTTGCGGCTAAACTACTTGCCCTAGCGACTTAAAAATTATATATTCGTGATCTTGGAAGTGCCACCTTTCAATCCATGTAACGAATGACACAAAAAACTAATTTTAAAAAATTTGGACATTTTTATCTTTAAACGCGATTTCTGAGGAAACTAAGCGTCCTAGACCCATCAAACTTTACACTTTGTCTGTCCCTTAAAATTCGATTTGCGGCTAAACTACTTGCCCTAGCGACTTAAAAATTATATATTCGTGATCTTGGAAGTGCCACCTTTCAATCCATGTAACGAATGACACAAAAAACTAATTTTAAAAAATTTGGACATTTTTATCTTTAAACGCGATTTCTGACGAAACTAAGCGTCCTAGACCCATCAAACTTTACACTTTGTCTGTCCCTTAAAATTCGATTTGCGGCTAAACTACTTGCCCTAGCGACTTAAAAATTATATATTCGTGATCTTGGAAGTGCCACCTTTCAATCCATGTAACGAATGACACAAAAAACTAATTTTAAAAAATTTGGACATTTTTATCTTTAAACGCGATTTCTGAGGAAACTAAGCGTCCTAGACCCATCAAGCTTTACAGTTTGTCTGTCCCTTAAAATTCGATTTGCGGCTAAACTACTTGCCCTAGCGACTTAAAAATTATATATTCGTGATCTTGGAAGTGCCACCTTTCAATCCATGTAACGAATGACACAAAAAACTAATTTTAAAAAAATTTGGACATTTTTATCTTTAAACGCGATTTCTGAGGAAACTAAGCGTCTAGACCCATCAAACTTTACACTTTGTCTGTCCCTTAAAATTCGATTTGCGGCTAAACTACTTGCCCTAGCGACTTAAAAATTATATATTCGTGATCTTGGAAGTGCCACCTTTCAATCCATGTAACGAATGACACAAAAAACTAATTTTAAAAAATTTGGACATTTTTATCTTTAAACGCGATTTCTGAGGAAACTAAGCGTCCTAGACCCATCAAACTTTACACTTTGTCTGTCCCTTAAAATTCGATTTGCGGCTAAACTACTTGCCCTAGCGACTTAAAAATTATATATTCGTGATCTTGGAAGTGCCACCTTTCAATCCATGTAACGAATGACACAAAAAACTAATTTTAAAAAATTTGGACATTTTTATCTTTAAACGCGATTTCTGAGGAAACTAAGCGTCCTAGACCCATCAAACTTTACACTTTGTCTGTCCCTTAAAATTCGATTTGCGGCTAAACTACTTGCCCTAGCGACTTAAAAATTATATATTCGTGATCTTGGAAGTGCCACCTTTCAATCCATGTAACGAATGACACAAAAAACTAATTTTAAAAAATTTGGACATTTTTATCTTTAAACGCGATTTCTGACGAAACTAAGCGTCCTAGACCCATCAAACTTTACACTTTGTCTGTCCCTTAAAATTCGATTTGCGGCTAAACTACTTGCCCTAGCGACTTAAAAATTATATATTCGTGATCTTGGAAGTGCCACCTTTCAATCCATGTAACGAATGACACAAAAAACTAATTTTAAAAAATTTGGACATTTTTATCTTTAAACGCGATTTCTGAGGAAACTAAGCGTCCTAGACCCATCAAACTTTACAGTTTGTCTGTCCCTTAAAATTCGATTTGCGGCTAAACTACTTGCCCTAGCGACTTAAAAATTATATATTCGTGATCTTGGAAGTGCCACCTTTCAATCCATGTAACGAATGACACAAAAAACTAATTTTAAAAAATTTGGACATTTTTATCTTTAAACGCGATTTCTGAGGAAACTAAGCGTCTAGACCCATCAAACTTTACACTTTGTCTGTCCCTTAAAATTCGATTTGCGGATAAGCTACTTGCCCTAGCGACTTAAAAATTATATATTCGTGATCTTGGAAGTGCCACCTTTCAATCCATGTAACGAATGACACAAAAAACTAATTTTAAAAAATTTGGCCATTTTTATCTTTAAACGCGATTTCTGAGGAAACTAAGCGTCCTAGACCCATCAAACTTTACACTTTGTCTGTCCCTTAAAATTCGATTTGCGGCTGAACTACTTGCCCTAGCGACTTAAAAATTATATATTCGTGATCTTGGAAGTGCCACCTTTCAATCCATGTAACGAATGACACAAAAAACTAATTTTAAAAAATTTGGACATTTTTATCTTTAAACGCGATTTCTGAGGAAACTAAGCGTCTAGACCCATCAAACTTTACAGTTTGTCTGTCCCTTAAAATTCGATTTGCGGCTAAACTACTTGCCCTAGCGACTTAAAAATTATATATTCGTGATCTTGGAAGTGCCACCTTTCAATCCATGTAACGAATGACACAAAAAACTAATTTTAAAAAATTTGGACATTTTTATCTTTAAACGCGATTTCTGAGGAAACTAAGCGTCTAGACCCATCAAACTTTACACTTTGTCTGTCCCTTAAAATTCGATTTGCGGCTAAACTACTTGCCCTAGCGACTTAAAAATTATATATTTGTGATCTTGGAAGTGCCACCTTTCAATCCATGTAACGAATGACACAAAAAACTAATTTTAAAAAATTTGGCCATTTTTATCTTTAAACGCGATTTCTGAGGAAACTAAGCGTCCTAGACCCATCAAACTTTACAATTTGTCTGTCCCTTAAAATTCGATTTGCGGCTAAACTACTTGCCCTAGCGACTTAAAAATTATATATTCGTGATCTTGGAAGTGCCACCTTTCAATCCATGTAACGAATGACACAAAAAACTAATTTTAAAAAATTTGGACATTTTTATCTTTAAACGCGATTTCTGAGGAAACTAAGCGTCCTAGACCCATCAAACTTTACAGTTTGTCTGTCCCTTAAAATTCGATTTGCGGCTAAACTACTTGCCCTAGCGACTTAAAAATTATATATTCGTGATCTTGGAAGTGCCACCTTTCAATCCATGTAACGAATGACACAAAAAACTAATTTTAAAAAATTTGGACATTTTTATCTTTAAACGCGATTTCTGAGGAAACTAAGCGTCTAGATCCATCAAACTTTACACTTTGTCTGTCCCTTAAAATTCGATTTGCGGCTAAACTACTTGCCCTAGCGACTTAAAAATTATATATTCGTGATCTTGGAAGTGCCACCTTTCAATCCATGTAACGAATGACACAAAAAACTAATTTTAAAAAATTTGGACATTTTTATCTTTAAACGCGATTTCTGAGGAAACTAAGCGTCCTAGACCCATCAAACTTTACAGTTTGTCTGTCCCTTAAAATTCGATTTGCGGCTAAACTACTTGCCCTAGCGACTTAAAAATTATATATTCGTGATCTTGGAAGTGCCACCTTTCAATCCATGTAACGAATGACACAAAAAACTAATTTTAAAAAATTTGGACATTTTTATCTTTAAACGCGATTTCTGAGGAAACTAAGCGTCTAGACCCATCAAACTTTACACTTTGTCTGTCCCTTAAAATTCGATTTGCGGCTAAACTACTTGCCCTAGCGACTTAAAAATTATATATTCGTGATCTTGGAAGTGCCACCTTTCAATCCATGTAACGAATGACACAAAAAACTAATTTTAAAAAATTTGGACATTTTTATCTTTAAACGCGATTTCTGAGGAAACTAAGCGTCCTAGACCCATCAAACTTTACACTTTGTCTGTCCCTTAAAATTCGATTTGCGGCTAAACTACTTGCCCTAGCGACTTAAAAATTATATATTCGTGATCTTGGAAGTGCCACCTTTCAATCCATGTAACGAATGACACAAAAAACTAATTTTAAAAAATTTGGACATTTTTATCTTTAAACGCGATTTCTGAGGAAACTAAGCGTCTAGACCCATCAAACTTTACACTTTGTCTGTCCCTTAAAATTCGATTTGCGGCTAAACTACTTGCCCTAGCGACTTAAAAATTATATATTCGTGATCTTGGAAGTGTCACCTTTCAATCCATGTAACGAATGACACAAAAAACTAATTTTAAAAAATTTGGCCATTTTTATCTTTAAACGCGATTTCTGAGGATACTAAGCGTCCTAGACCCATCAAACTTTACAATTTGTCTGTCCCTTAAAATTCGATTTGCGGCTAAACTACTTGCCCTAGCGACTTAAAAATTATATATTCGTGATCTTGGAAGTGCCACCTTTCAATCCATGTAACGAATGCCACAAAAAACTAATTTTAAAAAATTTGGACATTTTTATCTTTAAACGCGATTTCTGAGGAAACTAAGCGTCCTAGACCCATCAAACTTTACAGTTTGTCTGTCCCTTAAAATTCGATTTGCGGCTAAACTACTTGCCCTAACGACTTAAAAATTATATATTCGTGATCTTGGAAGTGCCACCTTTCAATCCATGTAACGAATGACACAAAAAACTAATTTTAAAAAATTTGGACATTTTTATCTTTAAACGCGATTTCTGAGGAAACTAAGCGTCTAGACCCATCAAACTTTACACTTTGTCTGTCCCTTAAAATTCGATTTGCGGCTAAACTACTTGCCCTAGCGACTTAAAAATTATATATTCGTGATCTTGGAAGTGCCACCTTTCAATCCATGTAACGAATGACACAAAAAACTAATTTTAAAAAATTTGGCCATTTTTATCTTTAAACGCGATTTCTGAGGAAACTAAGCGTCCTAGACCCATCAAACTTTACACTTTGTCTGTCCCTTAAAATTCGATTTGCGGCTAAACTACTTGCCCTAGCGACTTAAAAATTATATATTCGTGATCTTGGAAGTGCCACCTTTCAATCCATGTAACGAATGACACAAAAAACTAATTTTAAAAAATTTGGACATTTTTATCTTTAAACGCGATTTCTGAGGAAACTAAGCGTCCTAGACCCATCAAACTTTACACTTTGTCTGTCCCTTAAAATTCGATTTGCGGCTAAACTACTTGCCCTAGCGACTTAAAAATTATATATTCGTGATCTTGGAAGTGCCACCTTTCAATCCATGTAACGAATGACACAAAAAACTAATTTTAAAAAATTTGGACATTTTTATCTTTAAACGCGATTTCTGAGGAAACTAAGCGTCATAGACCCATCAAACTTTACACTTTGTCTGTCCCTTAAAATTCGATTTGCGGCTAAACTACTTGCCCTAGCGACTTAAAAATTATATATTCGTGATCTTGGAAGTGCCACCTTTCAATCCATGTAACGAATGACACAAAAAACTAATTTTAAAAAATTTGGACATTTTTATCTTTAAACGCGATTTCTGAGGAAACTAAGCGTCCTAGACCCATCAAACTTTACACTTTGTCTGTCCCTTAAAATTCGATTTGCGGCTAAACTACTTGCCCTAGCGACTTAAAAATTATATATTCGTGATCTTGGAAGTGCCACCTTTCAATCCATGTAACGAATGACACAAAAAACATTTTAAAAAATTTGGACATTTTTATCTTTAAACGCGATTTCTGAGGAAACTAAGCGTCCTAGACCCATCAAACTTTACACTTTGTCTGTCCCTTAAAATTCGATTTGCGGCTAAACTACTTGCCCTAGCGACTTAAAAATTATATATTCGTGATCTTGGAAGTGCCACCTTTCAATCCATGTAACGAATGACACAAAAAACTAATTTTAAAAAATTTGGACATTTTTATCTTTAAACGCGATTTCTGAGGAAACTAAGCGTC
This sequence comes from Philhelius pedissequus, assembly GCA_910595825.1. Lineage (NCBI taxonomy): Eukaryota > Metazoa > Arthropoda > Insecta > Diptera > Syrphidae > Philhelius > Philhelius pedissequus. Next base: position 62,593,902 of record OU343162.1, read on the forward strand.
CTAGACCCATCAAACTTTACACTTTGTCTGTCCCTTAAAATTCGATTTGCGGCGAAACTACTTGCCCTAGCGACTTAAAAATTATATATTCGTGATCTTGGAAGTGCCACCTTTCAATCCATGTAACGAATGACACAAAAAACTAATTTTAAAAAAATTGGACATTTTTATCTTTAAACGCGATTTCTGAGGAAACTAAGCGTCCTAGACCCATCAAACTTTACACTTTGTCTGTCCCTTAAAATTCGATTTGCGGCTAAACTACTTGCCCTAGCGACTTAAAAATTATATATTCGTGATCTTGGAAGTGCCACCTTTCAATCCATGTAACGAATGACACAAAAAACTAATTTTAAAAAATTTGGACATTTTTATCTTTAAACGCGATTTCTGAGGAAACTAAGCGTCCTAGACCCATCAAACTTTACACTTTGTCTGTCCCTTAAAATTCGATTTGCGGCGAAACTACTTGCCCTAGCGACTTAAAAATTATATATTCGTGATCTTGGAAGTGCCACCTTTCAATCCATGTAACGAATGACACAAAAAACTAATTTTAAAAAATTTGGACATTTTTATCTTTAAACGCGATTTCTGAGGAAACTAAGCGTCCTAGACCCATCAAACTTTACACTTTGTCTCTCCCTTAAAATTCGATTTGCGGCGAAACTACTTGCCCTAGCGACTTAAAAATTATATATTCGTGATCTTGGAAGTGCCACCTTTCAATCCATGTAACGAATGACACAAAAAACTAATTTAAAAAAATTTGGACATTTTTATCTTTAAACGCGATTTCTGAGGAAACTAAGCGTCCTAGACCCATCAAACTTTACACCTTGTCTGTTCCTTAAAATTCGATTTGCGCCTAAACTACTTGCCCTAGCGACTTAAAAATTATATATTCGTGATCTTGGAAGTGCCACCTTTCAATCCATGTAACGAATGACACAAAAAACTAATTTTAAAAAATTTGGACATTTTTATCTTTAAACGCGATTTCTGAGGAAACTAAGCGTCCTAGACCCATCAAACTTTACACTTTGTCTGTCCCTTAAAATTCGATTTGCGGCTAAACTACTTGCCCTAGCGACTTAAAAATTATATATTCGTGATCTTGGAAGTGCCACCTTTCAATCCATGTAACGAATGACACAAAAAAACTAATTTTAAAAAATTTGGACATTTTTATCTTTAAACGCGATTTCTGAGGAAACTAAGCGTCCTAGACCCATCAAACTTTACACTTTGAATGTCCCTTAAAATTCGATTTGCGGCGAAACTACTTGCCCTAGCGACTTAAAAATTATATATTCGTGATCTTGGAAGTGCCACCTTTCAATCCATGTAACGAATGACACAAAAAAATAATTTTAAAAAATTTGGACATTTTTATCTTTAAACGCGATTTCTGAGGAAACTAAGCGTCCTAGACCCATCAAACTTTACACTTTGTCTGTCCCTTAAAATTCGATTTGCGGCGAAACTACTTGCCCTAGCGACTTAAAAATTATATATTCGTGATCTTGGAAGTGCCACCTTTCAATCCATGTAACGAATGACACAAAAAACTAATTTTAAAAAATTTGGACATTTTTATCTTTAAACGCGATTTCTGAGGAAACTAAGCGTCTAGACCCATCAAACTTTACACTTTGTCTGTCCCTTAAAATTCGATTTGCGGCTAAACTACTTGCCCTAGCGACTTAAAAATTATATATTCGTGATCTTGGAAGTGCCACCTTTCAATCCATGTAACGAATGACACAAAAAACTAATTTTAAAAAATTTGGACATTTTTATCTTTAAACGCGATTTCTGAGGAAACTAAGCGTCCTAGACCCATCAAACTTTACAGTTTGTCTGTCCCTTAAAATTCGATTTGCGGCTAAACTACTTGCCCTAGCGACTTAAAAATTATATATTCGTGATCTTGGAAGTGCCACCTTTCAATCCATGTAACGAATGACACAAAAAACTAATTTTAAAAAATTTGGACATTTTTATCTTTAAACGCGATTTCTGAGGAAACTAATCGTCTAGACCCATCAAACTTTACACTTTGTCTGTCCCTTAAAATTCGATTTGCGGCTAAACTACTTGCCCTAGCGACTTAAAAATTATATATTCGTGATCTTGGAAGTGCCACCTTTCAATCCATGTAACGAATGACACAAAAAACTAATTTTAAAAAATTTGGCCATTTTTATCTTTAAACGCGATTTCTGAGGAAACTAAGCGTCCTAGACCCATCAAACTTTACACTTTGTCTGTCCCTTAAAATTCGATTTGCGGCTAAACTACTTGCCCTAGCGACTTAAAAATTATATATTCGTGATCTTGGAAGTGCCACCTTTCAATCCATGTAACGAATGACACAAAAAACTAATTTTAAAAAATTTGGACATTTTTATCTTTAAACGCGATTTCTGAGGAAACTAAGCGTCCTAGACCCATCAAACTTTACACTTTGTCTGTCCCTTAAAATTCGATTTGCGGCTAAACTACTTGCCCTAGCGACTTAAAAATTATATATTCGTGATCTTGGAAGTGCCACCTTTCAATCCATGTAACGAATGACACAAAAAACTAATTTTAAGAAATTTGGACATTTTTATCTTTAAACGCGATTTCTGAGGAAACTAAGCGTCCTAGACCCATCAAACTTTACACTTTGTCTGTCCCTTAAAATTCGATTTGCGGCTAAACTACTTGCCCTAGCGACTTAAAAATTATATATTCGTGATCTTGGAAGTGCCACCTTTCAATCCATGTAACGAATGACACAAAAAACTAATTTTAAAAAAATTGGACATTTTTATCTTTAAACGCGATTTCTGAGGAAACTAAGCGTCCTAGACCCATCAAACTTTACACTTTGTCTGTCCCTTAAAATTCGATTTGCGGCGAAACTACTTGCCCTAGCGACTTAAAAATTATATATTCGTGATCTTGAAAGTGCCACCTTTCAATCCATGTAACGAATGACACAAAAAACTAATTTTAAAAAATTTGGACATTTTTATCTTTAAACGCGATTTCTGAGGAAACTAAGCGTCCTAGACCCATCAAACTTTACACTTTGTCTGTCCCTTAAAATTCGATTTGCGGCTAAACTACTTGCCCTAGCGACTTAAAAATTATATATTCGTGATCTTGGAAGTGCCACCTTTCAATCCATGTAACGAATCACACAAAAAACTAATTTTAAAAAATTTGGACATTTTTATCTTTAAACGCGATTTCTGAGGAAACTAAGCGTCCTAGACCCATCAAACTTTACACTTTGTCTGTCCCTTAAAATTCGATTTGCGGCTAAACTACTTGCCCTAGCGACTTAAAAATTATATATTCGTGATCTTGGAAGTGCCACCTTTCAATCCATGTAACGAATGACACAAAAAAACTAATTTTAAAAAATTTGGACATTTTTATCTTTAAACGCGATTTCTGAGGAAACTAAGCGTCCTAGACCCATCAAACTTTACACTTTGTCTGTCCCTTAAAATTCGATTTGCGGCGAAACTACTTGCCCTAGCGACTTAAAAATTATATATTCGTGATCTTGGAAGTGCCACCTTTCAATCCATGTAACGAATGACACAAAAAACTAATTTTAAAAAATGTGGACATTTTTATCAACCCATCAAACTTTACACTTTGTCTGTCCCTTAAAATTCGATTTGCGGCGAAACTACTTGCCCTAGCGACTTAAAAATTATATATTCGTGATCTTGGAAGTGCCACCTTTCAATCCATGTAACGAATGACACAAAAAACTAATTTTAAAAAATTTGGACATTTTTATCTTTAAACGCGATTTCTGAGGAAACTAAGCGTCCTAGACCCATCAAACTTTACAGTTTGTCTGTCCCTTAAAATTCGATTTGCGGCTAAACTACTTGCCCTAGCGACTTAAAAATTATATATTCGTGATCTTGGAAGTGCCACCTTTCAATCCATGTAACGAATGACACAAAAAACTAATTTTAAAAAATTTGGACATTTTTATCTTTAAACGCGATTTCTGAGGAAACTAAGCGTCTAGACCCATCAAACTTTACACTTTGTCTGTCCCTTAAAATTCGATTTGCGGCTAAACTACTTGCCCTAGCGACTTAAAAATTATATATTCGTGATCTTGGAAGTGCCACCTTTCAATCCATGTAACGAATGACACAAAAAACTAATTTTAAAAAATTTGGCCATTTTTATCTTTAAACGCGATTTCTGAGGAAACTAAGCGTCCTAGACCCATCAAACTTTACACTTTGTCTGTCCCTTAAAATTCGATTTGCGGCTAAACTACTTGCCCTAGCGACTTAAAAATTATATATTCGTGATCTTGGAAGTGCCACCTTTCAATCCATGTAACGAATGACACAAAAAACTAATTTTAAAAAATTTGGACATTTTTATCTTTAAACGCGATTTCTGAGGAAACTAAGCGTCCTAGACCCATCAAACTTTACACTTTGTCTGTCCCTTAAAATTCGATTTGCGGCTAAACTACTTGCCCTAGCGACTTAAAAATTATATATTCGTGATCTTGGAAGTGCCACCTTTCAATCCATGTAACGAATGACACAAAAAACTAATTTTAAGAAATTTGGACATTTTTATCTTTAAACGCGATTTCTGAGGAAACTAAGCGTCCTAGACCCATCAAACTTTACACTTTGTCTGTCCCTTAAAATTCGATTTGCGGCTAAACTACTTGCCCTAGCGACTTAAAAATTATATATTCGTGATCTTGGAAGTGCCACCTTTCAATCCATGTAACGAATGACACAAAAAACTAATTTTAAAAAATTTGGACATTTTTATCTTTAAACGCGATTTCTGAGGAAACTAAGCGTCCTAGACCCATCAAACTTTACACTTTGTCTGTCCCTTAAAATTCGATTTGCGGCGAAACTACTTGCCCTAGCGACTTAAAAATTATATATTCGTGATCTTGAAAGTGCCACCTTTCAATCCATGTAACGAATGACACAAAAAACTAATTTTAAAAAATTTGGACATTTTTATCTTTAAACGCGATTTCTGAGGAAACTAAGCGTCCTAGACCCATCAAACTTTACACTTTGTCTGTCCCTTAAAATTCGATTTGCGGCTAAACTACTTGCCCTAGCGACTTAAAAATTATATATTCGTGATCTTGGAAGTGCCACCTTTCAATCCATGTAACGAATTACACAAAAAACTAATTTTAAAAAATTTGGACATTTTTATCTTTAAACGCGATTTCTGAGGAAACTAAGCGTCCTAGACCCATCAAACTTTACACTTTGTCTGTCCCTTAAAATTCGATTTGCGGCTAAACTACTTGCCCTAGCGACTTAAAAATTATATATTCGTGATCTTGGAAGTGCCACCTTTCAATCCATGTAACGAATGACACAAAAAAACTAATTTTAAAAAATTTGGACATTTTTATCTTTAAACGCGATTTCTGAGGAAACTAAGCGTCCTAGACCAATCAAACTTTACACTTTGTCTGTCCCTTAAAATTCGATTTGCGGCGAAACTACTTGCCCTAGCGACTTAAAAATTAAATATTCGTGATCTTGGAAGTGCCACCTTTCAATCCATGTAACGAATGACACAAAAAACTAATTTTAAAAAATGTGGACATTTTTATCTTGAAACGCGATTTCTGAGGAAACTAAGCGTCCTAGACCCATCAAACTTTACACTTTGTCTGTCCCTTAAAATTCGATTTGCGGCGAAACTACTTGCCCTAGCGACTTAAAAATTATATATTCGTGATCTTGGAAGTGCCACCTTTCAATCCATGTAACGAATGACACAAAAAACTAATTTTAAAAAATTTGGACATTTTTATCTTTAAACGCGATTTCTGAGGAAACTAAGCGTCCTAGACCCATCAAACTTTACACTTTGTCTGTCCCTTAAAATTCGATTTGCGGCTAAACTACTTGCCCTAGCGACTTAAAAATTATATATTCGTGATCTTGGAAGTGCCACCTTTCAATCCATGTATTGAATGACACAAAAAACTAATTTTAAAAAATTTGGACATTTTTATCTTTAAACGCGATTTCTGAGGAAACTAAGCGTCCTAGACCCATCAAACTTTACACTTTGTCTGTCCCTTAAAATTCGATTTGCGGCGAAACTACTTGCCCTAGCGACTTAAAAATTAAATATTCGTGATCTTGGAAGTGCCACCTTTCAATCCATGTAACGAATGACACAAAAAACTAATTTTAAAAAATGTGGACATTTTTATCTTGAAACGCGATTTCTGAGGAAACTAAGCGTCCTAGACCCATCAAACTTTACACTTTGTCTGTCCCTTAAAATTCGATTTGCGGCGAAACTACTTGCCCTAGCGACTTAAAAATTATATATTCGTGATCTTGGAAGTGCCACCTTTCAATCCATGTAACGAATGACACAAAAAACTAATTTTAAAAAATTTGGACATTTTTATCTTTAAACGCGATTTCTGAGGAAACTAAGCGTCCTAGACCCATCAAACTTTACACTTTGTCTGTCCCTTAAAATTCGATTTGCGGCTAAACTACTTGCCCTAGCGACTTAAAAATTATATATTCGTGATCTTGGAAGTGCCACCTTTCAATCCATGTATTGAATGACACAAAAAACTAATTTTAAAAAATTTGGACATTTTTATCTTTAAACGCGATTTCTGAGGAAACTAAGCGTCCTAGACCCATCAAACTTTACACTTTGTCTGTCCCTTAAAATTCGATTTGCGGCTAAACTACTTGCCCTAGCGACTTAAAAATTATATATTCGTGATCTTGGAAGTGCCACCTTTCAATCCATGTAACGAATTACACAAAAAACTAATTTTAAAAAATTTGGACATTTTTATCTTTAAACGCGATTTCTGAGGAAACTAAGCGTCCTAGACCCATCAAACTTTACACTTTGTCTGTCCCTTAAAATTCGATTTGCGGCTAAACTACTTGCCCTAGCGACTTAAAAATTATATATTCGTGATCTTGGAAGTGCCACCTTTCAATCCATGTAACGAATGACACAAAAAACTAATTTTAAAAAATTTGGACATTTTTATCTTTAAACGCGATTTCTGACGAAACTAATCGTCCTAGACCCATCAAACTTTACACTTTGTCTGTCCTTAAAATTCGATTTGCGGCTAAACTACTTGCCCTAGCGACTTAAAAATTATATATTCGTGATCTTGGAAGTGCCACCTTTCAATCCATGTAACGAATGACACAAAAAACTAATTTTAAAAAAATTTGGACATTTTTATCTTTAAACGCGATTTCTGAGGAAACTAAGCGTCCTAGACCCATCAAACTTTACACTTTGTCTGTCCCTTAAAATTCGATTTGCGGCGAAACTACTTGCCCTAGCGACTTAAAAATTATATATTCGTGATCTTGGAAGTGCCACCTTTCAATCCATGTAATGAATGACACAAAAAACAAATTTTAAAAAATTTGGACATTTTTATCTTTAAACACGATTTCTGACGAAACTAAGCGTCCTAGACCCATCAAACTTTACACTTTGCCTGTCCCTTAAAATTCGATTTGCGGCGAAACTACTTGCCCTAGCGACTTAAAAATTATATATTCGTGATCTTGGAAGTGCCACCTTTCAATCCATGTAATGAATGACACAAAAAACAAATTTTAAAAAATTTGGACATTTTTATCTTTAAACACGATTTCTGACGAAACTAAGCGTCCTAGACCCATCAAACTTTACACTTTGTCTGTCCCTTAAAATTCGATTTGCGGCTAAACTACTTGCCCTAGCGACTTAAAAATTATATATTCGTGATCTTGGAAGTGCCACCTTTCAATCCATGTAACGAATGACACAAAAAACTAATTTTAAAAAATTTGGACATTTTTATCTTTAAACGCGATTTCTGAGGAAACTAAGCGTCCTAGACCCATCAAACTTTACACTTTGTCTGTCCCTTAAAATTCGATTTGCGGCGAAACTACTTGCCCTAGCGACTTAAAAATTATATATTCGTGATCTTGGAAGTGCCACCTTTCAATCCATGTAACGAATGACACAAAAAACTAATTTTAAAAAATTTGGACATTTTTATCTTTAAACGCGATTTCTGACGAAACCAAGCGTCCTAGACCCATCAAACTTTACACTTTGTCTGTCCCTTAAAATTCGATTTGCGGCTAAACTACTTGCCCTAGCGACTTAAAAATTATATATTCGTGATCTTGGAAGTGCCACCTTTCAATCCATGTAACGAATGACACAAAAAACTAATTTTAAAAAATTTGGACATTTTTATCTTTAAACGCGATTTCTGAGGAAACTAAGCGTCCTAGACCCATCAAAATTTACACTTTGTCTGTCCCTTAAAATTCGATTTGCGGCTAAACTACTTGCCCTAGCGACTTAAAAATTATATATTCGTGATCTTGGAAGTGCCACCTTTCAATCCATGTAACGAATGACACAAAAAACTAATTTTAAAAAATTTGGACATTTTTATCTTTAAACGCGATTTCTGAGGAAACTAAGCGTCCTAGACCCATCAAACTTTACACTTTGTCTGTCCCTTAAAATTCGATTTGCGGCTAAACTACTTGCCCTAGCGACTTAAAAATTATATATTTGTGATCTTGGAAGTGCCACCTTTCAATCCATGTAACGAATGACACAAAAAACTAATTTTAAAAAATTTGGACATTTTTATCTTTAAACGCGATTTCTGAGGAAACTAAGCGTCCTAGACCCATCAAACTTTACACTTTGTCTGTCCCCTAAAATTCGATTTGCGGCGAAACTACTTGCCCTAGCGACTTAAAAATTATATATTCGTGATCTTGGAAGTGCCACCTTTCAATCCATGTAACGAATGACACAAAAAACTAATTTTAAAAAATTTGGACATTTTTATCTTTAAACGCGATTTCTGACGAAACTAATCGTCCTAGACCCATCAAACTTTACACTTTGTCTGTCCCTTAAAATTCGATTTGCGGCTAAACTACTTGCCCTAGCGACTTAAAAATTATATATTCGTGATCTTGGAAGTGCCACCTTTCAATCCATGTAACGAATGACACAAAAAACTAATTTTAAAAAAAATTTGGACATTTTTATCTTTAAACGCGATTTCTGAGGAAACTAAGCGTCCTAGACCCATCAAACTTTACACTTTGTCTGTCCCCTAAAATTCGATTTGCGGCTAAACTACTTGCCCTAGCGACTTAAAAATTATATATTCGTGATCTTGGAAGTGCCACCTTTCAATCCATGTAACGAATGACACAAAAAACTAATTTTAAAAAAATTGGACATTTTTATCTTTAAACGCGATTTCTGACGAAACTAAGCGTCCTAGACCCATCAAACTTTACACTTTGTCTGTCCCTTAAAATTCGATTTGCGGCTAAACTACTTGCCCTAGCGACTTAAAAATTATATATTCGTCATCTTGGAAGTGCCACCTTTCAATCCATGTAGCGAATGACACAAAAAACTAATTTTAAACAATTTGGACATTTTTATCTTTAAACGCGATTTCTGAGGAAACTAAGCGTCCTAGACCCATCAAACTTTACACTTTGTCTGTCCCTTAAAATTCGATTTGCGGCGAAACTACTTGCCCTAGCGACTTAAAAATTATATATTCGTGATCTTGGAAGTGCCACCTTTCAATCCATGTAATGAATGACACAAAAAACTAATTTTAAAAAATTTGGACATTTTTATCTTTAAACACGATTTCTGACGAAACTAAGCGTCCTAGACCCATCAAACTTTACACTTTGTCTGTCCATTAAAATTCGATTTGCGGCTAAACTACTTGCCCTAGCGACTTAAAAATTATATATTCGTGATCTTGGAAGTGCCACCTTTCAATCCATGTAACGAATGACACAAAAAACTAATTTTAAAAAATTTGGACATTTTTATCTTTAAACGCGATTTCTGAGGAAACTAAGCGTCCTAGACCCATCAAACTTTACACTTTGTCTGTCCCTTAAAATTCGATTTGCGGCTAAACTACTTGCCCTAGCGACTTAAAAATTATATATTCGTGATCTTGGAAGTGCCACCTTTCAATCCATGTAACGAATGACACAAAAAACTAATTTTAAACAATTTGGACATTTTTATCTTTAAACGCGATTTCTGAGGAAACTAAGCGTCCTAGACCCATCAAACTTTACACTTTGTCTGTCCCTTAAAATTCGATTTGCGGCGAAACTACTTGCCCTAGCGACTTAAAAATTATATATTCGTGATCTTGGAAGTGCCACCTTTCAATCCATGTAATGAATGACACAAAAAACTAATTTTAAAAAATTTGGACATTTGTATCTTTAAACACGATTTCTGACGAAACAAGCGTCCTAGACCCATCAAACTTTACACTTTGTCTGTCCCTTAAAATTCGATTTGCGGCTAAACTACTTGCCCTAGCGACTTAAAAATTATATATTCGTGATCTTGGAAGTGCCACCTTTCAATCCATGTAACGAATGACACAAAAAACTAATTTTAAAAAATTTGGACATTTTTATCTTTAAACGCGATTTCTGAGGAAACTAAGCGTCCTAGACCCATCAAACTTTACACTTTGTCTGTCCCTTAAAATTCGATTTGCGGCGAAACTACTTGCCCTAGCGACTTAAAAATTATATATTCGTGATCTTGGAAGTGCCACCTTTCAATCCATGTAACGAATGACACAAAAAACTAATTTTAAAAAATTTGGACATTTTTATCTTTAAACGCGATTTCAGACGAAACTAAGCGTCCTAGACCCATCAAACTTTACACTTTGTCTGTCCCTTAAAATTCGATTTGCGGCTAAACTACTTGCCCTAGCGACTTAAAAATTATATATTCGTGATCTTGGAAGTGCCACCTTTCAATCCATGTAACGAATGACACAAAAAACTAATTTTAAAAAATTTGGACATTTTTATCTTTAAACGCGATTTCTGAGGAAACTAAGCGTCCTAGACCCATCAAACTTTACACTTTGTCTGTCCCTTAAAATTCGATTTGCGGCTAAACTACTTGCCCTAGCGACTTAAAAATTATATATTCGTGATCTTGGAAGTGCCACCTTTCAATCCATGCAACGAATGACACAAAAAACTAATTTTAAAAAATTTGGACATTTTTATCTTTAAACGCGATTTCTGAGGAAACTAAGCGTCCTAGACCCATCAAACTTTACACTTTGTCTGTCCCTTAAAATTCGATTTGCGGCGAAACTACTTGCCCTAGCGACTTAAAAATTATATATTCGTGATCTTGGAAGTGCCACCTTTCAATCCATGTAACGAATGACACAAAAAACTAATTTTAAAAAATTTGGACATTTTTATCTTTAAACGCGATTTCTGAGGAAACTAAGCGTCCTAGACCCATCAAACTTTACACTTTGTCTGTCCCTTAAAATTCGATTTGCGGCTAAACTACTTGCCCTAGCGACTTAAAAATTATATATTCGTGATCTTGGAAGTGCCACCTTTCAATCCATGTAACGAATGACACAAAAAACTAATTTTAAAAAATTTGGACATTTTTATCTTTAAACGCGATTTCTGAGGAAACTAAGCGTCCTAGACCCATCAAACTTTACACTTTGTCTGTCCCTTAAAATTCGATTTGCGGCGAAACTACTTGCCCTAGCGACTTAAAAATTATTATATTCGTGATCTTGGAAGTGCCACCTTTCAATCCATGTAACGAATGACACAAAAAACTAATTTTAAAAAATTTGGACATTTTTATCTTTAAACGCGATTTCTGAGGAAACTAAGCGTCCTAGACCCATCAAACTTTACACTTTGTCTGTCCCTTAAAATTCGATTTGCGGCTAAACTACTTGCCCTAGCGACTTAAAAATTATATATTCGTGATCTTGGAAGTGCCACCTTTCAATCCATGTAACGAATGACACAAAAAACTAATTTTAAAAAATTTGGACATTTTTATCTTTAAACGCGATTTCTGAGGAAACTAAGCGTCCTAGACCTCGATGCCCTAGCGACTTAAAAATTATATATTCGTGATCTTGGAAGTGCCACCTTTCAATCCATGTAACGAATGACACAAAAAACTAATTTTAAAAAAATTGGACATTTTTATCTTTAAACGCGATTTCTGACGAAACTAAGCGTCCTAGACCCATCAAACTTTACACTTTGTCTGTCCCTTAAAATTCGATTTGCGGCTAAACTACTTGCCCTAGCGACTTAAAAATTATATATTCGTCATCTTGGAAGTGCCACCTTTCAATCCATGTAACGAATGACACAAAAAACTAATTTTAAACAATTTGGACATTTTTATCTTTAAACGCGATTTCTGAGGAAACTAAGCGTCCTAGACCCATCAAACTTTACACTTTGTCTGTCCCTTAAAATTCGATTTGCGGCGAAACTACTTGCCCTAGCGACTTAAAAATTATATATTCGTGATCTTGGAAGTGCCACCTTTCAATCCATGTAATGAATGACACAAAAAACTAATTTTAAAAAATTTGGACATTTTTATCTTTAAACACGATTTCTGACGAAACTAAGCGTCCTAGACCCATCAAACTTTACACTTTGTCTGTCCATTAAAATTCGATTTGCGGCTAAACTACTTGCCCTAGCGACTTAAAAATTATATATTCGTGATCTTGGAAGTGCCACCTTTCAATCCATGTAACGAATGACACAAAAAACTAATTTTAAAAAATTTGGACATTTTTATCTTTAAACGCGATTTCTGAGGAAACTAAGCGTCCTAGACCCATCAAACTTTACACTTTGTCTGTCCCTTAAAATTCGATTTGCGGCTAAACTACTTGCCCTAGCGACTTAAAAATTATATATTCGTGATCTTGGAAGTGCCACCTTTCAATCCATGTAACGAATGACACAAAAAACTAATTTTAAACAATTTGGACATTTTTATCTTTAAACGCGATTTCTGAGGAAACTAAGCGTCCTAGACCCATCAAACTTTACACTTTGTCTGTCCCTTAAAATTCGATTTGCGGCGAAACTACTTGCCCTAGCGACTTAAAAATTATATATTCGTGATCTTGGAAGTGCCACCTTTCAATCCATGTAATGAATGACACAAAAAACTAATTTTAAAAAATTTGGACATTTGTATCTTTAAACACGATTTCTGACGAAACAAGCGTCCTAGACCCATCAAACTTTACACTTTGTCTGTCCCTTAAAATTCGATTTGCGGCTAAACTACTTGCCCTAGCGACTTAAAAATTATATATTCGTGATCTTGGAAGTGCCACCTTTCAATCCATGTAACGAATGACACAAAAAACTAATTTTAAAAAATTTGGACATTTTTATCTTTAAACGCGATTTCTGAGGAAACTAAGCGTCCTAGACCCATCAAACTTTACACTTTGTCTGTCCCTTAAAATTCGATTTGCGGCGAAACTACTTGCCCTAGCGACTTAAAAATTATATATTCGTGATCTTGGAAGTGCCACCTTTCAATCCATGTAACGAATGACACAAAAAACTAATTTTAAAAAATTTGGACATTTTTATCTTTAAACGCGATTTCAGAAGAAACTAAGCGTCCTAGACCCATCAAACTTTACACTTTGTCTGTCCCTTAAAATTCGATTTGCGGCTAAACTACTTGCCCTAGCGACTTAAAAATTATATATTCGTGATCTTGGAAGTGCCACCTTTCAATCCATGTAACGAATGACACAAAAAACTAATTTTAAAAAATTTGGACATTTTTATCTTTAAACGCGATTTCTGAGGAAACTAAGCGTCCTAGACCCATCAAACTTTACACTTTGTCTGTCCCTTAAAATTCGATTTGCGGCTAAACTACTTGCCCTAGCGACTTAAAAATTATATATTCGTGATCTTGGAAGTGCCACCTTTCAATCCATGCAACGAATGACACAAAAAACTAATTTTAAAAAATTTGGACATTTTTATCTTTAAACGCGATTTCTGAGGAAACTAAGCGTCCTAGACCCATCAAACTTTACACTTTGTCTGTCCCTTAAAATTCGATTTGCGGCGAAACTACTTGCCCTAGCGACTTAAAAATTATATATTCGTGATCTTGGAAGTGCCACCTTTCAATCCATGTAACGAATGACACAAAAAACTAATTTTAAAAAATTTGGACATTTTTATCTTTAAACGCGATTTCTGAGGAAACTAAGCGTCCTAGACCCATCAAACTTTACACTTTGTCTGTCCCTTAAAATTCGATTTGCGGCTAAACTACTTGCCCTAGCGACTTAAAAATTATATATTCGTGATCTTGGAAGTGCCACCTTTCAATCCATGTAACGAATGACACAAAAAACTAATTTTAAAAAATTTGGACATTTTTATCTTTAAACGCGATTTCTGAGGAAACTAAGCGTCCTAGACCCATCAAACTTTACACTTTGTCTGTCCCTTAAAATTCGATTTGCGGCGAAACTACTTGCCCTAGCGACTTAAAAATTATTATATTCGTGATCTTGGAAGTGCCACCTTTCAATCCATGTAACGAATGACACAAAAAACTAATTTTAAAAAATTTGGACATTTTTATCTTTAAACGCGATTTCTGAGGAAACTAAGCGTCCTAGACCCATCAAACTTTACACTTTGTCTGTCCCTTAAAATTCGATTTGCGGCTAAACTACTTGCCCTAGCGACTTAAAAATTATATATTCGTGATCTTGGAAGTGCCACCTTTCAATCCATGTAACGAATGACACAAAAAACTAATTTTAAAAAATTTGGACATTTTTATCTTTAAACGCGATTTCTGAGGAAACTAAGCGTCCTAGACCCATCAAACTTTACACTTTGTCTGTCCCTTAAAATTCGATTTGCGGCGAAACTACTTGCCCTAGCGACTTAAAAATTATATATTCGTGATCTTGGAAGTGCCACCTTTCAATCCATGTAACGAATGACACAAAAAACTAATTTTAAAAAATTTGGACATTTTTATCTTTAAATGCGATTTCTGAGGAAACTAAGCGTCCTAGACCCATCAAACTTTACACTTTGTCTGTCCCTTAAAATTCGATTTGCGGCTAAACTACTTGCCCTAGCGACTTAAAAATTATATATTCGTGATCTTGGAAGTGCCACCTTTCAATCCATGTAACGAATGACACAAAAAACTAATTTTAAAAAATTTGGACATATTTATCTTTAAACGCGATTTCTGAGGAAACTAAGCGTCCTAGACCCATCAAACTTTACACTTTGTCTGTCCCTTAAAATTCGATTTGCGGCGAAACTACTTGCCCTAGCGACTTAAAAATTATATATTCGTGATCTTGGAAGTGCCACCTTTCAATCCATGTAACGAATGACACAAAAAACTAATTTTAAAAAATTTGGACATTTTTATCTTTAAACGCGATTTCTGACGAAACTAAGCGTCCTAGACCCATCAAACTTTACACTTTGTCTGTCCCTTAAAATTCGATTTGCGGCTAAACTACTTGCCCTAGCGACTTAAAAATTATATATTCGTGATCTTGGAAGTGCCACCTTTCAATCCATGTAACGAATGACACAAAAAACTAATTTTAAAAAATTTGGACATTTTTATCTTTAAACGCGATTTCTGAGGAAACTAAGCGTCCTAGACGAATCAAACTTTACACTTTGTCTGTCCCTTAAAATTCGATTTGCGGCTAAACTACTTGCCCTAGCGACTTAAAAATTATATATTCGTGATCTTGGAAGTGCCACCTTTCAATCCATGTAACGAATGACACAAAAAACTAATTTTAAAAAATTTGGACATTTTTATCTTTAAACGCGATTTCTGACGAAACTAAGCGTCCTAGACCCATCAAACTTTACACTTTGTCTGTCCCTTAAAATTCGATTTGCGGCTAAACTACTTGCCCTAGCGACTTAAAAATTATATATTCGTGATCTTGGAAGTGCCACCTTTCAATCCATGTAACGAATGACACAAAAAACTAATTTTAAAAAATTTGGACATTTTTATCTTTAAACGCGATTTCTGAGGAAACTAAGCGTCCTAGACCCATCAAACTTTACACTTTGTCTGTCCCTTAAAATTCGATTTGCGGCGAAACTACTTGCCCTAGCGACTTAAAAATTATATATTCGTGATCTTGGAAGTGCCACCTTTCAATCCATGTAACGAATGACACAAAAAACTAATTTTAAAAAATTTGGACATTTTTATCTTTAAACGCGATTTCTGAGGAAACTAAGCGTCCTAGACCCATCAAACTTTACACTTTGTCTGTCCCTTAAAATTCGATTTGCGGCTAAACTACTTGCCCTAGCGACTTAAAAATTATATATTCGTGATCTTGGAAGTGCCACCCTTCAATCCATGTAACGAATGACACAAAAAACTAATTTTAAAAAATTTGGACATTTTTATCTTTGAACGCGATTTCTGAGGAAACTAAGCGTCCTAGACCCATCAAACTTTACACTTTGTCTGTCCCTTAAAATTCGATTTGCGGCTAAACTACTTGCCCTAGCGACTTAAAAATTATATATTCGTGATCTTGGAAGTGCCACCTTTCAATCCATGTAACGAATGACACAAAAAACTAATTTTAAAAAATTTGGACATTTTTATCTTTAAACGCGATTTCTGAGGAAACTAAGCGTCCTAGACCCATCAAACTTTACACTTTGTCTGTCCCTTAAAATTCGATTTGCGGCTAAACTACTTGCCCTAGCGACTTAAAAATTATATATTCGTGATCTTGGAAGTGCCACCTTTCAATCCATGTAACGAATGACACAAAAAACTAATTTTAAAAAATTTGGACATTTTTATCTTTAAACGCGATTTCTGAGGAAAATAAGCGTCCTAGACCCATCAAACTTTACACTTTGTCTGTCCCTTAAAATTCGATTTGCGGCTAAACTACTTGCCCTAGCGACTTAAAAATTATATATTCGTGATCTTGGAAGTGCCACCTTTCAATCCATGTAACGAATGACACAAAAAACTAATTTTAAAAAAATTGGACATTTTTATCTTTAAACGCGATTTCTGACGAAACTAAGCGTCCTAGACCCATCAAACTTTACACTTTGTCTGTCCCTTAAAATTCGATTTGCGGCTAAACTACTTGCCCTAGCGACTTAAAAATTATATATTCGTGATCTTGGAAGTGCCACCTTTCAATCCATGTAACGAATGACACAAAAAACTAATTTTAAAAAATTTGAACATTTTTATCTTTAAACGCGATTTCTGAGGAAACTAAGCGTCCTAGAACCATCAAACTTTACACTTTGTCTGTTCCTTAAAATTCGATTTGCGGCTAAACTACTTGCCCTAGCGACTTAAAAATTATATATTCGTGATCTTGGAAGTGCCACCTTTCAATCCATGTAACGAATGACACAAAAAACTAATTTTAAAAAATTTGGACATTTTTATCTTTAAACGCGATTTCTGAGGAAACTAAGCGTCCTAGACCCATCAAACTTTACACTTTGTCTGTCCCTTAAAATTCGATTTGCGGCGAAACTACTTGCCCTAGCGGCTTAAAAATTATATATTCGTGATCTTGGAAGTGCCACCTTTCAATCCATGTAACGAATGACACAAAAAACTAATTTTAAAAAATTTGGACATTTTTATCTTTAAACGCGATTTCTGAGGAAAATAAGCGTCCTAGACCCATCAAACTTTACACTTTGTCTGTCCCTTAAAATTCGATTTGCGGCTAAACTACTTGCCCTAGCGACTTAAAAATTATATATTCGTGATCTTGGAAGTGCCACCTTTCAATCCATGTAACGAATGACACAAAAAACTAATTTTAAAAAATTTGGACATTTTTATCTTTAAACGCGATTTCTGACGAAACTAAGCGTCCTAGACCCATCAAACTTTACACTTTGTCTGTCCCTTAAAATTCGATTTGCGGCTAAACTACTTGCCCTAGCGACTTAAAAATTATATATTCGTGATCTTGGAAGTGCCACCTTTCAATCCATGTAACGAATGACACAAAAAACTAATTTTAAAAAATTTGAACATTTTTATCTTTAAACGCGATTTCTGAGGAAACTAAGCGTCCTAGAACCATCAAACTTTACACTTTGTCTGTTCCTTAAAATTCGATTTGCGGCTAAACTACTTGCCCTAGCGACTTAAAAATTATATATTCGTGATCTTGGAAGTGCCACCTTTCAATCCATGTAACGAATGACACAAAAAACTAATTTTAAAAAATTTGGACATTTTTATCTTTAAACGCGATTTCTGAGGAAACTAAGCGTCCTAGACCCATCAAACTTTACACTTTGTCTGTCCCTTAAAATTCGATTTGCGGCGAAACTACTTGCCCTAGCGACTTAAAAATTATATATTCGTGATCTTGGAAGTGCCACCTTTCAATCCATGTAACGAATGACACAAAAAACTAATTTTAAAAAATTTGGACATTTTTATCTTTAAACGCGATTTCTGAGGAAACTAAGCGTCCTAGACCCATCAAACTTTACACTTTGTCTGTCCCTTAAAATTCGATTTGCGGCTAAACTACTTGCCCTAGCGACTTAAAAATTATATATTCGTGATCTTGGATGTGCCACCTTTCAATCCATGTAACGAATGACACAAAAAACTAATTTTAAAAAATTTGGACATTTTTATCTTTAAACGCGATTTCTGACGAAACTAAGCGTCCTAGACCCATCAAACTTTACACTTTGTCTGTCCCTTAAAATTCGATTTGCGGCTAAACTACTTGCCCTAGCGACTTAAAAATTATATATTCGTGATCTTGGAAGTGCCACCTTTCAATCCATGTAACGAATGACACAAAAAACTAATTTTAAAAAATTTGGACATTTTTATCTTTAAACGCGATTTCTGACGAAACTAAGCGTCCTAGACCCATCAAACTTTACACTTTGTCTGTCCCTTAAAATTCGATTTGCGGCTAAACTACTTGCCCTAGCGACTTAAAAATTATATATTCGTGATCTTGGAAGTGCCACCTTTCAATCCATGTAACGAATGACACAAAAAACTAATTTTAAAAAATTTGGACATTTTTATCTTTAAACGCGATTTCTGACGAAACTAAGCGTCCTAGACCCATCAAACTTTACACTTTGTCTGTCCCTTAAAATTCGATTTGCGGCTAAACTACTTGCCCTAGCGACTTAAAAATTATATATTCGTGATCTTGGAAGTGCCACCTTTCAATCCATGTAACGAATTACACAAAAAACTAATTTTAAAAAATTTGGACATTTTTATCTTTAAACGCGATTTCTGAGGAAACTAAGCGTCCTAGACCCATCAAACTTTACACTTTGTCTGTCCCTTAAAATTCGATTTGCGGCTAAACTACTTGCCCTAGCGACTTAAAAATTATATATTCGTGATCTTGGAAGTGCCACCTTTCAATCCATGTAACGAATGACACAAAAAACTAATTTTAAAAAATTTGGACATTTTTATCTTTAAACGCGATTTCTGAGGAAACTAAGCGTCCTAGACCCATCAAACTTTACACTTTGTCTGTCCCTTAAAATTCGATTTGCGGCTAAACTACTTGCCCTAGCGACTTAAAAATTATATATTCGTGATCTTGGAAGTGCCACCTTTCAATCCATGTAACGAATGACACAAAAAACTAATTTTAAAAAATTTGGACATTTTTATCTTTAAACGCGATTTCTGAGGAAAATAAGCGTCCTAGACCCATCAAACTTTACACTTTGTCTGTCCCTTAAAATTCGATTTGCGGCTAAACTACTTGCCCTAGCGACTTAAAAATTATATATTCGTGATCTTGGAAGTGCCACCTTTCAATCCATGTAACGAATGACACAAAAAACTAATTTTAAAAAAATTGGACATTTTTATCTTTAAACGCGATTTCTGACGAAACTAAGCGTCCTAGACCCATCAAACTTTACACTTTGTCTGTCCCTTAAAATTCGATTTGCGGCTAAACTACTTGCCCTAGCGACTTAAAAATTATATATTCGTGATCTTGGAAGTGCCACCTTTCAATCCATGTAACGAATGACACAAAAAACTAATTTTAAAAAATTTGAACATTTTTATCTTTAAACGCGATTTCTGAGGAAACTAAGCGTCCTAGAACCATCAAACTTTACACTTTGTCTGTTCCTTAAAATTCGATTTGCGGCTAAACTACTTGCCCTAGCGACTTAAAAATTATATATTCGTGATCTTGGAAGTGCCACCTTTCAATCCATGTAACGAATGACACAAAAAACTAATTTTAAAAAATTTGGACATTTTTATCTTTAAACGCGATTTCTGAGGAAACTAAGCGTCCTAGACCCATCAAACTTTACACTTTGTCTGTCCCTTAAAATTCGATTTGCGGCGAAACTACTTGCCCTAGCGACTTAAAAATTATATATTCGTGATCTTGGAAGTGCCACCTTTCAATCCATGTAACGAATGACACAAAAAACTAATTTTAAAAAATTTGGACATTTTTATCTTTAAACGCGATTTCTGAGGAAAATAAGCGTCCTAGACCCATCAAACTTTACACTTTGTCTGTCCCTTAAAATTCGATTTGCGGCTAAACTACTTGCCCTAGCGACTTAAAAATTATATATTCGTGATCTTGGAAGTGCCACCTTTCAATCCATGTAACGAATGACACAAAAAACTAATTTTAAAAAATTTGGACATTTTTATCTTTAAACGCGATTTCTGACGAAACTAAGCGTCCTAGACCCATCAAACTTTACACTTTGTCTGTCCCTTAAAATTCGATTTGCGGCTAAACTACTTGCCCTAGCGACTTAAAAATTATATATTCGTGATCTTGGAAGTGCCACCTTTCAATCCATGTAACGAATGACACAAAAAACTAATTTTAAAAAATTTGAACATTTTTATCTTTAAACGCGATTTCTGAGGAAACTAAGCGTCCTAGAACCATCAAACTTTACACTTTGTCTGTTCCTTAAAATTCGATTTGCGGCTAAACTACTTGCCCTAGCGAATTAAAAATTATATATTCGTGATCTTGGAAGTGCCACCTTTCAATCCATGTAACGAATGACACAAAAAACTAATTTTAAAAAATTTGGACATTTTTATCTTTAAACGCGATTTCTGAGGAAACTAAGCGTCCTAGACCCATCAAACTTTACACTTTGTCTGTCCCTTAAAATTCGATTTGCGGCGAAACTACTTGCCCTAGCGACTTAAAAATTATATATTCGTGATCTTGGAAGTGCCACCTTTCAATCCATGTAACGAATGACACAAAAAACTAATTTTAAAAAATTTGGACATTTTTATCTTTAAACGCGATTTCTGAGGAAACTAAGCGTCCTAGACCCATCAAACTTTACACTTTGTCTGTCCCTTAAAATTCGATTTGCGGCTAAACTACTTGCCCTAGCGACTTAAAAATTATATATTCGTGATCTTGGATGTGCCACCTTTCAATCCATGTAACGAATGACACAAAAAACTAATTTTAAAAAATTTGGACATTTTTATCTTTAAACGCGATTTCTGACGAAACTAAGCGTCCTAGACCCATCAAACTTTACACTTTGTCTGTCCCTTAAAATTCGATTTGCGGCTAAACTACTTGCCCTAGCGACTTAAAAATTATATATTCGTGATCTTGGAAGTGCCACCTTTCAATCCATGTAACGAATGACACAAAAAACTAATTTTAAAAAATTTGGACATTTTTATCTTTAAACGCGATTTCTGACGAAACTAAGCGTCCTAGACCCATCAAACTTTACACTTTGTCTGTCCCTTAAAATTCGATTTGCGGCTAAACTACTTGCCCTAGCGACTTAAAAATTATATATTCGTGATCTTGGAAGTGCCACCTTTCAATCCATGTAACGAATGACACAAAAAACTAATTTTAAAAAATTTGGACATTTTTATCTTTAAACGCGATTTCTGACGAAACTAAGCGTCCTAGACCCATCAAACTTTACACTTTGTCTGTCCCTTAAAATTCGATTTGCGGCTAAACTACTTGCCCTAGCGACTTAAAAATTATATATTCGTGATCTTGGAAGTGCCACCTTTCAATCCATGTAACGAATTACACAAAAAACTAATTTTAAAAAATTTGGACATTTTTATCTTTAAACGCGATTTCTGACGAAACTAAGCGTCCTAGACCCATCAAACTTTACACTTTGTCTGTCCCTTAAAATTCGATTTGCGGCTAAACTACTTGCCCTAGCGACTTAAAAATTATATATTCGTGATCTTGGAAGTGCCACCTTTCAATCCATGTAACGAATGACACAAAAAACTAATTTTAAAAAATTTTGACATTTTTATCTTTAAACGCGATTTCTGAGGAAACTAAGCGTCCTAGACCCATCAAACTTTACACTTTGTCTGTCCCTTAAAATTCGATTTGCGGCTAAACTACTAGCCCTAGCGACTTAAAAATTATATATTCGTGATCTTGGAAGTGCCACCTTTCAATCCATGTAACGAATGACACAAAAAACTAATTTTAAAAAATTTGGACATTTTTATCTTTAAACGCGATTTCTGACGAAACTAAGCGTCCTAGACCCATCAAACTTTACACTTTGTCTGTCCCTTAAAATTCGATTTCCGGCTAAACTACTTGCCCTAGCGACTTAAAAATTATATATTCGTGATCTTGGAAGTGCCACCTTTTAATCCATGTAACGAATGACACAAAAAACTAATTTTAAAAAATTTGGACATTTTTATCTTTAAACGCGATTTCTGACGAAACTAAGCGTCCTAGACCCATCAAACTTTACACTTTGTCTGTCCCTTAAAATTCGATTTGCGGCTAAACTACTTGCCCCAGCGACTTAAAAATTATATATTCGTGATCTTGGAACTGCCACCTTTTCATCCATGTAACGAATGACACGAAAAACTAATTTTAAAAAAATTGGACATTTTTATCTTTAAACGCGTTTTCCGGCTAAACTATGCGTCCTAGACCCATCAAACTTTACACTTTTTCTGTCCCTTAAAATTCGATTTGCGGCTAAACTACTTGCCCCAGCGACTTAAAAATTATATATTCGTGATCTTGGAACTGCCACCTTTTAATCCATGTAACGAATGACACGAAAAACTAATTTTAAAAAAATTGGACATTTTTATCTTTAAACGCGTTTTCCGGCTAAACTATGCGTCCTAGACCCATCAAACTTTAAACTTTTTCTGTCCCTTAAAATTCGATTTGCGGCTAAACTACTTGCCCCAGCGACTTAAAAATTATATATTCGTGATCTTGGAACTGCCACCTTTTAATCCATGTAACGAATGACACGAAAAACTAATTTTAAAAAAATTGGACATTTTTATCTTTAAACGCGTTTTCCGGCTAAACTATGCGTCCTAGACCCATCAAACTTTACACACTTCTGTCCCTTAAAATTCGATTTGCGGCTAAACTACTTGGCCCAGCGACTTAAAAATTATATATTCGTGATCTTGGAACTGCCACCTTTTAATCCATGTAACGAATGACACGAAAAACTAATTTTAAAAAAATTGGACATTTTTATCTTTAAACGCGTTTTCCGGCTAAACTATGCGTCCTAGACCCATCAAACTTTACACTTTTTCTGTCCCTTAAAATTCGATTTGCGGCTAAACTACTTGCCCCAGCGACTTAAAAATTATATATTCGTGATCTTGGAACTGCCACCTTTCAATCCATGTAACGAATTACACAAAAAACTAATTTTAAAAAATTTGGACATTTTTATCTTTAAACGCGATTTCTGACGAAACTAAGCGTCCTAGACCCATCAAA
Organism: Philhelius pedissequus; assembly: GCA_910595825.1. Taxonomy (NCBI): domain Eukaryota; kingdom Metazoa; phylum Arthropoda; class Insecta; order Diptera; family Syrphidae; genus Philhelius; species Philhelius pedissequus. The sequence goes on from OU343162.1 coordinate 62,617,699, forward strand.
CTTTACACTTTGTCTGTCCCTTAAAATTCGATTTGCGGCTAAACTACTTGCCCTAGCGACTTAAAAATTATATATTCGTGATCTTGGAAGTGCCACCTTTCAATCCATGTAACGAATGACACAAAAAACTAATTTTAAAAAATTTGGACATTTTTATCTTTAAACGCGATTTCTGAGGAAACTAAGCGTCCTAGACCCATCAAACTTTACACTTTGTCTGTCCCTTAAAATTCGATTTGCGGCTAAACTACTTGCCCTAGCGACTTAAAAATTATGTATTCGTGATCTTGGAAGTGCCACCTTTCAATCCATGTAACGAATGACACAAAAAACTAATTTTAAAAAATTTGGACATTTTTATCTTTAAACGCGATTTCTGAGGAAACTAAGCGTCCTAGACCCATCAAACTTTACACTTTGTCTGTCCCTTAAAATTCGATTTGCGGCGAAACTACTTGCCCTAGCGACTTAAAAATTATATATTCGTGATCTTGGAAGTGCCACCTTTCAATCCATGTAACGAATGACACAAAAAACTAATTTTAAAAAATTTGGACATTTTTATCTTTAAACGCGATTTCTGAGGAAACTAAGCGTCCTAGACCCATCAAACTTTACACTTTGTCTGTCCCTTAAAATTCGATTTGCGGCTAAACTACTTGCCCTAGCGACTTAAAAATTATATATTCGTGATCTTGGATGTGCCACCTTTCAATCCATGTAACGAATGACACAAAAAACTAATTTTAAAAAATTTGGACATTTTTATCTTTAAACGCGATTTCTGACGAAACTAAGCGTCCTAGACCCATCAAACTTTACACTTTGTCTGTCCCTTAAAATTCGATTTGCGGCTAAACTACTTGCCCTAGCGACTTAAAAATTATATATTCGTGATCTTGGAAGTGCCACCTTTCAATCCATGTAACGAATGACACAAAAAACTAATTTTAAAAAATTTGGACATTTTTATCTTTAAACGCGATTTCTGACGAAACTAAGCGTCCTAGACCCATCAAACTTTACACTTTGTCTGTCCCTTAAAATTCGATTTGCGGCTAAACTACTTGCCCTAGCGACTTAAAAATTATATATTCGTGATCTTGGAAGTGCCACCTTTCAATCCATGTAACGAATGACACAAAAAACTAATTTTAAAAAATTTGGACATTTTTATCTTTAAACGCGATTTCTGACGAAACTAAGCGTCCTAGACCCATCAAACTTTACACTTTGTCTGTCCCTTAAAATTCGATTTGCGGCTAAACTACTTGCCCTAGCGACTTAAAAATTATATATTCGTGATCTTGGAAGTGCCACCTTTCAATCCATGTAACGAATTACACAAAAAACTAATTTTAAAAAATTTGGACATTTTTATCTTTAAACGCGATTTCTGACGAAACTAAGCGTCCTAGACCCATCAAACTTTACACTTTGTCTGTCCCTTAAAATTCGATTTGCGGCTAAACTACTTGCCCTAGCGACTTAAAAATTATATATTCGTGATCTTGGAAGTGCCACCTTTCAATCCATGTAACGAATGACACAAAAAACTAATTTTAAAAAATTTTGACATTTTTATCTTTAAACGCGATTTCTGAGGAAACTAAGCGTCCTGGACCCATCAAACTTTACACTTTGTCTGTCCCTTAAAATTCGATTTGCGGCTAAACTACTAGCCCTAGCGACTTAAAAATTATATATTCGTGATCTTGGAAGTGCCACCTTTCAATCCATGTAACGAATGACACAAAAAACTAATTTTAAAAAATTTGGACATTTTTATCTTTAAACGCGATTTCTGACGAAACTAAGCGTCCTAGACCCATCAAACTTTACACTTTGTCTGTCCCTTAAAATTCGATTTCCTGCTAAACTACTTGCCCTAGCGACTTAAAAATTATATATTCGTGATCTTGGAAGTGCCACCTTTCAATCCATGTAACGAATGACACAAAAAACTAATTTTAAAAAATTTGGACATTTTTATCTTTAAACGCGATTTCTGACGAAACTAAGCGTCCTAGACCCATCAAACTTTACACTTTGTCTGTCCCTTAAAATTCGATTTGCGGCTAAACTACTTGCCCCAGCGACTTAAAAATTATATATTCGTGATCTTGGAACTGCCACCTTTTCATCCATGTAACGAATGACACGAAAAACTAATTTTAAAAAAATTGGACATTTTTATCTTTAAACGCGTTTTCCGGCTAAACTATGCGTCCTTGACCCATCAAACTTTACACTTTTTCTGTCCCTTAAAATTCGATTTGCGGCTAAACTACTTGCCCCAGCGACTTAAAAATTATATATTCGTGATCTTGGAACTGCCACCTTTTAATCCATGTAACGAATGACACGAAAAACTAATTTTAAAAAAATTGGACAGTTTTACACTTTGTCTGTCCCTTAGAATTCGATTTGCGGCTAAACTACTTGCCCTAGCGACTTAAAAATTATATATTCGTGATCTTGGAAGTGCCACCTTTCAATCCATGTAACGAATGACACAAAAAACTAATTTTAAAAAATTTGGACATTTTTATCTTTAAACGCCATTTCTGAGGAAACTAAGCGTCCTAGACCCATCAAACTTTACACTTTGTCTGTCCCTTAAAATTCGATTTGCGGCGAAACTACTTGCTAGCGACTTAAAAATTATATATTCGTGATCTTGGAAGTGCCACCTTTCAATCCATGTAACGAATGACACAAAAAACTAATTTTAAAAAATTTGGACATTTTTATCTTTAAACGCGATTTCTGAGGAAACTAAGCGTCCTAGACCCATCAAACTTTACACTTTGTCTGTCCCTTAAAATTCGATTTGCGGCGAAACTACTTGCCCTAGCGACTTAAAAATTATATATTCGTGATCTTGGAAGTGCCACCTTTCAATCCATGTAACGAATGACACAAAAAACTAATTTTAAAAAATTTGGACATTTTTATCTTTAAACGCGATTTCTGAGGAAACTAAGCGTCCTAGACCCATCAAACTTTACACTTTGTCTGTCCCTTAAAATTCGATTTGCGGCGAAACTACTTGCCCTAGCGACTTAAAAATTATATATTCGTGATCTTGGAAGTGCCACCTTTCAATCCGTGTAACGAATGACACAAAAAACTAATTTTAAAAAATTGGGACATTTTTATCTTTAAACGCGATTTCTGATGAAGCTAAGCGTCCTAGACCCATCAAACTTTACACTTTGTCTGTCCCTTAAAATTCGATTTGCGGCTAAACTACTTGCCCTAGCGACTTAAAAATTATATATTCGTGATCTTGGAAGTGCCACCTTTCAATCCATGTAACGAATGACACAAAAAACTAATTTTAAAAAGTTTGGACATTTTTATCTTTAAACGCGATTTCTGACGAAACTAAGCGTCCTAGACCCATCAAACTTTACACTTTGTCTGTCCCTTAAAATTCGATTTGCGGCTAAACTACTTGCCCTAGCAACTTAAAAATTATATATTCGTGATCTTGGAAGTGCCACCTTTCAATCCATGTAACGAATGACACAAAAAACTAATTTTAAAAAATTTGGACATTTTTATCTTTAAACGCGATTTCTGAGGAAACTAAGCGTCCTAGACCCATCAAACTTTACACTTTGTCTGTCCCTTAAAATTCGATTTGCGGCGAAACTACTTGCCCTAGCGACTTAAAAATTATATATTCGTGATCTTGGAAGTGCCACCTTTCAATCCGTGTAACGAATGACACAAAAAACTAATTTTAAAAAATTGGGACATTTTTATCTTTAAACGCGATTTCTGAGGAAACTAAGCGTCCTAGACCCATCAAACTTTACACTTTGTCTGTCCCTTAAAATTCGATTTGCGGCTAAACTACTTGCCCTAGCGACTTAAAAATTATATATTCGTGATCTTGGAAGTGCCACCTTTCAATCCATGTAACGAATGACACAAAAAACTAATTTTAAAAAGTTTGGACATTTTTATCTTTAAACGCGATTTCTGACGAAACTAAGCGTCCTAGACCCATCAAACTTTACACTTTGTCTGTCCCTTAAAATTCGATTTGCGGCTAAACTACTTGCCCTAGCAACTTAAAAATTATATATTCGTGATCTTGGAAGTGCCACCTTTCAATCCATGTAACGAATGACACAAAAAACTAATTTTAAAAAATTTGGACATTTTTATCTTTAAATGCGATTTCTGAGGAAACTAAGCGTCCTAGACCCATCAAACTTTACACTTTGTCTGTCCCTTAAAATTCGATTTGCGGCGAAACTACTTGCCCTAGCGACTTAAAAATTATATATTCGTGATCTTGGAAGTGCCACCTTTCAATCCGTGTAACGAATGACACAAAAAACTAATTTTAAAAAATTGGGACATTTTTATCTTTAAACGCGATTTCTGAGGAAACTAAGCGTCCTAGACCCATCAAACTTTACACTTTGTCTGTCCCTTAAAATTCGATTTGCGGCTAAACTACTTGCCCTAGCGACTTAAAAATTATATATTCGTGATCTTGGAAGTGCCACCTTTCAATCCATGTAACGAATGACACAAAAAACTAATTTTAAAAAGTTTGGACATTTTTATCTTTAAACGCGATTTCTGACGAAACTAAGCGTCCTAGACCCATCAAACTTTACACTTCGTCTGTCCCTTAAAATTCGATTTGCGGCTAAACTACTTGCCCTAGCAACTTAAAAATTATATATTCGTGATCTTGGAAGTGCCACCTTTCAATCCATGTAACGAATGACACAAAAAACTAATTTTAAAAAATTTGGACATTTTTATCTTTAAATGCGATTTCTGAGGAAACTAAGCGTCCTAGACCCATCAAACTTTACACTTTGTCTGTCCCTTAAAATTCGATTTGCGGCTAAACTACTTGCCCTAGCGACTTAAAAATTATATATTCGTGATCTTGGAAGTGCCACCTTTCAATCCATGTAACGAATGACACAAAAAACTAATTTTAAAAAATTTGGACATTTTTATCTTTAAACGCTATTTCTGACGAAACTAAGCGTCCTAGACCCATCAAACTTTACACTTTGTCTGTCCCTTAAAATTCGATTTGCGGCTAAACTACTTGCCCTAGCGACTTAAAAATTATATATTCGTGATCTTGGAAGTGCCACCTTTCAATCCATGTAACGAATGACACAAAAAACTAATTTTAAAAAATTTGGACATTTTTATCTTTAAACGCAATTTCTGACGAAACTAAGCGTCCTAGACCCATCAAACTTTACACTTTGTCTGTCCCTTAAAATTCGATTTGCGGCTAAACTACTTGCCCTAGCGACTTAAAAATTATATATTCGTGATCTTGGAAGTGCCACCTTTCAATCCATGTAACGAATGACACAAAAAACTAATTTTAAAAAAATTTGGACATTTTTATCTTTAAACGCGATTTCTGACGAAACTATGCGTCCTAGACCCATCAAACTTTACACTTTGTCTGTCCCTTAAAATTCGATTTGCGGCTAAACTACTTGCCCTAGCGACTTAAAAATTATATATTCGTGATCTTGGAAGTGCCACCTTTCAATCCATGTAACGAATGACACAAAAAACTAATTTTAAAAAATTGGGACATTTTTATCTTTAAACGCGATTTCTGAGGAAACTAAGCGTCCTAGACCCATCTAACTTTACACTTTGTCTGTCCCTTAAAATTCGATTTGCGGCGAAACTACTTGCCCTAGCGACTTAAAAATTATATATTCGTGATCTTGGAAGTGCCACCTTTCAATCCATGTAACGAATGACACAAAAAACTAATTTTAAAAAATTTGGACATTTTTATCTTTAAACGCAATTTCTGACGAAACTAAGCGTCCTAGACCCATCAAACTTTACACTTTGTCTGTCCCTTAAAATTCGATTTGCGGCTAAACTACTTGCCCTAGCGACTTAAAAATTATATATTCGTGATCTTGGAAGTGCCACCTTTCAATCCATGTAACGAATGACACAAAAAACTAATTTTAAAAAAATTTGGACATTTTTATCTTTAAACGCGATTTCTGACGAAACTAAGCGTCCTAGACCCATCAAACTTTACACTTTGTCTGTCCCTTAAAATTCGATTTGCGGCTAAACTACTTGCCCTAGCGACTTAAAAATTATATATTCGTGATCTTGGAAGTGCCACCTTTCAATCCATGTAACGAATGACACAAAAAACTAATTTTAAAAAATTGGGACATTTTTATCTTTAAACGCGATTTCTGAGGAAACTAAGCGTCCTAGACCCATCTAACTTTACACTTTGTCTGTCCCTTAAAATTCGATTTGCGGCGAAACTACTTGCCCTAGCGACTTAAAAATTATATATTCGTGATCTTGGAAGTGCCACCTTTCAATCCATGTAACGAATGACACAAAAAACTAATTTTAAAAAATTTGGACATTTTTATCTTTAAACGCGATTTCTGAGGAAACTAAGCGTCCTAGACCCATCAAACTTTACACTTTGTCTGTCCCTTAAAATTCGATTTGCGGCTAAACTACTTGCCCTAGCGACTTAAAAATTATATATTCGTGATCTTGGAAGTGCCACCTTTCAATCCATGTAACGAATGACACAAAAAACTAATTTTAAAAAGTTTGGACATTTTTATCTTTAAACGCGATTTCTGACGAAACTAAGCGTCCTAGACCCATCAAACTTTACACTTTGTCTGTCCCTTAAAATTCGATTTGCGGCTAAACTACTTGCCCTAGCGACTTAAAAATTATATATTCGTGATCTTGGAAGTGCCACCTTTCAATCCATGTAACGAATGACACAAAAAACTAATTTTAAAAAATTTGGACATTTTTATCTTTAAACGCGATTTCTGAGGAAACTAAGCGTCCTAGACCCATCAAACTTTACACTTTGTCTGTCCCTTAAAATTCGATTTGCGGCTAAACTACTTGCCCTAGCGACTTAAAAATTATTATTCGTGATCTTGGAAGTGCCACTTTTCAATCCATGTAACGAATGACACAAAAAACTAATTTTAAAAAATTTGGACATTTTTATCTTTAAACGCGATTTCTGAGGAAACTAAGCGTCCTAGACCCATCAAACTTTACACTTTGTCTGTCCCTTAAAATTCGATTTGCGGCTAAACTACTTGCCCTAGCGACTTAAAAATTATATATTCGTGATCTTGGAAGTGCCACCTTTCAATCCATGTAACGAATGACACAAAAAACTAATTTTAAAAAATTTGGACATTTTTATCTTTAAACGCGATTTCTGAGGAAACTAAGCGTCCTAGACCCATCAAACTTTACACTTTGTCTGTCCCTTAAAATTCGATTTGCGGCTAAACTACTTGCCCTAGCGACTTAAAAATTATATATTCGTGATCTTGGAAGTGCCACCTTTCAATCCATGTAACGAATGACACAAAAAACTAATTTTAAAAAATTTGGACATTTTTATCTTTAAACGCGATTTCTGACGAAACTAAGCGTCCTAGACCCATCAAACTTTACACTTTGTCTGTCCCTTAAAATTCGATTTGCGGCTAAACTACTTGCCCTAGCGACTTAAAAATTAAATATTCGTGATCTTGGAAGTGCCACCTTTCAATCCATGTAACGAATGACACAAAAAACTAATTTTAAAAAATTTGGACATTTTTATCTTTAAATGCGATTTCTGAGGAAACTAAGCGTCCTAGACCCATCAAACTTTACACTTTGTCTGTCCCTTAAAATTCGATTTGCGGCTAAACTACTTGCCCTAGCAACTTAAAAATTATATATTCGTGATCTTGGAAGTGCCACCTTTCAATCCATGTAACGAATGACACAAAAAACTAATTTTAAAAAATTTGGACATTTTTATCTTTAAACGCGATTTCTGACGAAACTAAGCGTCCTAGACCCATCAAACTTTACACTTTGGCTGTCCCTTAAAATTCGATTTGCGGCTAAACTACTTGCCCTAGCGACTTAAAAATTATATATTCGTGATCTTGGAAGTGCCACCTTTCAATCCACGTAACGAATGACACAAAAAACTAATTTTAAAAAATTTGGACATTTTTATCTTTAAACGCGATTTCTGACGAAACTAAGCGTAATAGACCCATCAAACTTTACACTTTGTCTGTCCCTTAAAATTCGATTTGCGGCTAAACTACTTGCCCTAGCGACTTAAAAATTATATATTCGTGATCTTGGAAGTGCCACCTTTCAATCCATGTAACGAATGACACAAAAAACTAATTTTAAAAAATTTGGACATTTTTATCTTTAAACGCGATTTCTGAGGAAACTAAGCGTCCTAGACCCATCAAACTTTACACTTTGTCTGTCCCTTAAAATTCGATTTGCGGCTAAACTACTTGCCCTAGCGACTTAAAAATTATATATTCGTGATCTTGGAAGTGCCACCTTTCAATCCATGTAACGAATGACACAAAAAACTAATTTTAAAAAATTTGGACATTTTTATCTTTAAACGCGATTTCTGAGGAAACTAAGCGTCCTAGACCCATCAAACTTTACACTTTGTCTGTCCCTTAAAATTCGATTTGCGGCTAAACTACTTGCCCTAGCGACTTAAAAATTATATATTCGTGATCTTGGAAGTGCCACCTTTCAATCCATGTAACGAATGACACAAAAAACTAATTTTAAAAAATTTGGACATTTTTATCTTTAAACGCGATTTCTGACGAAACTAAGCGTCCTAGACCCATCAAACTTTACACTTTGTCTGTCCCTTAAAATTCGATTTGCGGCTAAACTACTTGCCCTAGCGACTTCAAAATTATATATTCGTGATCTTGGAAGTGCCACCTTTCAATCCATGTAACGAATGACACAAAAAACTAATTTTAAAAAATTTGGACATTTTTATCTTTAAACGCGATTTCTGAGGAAACTAAGCGTCCTAGACCCATCAAACTTTACACTTTGTCTGTCCCTTAAAATTCGATTTGCGGCTAAACTACTTGCCCTAGCGACTTAAAAATTATATATTCGTGATCTTGGAAGTGCCACCTTTCAATCCATGTAACGAATGACACAAAAAACTAATTTTAAAAAATTTGGACATTTTTATCTTTAAACGCGATTTCTGACGAAACTAAGCGTCCTAGACCCATCAAACTTTACACTTTGTCTGTCCCTTAAAATTCGATTTGCGGCTAAACTACTTGCCCTAGCGACTTAAAAATTATATATTCGTGATCTTGGAAGTGCCACCTTTCAATCCATGTAACGAATGACACAAAAAACTAATTTTAAAAAATTTGGACATTTTTATCTTTAAACGCGATTTCTGAGGAAACTAAGCGTCCTAGACCCATCAAACTTTACACTTTGTCTCTCCCTTAAAATTCGATTTGCGGCGAAACTACTTGCCCTAGCGACTTAAAAATTATATATTCGTGATCTTGGAAGTGCCACCTTTCAATCCATGTAACGAATGACACAAAAAACTAATTTTAAAAAATTTGGACATTTTTATCTTTAAACGCGATTTCTGAGGAAACTAAGCGTCCTAGACCCATCAAACTTTACACTTTGTCTGTCCCTTAAAATTCGATTTGCGGCTAAACTACTTGCCCTAGCGACTTAAAAATTATATATTCGTGATCTTGGAAGTGCCACCTTTCAATCCATGTAACGAATGACACAAAAAACTAATTTTAAAAAATTTGGACATTTTTATCTTTAAACGCGATTTCTGACGAAACTAAGCGTCCTAGACCCATCAAACTTTACACTTTGTCTGTCCCTTAAAATTCGATTTGCGGCTAAACTACTTGCCCTAGCGACTTAAAAATTATATATTCGTGATCTTGGAAGTGCCACCATGTAACGAATGACACAAAAAACTAATTTTAAAAAATTTGGACATTTTTATCTTTAAACGCGATTTCTGAGGAAACTAAGCGTCCTAGACCCATCAAACTTTACACTTTGTCTGTCCCTTAAAATTCGATTTGCGGCTAAACTACTTGCCCTAGCGACTTAAAAATTATATATTCGTGATCTTGGAAGTGCCACCTTTCAATCCATGTAACGAATGACACAAAAAACTAATTTTAAAAAATTTGGACATTTTTATCTTTAAACGCGATTTCTGAGGAAACTAAGCGTCCTAGACCCATCAAACTTTACACTTTGTCTGTCCCTTAAAATTCGATTTGCGGCTAAACTACTTGCCCTAGCGACTTAAAAATTATATATTCGTGATCTTGGAAGTGCCACCTTTCAATCCATGTAACGAATGACACAAAAAACTAATTTTAAAAAATTTGGACATTTTTATCTTTAAACGCGATTTCTGACGAAACTAAGCGTCCTAGACCCATCAAACTTTACACTTTGTCTGTCCCTTAAAATTCGATTTGCGGCTAAACTACTTGCCCTAGCGACTTAAAAATTATATATTCGTGATCTTGGAAGTGCCACCTTTCAATCCATGTAACGAATGACACAAAAAACTAATTTTAAAAAATTTGGACATTTTTATCTTTAAACGCGATTTCTGAGGAAACTAAGCGTCCTAGACCCATCAAACTTTACACTTTGTCTGTCCCTTAAAATTCGATTTGCGGCTAAACTACTTGCCCTAGCGACTTAAAACTTATATATTCGTGATCTTGGAAGTGCCACCTTTCAATCCATGTAACGAATGATACAAAAAACTAATTTTAAAAAATTTGGACATTTTTATCTTTAAACGCGATTTCTGAGGAAACTAAGCGTCCTAGACCCATCAAACTTTACACTTTGTCTGTCCCTTAAAATTCGATTTGCGGCGAAACTACTTGCCCTAGCGACTTAAAAATTATATATTCGTGATCTTGGAAGTGCCACCTTTCAATCCATGTAACGAATGACACAAAAAACTAATTTTAAAAAATTTGGACATTTTTATCTTTAAACGCGATTTCTGAGGAAACTAAGCGTCCTAGACCCATCAAACTTTACACTTTGTCTGTCCCTTAAAATTCGATTTGCGGCGAAACTACTTGCCCTAGCGACTTAAAAATTATATAATCGTGATCTTGGAAGTGCCACCTTTCAATCCAAGTAACGAATGACACAAAAAACTAATTTTAAAAAAATTGGACATTTTTATCCTTAAACGCGATTTCTGAGGAAACTAAGCGTCCTAGACCCATCAAACTTTACACTTAGTCTGTCCCTTAAAATTCGATTTGCGGCTAAACTACTTGCCCTAGCGACTTCAAAATTATATATTCGTGATCTTGGAAGTGCCACCTTTCAATCCATGTAACGAATGACACAAAAAACTAATTTTAAAAAATTTGGACATTTTTATCTTTAAACGCGATTTCTGAGGAAACTAAGCGTCCTAGACCCATCAAACTTTACACTTTGTCTGTCCCTTAAAATTCGATTTGCGGCTAAACTACTTGCCCTAGCGACTTAAAAATTATATATTCGTGATCTTGGAAGTGCCACCTTTCAATCCATGTAACGAATGACACAAAAAACTAATTTTAAAAAATTTGGACATTTTTATCTTTAAACGCGATTTCTGACGAAACTAAGCGTCCTAGACCCATCAAACTTTACACTTTGTCTGTCCCTTAAAATTCGATTTGCGGCTAAACTACTTGCCCTAGCGACTTAAAAATTATATATTCGTGATCTTGGAAGTGCCACCTTTCAATCCATGTAACGAATGACACAAAAAACTAATTTTAAAAAATTTGGACATTTTTATCTTTAAACGCGATTTCTGAGGAAACTAAGCGTCCTAGACCCATCAAACTTTACACTTTGTCTCTCCCTTAAAATTCGATTTGCGGCGAAACTACTTGCCCTAGCGACTTAAAAATTATATATTCGTGATCTTGGAAGTGCCACCTTTCAATCCATGTAACGAATGACACAAAAAACTAATTTTAAAAAATTTGGACATTTTTATCTTTAAACGCGATTTCTGAGGAAACTAAGCGTCCTAGACCCATCAAACTTTACACTTTGTCTGTCCCTTAAAATTCGATTTGCGGCTAAACTACTTGCCCTAGCGACTTAAAAATTATATATTCGTGATCTTGGAAGTGCCACCTTTCAATCCATGTAACGAATGACACAAAAAACTAATTTTAAAAAATTTGGACATTTTTATCTTTAAACGCGATTTCTGACGAAACTAAGCGTCCTAGACCCATCAAACTTTACACTTTGTCTGTCCCTTAAAATTCGATTTGCGGCTAAACTACTTGCCCTAGCGACTTAAAAATTATATATTCGTGATCTTGGAAGTGCCACCATGTAACGAATGACACAAAAAACTAATTTTAAAAAATTTGGACATTTTTATCTTTAAACGCGATTTCTGAGGAAACTAAGCGTCCTAGACCCATCAAACTTTACACTTTGTCTGTCCCTTAAAATTCGATTTGCGGCTAAACTACTTGCCCTAGCGACTTAAAAATTATATATTCGTGATCTTGGAAGTGCCACCTTTCAATCCATGTAACGAATGACACAAAAAACTAATTTTAAAAAATTTGGACATTTTTATCTTTAAACGCGATTTCTGAGGAAACTAAGCGTCCTAGACCCATCAAACTTTACACTTTGTCTGTCCCTTAAAATTCGATTTGCGGCTAAACTACTTGCCCTAGCGACTTAAAAATTATATATTCGTGATCTTGGAAGTGCCACCTTTCAATCCATGTAACGAATGACACAAAAAACTAATTTTAAAAAATTTGGACATTTTTATCTTTAAACGCGATTTCTGACGAAACTAAGCGTCCTAGACCCATCAAACTTTACACTTTGTCTGTCCCTTAAAATTCGATTTGCGGCTAAACTACTTGCCCTAGCGACTTAAAAATTATATATTCGTGATCTTGGAAGTGCCACCTTTCAATCCATGTAACGAATGACACAAAAAACTAATTTTAAAAAATTTGGACATTTTTATCTTTAAACGCGATTTCTGAGGAAACTAAGCGTCCTAGACCCATCAAACTTTACACTTTGTCTGTCCCTTAAAATTCGATTTGCGGCTAAACTACTTGCCCTAGCGACTTAAAAATTATATATTCGTGATCTTGGAAGTGCCACCTTTCAATCCATGTAACGAATGATACAAAAAACTAATTTTAAAAAATTTGGACATTTTTATCTTTAAACGCGATTTCTGAGGAAACTAAGCGTCCTAGACCCATCAAACTTTACACTTTGTCTGTCCCTTAAAATTCGATTTGCGGCGAAACTACTTGCCCTAGCGACTTAAAAATTATATATTCGTGATCTTGGAAGTGCCACCTTTCAATCCATGTAACGAATGACACAAAAAACTAATTTTAAAAAATTTGGACATTTTTATCTTTAAACGCGATTTCTGAGGAAACTAAGCGTCCTAGACCCATCAAACTTTACACTTTGTCTGTCCCTTAAAATTCGATTTGCGGCGAAACTACTTGCCCTAGCGACTTAAAAATTATATAATCGTGATCTTGGAAGTGCCACCTTTCAATCCAAGTAACGAATGACACAAAAAACTAATTTTAAAAAAATTGGACATTTTTATCCTTAAACGCGATTTCTGAGGAAACTAAGCGTCCTAGACCCATCAAACTTTACACTTAGTCTGTCCCTTAAAATTCGATTTGCGGCTAAACTACTTGCCCTAGCGACTTAAAAATTATATATTCGTGATCTTGGAAGTGCCACCTTTCAATCCATGTAACGAATGACACAAAAAACTAATTTTAAAAAATTTGGACATTTTTATCTTTAAACGCGATTTCTGACGAAACTAAGCGTCCTAGACCCATCAAACTTTACACTTTGTCTGTCCCTTAAAATTCGATTTGCGGCTAAACTACTTGCCCTAGCGACTTAAAAATTATATATTCGTGATCTTGGAAGTGCCACCTTTCAATCCATGTAACGAATGACACAAAAAACTAATTTTAAAAAATTTGGACATTTTTATCTTTAAACGCGATTTCTGAGGAAACTAAGCGTCCTAGACCCTTCAAACTTTACACTTTGTCTGTCCCTTAAAATTCGATTTGCGGCGAAACTACTTGCCCTAGCGACTTAAAAATTATATATTCGTGATCTTGGAAGTGCCACCTTTCAATCCATGTAACGAATGACACAAAAAACTAATTTTAAAAAATTTGGACATTTTTATCTTTAAACGCGATTTCTGACGAAACTAAGCGTCCTAGACCCATCAAACTTTACACTTTGTCTGTCCCTTAAAATTCGATTTGCGGCTAAACTACTTGCCCTAGCGACTTAAAAATTATATATTCGTGATCTTGGAAGTGCCACCTTTCAATCCATGTAACGAATGACACAAAAAACTAATTTTAAAAAATTTGGACATTTTTATCTTTAAACGCGATTTCTGAGGAAACTAAGCGTCCTAGACCCATCAAACTTTACACTTTGTCTGTCCCTTAAAATTCGATTTGCGGCGAAACTACTTGCCCTAGCGACTTAAAAATTATATATTCGTGATCTTGGAAGTGCCACCTTTCAATCCATGTAACGAATGACACAAAAAACTAATTTTAAAAAATTTGGACATTTTTATCTTTAAACGCGATTTCTGACGAAACTAAGCGTCCTAGACCCATCAAACTTTACACTTTGTCTGTCCCTTAAAATTCGATTTGCGGCTAAACTACTTGCCCTAGCGACTTAAAAATTATATATTCGTGATCTTGGAAGTGCCACCTTTCAATCCATGTAACGAATGACACAAAAAACTAATTTTAAAAAATTTGGACATTTTTATCTTTAAACGCGATTTCTGAGGAAACTAAGCGTCCTAGACCCATCAAACTTTACACTTTGTCTGTCCCTTAAAATTCGATTTGCGGCGAAACTACTTGCCTTAGCGACTTAAAAATTATATATTCGTGATCTTGGAAGTGCCACCTTTCAATCCATGTAACGAATGACACAAAAAACTAATTTTAAAAAATTTGGACATTTTTATCTTTAAACGCGATTTCTGACGAAACTAAGCGTCCTAGACCCATCAAACTTTACACTTTGTCTGTCCCTTAAAATTCGATTTGCGGCTAAACTACTTGCCCTAGCGACTTAAAAATTATATATTCGTGATCTTGGAAGTGCCACCTTTCAATCCATGTAACGAATGACACAAAAAACTAATTTTAAAAAATTTGGACATTTTTATCTTTAAACGCGATTTCTGAGGAAACTAAGCGTCCTAGACCCATCAAACTTTACACTTTGTCTGTCCCTTAAAATTCGATTTGCGGCGAAACTACTTGCCCTAGCGACTTAAAAATTATATATTCGTGATCTTGGAAGTGCCACCTTTCAATCCATGTAACGAATGACACAAAAAACTAATTTTAAAAAATTTGGACATTTTTATCTTTAAACGCGATTTCTGACGAAACTAAGCGTCCTAGACCCATCAAACTTTACACTTTGTCTGTCCCTTAAAATTCGATTTGCGGCTAAACTACTTGCCCTAGCGACTTAAAAATTATATATTCGTGATCTTGGAAGTGCCACCTTTCAATCCATGTAACGAATGACACAAAAAACTAATTTTAAAAAATTTGGACATTTTTATCTTTAAACGCGATTTCTGAGGAAACTAAGCGTCCTAGACCCATCAAACTTTACACTTTGTCTCTCCCTTAAAATTCGATTTGCGGCGAAACTACTTGCCCTAGCGACTTAAAAATTATATATTCGTGATCTTGGAAGTGCCACCTTTCAATCCATGTAACGAATGACACAAAAAACTAATTTTAAAAAATTTGGACATTTTTATCTTTAAACGCGATTTCTGAGGAAACTAAGCGTCCTAGACCCATCAGACTTTACACTTTGTCTGTCCCTTAAAATTCGATTTGCGGCTAAACTACTTGCCCTAGCGACTTAAAAATTATATATTCGTGATCTTGGAAGTGCCACCTTTCAATCCATGTAACGAATGACACAAAAAACTAATTTTAAAAAATTTGGACATTTTTATCTTTAAACGCGATTTCTGACGAAACTAAGCGTCCTAGACCCATCAAACTTTACACTTTGTCTGTCCCTTAAAATTCGATTTGCGGCTAAACTACTTGCCCTAGCGACTTAAAAATTATATATTCGTGATCTTGGAAGTGCCACCTTTCAATCCATGTAACGAATGACACAAAAAACTAATTTTAAAAAATTTGGACATTTTTATCTTTAAACGCGATTTCTGAGGAAACTAAGCGTCCTAGACCCATCAAACTTTACACTTTGTCTGTCCCTTAAAATTCGATTTGCGGCTAAACTACTTGCCCTAGCGACTTAAAAATTATATATTCGTGATCTTGGAAGTGCCACCTTTCAATCCATGTAACGAATGACACAAAAAACTAATTTTAAAAAATTTGGACATTTTTATCTTTAAACGCGATTTCTGAGGAAACTAAGCGTCCTAGACCCATCAAACTTTACACTTTGTCTGTCCCTTAAAATTCGATTTGCGGCTAAACTACTTGCCCTAGCGACTTAAAAATTATATATTCGTGATCTTGGAAGTGCCACCTTTCAATCCATGTAACGAATGACACAAAAAACTAATTTTAAAAAATTTGGACATTTTTATCTTTAAACGCGATTTCTGACGAAACTAAGCGTCCTAGACCCATCAAACTTTACACTTTGTCTGTCCCTTAAAATTCGATTTGCGGCTAAACTACTTGCCCTAGCGACTTAAAAATTATATATTCGTGATCTTGGAAGTGCCACCTTTCAATCCATGTAACGAATGACACAAAAAACTAATTTTAAATTTAAATTTGGACATTTTTATCTTTAAACGCGATTTCTGAGGAAACTAAGCGTCCTAGACCCATCAAACTTTACACTTTGTCTGTCCCTTAAAATTCGATTTGCGGCTAAACTACTTGCCCTAGCGACTTAAAAATTATATATTCGTGATCTTGGAAGTGCCACCTTTCAATCCATGTAACGAATGATACAAAAAACTAATTTTAAAAAATTTGGACATTTTTATCTTTAAACGCGATTTCTGAGGAAACTAAGCGTCCTAGACCCATCAAACTTTACACTTTGTCTGTCCCTTAAAATTCGATTTGCGGCGAAACTACTTGCCCTAGCGACTTAAAAATTATATATTCGTGATCTTGGAAGTGCCACCTTTCAATCCATGTAACGAATGACACAAAAAACTAATTTTAAAAAATTTGGACATTTTTATCTTTAAACGCGATTTCTGAGGAAACTAAGCGTCCTAGACCCATCAAACTTTACACTTTGTCTGTCCCTTAAAATTCGATTTGCGGCGAAACTACTTGCCCTAGCGACTTAAAAATTATATAATCGTGATCTTGGAAGTGCCACCTTTCAATCCAAGTAACGAATGACACAAAAAACTAATTTTAAAAAAATTGGACATTTTTATCTTTAAACGCGATTTCTGAGGAAACTAAGCGTCCTAGACCCATCAAACTTTACACTTAGTCTGTCCCTTAAAATTCGATTTGCGGCTAAACTACTTGCCCTAGCGACTTAAAAATTATATATTCGTGATCTTGGAAGTGCCACCTTTCAATCCATGTAACGAATGACACAAAAAACTAATTTTAAAAAATTTGGACATTTTTATCTTTAAACGCGATTTCTGAGGAAACTAAGCGTCCTAGACCCATCAAACTTTACACTTTGTCTGTCCCTTAAAATTCGATTTGCGGCGAAACTACTTGCCCTAGCGACTTAAAAATTATATATTCGTGATCTTGGAAGTGCCACCTTTCAATCCATGTAACGAATGACACAAAAAACTAATTTTAAAAAATTTGGACATTTTTATCTTTAAACGCGATTTCTGACGAAACTAAGCGTCCTAGACCCATCAAACTTTACACTTTGTCTGTCCCTTAAAATTCGATTTGCGGCTAAACTACTTGCCCTAGCGACTTAAAAATTATATATTCGTGATCTTGGAAGTGCCACCTTTCAATCCATGTAACGAATGACACAAAAAACTAATTTTAAAAAATTTGGACATTTTTATCTTTAAACGCGATTTCTGAGGAAACTAAGCGTCCTAGACCCATCAAACTTTACACTTTGTCTGTCCCTTAAAATTCGATTTGCGGCGAAACTACTTGCCCTAGCGACTTAAAAATTATATATTCGTGATCTTGGAAGTGCCACCTTTCAATCCATGTAACGAATGACACAAAAAACTAATTTTAAAAAATTTGGACATTTTTATCTTTAAACGCGATTTCTGACGAAACTAAGCGTCCTAGACCCATCAAACTTTACACTTTGTCTGTCCCTTAAAATTCGATTTGCGGCTAAACTACTTGCCCTAGCGACTTAAAAATTATATATTCGTGATCTTGGAAGTGCCACCTTTCAATCCATGTAACGAATGACACAAAAAACTAATTTTAAAAAATTTGGACATTTTTATCTTTAAACGCGATTTCTGAGGAAACTAAGCGTCCTAGACCCATCAAACTTTACACTTTGTCTGTCCCTTAAAATTCGATTTGCGGCGAAACTACTTGCCCTAGCGACTTAAAAATTATATATTCGTGATCTTGGAAGTGCCACCTTTCAATCCATGTAACGAATGACACAAAAAACTAATTTTAAAAAATTTGGACATTTTTATCTTTAAACGCGATTTCTGACGAAACTAAGCGTCCTAGACCCATCAAACTTTACACTTTGTCTGTCCCTTAAAATTCGATTTGCGGCTAAACTACTTGCCCTAGCGACTTAAAAATTATATATTCGTGATCTTGGAAGTGCCACCTTTCAATCCATGTAACGAATGACACAAAAAACTAATTTTAAAAAATTTGGACATTTTTATCTTTAAACGCGATTTCTGACGAAACTAAGCGTCCTAGACCCATCAAACTTTACACTTTGTCTGTCCCTTAAAATTCGATTTGCGGCTAAACTACTTGCCCTAGCGACTTAAAAATTATATATTCGTGATCTTGGAAGTGCCACCTTTCAATCCATGTAACGAATGACACAAAAAACTAATTTTAAAAAATTTGGACATTTTTATCTTTAAACGCGATTTCTGAGGAAACTAAGCGTCCTAGACCCATCAAACTTTACACCTTGTCTGTCCCTTAAAATTCGATTTGCGGCTAAACTACTTGCCCTAGCGACTTAAAAATTATATATTCGTGATCTTGGAAGTGCCACCTTTCAATCCATGTAACGAATGACACAAAAAACTAATTTTAAAAAATTTGGACATTTTTATCTTTAAACGCGATTTCTGAGGAAACTAAGCGTCCTAGACCCATCAAACTTTACACTTTGTCTGTCCCTTAAAATTCGATTTGCGGCGAAACTACTTGCCCTAGCGACTTAAAAATTATATATTCGTGATCTTGGAAGTGCCACCTTTCAATCCATGTAACGAATGACACAAAAAACTAATTTTAAAAAATTTGGACATTTTTATCTTTAAACGCGATTTCTGACGAAACTAAGCGTCCTAGACCCATCAAACTTTACACTTTGTCTGTCCCTTAAAATTCGATTTGCGGCTAAACTACTTGCCCTAGCGACTTAAAAATTATATATTCGTGATCTTGGAAGTGCCACCTTTCAATCCATGTAACGAATGACACAAAAAACTAATTTTAAAAAATTTGGACATTTTTATCTTTAAACGCGATTTCTGAGGAAACTAAGCGTCCTAGATCAAACTTTACACCTTGTCTGTCCCTTAAAATTCGATTTGCGGCTAAACTACTTGCCCTAGCGACTTAAAAATTATATATTCGTGATCTTGGAAGTGCCACCTTTCAATCCATGTAACGAATGACACAAAAAACTAATTTTAAAAAATTTGGACATTTTTATCTTTAAATGCGATTTCTGACGAAACTAAGCGTCCTAGACCCATCAATCCTTACACTTTGTCTGTCCCTTAAAATTCGATTTGCGGCTAAACTACTTGCCCTAGCGACTTAAAAATTATATATTCGTGATCTTGGAAGTGCCACCTTTCAATCCATGTAACGAATGACACAAAAAACTAATTTTAAAAAATTTGGACATTTTTATCTTTAAACGCGATTTCTGACGAAACTAAGCGTCCTAGACCCATCAAACTTTACACTTTGTCTGTCCCTTAAAATTCGATTTGCGGCTAAACTACTTGCCCTAGCGACTTAAAAATTATATATTCGTGATCTTGGAAGTGCCACCTTTCAATCCATGTAACGAATGACACAAAAAACTAATTTTAAAAAATTTGGACATTTTTATCTTTAAACGCGATTTCTGAGGAAACTAAGCGTCCTAGACCCATCAAACTTTACACCTTGTCTGTCCCTTAAAATTCGATTTGCGGCTAAACTACTTGCCCTAGCGACTTAAAAATTATATATTCGTGATCTTGGAAGTGCCACCTTTCAATCCATGTAACGAATGACACAAAAAACTAATTTTAAAAAATTTGGACATTTTTATCTTTAAACGCGATTTCTGACGAAACTAAGCGTCCTAGACCCATCAAACTTTACACTTTGTCTGTCCCTTAAAATTCGATTTGCGGCTAAACTACTTGCCCTAGCGACTTAAAAATTATATATTCGTGATCATGGAAGTGCCACCTTTCAATCCATGTAACGAATGACACAAAAAACTAATTTTAAAAAAATTGGACATTTTTATCTTTAAACGCGATTTCTGAGGAAACTAAGCGTCCTAGACCCATCAAACTTTACACCTTGTCTGTCCCTTAAAATTCGATTTGCGGCTAAACTACTTGCCCTAGCGACTTAAAAATTATATATTCGTGATCTTGGAAGTGCCACCTTTCAATCCATGTAACGAATGACACAAAAAACTAATTTTAAAAAATTTGGACATTTTTATCTTTAAACGCGATTTCTGAGGAAACTAAGCGTCCTAGACCCATCAAACTTTACACTTTGTCTGTCCCTTAAAATTCGATTTGCGGCTAAACTACTTGCCCTAGCGACTTAAAAATTATATATTCGTGATCTTGGAAGTGCCACCTTTCAATCCATGTAACGAATGACACAAAAAACTAATTTTAAAAAATTTGGACATTTTTATCTTTAAACGCGATTTCTGACGAAACTAAGCGTCCTAGACCCATCAAACTTTACACTTTGTCTGTCCCTTAAAATTCGATTTGCGGCTAAACTACTTGCCCTAGCGACTTAAAAATTATATATTCGTGATCTTGGAAGTGCCACCTTTCAATCCATGTAACGAATGACACAAAAAACTAATTTTAAAAAATTTGGACATTTTTATCTTTAAACGCGATTTCTGAGGAAACTAAGCGTCCTAGACCCATCAAACTTTACACCTTGTCTGTCCCTTAAAATTCGATTTGCGGCTAAACTACTTGCCCTAGCGACTTAAAAATTATATATTCGTGATCTTGGAAGTGCCACCTTTCAATCCATGTAACGAATGACACAAAAAACTAATTTTAAAAAATTTGGACATTTTTATCTTTAAACGCGATTTCTGAGGAAACTAAGCGTCCTAGACCCATCAAACTTTACACCTTGTCTGTCCCTTAAAATTCGATTTGCGGCTAAACTACTTGCCCTAGCGACTTAAAAATTATATATTCGTGATCTTGGAAGTGCCACCTTTCAATCCATGTAACGAATGACACAAAAAACTAATTTTAAAAAATTTGGACATTTTTATCTTTAAACGCGATTTCTGAGGAAACTAAGCGTCCTAGACCCATCAAACTTTACACCTTGTCTGTCCCTTAAAATTCGATTTGCGGCTAAACTACTTGCCCTAGCGACTTAAAAATTATATATTCGTGATCTTGGAAGTGCCACCTTTCAATCCATGTAACGAATGACACAAAAAACTAATTTTAAAAAAATTTGGACATTTTTATCTTTAAACGCGATTTCTGAGGAAACTAAGCGTCCTAGACCCATCAAACTTTACACTTTGTCTGTCCCTTAAAATTCGATTTGCGGCGAAACTACTTGCCCTAGCGACTTAAAAATTATATATTCGTGATCTTGGAAGTGCCACCTTTCAATCCATGTAACGAATGACACAAAAAACTAATTTTAAAAAATTTGGACATTTTTATCTTTAAACGCGATTTCTGACGAAACTAAGCGTCCTAGACCCATCAAACTTTACACTTTGTCTGTCCCTTAAAATTCGATTTGCGGCTAAACTACTTGCCCTAGCGACTTAAAAATTATATATTCGTGATCTTGGAAGTGCCACCTTTCAATCCATGTAACGAATGACACAAAAAACTAATTTTAAAAAATTTGGACATTTTTATCTTTAAACGCGATTTCTGAGGAAACTAAGCGTCCTAGACCCATCAAACTTTACACCTTGTCTGTCCCTTAAAATTCGATTTGCGGCTAAACTACTTGCCCTAGCGACTTAAAAATTATATATTCGTGATCTTGGAAGTGCCACCTTTCAATCCATGTAACGAATGACACAAAAAACTAATTTTAAAAAATTTGGACATTTTTATCTTTAAACGCGATTTCTGAGGAAACTAAGCGTCCTAGACCCATCAAACTTTACACCTTGTCTGTCCCTTAAAATTCGATTTGCGGCGAAACTACTTGCCCTAGCGACTTAAAAATTATATATTCGTGATCTTGGAAGTGCCACCTTTCAATCCATGTAACGAATGACACAAAAAACTAATTTTAAAAAAATTTGGACATTTTTATCTTTAAACGCGATTTCTGAGGAAACTAAGCGTCCTAGACCCATCAAACTTTACACTTTGTCTGTCCCTTAAAATTCGATTTGCGGCGAAACTACTTGCCCTAGCGACTTAAAAATTATATATTCGTGATCTTGGAAGTGCCACCTTTCAATCCATGTAACGAATGACACAAAAAACTAATTTTAAAAAATTTGGACATTTTTATCTTTAAACGCGATTTCTGACGAAACTAAGCGTCCTAGACCCATCAAACTTTACACTTTGTCTGTCCCTTAAAATTCGATTTGCGGCTAAACTACTTGCCCTAGCGACTTAAAAATTATATATTCGTGATCTTGGAAGTGCCACCTTTCAATCCATGTAACGAATGACACAAAAAACTAATTTTAAAAAATTTGGACATTTTTATCTTTAAACGCGATTTCTGACGAAACTAAGCGTCCTAGACCCATCAAACTTTACACTTTGTCTGTCCCTTAAAATTCGATTTGCGGCTAAACTACTTGCCCTAGCGACTTAAAAATTATATATTCGTGATCATGGAAGTGCCACCTTTCAATCCATGTAACGAATGACACAAAAAACTAATTTTAAAAAAATTGGACATTTTTATCTTTAAACGCGATTTCTGAGGAAACTAAGCGTCCTAGACCCATCAAACTTTACACCTTGTCTGTCCCTTAAAATTCGATTTGCGGCTAAACTACTTGCCCTAGCGACTTAAAAATTATATATTCGTGATCTTGGAAGTGCCACCTTTCAATCCATGTAACGAATGACACAAAAAACTAATTTTAAAAAATTTGGACATTTTTATCTTTAAACGCGATTTCTGAGGAAACTAAGCGTCCTAGACCCATCAAACTTTACACTTTGTCTGTCCCTTAAAATTCGATTTGCGGCTAAACTACTTGCCCTAGCGACTTAAAAATTATATATTCGTGATCTTGGAAGTGCCACCTTTCAATCCATGTAACGAATGACACAAAAAACTAATTTTAAAAAATTTGGACATTTTTATCTTTAAACGCGATTTCTGACGAAACTAAGCGTCCTAGACCCATCAAACTTTACACTTTGTCTGTCCCTTAAAATTCGATTTGCGGCTAAACTACTTGCCCTAGCGACTTAAAAATTATATATTCGTGATCTTGGAAGTGCCACCTTTCAATCCATGTAACGAATGACACAAAAAACTAATTTTAAAAAATTTGGACATTTTTATCTTTAAACGCGATTTCTGAGGAAACTAAGCGTCCTAGACCCATCAAACTTTACACCTTGTCTGTCCCTTAAAATTCGATTTGCGGCTAAACTACTTGCCCTAGCGACTTAAAAATTATATATTCGTGATCTTGGAAGTGCCACCTTTCAATCCATGTAACGAATGACACAAAAAACTAATTTTAAAAAATTTGGACATTTTTATCTTTAAACGCGATTTCTGAGGAAACTAAGCGTCCTAGACCCATCAAACTTTACACCTTGTCTGTCCCTTAAAATTCGATTTGCGGCTAAACTACTTGCCCTAGCGACTTAAAAATTATATATTCGTGATCTTGGAAGTGCCACCTTTCAATCCATGTAACGAATGACACAAAAAACTAATTTTAAAAAATTTGGACATTTTTATCTTTAAACGCGATTTCTGAGGAAACTAAGCGTCCTAGACCCATCAAACTTTACACCTTGTCTGTCCCTTAAAATTCGATTTGCGGCTAAACTACTTGCCCTAGCGACTTAAAAATTATATATTCGTGATCTTGGAAGTGCCACCTTTCAATCCATGTAACGAATGACACAAAAAACTAATTTTAAAAAATTTGGACATTTTTATCTTTAAACGCGATTTCTGAGGAAACTAAGCGTCCTAGACCCATCAAACTTTACACTTTGTCTGTCCCTTAAAATTCGATTTGCGGCGAAACTACTTGCCCTAGCGACTTAAAAATTATATATTCGTGATCTTGGAAGTGCCACCTTTCAATCCATGTAACGAATGACACAAAAAACTAATTTTAAAAAATTTGGACATTTTTATCTTTAAACGCGATTTCTGACGAAACTAAGCGTCCTAGACCCATCAAACTTTACACTTTGTCTGTCCCTTAAAATTCGATTTGCGGCTAAACTACTTGCCCTAGCGACTTAAAAATTATATATTCGTGATCTTGGAAGTGCCACCTTTCAATCCATGTAACGAATGACACAAAAAACTAATTTTAAAAAATTTGGACATTTTTATCTTTAAACGCGATTTCTGAGGAAACTAAGCGTCCTAGACCCATCAAACTTTACACCTTGTCTGTCCCTTAAAATTCTATTTGCGGCTAAACTACTTGCCCTAGCGACTTAAAAATTATATATTCGTGATCTTGGAAGTGCCACCTTTCAATCCATGTAACGAATGACACAAAAAACTAATTTTAAAAAATTTGGACATTTTTATCTTTAAATGCGATTTCTGACGAAACTAAGCGTCCTAGACCCATCAATCTTTACACTTTGTCTGTCCCTTAAAATTCGATTTGCGGCTAAACTACTTGCCCTAGCGACTTAAAAATTATATATTCGTGATCTTGGAAGTGCCACCTTTCAATCCATGTAACGAATGACACAAAAAACTAATTTTAAAAAATTTGGACATTTTTATCTTTAAACGCGATTTCTGACGAAACTAAGCGTCCTAGACCCATCAAACTTTACACTTTGTCTGTCCCTTAAAATTCGATTTGCGGCTAAACTACTTGCCCTAGCGACTTAAAAATTATATATTCGTGATCTTGGAAGTGCCACCTTTCAATCCATGTAACGAATGACACAAAAAACTAATTTTAAAAAATTTGGACATTTTTATCTTTAAACGCGATTTCTGACGAAACTAAGCGTCCTAGACCCATCAAACTTTACACTTTGTCTGTCCCTTAAAATTCGATTTGCGGCTAAACTACTTGCCCTAGCGACTTAAAAATTATATATTCGTGATCTTGGAAGTGCCACCTTTCAATCCATGTAACGAATGACACAAAAAACTAATTTTAAAAAAATTGGACATTTTTATCTTTAAACGCGATTTCTGAGGAAACTAAGCGTCCTAGACCCATCAAACTTTACACCTTGTCTGTCCCTTAAAATTCGATTTGCGGCTAAACTACTTGCCCTAGCGACTTAAAAATTATATATTCGTGATCTTGGAAGTGCCACCTTTCAATCCATGTAACGAATGACACAAAAAACTAATTTTAAAAAATTTGGACATTTTTATCTTTAAACGCGATTTCTGAGGAAACTAAGCGTCCTAGACCCATCAAACTTTACACCTTGTCTGTCCCTTAAAATTCGATTTGCGGCTAAACTACTTGCCCTAGCGACTTAAAAATTATATATTCGTGATCTTGGAAGTGCCACCTTTCAATCCATGTAACGAATGACACAAAAAACTAATTTTAAAAAATTTGGACATTTTTATCTTTAAACGCGATTTCTGAGGAAACTAAGCGTCCTAGACCCATCAAACTTTACACTTTGTCTGTCCCTTAAAATTCGATTTGCGGCGAAACTACTTGCCCTAGCGACTTAAAAATTATATATTCGTGATCTTGGAAGTGCCACCTTTCAATCCATGTAACGAATGACACAAAAAACTAATTTTAAAAAATTTGGACATTTTTATCTTTAAACGCGATTTCTGACGAAACTAAGCGTCCTAGACCCATCAAACTTTACACTTTGTCTGTCCCTTAAAATTCGATTTGCGGCTAAACTACTTGCCCTAGCGACTTAAAAATTATATATTCGTGATCTTGGAAGTGCCACCTTTCAATCCATGTAACGAATGACACAAAAAACTAATTTTAAAAAATTTGGACATTTTTATCTTTAAACGCGATTTCTGAGGAAACTAAGCGTCCTAGACCCATCAAACTTTACACCTTGTCTGTCCCTTAAAATTCGATTTGCGGCTAAACTACTTGCCCTAGCGACTTAAAAATTATATATTCGTGATCTTGGAAGTGCCACCTTTCAATCCATGTAACGAATGACACAAAAAACTAATTTTAAAAAATTTGGACATTTTTATCTTTAAATGCGATTTCTGACGAAACTAAGCGTCCTAGACCCATCAATCTTTACACTTTGTCTGTCCCTTAAAATTCGATTTGCGGCTAAACTACTTGCCCTAGCGACTTAAAAATTATATATTCGTGATCTTGGAAGTGCCACCTTTCAATCCATGTAACGAATGACACAAAAAACTAATTTTAAAAAATTTGGACATTTTTATCTTTAAACGCGATTTCTGACGAAACTAAGCGTCCTAGACCCATCAAACTTTACACTTTGTCTGTCCCTTAAAATTCGATTTGCGGCTAAACTACTTGCCCTAGCGACTTAAAAATTATATATTCGTGATCTTGGAAGTGCCACCTTTCAATCCATGTAACGAATGACACAAAAAACTAATTTTAAAAAATTTGGACATTTTTATCTTTAAATGCGATTTCTGACGAAACTAAGCGTCCTAGACCCATCAATCTTTACACTTTGTCTGTCCCTTAAAATTCGATTTGCGGCTAAACTACTTGCCCTAGCGACTTAAAAATTATATATTCGTGATCTTGGAAGTGCCACCTTTCAATCCATGTAACGAATGACACAAAAAACTAATTTTAAAAAATTTGGACATTTTTATCTTTAAACGCGATTTCTGACGAAACTAAGCGTCCTAGACCCATCAAACTTTACACTTTGTCTGTCCCTTAAAATTCGATTTGCGGCTAAACTACTTGCCCTAGCGACTTAAAAATTATATATTCGTGATCTTGGAAGTGCCACCTTTCAATCCATGTAACGAATGACACAAAAAACTAATTTTAAAAAATTTGGACATTTTTATCTTTAAACGCGATTTCTGAGGAAACTAAGCGTCCTAGACCCATCAAACTTTACACCTTGTCTGTCCCTTAAAATTCGATTTGCGGCTAAACTACTTGCCCTAGCGACTTAAAAATTATATATTCGTGATCTTGGAAGTGCCACCTTTCAATCCATGTAACGAATGACACAAAAAACTAATTTTAAAAAATTTGGACATTTTTATCTTTAAACGCGATTTCTGACGAAACTAAGCGTCCTAGACCCATCAAACTTTACACTTTGTCTGTCCCTTAAAATTCGATTTGCGGCTAAACTACTTGCCCTAGCGACTTAAAAATTATATATTCGTGATCTTGGAAGTGCCACCTTTCAATCCATGTAACGAATGACACAAAAAACTAATTTTAAAAAAATTGGACATTTTTATCTTTAAACGCGATTTCTGAGGAAACTAAGCGTCCTAGACCCATCAAACTTTACACCTTGTCTGTCCCTTAAAATTCGATTTGCGGCTAAACTACTTGCCCTAGCGACTTAAAAATTATATATTCGTGATCTTGGAAGTGCCACCTTTCAATCCATGTAACGAATGACACAAAAAACTAATTTTAAAAAATTTGGACATTTTTATCTTTAAACGCGATTTCTGAGGAAACTAAGCGTCCTAGACCCATCAAACTTTACACCTTGTCTGTCCCTTAAAATTCGATTTGCGGCTAAACTACTTGCCCTAGCGACTTAAAAATTATATATTCGTGATCTTGGAAGTGCCACCTTTCAATCCATGTAACGAATGACACAAAAAACTAATTTTAAAAAATTTGGACATTTTTATCTTTAAACGCGATTTCTGAGGAAACTAAGCGTCCTAGACCCATCAAACTTTACACTTTGTCTGTCCCTTAAAATTCGATTTGCGGCGAAACTACTTGCCCTAGCGACTTAAAAATTATATATTCGTGATCTTGGAAGTGCCACCTTTCAATCCATGTAACGAATGACACAAAAAACTAATTTTAAAAAATTTGGACATTTTTATCTTTAAACGCGATTTCTGACGAAACTAAGCGTCCTAGACCCATCAAACTTTACACTTTGTCTGTCCCTTAAAATTCGATTTGCGGCTAAACTACTTGCCCTAGCGACTTAAAAATTATATATTCGTGATCTTGGAAGTGCCACCTTTCAATCCATGTAACGAATGACACAAAAAACTAATTTTAAAAAATTTGGACATTTTTATCTTTAAACGCGATTTCTGAGGAAACTAAGCGTCCTAGACCCATCAAACTTTACACCTTGTCTGTCCCTTAAAATTCGATTTGCGGCTAAACTACTTGCCCTAGCGACTTAAAAATTATATATTCGTGATCTTGGAAGTGCCACCTTTCAATCCATGTAACGAATGACACAAAAAACTAATTTTAAAAAAATTGGACATTTTTATCTTTAAACGCGATTTCTGAGGAAACTAAGCGTCCTAGACCCATCAAACTTTACACCTTGTCTGTCCCTTAAAATTCGATTTGCGGCTAAACTACTTGCCCTAGCGACTTAAAAATTATATATTCGTGATCTTGGAAGTGCCACCTTTCAATCCATGTAACGAATGACACAAAAAACTAATTTTAAAAAATTTGGACATTTTTATCTTTAAACGCGATTTCTGAGGAAACTAAGCGTCCTAGACCCATCAAACTTTACACCTTGTCTGTCCCTTAAAATTCGATTTGCGGCTAAACTACTTGCCCTAGCGACTTAAAAATTATATATTCGTGATCTTGGAAGTGCCACCTTTCAATCCATGTAACGAATGACACAAAAAACTAATTTTAAAAAATTTGGACATTTTTATCTTTAAACGCGATTTCTGAGGAAACTAAGCGTCCTAGACCCATCAAACTTTACACTTTGTCTGTCCCTTAAAATTCGATTTGCGGCGAAACTACTTGCCCTAGCGACTTAAAAATTATATATTCGTGATCTTGGAAGTGCCACCTTTCAATCCATGTAACGAATGACACAAAAAACTAATTTTAAAAAATTTGGACATTTTTATCTTTAAACGCGATTTCTGACGAAACTAAGCGTCCTAGACCCATCAAACTTTACACTTTGTCTGTCCCTTAAAATTCGATTTGCGGCTAAACTACTTGCCCTAGCGACTTAAAAATTATATATTCGTGATCTTGGAAGTGCCACCTTTCAATCCATGTAACGAATGACACAAAAAACTAATTTTAAAAAATTTGGACTTTTTTATCTTTAAACGCGATTTCTGAGGAAACTAAGCGTCCTAGACCCATCAAACTTTACACCTTGTCTGTCCCTTAAAATTCGATTTGCGGCTAAACTACTTGCCCTAGCGACTTAAAAATTATATATTCGTGATCTTGGAAGTGCCACCTTTCAATCCATGTAACGAATGACACAAAAAACTAATTTTAAAAAATTTGGACATTTTTATCTTTAAACGCGATTTCTGACGAAACTAAGCGTCCTAGACCCATCAAACTTTACACTTTGTCTGTCCCTTAAAATTCGATTTGCGGCTAAACTACTTG
Source organism: Philhelius pedissequus (assembly GCA_910595825.1). Lineage (NCBI taxonomy): Eukaryota > Metazoa > Arthropoda > Insecta > Diptera > Syrphidae > Philhelius > Philhelius pedissequus. The sequence continues at coordinate 62,647,870 of OU343162.1, forward strand.
CCCTAGCGACTTAAAAATTATATATTCGTGATCTTGGAAGTGCCACCTTTCAATCCATGTAACGAATGACACAAAAAACTAATTTTAAAAAATTTGGACATTTTTATCTTTAAACGCGATTTCTGAGGAAACTAAGCGTCCTAGACCCATCAAACTTTACACCTTGTCTGTCCCTTAAAATTCGATTTGCGGCTAAACTACTTGCCCTAGCGACTTAAAAATTATATATTCGTGATCTTGGAAGTGCCACCTTTCAATCCATGTAACGAATGACACAAAAAACTAATTTTAAAAAATTTGGACATTTTTATCTTTAAACGCGATTTCTGACGAAACTAAGCGTCCTAGACCCATCAAACTTTACACTTTGTCTGTCCCTTAAAATTCGATTTGCGGCTAAACTACTTGCCCTAGCGACTTAAAGATTATATATTCGTGATCTTGGAAGTGCCACCTTTCAATCCATGTAACGAATGACACAAAAAACTAATTTTAAAAAAATTGGACATTTTTATCTTTAAACGCGATTTCTGAGGAAACTAAGCGTCCTAGACCCATCAAACTTTACACCTTGTCTGTCCCTTAAAATTCGATTTGCGGCTAAACTACTTGCCCTAGCGACTTAAAAATTATATATTCGTGATCTTGGAAGTGCCACCTTTCAATCCATGTAACGAATGACACAAAAAACTAATTTTAAAAAATTTGGACATTTTTATCTTTAAACGCGATTTCTGAGGAAACTAAGCGTCCTAGACCCATCAAACTTTACACCTTGTCTGTCCCTTAAAATTCGATTTGCGGCTAAACTACTTGCCCTAGCGACTTAAAAATTATATATTCGTGATCTTGGAAGTGCCACCTTTCAATCCATGTAACGAATGACACAAAAAACTAATTTTAAAAAATTTGGACATTTTTATCTTTAAATGCGATTTCTGACGAAACTAAGCGTCCTAGACCCATCAATCTTTACACTTTGTCTGTCCCTTAAAATTCGATTTGCGGCTAAACTACTTGCCCTAGCGACTTAAAAATTATATATTCGTGATCTTGGAAGTGCCACCTTTCAATCCATGTAACGAATGACACAAAAAACTAATTTTAAAAAGTTTGGACATTTTTATCTTTAAACGCGATTTCTGACGAAACTAAGCGTCCTAGACCCATCAAACTTTACACTTTGTCTGTCCCTTAAAATTCGATTTGCGGCTAAACTACTTGCCCTAGCGACTTAAAAATTATATATTCGTGATCTTGGAAGTGCCACCTTTCAATCCATGTAACGAATGACACAAAAAACTAATTTTAAAAAATTTGGACATTTTTATCTTTAAACGCGATTTCTGAGGAAACTAGGGGTCCTAGACCCATCAAACTTTACACCTTGTCTGTCCCTTAAAATTCGATTTGCGGCTAAACTACTTGCCCTAGCGACTTAAAAATTATATATTCGTGATCTTGGAAGTGCCACCTTTCAATCCATGTAACGAATGACACAAAAAACTAATTTTAAAAAATTTGGACATTTTTATCTTTAAACGCGATTTCTGAGGAAACTAAGCGTCCTAGACCCATCAAACTTTACACCTTGTCTGTCCCTTAAAATTCGATTTGCGGCTAAACTACTTGCCCTAGCGACTTAAAAATTATATATTCGTGATCTTGGAAGTGCCACCTTTCAATCCATGTAACGAATGACACAAAAAACTAATTTTAAAAAATTTGGACATTTTTATCTTTAAATGCGATTTCTGACGAAACTAAGCGTCCTAGACCCATCAATCTTTACACTTTGTCTGTCCCTTAAAATTCGATTTGCGGCTAAACTACTTGCCCTAGCGACTTAAAAATTATATATTCGTGATCTTGGAAGTGCCACCTTTCAATCCATGTAACGAATGACACAAAAAACTAATTTTAAAAAATTTGGACATTTTTATCTTTAAACGCGATTTCTGACGAAACTAAGCGTCCTAGACCCATCAAACTTTACACTTTGTCTGTCCCTTAAAATTCGATTTGCGGCTAAACTACTTGCCCTAGCGACTTAAAAATTATATATTCGTGATCTTGGAAGTGCCACCTTTCAATCCATGTAACGAATGACACAAAAAACTAATTTTAAAAAATTTGGACATTTTTATCTTTAAACGCGATTTCTGAGGAAACTAAGCGTCCTAGACCCATCAAACTTTACACCTTGTCTGTCCCTTAAAATTCGATTTGCGGCTAAACTACTTGCCCTAGCGACTTAAAAATTATATATTCGTGATCTTGGAAGTGCCACCTTTCAATCCATGTAACGAATGACACAAAAAACTAATTTTAAAAAATTTGGACATTTTTATCTTTAAACGCGATTTCTGACGAAACTAAGCGTCCTAGACCCATCAAACTTTACACTTTGTCTGTCCCTTAAAATTCGATTTGCGGCTAAACTACTTGCCCTAGCGACTTAAAAATTATATATTCGTGATCTTGGAAGTGCCACCTTTCAATCCATGTAACGAATGACACAAAAAACTAATTTTAAAAAAATTGGACATTTTTATCTTTAAACGCGATTTCTGAGGAAACTAAGCGTCCTAGACCCATCAAACTTTACACCTTGTCTGTCCCTTAAAATTCGATTTGCGGCTAAACTACTTGCCCTAGCGACTTAAAAATTATATATTCGTGATCTTGGAAGTGCCACCTTTCAATCCATGTAACGAATGACACAAAAAACTAATTTTAAAAAATTTGGACATTTTTATCTTTAAACGCGATTTCTGAGGAAACTAAGCGTCCTAGACCCATCAAACTTTACACCTTGTCTGTCCCTTAAAATTCGATTTGCGGCTAAACTACTTGCCCTAGCGACTTAAAAATTATATATTCGTGATCTTGGAAGTGCCACCTTTCAATCCATGTAACGAATGACACAAAAAACTAATTTTAAAAAATTTGGACATTTTTATCTTTAAACGCGATTTCTGAGGAAACTAAGCGTCCTAGACCCATCAAACTTTACACTTTGTCTGTCCCTTAAAATTCGATTTGCGGCGAAACTACTTGCCCTAGCGACTTAAAAATTATATATTCGTGATCTTGGAAGTGCCACCTTTCAATCCATGTAACGAATGACACAAAAAACTAATTTTAAAAAATTTGGACATTTTTATCTTTAAACGCGATTTCTGACGAAACTAAGCGTCCTAGACCCATCAAACTTTACACTTTGTCTGTCCCTTAAAATTCGATTTGCGGCTAAACTACTTGCCCTAGCGACTTAAAAATTATATATTCGTGATCTTGGAAGTGCCACCTTTCAATCCATGTAACGAATGACACAAAAAACTAATTTTAAAAAATTTGGACATTTTTATCTTTAAACGCGATTTCTGAGGAAACTAAGCGTCCTAGACCCATCAAACTTTACACCTTGTCTGTCCCTTAAAATTCGATTTGCGGCTAAACTACTTGCCCTAGCGACTTAAAAATTATATATTCGTGATCTTGGAAGTGCCACCTTTCAATCCATGTAACGAATGACACAAAAAACTAATTTTAAAAAAATTGGACATTTTTATCTTTAAACGCGATTTCTGAGGAAACTAAGCGTCCTAGACCCATCAAACTTTACACCTTGTCTGTCCCTTAAAATTCGATTTGCGGCTAAACTACTTGCCCTAGCGACTTAAAAATTATATATTCGTGATCTTGGAAGTGCCACCTTTCAATCCATGTAACGAATGACACAAAAAACTAATTTTAAAAAATTTGGACATTTTTATCTTTAAACGCGATTTCTGAGGAAACTAAGCGTCCTAGACCCATCAAACTTTACACCTTGTCTGTCCCTTAAAATTCGATTTGCGGCTAAACTACTTGCCCTAGCGACTTAAAAATTATATATTCGTGATCTTGGAAGTGCCACCTTTCAATCCATGTAACGAATGACACAAAAAACTAATTTTAAAAAATTTGGACATTTTTATCTTTAAACGCGATTTCTGAGGAAACTAAGCGTCCTAGACCCATCAAACTTTACACTTTGTCTGTCCCTTAAAATTCGATTTGCGGCGAAACTACTTGCCCTAGCGACTTAAAAATTATATATTCGTGATCTTGGAAGTGCCACCTTTCAATCCATGTAACGAATGACACAAAAAACTAATTTTAAAAAATTTGGACATTTTTATCTTTAAACGCGATTTCTGACGAAACTAAGCGTCCTAGACCCATCAAACTTTACACTTTGTCTGTCCCTTAAAATTCGATTTGCGGCTAAACTACTTGCCCTAGCGACTTAAAAATTATATATTCGTGATCTTGGAAGTGCCACCTTTCAATCCATGTAACGAATGACACAAAAAACTAATTTTAAAAAATTTGGACTTTTTTATCTTTAAACGCGATTACTGAGGAAACTAAGCGTCCTAGACCCATCAAACTTTACACCTTGTCTGTCCCTTAAAATTCGATTTGCGGCTAAACTACTTGCCCTAGCGACTTAAAAATTATATATTCGTGATCTTGGAAGTGCCACCTTTCAATCCATGTAACGAATGACACAAAAAACTAATTTTAAAAAATTTGGACATTTTTATCTTTAAACGCGATTTCTGACGAAACTAAGCGTCCTAGACCCATCAAACTTTACACTTTGTCTGTCCCTTAAAATTCGATTTGCGGCTAAACTACTTGCCCTAGCGACTTAAAAATTATATATTCGTGATCTTGGAAGTGCCACCTTTCAATCCATGTAACGAATGACACAAAAAACTAATTTTAAAAAATTTGGACATTTTTATCTTTAAACGCGATTTCTGAGGAAACTAAGCGTCCTAGACCCATCAAACTTTACACCTTGTCTGTCCCTTAAAATTCGATTTGCGGCTAAACTACTTGCCCTAGCGACTTAAAAATTATATATTCGTGATCTTGGAAGTGCCACCTTTCAATCCATGTAACGAATGACACAAAAAACTAATTTTAAAAAATTTGGACATTTTTATCTTTAAACGCGATTTCTGACGAAACTAAGCGTCCTAGACCCATCAAACTTTACACTTTGTCTGTCCCTTAAAATTCGATTTGCGGCTAAACTACTTGCCCTAGCGACTTAAAAATTATATATTCGTGATCTTGGAAGTGCCACCTTTCAATCCATGTAACGAATGACACAAAAAACTAATTTTAAAAAAATTGGACATTTTTATCTTTAAACGCGATTTCTGAGGAAACTAAGCGTCCTAGACCCATCAAACTTTACACCTTGTCTGTCCCTTAAAATTCGATTTGCGGCTAAACTACTTGCCCTAGCGACTTAAAAATTATATATTCGTGATCTTGGAAGTGCCACCTTTCAATCCATGTAACGAATGACACAAAAAACTAATTTTAAAAAATTTGGACATTTTTATCTTTAAACGCGATTTCTGAGGAAACTAAGCGTCCTAGACCCATCAAACTTTACACCTTGTCTGTCCCTTAAAATTCGATTTGCGGCTAAACTACTTGCCCTAGCGACTTAAAAATTATATATTCGTGATCTTGGAAGTGCCACCTTTCAATCCATGTAACGAATGACACAAAAAACTAATTTTAAAAAATTTGGACATTTTTATCTTTAAATGCGATTTCTGACGAAACTAAGCGTCCTAGACCCATCAATCTTTACACTTTGTCTGTCCCTTAAAATTCGATTTGCGGCTAAACTACTTGCCCTAGCGACTTAAAAATTATATATTCGTGATCTTGGAAGTGCCACCTTTCAATCCATGTAACGAATGACACAAAAAACTAATTTTAAAAAGTTTGGACATTTTTATCTTTAAACGCGATTTCTGACGAAACTAAGCGTCCTAGACCCATCAAACTTTACACTTTGTCTGTCCCTTAAAATTCGATTTGCGGCTAAACTACTTGCCCTAGCGACTTAAAAATTATATATTCGTGATCTTGGAAGTGCCACCTTTCAATCCATGTAACGAATGACACAAAAAACTAATTTTAAAAAATTTGGACATTTTTATCTTTAAACGCGATTTCTGAGGAAACTAAGCGTCCTAGACCCATCAAACTTTACACCTTGTCTGTCCCTTAAAATTCGATTTGCGGCTAAACTACTTGCCCTAGCGACTTAAAAATTATATATTCGTGATCTTGGAAGTGCCACCTTTCAATCCATGTAACGAATGACACAAAAAACTAATTTTAAAAAATTTGGACATTTTTATCTTTAAACGCGATTTCTGACGAAACTAAGCGTCCTAGACCCATCAAACTTTACACTTTGTCTGTTCCTTAAAATTCGATTTGCGGCTAAACTACTTGCCCTAGCGACTTAAAAATTATATATTCGTGATCTTGGAAGTGCCACCTTTCAATCCATGTAACGAATGACACAAAAAACTAATTTTAAAAAATTTGGACATTTTTATCTTTAAACGCGATTTCTGACGAAACTAAGCGTCCTAGACCCATCAAACTTTACACTTTGTCTGTCCCTTAAAATTCGATTTGCGGCTAAACTACTTGCCCTAGCGACTTAAAAATTATATATTCGTGATCTTGGAAGTGCCACCTTTCAATCCATGTAACGAATGACACAAAAACTAATTTTAAAAAATTTGGACATTTTTATCTTTAAACGCGATTTCTGACGAAACTAAGCGTCCTAGACCCATCAAACTTTACACTTTGTCTGTCCCTTAAAATTCGATTTGCGGCTAAACTACTTGCCCTAGCGACTTAAAAATTATATATTCGTGATCTTGGAAGTGCCACCTTTCAATCCATGTAACGAATGACACAAAAAACTAATTTTAAAAAAATTGGACATTTTTATCTTTAAACGCGATTTCTGAGGAAACTAAGCGTCCTAGACCCATCAAACTTTACACCTTGTCTGTCCCTTAAAATTCGATTTGCGGCTAAACTACTTGCCCTAGCGACTTAAAAATTATATATTCGTGATCTTGGAAGTGCCACCTTTCAATCCATGTAACGAATGACACAAAAAACTAATTTTAAAAAATTTGGACATTTTTATCTTTAAACGCGATTTCTGAGGAAACTAAGCGTCCTAGACCCATCAAACTTTACACTTTGTCTGTCCCTTAAAATTCGATTTGCGGCGAAACTACTTGCCCTAGCGACTTAAAAATTATATATTCGTGATCTTGGAAGTGCCACCTTTCAATCCATGTAACGAATGACACAAAAAACTAATTTTAAAAAATTTGGACATTTTTATCTTTAAACGCGATTTCTGACGAAACTAAGCGTCCTAGACCCATCAAACTTTACACTTTGTCTGTCCCTTAAAATTCGATTTGCGGCTAAACTACTTGCCCTAGCGACTTAAAAATTATATATTCGTGATCTTGGAAGTGCCACCTTTCAATCCATGTAACGAATGACACAAAAAACTAATTTTAAAAAATTTGGACATTTTTATCTTTAAACGCGATTTCTGAGGAAACTAAGCGTCCTAGACCCATCAAACTTTACACCTTGTCTGTCCCTTAAAATTCGATTTGCGGCTAAACTACTTGCCCTAGCGACTTAAAAATTATATATTCGTGATCTTGGAAGTGCCACCTTTCAATCCATGTAACGAATGACACAAAAAACTAATTTTAAAAAATTTGGACATTTTTATCTTTAAACGCGATTTCTGACGAAACTAAGCGTCCTAGACCCATCAAACTTTACACTTTGTCTGTCCCTTAAAATTCGATTTGCGGCTAAACTACTTGCCCATCAAACTTTACACTTTGTCTGTCCCTTAAAATTCGATTTGCGGCTAAACTACTTGCCCTAGCGACTTAAAAATTATATATTCGTGATCTTGGAAGTGCCACCTTTCAATCCATGTAACGAATGACACAAAAACTAATTTTAAAAAATTTGGACATTTTTATCTTTAAACGCGATTTCTGACGAAACTAAGCGTCCTAGACCCATCAAACTTTACACTTTGTCTGTCCCTTAAAATTCGATTTGCGGCTAAACTACTTGCCCTAGCGACTTAAAAATTATATATTCGTGATCTTGGAAGTGCCACCTTTCAATCCATGTAACGAATGACACAAAAAACTAATTTTAAAAAAATTGGACATTTTTATCTTTAAACGCGATTTCTGAGGAAACTAAGCGTCCTAGACCCATCAAACTTTACACCTTGTCTGTCCCTTAAAATTCGATTTGCGGCTAAACTACTTGCCCTAGCGACTTAAAAATTATATATTCGTGATCTTGGAAGTGCCACCTTTCAATCCATGTAACGAATGACACAAAAAACTAATTTTAAAAAATTTGGACATTTTTATCTTTAAACGCGATTTCTGAGGAAACTAAGCGTCCTAGACCCATCAAACTTTACACTTTGTCTGTCCCTTAAAATTCGATTTGCGGCGAAACTACTTGCCCTAGCGACTTAAAAATTATATATTCGTGATCTTGGAAGTGCCACCTTTCAATCCATGTAACGAATGACACAAAAAACTAATTTTAAAAAATTTGGACATTTTTATCTTTAAACGCGATTTCTGACGAAACTAAGCGTCCTAGACCCATCAAACTTTACACTTTGTCTGTCCCTTAAAATTCGATTTGCGGCTAAACTACTTGCCCTAGCGACTTAAAAATTATATATTCGTGATCTTGGAAGTGCCACCTTTCAATCCATGTAACGAATGACACAAAAAACTAATTTTAAAAAATTTGGACATTTTTATCTTTAAACGCGATTTCTGAGGAAACTAAGCGTCCTAGACCCATCAAACTTTACACCTTGTCTGTCCCTTAAAATTCGATTTGCGGCTAAACTACTTGCCCTAGCGACTTAAAAATTATATATTCGTGATCTTGGAAGTGCCACCTTTCAATCCATGTAACGAATGACACAAAAAACTAATTTTAAAAAATTTGGACATTTTTATCTTTAAACGCGATTTCTGACGAAACTAAGCGTCCTAGACCCATCAAACTTTACACTTTGTCTGTCCCTTAAAATTCGATTTGCGGCTAAACTACTTGCCCTAGCGACTTAAAAATTATATATTCGTGATCTTGGAAGTGCCACCTTTCAATCCATGTAACGAATGACACAAAAAACTAATTTTAAAAAATTTGGACATTTTTATCTTTAAACGCGATTTCTGAGGAAACTAAGCGTCCTAGACCCATCAAACTTTACACCTTGTCTGTCCCTTAAAATTCGATTTGCGGCTAAACTACTTGCCCTAGCGACTTAAAAATTATATATTCGTGATCTTGGAAGTGCCACCTTTCAATCCATGTAACGAATGACACAAAAAACTAATTTTAAAAAATTTGGACATTTTTATCTTTAAACGCGATTTCTGACGAAACTAAGCGTCCTAGACCCATCAAACTTTACACTTTGTCTGTCCCTTAAAATTCGATTTGCGGCTTAACTACTTGCCCTAGCGACTTAAAAATTATATATTCGTGATCTTGGAAGTGCCACCTTTCAATCCATGTAACGAATGACACAAAAAACTAATTTTAAAAAAATTGGACATTTTTATCTTTAAACGCGATTTCTGAGGAAACTAAGCGTCCTAGACCCATCAAACTTTACACCTTGTCTGTCCCTTAAAATTCGATTTGCGGCTAAACTACTTGCCCTAGCGACTTAAAAATTATATATTCGTGATCTTGGAAGTGCCACCTTTCAATCCATGTAACGAATGACACAAAAAACTAATTTTAAAAAATTTGGACATTTTTATCTTTAAACGCGATTTCTGAGGAAACTAAGCGTCCTAGACCCATCAAACTTTACACCTTGTCTGTCCCTTAAAATTCGATTTGCGGCTAAACTACTTGCCCTAGCGACTTAAAAATTATATATTCGTGATCTTGGAAGTGCCACCTTTCAATCCATGTAACGAATGACACAAAAAACTAATTTTAAAAAATTTGGACATTTTTATCTTTAAATGCGATTTCTGACGAAACTAAGCGTCCTAGACCCATCAATCTTTACACTTTGTCTGTCCCTTAAAATTCGATTTGCGGCTAAACTACTTGCCCTAGCGACTTAAAAATTATATATTCGTGATCTTGGAAGTGCCACCTTTCAATCCATGTAACGAATGACACAAAAAACTAATTTTAAAAAATTTGGACATTTTTATCTTTAAACGCGATTTCTGACGAAACTAAGCGTCCTAGACCCATCAAACTTTACACTTTGTCTGTCCCTTAAAATTCGATTTGCGGCTAAACTACTTGCCCTAGCGACTTAAAAATTATATATTCGTGATCTTGGAAGTGCCACCTTTCAATCCATGTAACGAATGACACAAAAAACTAATTTTAAAAAATTTGGACATTTTTATCTTTAAACGCGATTTCTGAGGAAACTAAGCGTCCTAGACCCATCAAACTTTACACCTTGTCTGTCCCTTAAAATTCGATTTGCGGCTAAACTACTTGCCCTAGCGACTTAAAAATTATATATTCGTGATCTTGGAAGTGCCACCTTTCAATCCATGTAACGAATGACACAAAAAACTAATTTTAAAAAATTTGGACATTTTTATCTTTAAACGCGATTTCTGACGAAACTAAGCGTCCTAGACCCATCAAACTTTACACTTTGTCTGTCCCTTAAAATTCGATTTGCGGCTAAACTACTTGCCCTAGCGACTTAAAAATTATATATTCGTGATCTTGGAAGTGCCACCTTTCAATCCATGTAACGAATGACACAAAAAACTAATTTTAAAAAATTTGGACATTTTTATCTTTAAACGCGATTTCTGACGAAACTAAGCGTCCTAGACCCATCAAACTTTACACTTTGTCTGTCCCTTAAAATTCGATTTGCGGCTAAACTACTTGCCCTAGCGACTTAAAAATTATATATTCGTGATCTTGGAAGTGCCACCTTTCAATCCATGTAACGAATGACACAAAAACTAATTTTAAAAAATTTGGACATTTTTATCTTTAAACGCGATTTCTGACGAAACTAAGCGTCCTAGACCCATCAAACTTTACACTTTGTCTGTCCCTTAAAATTCGATTTGCGGCTAAACTACTTGCCCTAGCGACTTAAAAATTATATATTCGTGATCTTGGAAGTGCCACCTTTCAATCCATGTAACGAATGACACAAAAAACTAATTTTAAAAAATTTGGACATTTTTATCTTTAAACGCGATTTCTGAGGAAACTAAGCGTCCTAGACCCATCAAACTTTACACCTTGTCTGTCCCTTAAAATTCGATTTGCGGCTAAACTACTTGCCCTAGCGACTTAAAAATTATATATTCGTGATCTTGGAAGTGCCACCTTTCAATCCATGTAACGAATGACACAAAAAACTAATTTTAAAAAATTTGGACATTTTTATCTTTAAACGCGATTTCTGACGAAACTAAGCGTCCTAGACCCATCAAACTTTACACTTTGTCTGTCCCTTAAAATTCGATTTGCGGCTAAACTACTTGCCCTAGCGACTTAAAAATTATATATTCGTGATCTTGGAAGTGCCACCTTTCAATCCATGTAACGAATGACACAAAAAACTAATTTTAAAAAATTTGGACATTTTTATCCTTAAACGCGATTTCTGAGGAAACTAAGCGTCCTAGACCCATCAAACTTTACACTTTGTCTGTCCCTTAAAATTCGATTTGCGGCTAAACTACTTGCCCTAGCGACTTAAAAATTATATATTCGTGATCTTGGAAGTGCCACCTTTCAATCCATGTAACGAATGACACAAAAAACTAATTTTAAAAAATTTGGACATTTTTATCTTTAAACGCGATTTCTGAGGAAACTAAGCGTCCTAGACCCATCAAACTTTACACTTTGTCTGTCCCTTAAAATTCGATTTGCGGCTAAACTGCTTGCCCTAGCGACTTAAAAATTATATATTCGTGATCTTGGAAGTGCCACCTTTCAATCCATGTAACGAATGACACAAAAAACTAATTTTAAAAAATTTGGACATTTTTATCTTTAAACGCGATTTCTGACGAAACTAAGCGTCCTAGACCCATCAAACTTTACACTTTGTCTGTCCCTTAAAATTCGATTTGCGGCTAAACTACTTGCCCTAGCGACTTAAAAATTATATATTCGTGATCTTGGAAGTGCCACCTTTCAATCCATGTAACGAATGACACAAAAAACTATTTTTAAAAAATTTGGACATTTTTATCTTTAAACGCGATTTCTGACGAAACTAAGCGTCCTAGACCCATCAAACTTTACACTTTGTCTGTCCCTTAAAATTCGATTTGCGGCTAAACTACTTGCCCTAGCGACTTAAAAATTATATATTCGTGATCTTGGAAGTGCCACCTTTCAATCCATGTAACGAATGACACAAAAAACTAATTTTAAAAAATTTGGACATTTTTATCTTTAAACGCGATTTCTGAGGAAACTAAGCGCCCTAGACCCATCAAACCTTACACTTTGTCTGTCCCTTAAAATTCGATTTGCGGCTAAACTACTTGCCATAGCGACTTAAAAATTATATATTTGTGATCTTGGAAGTGCCACCTTTCAATCCATGTAACGAATGACACAAAAAACTAATTTTAAAAATTTGGACATTTTTATCTTTAAACGCGATTTCTGAGGAAACTAAGCGTCCTAGACCCATCAAACTTTACACTTTGTCTGTCCCTTAAAATTCGATTTGCGGCGAAACTACTTGCCCTAGCGACTTAAAAATTATATATTCGTGATCTTGGAAGTGCCACCTTTCAATCCATGTAACGAATGCCACAAAAAACTAATTTTAAAAAATTTGGACATTTTTATCTTTAAACCCGATTTCTGAGGAAGCTAAGCGTCCTAGACCCATCAAACTTTACACTTTATCTGTCCCTTAAAATTCGATTTGCGGCTAAACTACTTGCCCTAGCGACTTAAAAATTATATATTCGTGATCTTGGAAGTGCCACCTTTCAATCCATGTAACGAATGACACAAAAAACTAATTTTAAAAAATTTGGACATTTTTATCTTTAAACGCGATTTCTGACGAAACTAAGCGTCCTAGACCCATCAAACTTTACACTTTGTCTGTCCCTTAAAATTCGATTTGCGGCGAAACTACTTGCCCTAGCGACTTAAAAATTATATATTCGTGATCTTGGAAGTGCCACCTTTAAATCCATGTAACGAATGACACAAAAAACTAATTTTAAAAAATTTGGACATTTTTATCTTTAAACGCGATTTCTGACAAAACTAAGCGTCCTAGACCCATCAAACTTTACACTTTGTCTGTCCCTTAAAATTCGATTTGCGGCGAAACTACTTGCCCTAGCGACTTAAAAATTATATATTCGTGATCTTGGAAGTGCCACCTTTCAATCCATGTAACGAATGACACAAAAAACTAATTTTAAAAAATTTGGACATTTTTATCTTTAAACGCGATTTCTGAGGAAACTAAGCGTCCTAGACCCATCAAACTTTACACTTTGTCTGTCCCTTAAAATTCGATTTGCGGCTAAACTACTTGCCCTAGCGACTTAAAAATTATATATTCGTGATCTTGGAGGTGCCACCTTTCAATCCATGTAACGAATGACACAAAAAACTAATTTTAAAAAATTTGGACATTTTTATCTTTAAACGCGATTTCTGAGGAAACTAAGCGTCCTAGACCCATCAAACTTTACACTTTGTCTGTCCCTTAAAATTCGATTTGCGGCTAAACTACTTGCCCTAGCGACTTAAAAATTATATATTCGTGATCTTGGAAGTGCCACCTTTCAATCCATGTAACGAATGACACAAAAAACTAATTTTAAAAAATTTGGACATTTTTATCTTTAAACGCGATTTCTGACGAAACTAAGCGTCCTAGACCCATCAAACTTTACACTTTGTCTGTCCTTTAAATTCGATTTGCGGCTAAACTACTTGCCCTAGCGACTTAAAAATTATATATTCGTGATCTTGGAAGTGCCACCTTTCAATCCATGTAACGAATGACACAAAAAACTAATTTTAAAAAAATTGGACATTTTTATCTTTAAACCCGATTTCTGAGGAAGCTAAGCGTCCTAGACCCATCAAACTTTACACTTTGTCTGTCCCTTAAAATTCGATTTGCGGCTAAACTACTTGCCCTAGCGACTTAAAAATTATATATTCGTGATCTTGGAAGTGCCACCTTTCAATCCATGTAACGAATGACACAAAAAACTAATTTTAAAAAATTTGGACATTTTTATCTTTAAACGCGATTTCTGACGAAACTAAGCGTCCTAGACCCATCAAACTTTACACTTTGTCTGTCCCTTAAAATTCGATTTGCGGCTAAACTACTTGCCCTAGCGACTTAAAAATTATATATTCGTGACCTTGGAAGTGCCACCTTTCAATCCATGTAACGAATGACACAAAAAACTAATTTTAAAAAATTTGGACATTTTTACCTTTAAACGCGATTTCTGAGGAAACTAAGCGTCCTAGACCCATCAAACTTTACACTTTGTCTGTCCCTTAAAATTCGATTTGCGGCGAAACTACTTGCCCTAGCGACTTAAAAATTATATATTCGTGATCTTGGAAGTGCCACCTTTCAATCCATGTAACGAATGACACAAAAAACTAATTTTAAAAAATTTGGACATTTTTATCTTTAAACGCGATTTCTGAGGAAACTAAGCGTCCTAGACCCATCAAACTTTACACTTTGTCTGTCCCTTAAAATTCGATTTGCGGCTAAACTACTTGCCCTAGCGACTTAAAAATTATATATTCGTGATCTTGGAAGTGCCACCTTTCAATCCATGTAACGAATGACACAAAAAACTAATTTTAAAAAATTTGGACATTTTTATCTTTAAACGCGATTTCTGAGGAAACTAAGCGTCCTAGACCCATCAAACTTTACACTTTGTCTGTCCCTTAAAATTCGATTTGCGGCTAAACTACTTGCCCTAGCGACTTAAAAATTATATATTCGTGATCTTGGAAGTGCCACCTTTCAATGCATGTAACGAATGACACAAAAAACTAATTTTAAAAAATTTGGACATTTTTATCTTTAAACGCGATTTCTGACGAAACTAAGCGTCCTAGACCCATCAAACTTTACACTTTGTCTGTCCCTTAAAATTCGATTTGCGGCTAAACTACTTGCCCTAGCGACTTAAAAATTATATATTCGTGATCTTGGAAGTGCCACCTTTCAATCCATGTAACGAATGACACAAAAAACTAATTTTAAAAAATTTGGACATTTTTATCTTTAAACGCGATTTCTGACGAAACTAAGCGTCCTAGACCCATCAAACTTTACACTTTGTCTGTCCCTTAAAATTCGATTTGCGGCTAAACTACTTGCCCTAGCGACTTAAAAATTATATATTCGTGATCTTGGAAGTGCCACCTTTCAATCCATGTAACGAATGACACAAAAAACTAATTTTAAAAAATTTGGACATTTTTATCTTTAAACACGATTTCTGACGAAACTAAGCGTCCTAGACCCATCAAACTTTACACTTTGTCTGTCCCTTAAAATTCGATTTGCGGCGAAACTACTTGCCCTAGCGACTTAAAAATTATATATTCGTGATCTTGGAAGTGCCACCTTTCAATGCATGTAACGAATGACACAAAAAACTAATTTTAAAAAATTTGGACATTTTTATCTTTAAACGCGATTTCTGAGGAAACTAAGCGTCCTAGACCCATCAAACCTTACACTTTGTCTGTCCCTTAAAATTCGATTTGCGGCTAAACTACTTGCCCTAGCGACTTAAAAATTATATATTCGTAATCTTGGAAGTGCCACCTTTCAATCCATGTAACGAATGACACAAAAAACTAATTTTAAAAAATTTAGACATTTTTATTTTTAAACGCGATTTCTGAGGAAACTAAGCGTCCTAGACCCATCAAACTTTACACTTTGTCTGTCCCTTAAAATTCGATTTGCGGCGAAACTACTTGCCCTAGCGACTTAAAAATTATATATTCGTGATCTTGGAAGTGCCACCTTTCAATCCATGTAACGAATGACACAAAAAACTAATTTTAAAAAATTTAGACATTTTTATCTTTAAACGCGATTTCTGAGGAAACTAAGCGTCCTAGACCCATCAAACTTTACACTTTGTCTGTCCCTTAAAATTCGATTTGCGGCTAAACTACTTGCCCTAGCGACTTAAAAATTATATATTCGTGATCTTGGAAGTGCCACCTTTCAATCCATGTAACGAATGACACAAAAAACTAATTTTAAAAAAATTTGGACATTTTTATCTTTAAACGCGATTTCTGACGAAACTAGGCGTCCTAGACCCATCAAACTTTACACTTTGTCTGTCCCTTAAAATTCGATTTGCGGCGAAACTACTTGCCCTAGCGACTTAAAAATTATATATTCGTGATCTTGGAAGTGCCACCTTTCAATCCATGTAACGAATGACACAAAAAACTAATTTTAAAAAATTTGGACATTTTTATCTTTAAACGCGATTTCTGACGAAACTAAGCGTCCTAGACCCATCAAACTTTACACTTTGTCTGTCCCTTAAAATTCGATTTGCGGCTAAACTACTTGCCCTAGCGACTTAAAAATTATATATTCGTGATCTTGGAAGTGCCACCTTTCAATCCATGTAACGAATGACACAAAAAACTAATTTTAAAAAATTTGGACATTTTTATCTTTAAACGCGATTTCTGAGGAAACTATGCGTCCTAGACCCATCAAACTTTACACTTTGTCTGTCCCTTAAAATTCGATTTGCGGCGAAACTACTTGCCCTAGCGACTTAAAAATTATATATTCGTGATCTTGGAAGTGCCACCTTTCAATCCATGTAACGAATGACACAAAAAACTAATTTTAAAAAATTTGGACATTTTTATCTTTAAACGCGATTTCTGACGAAACTAAGCGTCCTAGACCCATCAAACTTTACACTTTGTCTGTCCCTTAAAATTCGATTTGCGGCGAAACTACTTGCCCTAGCGACTTAAAAATTATATATTCGTGATCTTGGAAGTGCCACCTTTCAATCCATGTAACGAATGACACAAAAAACTAATTTTAAAAAATTTGGACATTTTTATCTTTAAACGCGATTTCTGAGGAAACTAAGCGTCCTAGACCCATCAAACTTTACACTTTGTCTGTCCCTTAAAATTCGATTTGCGGCTAAACTACTTGCCCTAGCGACTTAAAAATTATATATTCGTAATCTTGGAAGTGCCACCTTTCAATCCATGTAACGAATGACACAAAAAACTAATTTTAAAAAATTTAGGCATTTTTATCTTTAAACGCGATTTCTGAGGAAACTAAGCGTCCTAGACCCATCAAACTTTACACTTTGTCTGTCCCTTAAAATTCGATTTGCGGCGAAACTACTTGCCCTAGCGACTTAAAAATCATATATTCGTGATCTTGGAAGTGCCACCTTTCAATCCATGTAACGAATGACACAAAAAACTAATTTTAAAAAATTTGGACATTTTTATCTTTAAACGCGATTTCTGACGAAACTAAGCGTCCTAGACCCATCAAACTTTACACTTTGTCTGTCCCTTAAAATTCGATTTGCGGCGAAACTACTTGCCCTAGCGACTTAAAAATTATATATTCGTGATCTTGGAAGTGCCACCTTTCAATCCATGTAACGAATGACACAAAAAACTAATTTTAAAAAATTTGGACATTTTTATCTTTAAACGCGATTTCTGAGGAAACTAAGCGTCCTAGACCCATCAAACTTTACACTTTGTCTGTCCCTTAAAATTCGATTTGCGGCTAAACTACTTGCCCTAGCGACTTAAAAATTATATATTCGTAATCTTGGAAGTGCCACCTTTCAATCCATGTAACGAATGACACAAAAAACTAATTTTAAAAAATTTAGACATTTTTATTTTTAAACGCGATTTCTGAGGAAACTAAGCGTCCTAGACCCATCAAACTTTACACTTTGTCTGTCCCTTAAAATTCGATTTGCGGCGAAACTACTTGCCCTAGCGACTTAAAAATTATATATTCGTGATCTTGGAAGTGCCACCTTTCAATCCATGTAACGAATGACACAAAAAACTAATTTTAAAAAATTTAGACATTTTTATCTTTAAACGCGATTTCTGAGGAAACTAAGCGTCCTAGACCCATCAAACTTTACACTGTGTCTGTCCCTTAAAATTCGATTTGCGGCTAAACTACTTGCCCTAGCGACTTAAAAATTATATATTCGTGATCTTGGAAGTGCCACCTTTCAATCCATGTAACGAATGACACAAAAAACTAATTTTAAAAAATTTGGACATTTTTATCTTTAAACGCGATTTCTGACGAAACTAAGCGTCCTAGACCCATCAAACTTTACACTTTGTCTGTCCCTTAAAATTCGATTTGCGGCGAAACTACTTGCCCTAGCGACTTAAAAATTATATATTCGTGATCTTGGAAGTGCCACCTTTCAATCCATGTAACGAATGACACAAAAAACTAATTTTAAAAAATTTGGACATTTTTATCTTTAAACGCGATTTCTGAGGAAACTAAGCGTCCTAGACCCATCAAACTTTACACTTTGTCTGTCCCTTAAAATTCGATTTGCGGCGAAACTACTTGCCCTAGCGACTTAAAAATTATATATTCGTGATCTTGGAAGTGCCACCTTTCAATCCATGTAACGAATGACACAAAAAACTAATTTTAAAAAATTTGGACATTTTTATCTTTAAACGCGATTTCTGACGAAACTAAGCGTCCTAGACCCATCAAACTTTACACTTTGTCTGTCCCTTAAAATTCGATTTGCGGCTAAACTACTTGCCCTAGCGACTTAAAAATTATATATTCGTGATCTTGGAAGTGCCACCTTTCAATCCATGTAACGAATGACACAAAAAACTAATTTTAAAAAATTTGGACATTTTTGTCTTTAAACGCGATTTCTGAGGAAACTAAGTGTCCTAGACCCATCAAACTTTACACTTTGTCTGTCCCTTAAAATTCGATTTGCGGCTAAACTACTTGCCCTAGCGACTTAAAAATTATATATTCGTGATCTTGGAAGTGCCACCTTTCAATCCATGTAACGAATGACACAAAAAACTAATTTTAAAAAATTTGGACATTTTTATCTTTAAACGCGATTTCTGAGGAAACTAAGCGTCCTAGACCCATCAAACTTTACACTTTGTCTGTCCCTTAAAATTCGATTTGCGGCGAAACTACTTGTCCTAGCGAATTAAAAATTATATATTCGTGATCTTGGAAGTGCCACCTTTCAATCCATGTAACGAATGACACAAAAAACTAATTTTAAAAAATTTGGACATTTTTATCTTTAAACGCGATTTCTGAGGAAACTAAGCGTCCTAGACCCATCAAACTTTACACTTTGTCTGTCCCTTAAAATTCGATTTGCGGCTAAACTACTTGCCCTAGCGACTTAAAAATTATATATTCGTGATCTTGGAAGTGCCACCTTTCAATCCATGTAACGAATGACACAAAAAACTAATTTTAAAAAATTTGGACATTTTTATCTTTAAACGCGATTTCTGAGGAAACTAAGCGTCCTAGACCCATCAAACTTTACACTTTGTCTGTCCCTTAAAATTCGATTTGCGGCGAAACTACTTGCCCTAGCGACTTAAAAATTATATATTCGTGATCTTGGAAGTGCCACCTTTCAATCCATGTAACGAATGACACAAAAAACTAATTTTAAAAAATTTGGACATTTTTATCTTTAAACGCGATTTCTGACGAAACTAAGCGTCCTAGACCCATCAAACTTTACACTTTGTCTGTCCCTTAAAATTCGATTTGCGGCTAAACTACTTGCCCTAGCGACTTAAAAATTATATATTCGTGATCTTGGAAGTGCCACCTTTCAATCCATGTAACGAATGACACAAAAAACTAATTTTAAAAAATTTGGACATTTTTATCTTTAAACGCGATTTCTGACGAAACTAAGCGTCCTAGACCCATCAAACTTTACACTTTGTCTGTCCCTTAAAATTCGATTTGCGGCTAAACTACTTGCCCTAGCGACTTAAAAATTATATATTCGTGATCTTGGAAGTGCCACCTTTCAATCCATGTAACGAATGACACAAAAAACTAATTTTAAAAAATTTGGACATTTTTATCTTTAAACGCGATTTCTGAGGAAACTAAGCGTCCTATACCCATCAAACTTTACACTTTGTCTGTCCCTTAAAATTCGATTTGCGGCTAAACTACTTGCCCTAGCGACTTAAAAATTATATATTCGTGATCTTGGAAGTGCCACCTTTCAATCCATGTAACGAATGACACAAAAAACTAATTTTAAAAAATTTAGACATTTTTATCTTTAAACGCGATTTCTGACGAAACTAAGCGTCCTAGACCCATCAAACTTTACACTTTGTCTGTCCCTTAAAATTCGATTTGCGGTGAAACTACTTGCCCTAGCGACTTAAAAATTATATATTCGTGATCTTGGAAGTGCCACCTTTCAATCCATGTAACGAATGACACAAAAAACTAATTTTAAAAAATTTGGACATTTTTATCTTTAAACGCGATTTCTGAGGAAACTAAGCGTCCTAGACCCATCAAACTTTACACTTTGTCTGTCCCTTAAAATTCGATTTGCGGCTAAACTACTTGCCCTAGCGACTTAAAAATTATATATTCGTGATCTTGGAAGTGCCACCTTTCAATCCATGTAACGAATGACACAAAAAACTAATTTTAAAAAATTTGGACATTTTTATCTTTAAACGCGATTTCTGACGAAACTAAGCGTCCTAGACCCATCAAACTTTACACTTTGTCTGTCCCTTAAAATTCGATTTGCGGCGAAACTACTTGCCCTAGCGACTTAAAAATTATATATTCGTGATCTTGGAAGTGCCACCTTTCAATCCATGTAACGAATGAAACAAAAAACTAATTTTAAAAAATTTGGACATTTTTATCTTTAAACGCGATTTCTGAGGAAACTAAGCGTCCTAGACCCATCAAACTTTACACTTTGTCTGTCCCTTAAAATTCGATTTGCGGCTAAACTACTTGCCCTAGCGACTTAAAAAGTGCCACCTTTCAATCCATGTAACGAATGACACAAAAAACTAATTTTAAAAAATTTGGACATTTGTATCTTTAAACGCGATTTCTGAGGAAACTAAGCGTCCTAGACCCATCAAACTTTACACTTTGTCTGTCCCTTAAAATTCGATTTGCGGCTAAACTACTTGCCCTAGCGACTTAAAAATTATATATTCGTGATCTTGGAAGTGCCAAGTAATTTTAAAAAATTTGGACATTTTTATCTTTAAACGCGATTTCTGAGGAAACTAAGCGTCCTAGACCCATCAAACTTTACACTTTGTCTGTCCCTTAAAATTCGATTTGCGGCTAAACTACTTGCCCTAGCGACTTAAAAATTATATGTTCGTGATCTTGGAAGTGCCACCTTTCAATCCATGTAACGAATGACACAAAAAACTAATTTTAAAAAATTTGGACATTTTTATCTTTAAACGCGATTTCTGAGGAAACTAAGCGTCCTAGACCCATCAAACTTTACACTTTGTCTGTCCCTTAAAATTCGATTTGCGGCTAAACTACTTGCCCTAGCGACTTAAAAATTATATATACGTGATCTTGGAAGTGCCACCTTTCAATCCATGTAACGAATGACACAAAAAACTAATTTTAAAAAATTTGGACATTTTTATCTTTAAACGCGATTTCTGACGAAACTAAGCGTTAGACCCATCAAACTTTAAACTTTGTCTGTCCCTTAAAATTCGATTTGCGGCTAAACTACTTGCCCTAGCGACTTAAAAATTATATATTCGTGATCTTGGAAGTGCCACCTTTCAATCCATGTAACGAATGACACAAAAAACTAATTTTAAAAAATTTGGACATTTTTATCTTTAAACGCGATTTCTGAGGAAACTAAGCGTCCTAGACCCATCAAACTTTACACTTTGTCTGTCCCTTAAAATTCGATTTGCGGCGAAACTACTTGCCCTAGCGACTTAAAAATTATATATTCGTGATCTTGGAAGTGCCACCTTTCAATCCATGTAACGAATGACACAAAAAACTAATTTTAAAAAATTTGGACATTTTTATCTTTAAACGCGATTTCTGACGAAACTAAGCGTCCTAGACCCATCAAACTTTACACTTTGTCTGTCCCTTAAAATTCGATTTGCGGCTAAACTACTTGCCCTAGCGACTTAAAAATTATATATTCGTGATCTTGGAAGTGCCACCTTTCAATCCATGTAACGAATGACACAAAAAACTAATTTTAAAAAATTTGGACATTTTTATCTTTAAACGCGATTTCTGACGAAACTAAGCGTCCTAGACCCATCAAACTTTACACTTTGTCTGTCCCTTAAAATTCGATTTGCGGCTAAACTACTTGCCCTAGCGACTTAAAAATTATATATTCGTGATCTTGGAAGTGCCACCTTTCAATCCATGTAACGAATGACACAAAAAACTAATTTTAAAAAATTTGGACATTTTTATCTTTAAACGCGATTTCTGAGGAAACTAAGCGTCCTAGACCCATCAAACTTTACACTTTGTCTGTCCCTTAAAATTCGATTTGCGGCGAAACTACTTGCCCTAGCGACTTAAAAATTATATATTCGTGATCTTGGAAGTGCCACCTTTCAATCCATGTAACGAATGACACAAAAAACTAATTTTAAAAAATTTGGACATTTTTATCTTTAAACGCGATTTCTGACGAAACTAAGCGTCCTAGACCCATCAAACTTTACACTTTGTCTGTCCCTTAAAATTCGATTTGCGGCTAAACTACTTGCCCTAGCGACTTAAAAATTATATATTCGTGATCTTGGAAGTGCCACCTTTCAATCCATGTAACGAATGACACAAAAAACTAATTTTAAAAAATTTGGACATTTTTATCTTTAAACGCGATTTCTGACGAAACTAAGCGTCCTAGACCCATCAAACTTTACACTTTGTCTGTCCCTTAAAATTCGATTTGCGGCTAAACTACTTGCCCTAGCGACTTAAAAATTATATATTCGTGATCTTGGAAGTGCCACCTTTCAATCCATGTAACGAATGACACAAAAAACTAATTTTAAAAAATTTGGACATTTTTATCTTTAAACGCGATTTCTGACGAAACTAAGCGTCCTAGACCCATCAAACTTTACACTTTGTCTGTCCCTTAAAATTCGATTTGCGGCTAAACTACTTGCCCTAGCGACTTAAAAATTATATATTCGTGATCTTGGAAGTGCCACCTTTCAATCCATGTAACGAATGACACAAAAAACTAATTTTAAAAAATTTGGACATTTTTATCTTTAAACGCGATTTCTGACGAAACTAAGCGTCCTAGACCCATCAAACTTTACACTTTGTCTGTCCCTTAAAATTCGATTTGCGGCTAAACTACTTGCCCTAGCGACTTAAAAATTATATATTCGTGATCTTGGAAGTGCCACCTTTCAATCCATGTAACGAATGACACAAAAAACTAATTTTAAAAAATTTGGACATTTTTATCTTTAAACGCGATTTCTGA
Source organism: Philhelius pedissequus (assembly GCA_910595825.1). NCBI lineage: Eukaryota > Metazoa > Arthropoda > Insecta > Diptera > Syrphidae > Philhelius > Philhelius pedissequus. Next base: position 62,671,455 of record OU343162.1, read on the forward strand.
GGAAACTAAGCGTCCTAGACCCATCAAACTTTACACTTTGTCTGTCCCTTAAAATTCGATTTGCGGCTAAACTACTTGCCCTAGCGACTTAAAAATTATATATTCGTGATCTTGGAAGTGCCACCTTTCAATCCATGTAACGAATGACACAAAAAACTAATTTTAAAAAATTTGGACATTTTTATCTTTAAACGCGATTTCTGACGAAACTAAGCGTCCTAGACCCATCAAACTTTACACTTTGTCTGTCCCTTAAAATTCGATTTGCGGCTAAACTACTTGCCCTAGCGACTTAAAAATTATATATTCGTGATCTTGGAAGTGCCACCTTTCAATCCATGTAACGAATGACACAAAAAACTAATTTTAAAAAATTTGGACATTTTTATCTTTAAACGCGATTTCTGACGAAACTAAGCGTCCTAGACCCATCAAACTTTACACTTTGTCTGTCCCTTAAAATTCGATTTGCGGCTAAACTACTTGCCCTAGCGACTTAAAAATTATATATTCGTGATCTTGGAAGTGCCACCTTTCAATCCATGTAACGAATGACACAAGAAACTAATTTTAAGAAATTTGGACATTTTTATCTTTAAACGCGATTTCTGACGAAACTAAGCGTCCTAGACCCATCAAACTTTACACTTTGTCTGTCCCTTAAAATTCGATTTGCGGCTAAACTACTTGCCCTAGCGACTTAAAAATTATATATTCGTGATCTTGGAAGTGCCACCTTTCAATCCATGTAACGAATGACACAAAAAACTAATTTTAAAAAATTTGGACATTTTTATCTTTAAACGCGATTTCTGAGGAAACTAAGCGTCCTATACCCATCAAACTTTACACTTTGTCTGTCCCTTAAAATTCGATTTGCGGCTAAACTACTTGCCCTAGCGACTTAAAAATTATATATTCGTGATCTTGGAAGTGCCACCTTTCAATCCATGTAACGAATGACACAAAAAACTAATTTAAAAAAATTTGGACATTTTTATCTTTAAACGCGATTTCTGACGAAACTAAGCGTCCTAGGCCCATCAAACTTTACACTTTGTCTGTCCCTTAAAATTCGATTTGCGGCGAAACTACTTGCCCTAGCGACTTAAAAATTATATATTCGTGATCTTGGAAGTGCCACATTTCAATCCATGTAACGAATGACACAAAAAACTAATTATAAAAAATTTGGACATTTTTATCTTTAAACGCGATTTCTGAGGAAACTAAGCGTCCTAGACCCATCAAACTTTACACTTTGTCTGTCCCTTTAAATTCGATTTGCGGCGAAACTACTTGCCCTAGCGACTTAAAAATTATATATTCGTGATCTTGGAAGTGCCACCTTTCAATCCATGTAACGAATGAAACAAAAAACTAATTTTAAAAAATTTGGACATTTTTATCTTTAAACGCGATTTCTGAGGAAACTAAGCGTCCTAGACCCATCAAACTTTACACTTTGTCTGTCCCTTAAAATTCGATTTGCGGCTAAACTACTTGCCCTAGCGACTTAAAAATTATATATTCGTGATCTTGGAAGTGCCACCTTTCAATCCATGTAACGAATGACACAAAAAACTAATTTTAAAAAATTTGGACATTTTTATCTTTAAACGCGATTTCTGAGGAAACTAAGCGTCCTAGACCCATCAAACTTTACACTTTGTCTGTCCCTTAAAATTCGATTTGCGGCTAAACTACTTGCCCTAGCGACTTAAAAATTATATGTTCGTGATCTTGGAAGTGCCACCTTTCAATCCATGTAACGAATGACACAAAAAACTAATTTTAAAAAATTTGGAAATTTTTATCTCTAAACGCGATTTCTGAGGAAACTAAGCGTCCTAGACCCATCAAACTTTACACTTTGTCTGTCCCTTAAAATTCGATTTGCGGCTAAACTACTTGCCCTAGCGACTTAAAAATTATATATTCGTGATCTTGGAAGTGCCACCTTTCAATCCATGTAACGAATGACACAAAAAACTAATTTTAAAAAATTTGGACATTTTTATCTTTAAACGCGATTTCTGACGAAACTAAGCGTCCTAGACCCATCAAACTTTACACTTTGTCTGTCCCTTAAAATTCGATTTGCGGCGAAACTACTTGCCCTAGCGACTTAAAAATTATATATTCGTGATCTTGGAAGTGCCACCTTTCAATCCATGTAACGAATGACACAAAAAACTAATTTTAAAAAATTTGGACATTTTTATCTTTAAACGCGATTTCTGACGAAACTAAGCGTCCTAGACCCATCAAACTTTACACTTTGTCTGTCCCTTAAAATTCGATTTGCGGCTAAACTACTTGCCCTAGCGACTTAAAAATTATATATTCGTGATCTTGGAAGTGCCACCTTTCAATCCATGTAACGAATGACACAAAAAACTAATTTTAAAAAATTTGGACATTTTTATCTTTAAACGCGATTTCTGAGGAAACTAAGCGTCCTAGACCCATCAAACTTTACACTTTGTCTGTCCCTTAAAATTCGATTTGCGGCGAAACTACTTGCCCTAGCGACTTAAAAATTAAATATTCGTGATCTTGGAAGTGCCACCTTTCAATCCATGTAACGAATGACACAAAAAACTAATTTTAAAAAATTTGGACATTTTTATCTTTAAACGCGATTTCTGACGAAACTAAGCGTCCTAGACCCATCAAACTTTACACTTTGTCTGTCCCTTAAAATTCGATTTGCGGCTAAACTACTTGCCCTAGCGACTTAAAAATTATATATTCGTGATCTTGGAAGTGCCACCTTTCAATCCATGTAACGAATGACACAAAAAACTAATTTTAAAAAATTTGGACATTTTTATCTTTAAACGCGATTTCTGACGAAACTAAGCGTCCTAGACCCATCAAACTTTACACTTTGTCTGTCCCTTAAAATTCGATTTGCGGCTAAACTACTTGCCCTAGCGACTTAAAAATTATATATTCGTGATCTTGGAAGTGCCACCTTTCAATCCATGTAACGAATGACACAAAAAACTAATTTTAAAAAATTTGGACATTTTTATCTTTAAACGCGATTTCTGAGGAAACTAAGCGTCCTAGACCCATCAAACTTTACACTTTGTCTGTCCCTTAAAATTCGATTTGCGGCGAAACTACTTGCCCTAGCGACTTAAAAATTATATATTCGTGATCTTGGAAGTGCCACCTTTCAATCCATGTAACGAATGACACAAAAAACTAATTTTAAAAAATTTGGACATTTTTATCTTTAAACGCGATTTCTGACGAAACTAAGCGTCCTAGACCCATCAAACTTTACACTTTGTCTGTCCCTTAAAATTCGATTTGCGGCTAAACTACTTGCCCTAGCGACTTAAAAATTATATATTCGTGATCTTGGAAGTGCCACCTTTCAATCCATGTAACGAATGACACAAAAAACTAATTTTAAAAAATTTGGACATTTTTATCTTTAAACGCGATTTCTGACGAAACTAAGCGTCCTAGACCCATCAAACTTTACACTTTGTCTGTCCCTTAAAATTCGATTTGCGGCTAAACTACTTGCCCTAGCGACTTAAAAATTATATATTCGTGATCTTGGAAGTGCCACCTTTCAATCCATGTAACGAATGACACAAAAAACTAATTTTAAAAAATTTGGACCTTTTTATCTTTAAACGCGATTTCTGACGAAACTAAGCGTCCTAGACCCATCAAACTTTACACTTTGTCTGTCCCTTAAAATTCGATTTGCGGCTAAACTACTTGCCCTAGCGACTTAAAAATTATATATTCGTGATCTTGGAAGTGCCACCTTTCAATCCATGTAATGAATGACACAAAAAACTAATTTTAAAAAATTTGGACATTTTTATCTTTAAACGCGATTTCTGACGAAACTAAGCGTCCTAGACCCATCAAACTTTACACTTTGTCTGACCCTTAAAATTCGATTTGCGGCTAAACTACTTGCCCTAGCGACTTAAAAATTATATATTCGTGATCTTGGAAGTGCCACCTTTCAATCCATGTAACGAATGACACAAAAAACTAATTTTAAAAAATTTGGACATTTTTATCTTTAAACGCGATTTCTGACGAAACTAAGCGTCCTAGACCCATCAAACTTTACACTTTGTCTGTCCCTTAAAATTCGATTTGCGGCTAAACTACTTGCCCTAGCGACTTAAAAATTATATATTCGTGATCTTGGAAGTGCCACCTTTCAATCCATGTAACGAATGACACAAAAAACTAATTTTAAAAAATTTGGACATTTTTATCTTTAAACGCGATTTCTGACGAAACTAAGCGTCCTAGACCCATCAAACTTTACACTTTGTCTGTCCCTTAAAATTCGATTTGCGGCTAAACTACTTGCCCTAGCGACTTAAAAATTATATATTCGTGATCTTGGAAGTGCCACCTTTCAATCCATGTAACGAATGACACAAAAAACTAATTTTAAAAAATTTGGACATTTTTATCTTTAAACGCGAAATCTGACGAAACTAAGCGTCCTAGACCCATCAAACTTTACACTTTGTATGTCCCTTAAAATTCGATTTGCGGCTAAACTACTTGCCCTAGCGACTTAAAAATTATATATTCGTGATCTTGGAAGTGCCACCTTTCAATCCATGTAACGAATGACACAAAAAACTAATTTTAAAAAATTTGGACATTTTTATCTTTAAACGCGATTTTTGACGAAACTAAGCGTCCTAGACCCATCAAACTTTACACTTTGTCTGTCCCTTAAAATTCGATTTGCGGCGAAACTACTTGCCCTAGCGACTTAAAAATTATATATTCGTGATCTTGGAAGTGCCACCTTTCAATCCATGTAACGAATGACACAAAAAACTAATTTTAAAAAATTTGGACATTTTTATCTTTAAACGCGATTTCTGACGAAACTAAGCGTCCTAGACCCATCAAACTTTACACTTTGTCTGTCCCTTAAAATTCGATTTGCGGCGAAACTACTTGCCCTAGCGACTTAAAAATTATATATTCGTGATCTTGGAAGTGCCACCTTTCAATCCATGTAACGAATGACACAAAAAACTAATTTTAAAAAATTTGGACATTTTTATCTTTAAACGCGATTTCTGACGAAACTAAGCGTCCTAGACCCATCAAACTTTACACTTTGTCTGTCCCTTAAAATTCGATTTGCGGCTAAACTACTTGCCCTAGCGACTTAAAAATTATATATTCGTGATCTTGGAAGTGCCACCTTTCAATCCATGTAACGAATGACACAAAAAACTAATTTTAAAAAATTTGGACATTTTTATCTTTAAACGCGATTTCTGACGAAACTAAGCGTCCTAGACCCATCAAACTTTACACTTTGTCTGTCCCTTAAAATTCGATTTGCGGCGAAACTACTTGCCCTAGCGACTTAAAAATTATATATTCGTGATCTTGGAAGTGCCACCTTTCAATCCATGTAACGAATGACACAAAAAACTAATTTTAAAAAATTTGGACATTTTTATCTTTAAACGCGATTTCTGAGGAAACTAAGCGTCCTAGACCCATCAAACTTTACACTTTGTCTGTCCCTTAAAATTCGATTTGCGGCTAAACTACTTGCCCTAGCGACTTAAAAATTATCTATTAGTGATCTTGGAAGTGCCACCTTTCAATCCATGTAACGAATGACACAAAAAACTAATTTTAAAAAATTTGGACATTTTTATCTTTAAACGCGATTTCTGACGAAACTAAGCGTCCTAGACCCATCAAACTTTACACTTTGTCTGTCCCTTAAAATTCGATTTGCGGCTAAACTACTTGCCCTAGCGACTTAAAAATTATATATTCGTGATCTTGGAAGTGCCACCTTTCAATCCATGTAACGAATGACACAAAAAACTAATTTTAAAAAATTTGGACATTTTTATCTTTAAACGCGATTTCTGACGAAACTAAGCGTCCTAGACCCATCAAACTTTACACTTTGTCTGTCCCTTAAAATTCGATTTGCGGCTAAACTACTTGCCCTAGCGACTTAAAAATTATATATTCGTGATCTTGGAAGTGCCACCTTTCAATCCATGTAACGAATGACACAAAAAACTAATTTTAAAAAATTTGGACATTTTTATCTTTAAACGCGATTTCTGAGGAAACTAAGCGTCCTAGACCCATTAAACTTTACACTTTGTCTGTCCCTTAAAATTCGATTTGCGGCTAAACTACTTGCCCTAGCGACTTAAAAATTATATATTCGTGATCTTGGAAGTGCCACCTTTCAATCCATGTAACGAATGACACAAAAAACTAATTTTAAAAAATTTGGACATTTTTATCTTTAAACGCGATTTCTGACGAAACTAAGCGTCCTAGACCCATCAAACTTTACACTTTGTCTGTCCCTTAAAATTCGATTTGCGGCGAAACTACTTGCCCTAGCGACTTAAAAATTATATATTCGTGATCTTGGAAGTGCCACCTTTCAATCCATGTAACGAATGACACAAAAAACTAATTTTAAAAAATTTGGACATTTTTATCTTTAAACGCGATTTCTGACGAAACTAAGCGTCCTAGACCCATCAAACTTTACACTTTGTCTGTCCCTTAAAATTCGATTTGCGGCTAAACTACTTGCCCTAGCGACTTAAAAATTATATATTCGTGATCTTGGAAGTGCCACCTTTCAATCCATGTAACGAATGACACAAAAAACTAATTTTAAAAAATTTGGACATTTTTATCTTTAAACGCGATTTCTGACGAAACTAAGCGTCCTAGACCCATCAAACTTTACACTTTGTCTGTCCCTTAAAATTCGATTTGCGGCTAAACTACTTGCCCTAGCGACTTAAAAATTATATATTCGTGATCTTGGAAGTGCCACCTTTCAATCCATGTAACGAATGACACAAAAAACTAATTTTAAAAAATTTGGACATTTTTATCTTTAAACGCGAAATCTGACGAAACTAAGCGTCCTAGACCCATCAAACTTTACACTTTGTCTGTCCCTTAAAATTCGATTTGCGGCTAAACTACTTGCCCTAGCGACTTAAAAATTATATATATATTCGTGATCTTGGAAGTGCCACCTTTCAATCCATGTAACGAATGACACAAAAAACTAATTTTAAAAAATTTGGACATTTTTATCTTTAAACGCGATTTCTGACGAAACTAAGCGTCCTAGACCCATCAAACTTTACACTTTGTCTGTCCCTTAAAATTCGATTTGCGGCGAAACTACTTGCCCTAGCGACTTAAAAATTATATATTCGTGATCTTTGAAGTGCCACCTTTCAATCCATGTAACGAATGACACAAAAAACTAATTTTAAAAAATTTGGACATTTTTATCTTTAAACGCGATTTCTGACGAAACTAAGCGTCCTAGACCCATCAAACTTTACACTTTGTCTGTCCCTTAAAATTCGATTTGCGGCTAAACTACTTGCCCTAGCGACTTAAAAATTATATATTCGTGATCTTGGAAGTGCCACCTTTCAATCCATGTAACGAATGACACAAAAAACTAATTTTAAAAAATTTGGACATTTTTATCTTTAAACGCGATTTCTGACGAAACTAAGCGTCCTAGACCCATCAAACTTTACACTTTGTCTGTCCCTTAAAATTCGATTTGCGGCGAAACTACTTGCCCTAGCGACTTAAAAATTATATATTCGTGATCTTGGAAGTGCCACCTTTCAATCCATGTAACGAATGACACAAAAAACTAATTTTAAAAAATTTGGACATTTTTATCTTTAAACGCGATTTCTGACGAAACTAAGCGTCCTAGACCCATCAAACTTTACACTTTGTCTGTCCCTTAAAATTCGATTTGCGGCTAAACTACTTGCCCTAGCGACTTAAAAATTATATATTCGTGATCTTGGAAGTGCCACCTTTCAATCCATGTAACGAATGACACAAAAAACTAATTTTAAAAAATTTGGACATTTTTATCTTTAAACGCGATTTCTGACGAAACTAAGCGTCCTAGACCCATCAAACTTTACACTTTGTCTGTCCCTTAAAATTCGATTTGCGGCTAAACTACTTGCCCTAGCGACTTAAAAATTATATACTCGTGATCTTGGAAGTGCCACCTTTCAATCCATGTAACGAATGACACAAAAAACTAATTTTAAAAAATTTGGACATTTTTATCTTTAAACGCGAAATCTGACGAAACTAAGCGTCCTAGACCCATCAAACTTTACACTTTGTCTGTCCCTTAAAATTCGATTTGCGTCTAAACTACTTGCCCTAGCGACTTAAAAATTATATATTCGTGATCTTGGAAGTGCCACCTTTCAATCCATGTAACGAATGACACAAAAAACTAATTTTAAAAAATTTGGACATTTTTATCTTTAAACGCGATTTCTGACGAAACTAAGCGTCCTAGACCCATCAAACTTTACACTTTGTCTGTCCCTTAAAATTCGATTTGCGGCGAAACTACTTGCCCTAGCGACTTAAAAATTATATATTCGTGATCTTGGAAGTGCCACCTTTCAATCCATGTAACGAATGACACAAAAAACTAATTTTAAAAAATTTGGACATTTTTATCTTTAAACGCGATTTCTGACGAAACTAAGCGTCCTAGACCCATCAAACTTTACACTTTGTCTGTCCCTTAAAATTCGATTTGCGGCTAAACTACTTGCCCTAGCGACTTAAAAATTATATATTCGTGATCTTGGAAGTGCCACCTTTCAATCCATGTAACGAATGACACAAAAAACTAATTTTAAAAAATTTGGACATTTTTATCTTTAAACGCGATTTCTGAGGAAACTAAGCGTCCTAGACCCATCAAACTTTACACTTTGTCTGTCCCTTAAAATTCGATTTGCGGCGAAACTACTTGCCCTAGCGACTTAAAAATTATATATTCGTGATCTTGGAAGTGCCACCTTTCAATCCATGTAACGAATGACACAAAAAACTAATTTTAAAAAATTTGGACATTTTTATCTTTAAACGCGATTTCTGACGAAACTAAGCGTCCTAGACCCATCAAACTTTACACTTTGTCTGTCCCTTAAAATTCGATTTGCGGCGAAACTACTTGCCCTAGCGACTTAAAAATTATATATTCGTGATCTTGGAAGTGCCACCTTTCAATCCATGTAACGAATGACACAAAAAACTAATTTTAAAAAATTTGGACATTTTTATCTTTAAACGCGATTTCTGACGAAACTAAGCGTCCTAGACCCATCAAACTTTACACTTTGTCTGTCCCTTAAAATTCGATTTGCGGCTAAACTACTTGCCCTAGCGACTTAAAAATTATATATTCGTGATCTTGGAAGTGCCACCTTTCAATCCATGTAACGAATGACACAAAAAACTAATTTTAAAAAATTTGGACATTTTTATCTTTAAACGCGATTTCTGACGAAACTAAGCGTCCTAGACCCATCAAACTTTACACTTTGTCTGTCCCTTAAAATTCGATTTGCGGCTAAACTACTTGTCCTAGCGACTTAAAAATTATATATTCGTGATCTTGGAAGTGCCACCTTTCAATCCATGTAACGAATGACACAAAAAACTAATTTTAAAAAATTTGGACATTTTTATCTTTAAACGCGATTTCTGAGGAAACTAAGCGTCCTAGACCCATCAAACTTTACACTTTGTCTGTCCCTTAAAATTCGATTTGCGGCGAAACTACTTGCCCTAGCGACTTAAAAATTATATATTCGTGATCTTGGAAGTGCCACCTTTCAATCCATGTAACGAATGACACAAAAAACTAATTTTAAAAAATTTGGACATTTTTATCTTTAAACGCGATTTCTGACGAAACTAAGCGTCCTAGACCCATCAAACTTTACACTTTGTCTGTCCCTTAAAATTCGATTTGCGGCTAAACTACTTGCCCTAGCGACTTAAAAATTATATATTCGTGATCTTGGAAGTGCCACCTTTCAATCCATGTAATGAATGACACAAAAAACTAATTTTAAAAAATTTGGACATTTTTATCTTTAAACGCGATTTCTGACGAAACTAAACGTCCTAGACCCATCAAACTTTACACTTTGTCTGTCCCTTAAAATTCGATTTGCGGCGAAACTACTTGCCCTAGCGACTTAAAAATTATATATTCGTGATCTTGGAAGTGCCACCTTTCAATCCATGTAACGAATGACACAAAAAACTAATTTTAAAAAATTTGGACATTTTTATCTTTAAACGCGATTTCTGACGAAACTAAGCGTCCTAGACCCATCAAACTTTACACTTTGTCCTGTCCCTTAAAATTCGATTTGCGGCTAAACTACTTGCCCTAGCTACTTAAAAATTATATATTCGTGATCTTGGAAGTGCCACCTTTCAATCCATGTAACGAATGACACAAAAAACTAATTTTAAAAAATTTGGACATTTTTATCTTTAAACGCGATTTCTGAGGAAACTAAGCGTCTAGACCCATCAAACTTTCCACTTTGTCTGTCCCTTAAAATTCGATTTGCGGCTAAACTACTTGCCCCTAGCGACATAAAAATTATATATTCGTGATCTTGGAAGTGCCACCTTTCAATCCATGTAACGAATGACACAAAAAACTAATTTTAAAAAATTTGGACATTTTTATCTTTAAACGCGATTTCTGACGAAACTAAGCGTCCTAGACCCATCAAACTTTACACTTTGTCTGTCCCTTAAATTCGATTTGCGGCTAAACTACTTGCCCTAGCGACTTAAAAATTATATATTCGTGATCTTGGAACTGCCACCTTTCAATCCATGTAACGAATGACACAAAAACTAATTTTAAAAATTTGGACATTTTTATCTTTAAACGCGATTTCTGAGGAAACTAAGCGTCCTAGACCATCAAACTTTACACTTTGTCTGTCCCTTAAAATTCGATTTGCGGCTAAACTACTTGCCCTAGCGACTTAAAAATTATATATTCGTGATCTTGGAAGTGCACCTTTCAATCCATTTAACGAATGACACAAAAAACTAATTTAAAAATTTGGACATTTTTATCTTTAAACGCGATTTCTGACGAAACTAAGCGTCCTAGACCCATCAAACTTTACACTTTGTCTGTCCCTTAAAATTCGATTTGCGGCGAAACTACTTGCCCTAGCGACTTAAAAATTATATATTCGTGATCTGGAAGTGCCACCTTTCAATCCATGTAACGAATGACACCAAAAAACTAATTTTAAAAAATTTGGACATTTTATCTTTAAACGCGATTTCTGACGAAACTAAGCGTCCTAGACCCATCAAACTTTACACTTTGTCTGTCCCTTAAAATTCGATTTGCGGCTAAACTACTTGCCCTAGCGACTTAAAAATTATATATTCGTGATCTTGGAAGTGCCACCTTTCAACTTTCAATCCATGTAACGAATGACACAAAAAACTAATTTTAAAAAATTTGGACATTTTTATCTTTAAACACGATTTCTGAGGAAACTAAGCGTCCTAGACCCATCAAACTTTACACTTTGTCTGTCCCTTAAAATTCGATTTGCGGCTAAACTACTTGCCCTAGCGACTTAAAAATTATATATTCGTGATCTTGGAAGTACCACCTTTCAATCCATGTAACGAATGACACAAAAAACTAATTTTAAAAAATTTGGACATTTTTATCTTTAAACGCGATTTCTGAGGAAACTAAGCGTCCTAGACCCATCAAACTTTACACTTTGTCTGTCCCTTAAAATTCGATTTGCGGCGAAACTACTTGCCCTAGCGACTTAAAAATTATATATTCGTGATCTTGGAAGTGCCACCTTTCAATCCATGTAACGAATGACACAAAAAACTAATTTTAAAAAATTTGGACATTTTTATCTTTAAACGCGATTTCTGACGAAACTAAGCGTCCTAGACCCATCAAACTTTACACTTTGTCTGTCCCTTAAAATTCGATTTGCGGCGAAACTACTTGCCCTAGCGACTTAAAAATTATATATTCGTGATCTTGGAAGTGCCACCTTTCAATCCATGTAACGAATGACACAAAAAACTAATTTTAAAAAATTTGGACATTTTTATCTTTAAACGCGATTTCTGACGAAACTAAGCGTCCTAGACCCATCAAACTTTACACTTTGTCTGTCCCTTAAAATTCGATTTGCGGCTAAACTACTTGCCCTAGCGACTTAAAAATTATATATTCGTGATCTTGGAAGTGCCACCTTTCAATCCATGTAACGAATGACACAAAAAACTAATTTTAAAAAATTTGGACATTTTTATCTTTAAACGCGATTTCTGACGAAACTAAGCGTCCTAGACCCATCAAACTTTACACTTTGTCTGTCCCTTAAAATTCGATTTGCGGCTAAACTACTTGCCCTAGCGACTTAAAAATTATATATTCGTGATCTTGGAAGTGCCACCTTTCAATCCATGTAACGAATGACACAAAAAACTAATTTTAAAAAATTTGGACATTTTTATCTTTAAACGCGATTTCTGAGGAAACTAAGCGTCCTAGACCCATCAAACTTTACACTTTGTCTGTCCCTTAAAATTCGATTTGCGGCGAAACTACTTGCCCTAGCGACTTAAAAATTATATATTCGTGATCTTGGAAGTGCCACCTTTCAATCCATGTAACGAATGACACAAAAAACTAATTTTAAAAAATTTGGACATTTTTATCTTTAAACGCGATTTCTGACGAAACTAAGCGTCCTAGACCCATCAAACTTTACACTTTGTCTGTCCCTTAAAATTCGATTTGCGGCTAAACTACTTGCCCTAGCGACTTAAAAATTATATATTCGTGATCTTGGAAGTGCCACCTTTCAATCCATGTAATGAATGACACAAAAAACTAATTTTAAAAAATTTGGACATTTTTATCTTTAAACGCGATTTCTGACGAAACTAAGCGTCCTAGACCCATCAAACTTTACACTTTGTCTGTCCCTTAAAATTCGATTTGCGGCGAAACTACTTGCCCTAGCGACTTAAAAATTATATATTCGTGATCTTGGAAGTGCCACCTTTCAATCCATGTAACGAATGACACAAAAAACTAATTTTAAAAAATTTGGACATTTTTATCTTTAAACGCGATTTCTGACGAAACTAAGCGTCCTAGACCCATCAAACTTTACACTTTGTCTGTCCCTTAAAATTCGATTTGCGGCTAAACTACTTGCCCTAGCGACTTAAAAATTATATATTCGTGATCTTGGAAGTGCCACCTTTCAATCCATGTAACGAATGACACAAAAAACTAATTTTAAAAAATTTGGACATTTTTATCTTTAAACGCGATTTCTGACGAAACTAAGCGTCCTAGACCCATCAAACTTTACACTTTGTCTGTCCCTTAAAATTCGATTTGCGGCTAAACTACTTGCCCTAGCGACTTAAAAATTATATATTCGTGATCTTGGAAGTGCCACCTTTCAATCCATGTAACGAATGACACAAAAAACTAATTTTAAAAAATTTGGACATTTTTATCTTTAAACGCGATTTCTGACGAAACTAAGCGTCCTAGACCCATCAAACTTTACACTTTGTCTGTCCCTTAAAATTCGATTTGCGGCGAAACTACTTGCCCTAGCGACTTAAAAATTATATATTCGTGATCTTGGAAGTGCCACCTTTCAATCCATGTAACGAATGACACAAAAAACTAATTTTAAAAAATTTGGACATTTTTATCTTTAAACGCGATTTCTGACGAAACTAAGCGTCCTAGACCCATCAAACTTTACACTTTGTCTGTCCCTTAAAATTCGATTTGCGGCTAAACTACTTGCCCTAGCGACTTAAAAATTATATATTCGTGATCTTGGAAGTGCCACCTTTCAATCCATGTAACGAATGACACAAAAAACTAATTTTAAAAAATTTGGACATTTTTATCTTTAAACGCGATTTCTGACGAAACTAAGCGTCCTAGACCCATCAAACTTTACACTTTGTCTGTCCCTTAAAATTCGATTTGCGGCTAAACTACTTGCCCTAGCGACTTAAAAATTATATATTCGTGATCTTGGAAGTGCCACCTTTCAATCCATGTAACGAATGACACAAAAAACTAATTTTAAAAAATTTGGACATTTTTATCTTTAAACGCGATTTCTGAGGAAACTAAGCGTCCTAGACCCATCAAACTTTACACTTTGTCTGTCCCTTAAAATTCGATTTGCGGCGAAACTACTTGCCCTAGCGACTTAAAAATTATATATTCGTGATCTTGGAAGTGCCACCTTTCAATCCATGTAACGAATGACACAAAAAACTAATTTTAAAAAATTTGGACATTTTTATCTTTAAACGCGATTTCTGACGAAACTAAGCGTCCTAGACCCATCAAACTTTACACTTTGTCTGTCCCTTAAAATTCGATTTGCGGCTAAACTACTTGCCCTAGCGACTTAAAAATTATATATTCGTGATCTTGGAAGTGCCACCTTTCAATCCATGTAATGAATGACACAAAAAACTAATTTTAAAAAATTTGGACATTTTTATCTTTAAACGCGATTTCTGACGAAACTAAGCGTCCTAGACCCATCAAACTTTACACTTTGTCTGTCCCTTAAAATTCGATTTGCGGCGAAACTACTTGCCCTAGCGACTTAAAAATTATATATTCGTGATCTTGGAAGTGCCACCTTTCAATCCATGTAACGAATGACACAAAAAACTAATTTTAAAAAATTTGGACATTTTTATCTTTAAACGCGATTTCTGACGAAACTAAACGTCCTAGACCCATCAAACTTTACACTTTGTCTGTCCCTTAAAATTCGATTTGCGGCTAAACTACTTGCCCTAGCTACTTAAAAATTATATATTCGTGATCTTGGAAGTGCCACCTTTCAATCCATGTAACGAATGACACAAAAAACTAATTTTAAAAAATTTGGACATTTTTATCTTTAAACGCGATTTCTGAGGAAACTAAGCGTCCTAGACCCATCAAACTTTACACTTTGTCTGTCCCTTAAAATTCGATTTGCGGCTAAACTACTTGCCCTAGCGACTTAAAAATTATATATTCGTGATCTTGGAAGTGCCACCTTTCAATCCATGTAACGAATGACACAAAAAACTAATTTTAAAAAATTTGGACATTTTTATCTTTAAACGCGATTTCTGACGAAACTAAGCGTCCTAGACCCATCAAACTTTACACTTTGTCTGTCCCTTAAAATTCGATTTGCGGCTAAACTACTTGCCCTAGCGACTTAAAAATTATATATTCGTGATCTTGGAAGTGCCACCTTTCAATCCATGTAACGAATGACACAAAAAACTAATTTTAAAAAAATTTGGACATTTTTATCTTTAAACGCGATTTCTGAGGAAACTAAGCGTCCTAGACCCATCAAACTTTACACTTTGTCTGTCCCTTAAAATTCGATTTGCGGCGAAACTACTTGCCCTAGCGACTTAAAAATTATATATTCGTGATCTTGGAAGTGCCACCTTTCAATCCATGTAACGAATGACACAAAAAACTAATTTTAAAAAATTTGGACATTTTTATCTTTAAACGCGATTTCTGACGAAACTAAGCGTCCTAGACCCATCAAACTTTACACTTTGTCTGTCCCTTAAAATTCGATTTGCGGCGAAACTACTTGCCCTAGCGACTTAAAAATTATATATTCGTGATCTTGGAAGTGCCACCTTTCAATCCATGTAACGAATGACACAAAAAACTAATTTTAAAAAATTTGGACATTTTTATCTTTAAACGCGATTTCTGACGAAACTAAGCGTCCTAGACCCATCAAACTTTACACTTTGTCTGTCCCTTAAAATTCGATTTGCGGCTAAACTACTTGCCCTAGCGACTTAAAAATTATATATTCGTGATCTTGGAAGTGCCACCTTTCAATCCATGTAACGAATGACACAAAAAACTAATTTTAAAAAATTTGGACATTTTTATCTTTAAACGCGATTTCTGAGGAAACTAAGCGTCCTAGACCCATCAAACTTTACACTTTGTCTGTCCCTTAAAATTCGATTTGCGGCGAAACTACTTGCCCTAGCGACTTAAAAATTATATATTCGTGATCTTGGAAGTGCCACCTTTCAATCCATGTAACGAATGACACAAAAAACTAATTTTAAAAAATTTGGACATTTTTATCTTTAAACGCGATTTCTGAGGAAACTAAGCGTCCTAGACCCATCAAACTTTACACTTTGTCTGTCCCTTAAAATTCGATTTGCGGCGAAACTACTTGCCCTAGCGACTTAAAAATTATATATTCGTGATCTTGGAAGTGCCACCTTTCAATCCATGTAACGAATGACACAAAAAACTAATTTTAAAAAATTTGGACATTTTTATCTTTAAACGCGATTTCTGACGAAACTAAGCGTCCTAGACCCATCAAACTTTACACTTTGTCTGTCCCTTAAAATTCGATTTGCGGCGAAACTACTTGCCCTAGCGACTTAAAAATTATATATTCGTGATCTTGGAAGTGCCACCTTTCAATCCATGTAACGAATGACACAAAAAACTAATTTTAAAAAATTTGGACATTTTTATCTTTAAACGCGATTTCTGACGAAACTAAGCGTCCTAGACCCATCAAACTTTACACTTTGTCTGTCCCTTAAAATTCGATTTGCGGCTAAACTACTTGCCCTAGCGACTTAAAAATTATATATTCGTGATCTTGGAAGTGCCACCTTTCAATCCATGTAACGAATGACACAAAAAACTAATTTTAAAAAATTTGGACATTTTTATCTTTAAACGCGATTTCTGAGGAAACTAAGCGTCCTAGACCCATCAAACTTTACACTTTGTCTGTCCCTTAAAATTCGATTTGCGGCGAAACTACTTGCCCTAGCGACTTAAAAATTATATATTCGTGATCTTGGAAGTGCCACCTTTCAATCCATGTAACGAATGACACAAAAAACTAATTTTAAAAAATTTGGACATTTTTATCTTTAAACGCGATTTCTGAGGAAACTAAGCGTCCTAGACCCATCAAACTTTACACTTTGTCTGTCCCTTAAAATTCGATTTGCGGCTAAACTACTTGCCCTAGCGACTTAAAAATTATATATTCGTGATCTTGGAAGTGCCACCTTTCAATCCATGTAACGAATGACACAAAAAACTAATTTTAAAAAATTTGGACATTTTTATCTTTAAACGCGATTTCTGACGAAACTAAGCGTCCTAGACCCATCAAACTTTACACTTTGTCTGTCCCTTAAAATTCGATTTGCGGCTAAACTACTTGCCCTAGCGACTTAAAAATTATATATTCGTGATCTTGGAAGTGCCACCTTTCAATCCATGTAACGAATGACACAAAAAACTAATTTTAAAAAAATTTGGACATTTTTATCTTTAAACGCGATTTCTGAGGAAACTAAGCGTCCTAGACCCATCAAACTTTACACTTTGTCTGTCCCTTAAAATTCGATTTGCGGCGAAACTACTTGCCCTAGCGACTTAAAAATTATATATTCGTGATCTTGGAAGTGCCACCTTTCAATCCATGTAACGAATGACACAAAAAACTAATTTTAAAAAATTTGGACATTTTTATCTTTAAACGCGATTTCTGACGAAACTAAGCGTCCTAGACCCATCAAACTTTACACTTTGTCTGTCCCTTAAAATTCGATTTGCGGCGAAACTACTTGCCCTAGCGACTTAAAAATTATATATTCGTGATCTTGGAAGTGCCACCTTTCAATCCATGTAACGAATGACACAAAAAACTAATTTTAAAAAATTTGGACATTTTTATCTTTAAACGCGATTTCTGACGAAACTAAGCGTCCTAGACCCATCAAACTTTACACTTTGTCTGTCCCTTAAAATTCGATTTGCGGCTAAACTACTTGCCCTAGCGACTTAAAAATTATATATTCGTGATCTTGGAAGTGCCACCTTTCAATCCATGTAACGAATGACACAAAAAACTAATTTTAAAAAATTTGGACATTTTTATCTTTAAACGCGATTTCTGACGAAACTAAGCGTCCTAGACCCATCAAACTTTACACTTTGTCTGTCCCTTAAAATTCGATTTGCGGCTAAACTACTTGCCCTAGCGACTTAAAAATTATATATTCGTGATCTTGGAAGTGCCACCTTTCAATCCATGTAACGAATGACACAAAAAACTAATTTTAAAAAATTTGGACATTTTTATCTTTAAACGCGATTTCTGAGGAAACTAAGCGTCCTAGACCCATCAAACTTTACACTTTGTCTGTCCCTTAAAATTCGATTTGCGGCGAAACTACTTGCCCTAGCGACTTAAAAATTATATATTCGTGATCTTGGAAGTGCCACCTTCCAATCCATGTAACGAATGACACAAAAAACTAATTTTAAAAAATTTGGACATTTTTATCTTTAAACGCGATTTCTGACGAAACTAAGCGTCCTAGACCCATCAAACTTTACACTTTGTCTGTCCCTTAAAATTCGATTTGCGGCTAAACTACTTGCCCTAGCGACTTAAAAATTATATATTCGTGATCTTGGAAGTGCCACCTTTCAATCCATGTAATGAATGACACAAAAAACTAATTTTAAAAAATTTGGACATTTTTATCTTTAAACGCGATTTCTGACGAAACTAAGCGTCCTAGACCCATCAAACTTTACACTTTGTCTGTCCCTTAAAATTCGATTTGCGGCGAAACTACTTGCCCTAGCGACTTAAAAATTATATATTCGTGATCTTGGAAGTGCCACCTTTCAATCCATGTAACGAATGACACAAAAAACTAATTTTAAAAAATTTGGACATTTTTATCTTTAAACGCGATTTCTGACGAAACTAAGCGTCCTAGACCCATCAAACTTTACACTTTGTCTGTCCCTTAAAATTCGATTTGCGGCTAAACTACTTGCCCTAGCTCCTTAAAAATTATATATTCGTGATCTTGGAAGTGCCACCTTTCAATCCATGTAACGAATGACACAAAAAACTAATTTTAAAAAATTTGGACATTTTTATCTTTAAACGCGATTTCTGAGGAAACTAAGCGTCCTAGACCCATCAAACTTTACACTTTGTCTGTCCCTTAAAATTCGATTTGCGGCTAAACTACTTGCCCTAGCGACTTAAAAATTATATATTCGTGATCTTGGAAGTGCCACCTTTCAATCCATGTAACGAATGACACAAAAAACTAATTTTAAAAAATTTGGACATTTTTATCTTTAAACACGATTTCTGAGGAAACTAAGCGTCCTAGACCCATCAAACTTTACACTTTGTCTGTCCCTTAAAATTCGATTTGCGGCTAAACTACTTGCCCTAGCGACTTAAAAATTATATATTCGTGATCTTGGAAGTGCCACCTTTCAATCCATGTAACGAATGACACAAAAAACTAATTTTAAAAAATTTGGACATTTTTATCTTTAAACGCGATTTCTGAGGAAACTAAGCGTCCTAGACCCATCAAACTTTACACTTTGGCTGTCCCTTAAAATTCGATTTGCGGCTAAACTACTTGCCCTAGCGACTTAAAAATTATATATTCGTGATCTTGGAAGTGCCACCTTTCAATCCATGTAACAAATGACACAAAAAACTAATTTTAAAAAATTTGGACATTTTTATCTTTAAACGCGATTTCTGAGGAAACTAAGCGTCCTAGACCCATCAAACTTTACACTTTGTCTGTCCCTTAAAATTCGATTTGCGGCGAAACTACTTGCCCTAGCGACTTAAAAATTATATATTCGTGATCTTGGAAGTGCCACCTTTCAATCCATGTAACGAATGACACAAAAAACTAATTTTAAAAAATTTGGACATTTTTATCTTTAAACGCGATTTCTGACGAAACTAAGCGTCCTAGACCCATCAAACTTTACACTTTGTCTGTCCCTTAAAATTCGATTTGCGGCGAAACTACTTGCCCTAGCGACTTAAAAATTATATATTCGTGATCTTGGAAGTGCCACCTTTCAATCCATGTAACGAATGACACAAAAAACTAATTTTAAAAAATTTGGACATTTTTATCTTTAAACGCGATTTCTGACGAAACTAAGCGTCCTAGACCCATCAAACTTTACACTTTGTCTGTCCCTTAAAATTCGATTTGCGGCTAAACTACTTGCCCTAGCGACTTAAAAATTATATATTCGTGATCTTGGAAGTGCCACCTTTCAATCCATGTAACGAATGACACAAAAAACTAATTTTAAAAAAATTGGACATTTTTATCTTTAAACGCGATTTCTGAGGAAACTAAGCGTCCTAGACCCATCAAACTTTACACTTTGTCTGTCCCTTAAAATTCGATTTGCGGCTAAACTACTTGCCCTAGCGACTTAAAAATTATATATTCGTGATCTTGGAAGTGCCACCTTTCAATCCATGTAACGAATGACACAAAAAACTAATTTTAAAAAATTTGGACATTTTTATCTTTAAACGCGATTTCTGAGGAAACTAAGCGTCCTAGACCCATCAAACTTTACACTTTGTCTGTCCCTTAAAATTCGATTTGCGGCTAAACTACTTGCCCTAGGGACTTAAAAATTATATATTCGTGATCTTGGAAGTGCCACCTTTCAATCCATGTAACGAATGACACAAAAAACTAATTTTAAAAAATTTGGATATTTTTATCTTTAAACGCGATTTCTGACGAAACTAAGCGTCCTAGACCCATCAAACTTTACACTTTGTCTGTCCCTTAAAATTCGATTTGCGGCTAAACTACTTGCCCTAGCGACTTAAAAATTATATATTCGTGATCTTGGAAGTGCCACCTTTCAATCCATGTAACGAATGACACAAAAAACTAATTTTAAAAAATTTGGACATTTTTATCTTTAAACGCGATTTCTGACGAAACTAAGCGTCCTAGACCCATCAAACTTTACACTTTGTCTGTCCCTTAAAATTCGATTTGCGGCTAAACTACTTGCCCTAGCGACTTAAAAATTATATATTCGTGATCTTGGAAGTGCCACCTTTCAATCCATGTAACGAATGACACAAAAAACTAATTTTAAAAAATTTGGACATTTTTATCTTTAAACGCGATTTCTGAGGAAACTAAGCGTCCTAGACCCATCAAACTTTAAACTTTGTCTGTCCCTTAAAATTCGATTTGCGGCGAAACTACTTGCCCTAGCGACTTAAAAATTATATATTCGTGATCTTGGAAGTGCCACCTTTCAATCCATGTAACGAATGACACAAAAAACTAATTTTAAAAAATTTGGACATTTTTATCTTTAAACGCGATTTCTGAGGAAACTAAGCGTCCTAGACCCATCAAACTTTACACTTTGTCTGTCCCTTAAAATTCGATTTGCGGCTAAACTACTTGCCCTAGCGACTTAAAAATTATATATTCGTGATCTTGGAAGTGCCACCCTTCAATCCATGTAACGAATGACACAAAAAACTTGTTTTAAAAAATTTGGACATTTTTATCTTTAAACGCGATTTCTGACGAAACTAAGCCTCCTAGACTCATCAAACTTTACACTTTGTCTGTCCCTTAAAATTTGATTTGCGGCTAAACTACTTGCCCTAGCGACTTAAAAATTATATGTTCGTGATCTTGGAAGTGCCACCTTTCAATCCATGTAACGAATGACACAAAAAACTAGTTTTAAAAAATTTGGACATTTTTATCTTTAAACGCGATTTCTGACGAAACTAAGCGTCCTAGACCCATCAAATTTTACACTTTGTCTGTCCCTTAAAATTCGATTTGCGGCTAAACTACTTGCCCTAGCGACTTAAAAATTATATATTCGTGATCTTGGAAGTGCCACCTTTCAATCCATGTAACGAATGATAGAAAAAACTAATTTTAAAAAATTTGGAAATTTTTATCTTTAAAAGCGATTTCTGACGAAACTAAGCCTCCTAGACCCATCAAACTTTACACTTTGTCTGTCCCTTAAAATTTGATTTGCGGCTAAACTACTTGCCCTAGCGACTTAAAAATTATATGTTCGTGATCTTGGAAGTGCCACCTTTCAATCCATGTAACGAATGACACAAAAAACTAATTTTAAAAAATTTGGACATTTTTATCATTAAACGCGATTTCTGACGAAACTAAGCGTCCTAGACCCATCAAACTTTACACTTTTTCTGTCCCTTAAAATTCGATTTGCGTCTAAACTACTTGCCGTAGCGACTTAAAAGTTATATTTTCGTTATCTTGGAAGTACCACCTTTCAATCCATGTAACGACTGACACGAAAAACTAATTTTAAAAAATGTGGACATTTGTATATTTAAACGCGATTTCTGGCTAAACTAAGCGTCCTAGACCCATCAAACATTACACTTTTTCAGTCCCTTAAAATTCGATTTGCGGCTAAACTACTTGCCCTAGCGACTTAAAAATTATATATTCGTGATCTTGGAAGTGCCACTTTTCAATCCATGTAACGAATGACACAAAAAACTAATTTTAAAAAATTTGGACATTTTTATCTTTAAACTCAATTTCTGACTAAAATAAGCGTCCTAGACCCATCAAACTTTACACTTTTTCAGACCCTTAAAATTCGATTTGCGGCTAAACTACTTGCCCTAGCGACTTAAAAATTATATATTCGTGATCTTGGAAGTACCACCTTTCAATCCATGTAACGAATGACACAAAAAACTAATTTTAAAATAATTGGACAGTTTTATCTTTAAAAGCCATTCCTGACGAAACTAAGCGTCCTAGACCCATCAAACATTACACTTTTTCAGTCCCTTAAAATTCGATTTGCGGCTAAACTACTTGCCCTAGCGACTTAAAAATTATATATTCGTGATCTTGGAAGTACCACCTTTCAATCCATGTAACGAATGACACAAAAAACTAATTTTAAAATAATTGGACAGTTTTATCTTTAAAAGCCATTTCTGACGAAACTAAGCGTCCTAGACCCATCAAACTTTACACTTTTTCTGTCCCTTAAAATTCAATTTGCGGCTAAACTAGTTGCCCTATCGACTTAAAAATTATATATTCGTGATCTTGGAAGTGCCACCTTTCAATCTATGTAACGAATGACACGAAAAACTAATTTTAAAAAATTTGGACATTTTTATCATTAAACGCGATTTCTGACGAAACTAAGCGTCCTAGACCCATCAAACTTTACACTTTGTCTGTCCCTTAAAATTCGATTTGCGTCTAAACTACTCGCCCTAGCGACTTAAAAATTATATATTCGTGATCTTGAAATTACCACCTTTCAATCCATGTAACGAATGACACAAAAACTAATTTTAAAAAATTTTGACATTTTTATCTTTAAACGCGATTTCTGGCTAAACTAAGCGTCCTACACCCATCAAACTTTACACTTTTTCTGTCCCTTAAAATTCAATTTGCGGCTAAACTAGTTGCCCTATCGACTTAAAAATTATATATTCGTGATCTTGGAAGTGCCACCTTTCAATCTATGTAACGAATGACACGAAAAACTAATTTTAAAAAATTTGGACATTTTTATCATTAAACGCGATTTCTGACGAAACTAAGCGTCCTAGACCCATCAAACTTTACACTTTTTCTGTCCCTTAAAGTTCGATTTGCGTCTAAACTACTTGCCGTAGCGACTTAAAAGTTATATTTTCGTTATCTTGGAAGTACCACCTTTCAATCCATGTAACGACTGACACGAAAAACTATTTTTAAAAATTTTGGACATTTTTATATTTAAACGCGATTTCTGGCTAAACTAAGCGTCCTAGACCCATCAAACATTACACTTTTTCTGTCCCTTAAAATTCGATTTGCGTCTAAACTACTCGCCCTAGCGACTTAAAAATTATATATTCGTTATCTTGGAAGTGCCACCTTTCAATCTATGTAACGAATGACACGAAAAACTAATTTTAAGAAATTTGGACATTTTTATCTTTAAACGCGATTTCTGACTAAACTACGCGTCCTAGATCCATCAAACTTTACACTTTTTCTGTCCCTTAAAATTCGATTTGCGGCTAAATTACTTGCCCTAGCGACTTAAAAGTTATATTTTCGTTATCTTGAAAGTACCACCTTTCAATCCATGTAACGAATGACACGAAAAACTTATTTTAAAAAATCCATGTAACGAATGACACGAAAAACTTATTTTAAAAAATTTGGACATTTTTATCATTAAACGCGATTTCTGACGAAACTAAGCGTCCTAGACCCATCAAACATTACACTTTTTCAGTCCCTTAAAATTCGATTTGCGGCTAAACTACTTGCCCTAGCGACTTAAAAATTATATATTCGTGATCTTGGAAGTGCCACTTTTCAATCCATGTAACGAATGACACAAAAAACTAATTTTAAAAAATTTGGACATTTTTATCATTAAACGCGATTTCTGACGAAACTAAGCGTCCTAGACCCATCAAACATTACACTTTTTCAGTCCCTTAAAATTCGATTTGCGGCTAAACTACTTGCCCTAGCGACTTAAAAATTATATATTCGTGATCTTGGAAGTGCCACTTTTCAATCCATGTAACGAATGACACAAAAAACTAATTTTAAAAAATTTGGACATTTTTATCTTTAAACTCAATTTCTGACTAAAATAAGCGTCCTAGACCCATCAAACTTTACACTTTTTCAGACCCTTAAAATTCGATTTGCGGCTAAACTACTTGCCCTAGCGACTCAAAAATTATATATTCGTGATCTTGGAAGTGCCACCTTTCAATCCATGTAACGAATGACACAAAAAACTAATTTTAAAATAATTGGACATTTTTATCTTTAAACGCGATTTCTGACGAAACTAAGCGTCCTAGACCCATCAAACTTTACACTTTGTCTGTCCCTTAAAATTCGATTTGCGGCTAAACTACTTGTCCTAGCGACTTAAAAATTATATATTCGTGATCTTGGAAGTGCCACCTTTCAATCCATGTAACGAATGACACAAAAAACTAATTTTAAAAAATTTGGACATTTTTATCTTTAAACGCGATTTCTGAGGAAACTAAGCGTCCTAGACCCATCAAACTTTACACTTTGTCTGTCCCTTAAAATTCGATTTGCGGCGAAACTACTTGCCCTAGCGACTTAAAAATTATATATTCGTGATCTTGGAAGTGCCACCTTTCAATCCATGTAACGAATGACACAAAAAACTAATTTTAAAAAATTTGGACATTTTTATCTTTAAACGCGATTTCTGACGAAACTAAGCGTCCTAGACCCATCAAACTTTACACTTTGTCTGTCCCTTAAAATTCGATTTGCGGCTAAACTACTTGTCCTAGCGACTTAAAAATTATATATTCGTGATCTTGGAAGTGCCACCTTTCAATCCATGTAATGAATGACACAAAAAACTAATTTTAAAAAATTTGGACATTTTTATCTTTAAACGCGATTTCTGACGAAACTAAACGTCCTAGACCCATCAAACTTTACACTTTGTCTGTCCCTTAAAATTCGATTTGCGGCGAAACTACTTGCCCTAGCGACTTAAAAATTATATATTCGTGATCTTGGAAGTGCCACCTTTCAATCCATGTAACGAATGACACAAAAAACTAATTTTAAAAAATTTGGACATTTTTATCTTTAAACGCGATTTCTGACGAAACTAAGCGTCCTAGACCCATCAAACTTTACACTTTGTCTGTCCCTTAAAATTCGATTTGCGGCTAAACTACTTGCCCTAGCTACTTAAAAATTATATATTCGTGATCTTGGAAGTGCCACCTTTCAATCCATGTAACGAATGACACAAAAAACTAATTTTAAAAAATTTGGACATTTTTATCTTTAAACGCGATTTCTGAGGAAACTAAGCGTCCTAGACCCATCAAACTTTACACTTTGTCTGTCCCTTAAAATTCGATTTGCGGCTAAACTACTTGCCCTAGCGACTTAAAAATTATATATTCGTGATCTTGGAAGTGCCACCTTTCAATCCATGTAACGAATGACACAAAAAACTAATTTTAAAAAATTTGGACATTTTTATCTTTAAACGCGATTTCTGACGAAACTAAGCGTCCTAGACCCATCAAACTTTACACTTTGTCTGTCCCTTAAAATTCGATTTGCGGCGAAACTACTTGCCCTAGCGACTTAAAAATTATATATTCGTGATCTTGGAAGTGCCACCTTTCAATCCATGTAACGAATGACACAAAAAACTAATTTTAAAAAATTTGGACATTTTTATCTTTAAACGCGATTTCTGACGAAACTAAGCGTCCTAGACCCATCAAACTTTACACTTTGTCTGTCCCTTAAAATTCGATTTGCGGCTAAACTACTTGCCCTAGCGACTTAAAAATTATATATTCGTGATCTTGGAAGTGCCACCTTTCAATCCATGTAACGAATGACACAAAAAACTAATTTTAAAAAATTTGGACATTTTTATCTTTAAACACGATTTCTGAGGAAACTAAGCGTCCTAGACCCATCAAACTTTACACTTTGTCTGTCCCTTAAAATTCGATTTGCGGCTAAACTACTTGCCCTAGCGACTTAAAAATTATATATTCGTGATCTTGGAAGTACCACCTTTCAATCCATGTAACGAATGACACAAAAAACTAATTTTAAAAAATTTGGACATTTTTATCTTTAAACGCGATTTCTGAGGAAACTAAGCGTCCTAGACCCATCAAACTTTACACTTTGTCTGTCCCTTAAAATTCGATTTGCGGCGAAACTACTTGCCCTAGCGACTTAAAAATTATATATTCGTGATCTTGGAAGTGCCACCTTTCAATCCATGTAACGAATGACACAAAAAACTAATTTTAAAAAATTTGGACATTTTTATCTTTAAACGCGATTTCTGACGAAACTAAGCGTCCTAGACCCATCAAACTTTACACTTTGTCTGTCCCTTAAAATTCGATTTGCGGCGAAACTACTTGCCCTAGCGACTTAAAAATTATATATTCGTGATCTTGGAAGTGCCACCTTTCAATCCATGTAACGAATGACACAAAAAACTAATTTTAAAAAATTTGGACATTTTTATCTTTAAACGCGATTTCTGACGAAACTAAGCGTCCTAGACCCATCAAACTTTACACTTTGTCTGTCCCTTAAAATTCGATTTGCGGCTAAACTACTTGCCCTAGCGACTTAAAAATTATATATTCGTGATCTTGGAAGTGCCACCTTTCAATCCATGTAACGAATGACACAAAAAACTAATTTTAAAAAATTTGGACATTTTTATCTTTAAACGCGATTTCTGACGAAACTAAGCGTCCTAGACCCATCAAACTTTACACTTTGTCTGTCCCTTAAAATTCGATTTGCGGCTAAACTACTTGCCCTAGCGACTTAAAAATTATATATTCGTGATCTTGGAAGTGCCACCTTTCAATCCATGTAACGAATGACACAAAAAACTAATTTTAAAAAATTTGGACATTTTTATCTTTAAACGCGATTTCTGAGGAAACTAAGCGTCCTAGACCCATCAAACTTTACACTTTGTCTGTCCCTTAAAATTCGATTTGCGGCGAAACTACTTGCCCTAGCGACTTAAAAATTATATATTCGTGATCTTGGAAGTGCCACCTTTCAATCCATGTAACGAATGACACAAAAAACTAATTTTAAAAAATTTGGACATTTTTATCTTTAAACGCGATTTCTGACGAAACTAAGCGTCCTAGACCCATCAAACTTTACACTTTGTCTGTCCCTTAAAATTCGATTTGCGGCTAAACTACTTGCCCTAGCGACTTAAAAATTATATATTCGTGATCTTGGAAGTGCCACCTTTCAATCCATGTAATGAATGACACAAAAAACTAATTTTAAAAAATTTGGACATTTTTATCTTTAAACGCGATTTCTGACGAAACTAAGCGTCCTAGACCCATCAAACTTTACACTTTGTCTGTCCCTTAAAATTCGATTTGCGGCGAAACTACTTGCCCTAGCGACTTAAAAATTATATATTCGTGATCTTGGAAGTGCCACCTTTCAATCCATGTAACGAATGACACAAAAAACTAATTTTAAAAAATTTGGACATTTTTATCTTTAAACGCGATTTCTGACGAAACTAAGCGTCCTAGACCCATCAAACTTTACACTTTGTCTGTCCCTTAAAATTCGATTTGCGGCTAAACTACTTGCCCTAGCGACTTAAAAATTATATATTCGTGATCTTGGAAGTGCCACCTTTCAATCCATGTAACGAATGACACAAAAAACTAATTTTAAAAAATTTGGACATTTTTATCTTTAAACACGATTTCTGAGGAAACTAAGCGTCCTAGACCCATCAAACTTTACACTTTGTCTGTCCCTTAAAATTCGATTTGCGGCTAAACTACTTGCCCTAGCGACTTAAAAATTATATATTCGTGATCTTGGAAGTGCCACATTTCAATCCATGTAACGAATGACACAAAAAACTAATTTTAAAAAATTTGGACATTTTTATCTTTAAACGCGATTTCTGAGGAAACTAAGCGTCCTAGACCCATCAAACTTTACACTTTGTCTGTCCCTTAAAATTCGATTTGCGGCGAAACTACTTGCCCTA
This sequence comes from Philhelius pedissequus, assembly GCA_910595825.1. NCBI lineage: Eukaryota > Metazoa > Arthropoda > Insecta > Diptera > Syrphidae > Philhelius > Philhelius pedissequus. The sequence goes on from OU343162.1 coordinate 62,699,938, forward strand.
GCGACTTAAAAATTATATATTCGTGATCTTGGAAGTGCCACCTTTCAATCCATGTAACGAATGACACAAAAAACTAATTTTAAAAAATTTGGACATTTTTATCTTTAAACGCGATTTCTGACGAAACTAAGCGTCCTAGACCCATCAAACTTTACACTTTGTCTGTCCCTTAAAATTCGATTTGCGGCGAAACTACTTGCCCTAGCGACTTAAAAATTATATATTCGTGATCTTGGAAGTGCCACCTTTCAATCCATGTAACGAATGACACAAAAAACTAATTTTAAAAAATTTGGACATTTTTATCTTTAAACGCGATTTCTGACGAAACTAAGCGTCCTAGACCCATCAAACTTTACACTTTGTCTGTCCCTTAAAATTCGATTTGCGGCTAAACTACTTGCCCTAGCGACTTAAAAATTATATATTCGTGATCTTGGAAGTGCCACCTTTCAATCCATGTAACGAATGACACAAAAAACTAATTTTAAAAAATTTGGACATTTTTATCTTTAAACGCGATTTCTGACGAAACTAAGCGTCCTAGACCCATCAAACTTTACACTTTGTCTGTCCCTTAAAATTCGATTTGCGGCTAAACTACTTGCCCTAGCGACTTAAAAATTATATATTCGTGATCTTGGAAGTGCCACCTTTCAATCCATGTAACGAATGACACAAAAAACTAATTTTAAAAAATTTGGACATTTTTATCTTTAAACGCGATTTCTGAGGAAACTAAGCGTCCTAGACCCATCAAACTTTACACTTTGTCTGTCCCTTAAAATTCGATTTGCGGCGAAACTACTTGCCCTAGCGACTTAAAAATTATATATTCGTGATCTTGGAAGTGCCACCTTTCAATCCATGTAACGAATGACACAAAAAACTAATTTTAAAAAATTTGGACATTTTTATCTTTAAACGCGATTTCTGACGAAACTAAGCGTCCTAGACCCATCAAACTTTACACTTTGTCTGTCCCTTAAAATTCGATTTGCGGCTAAACTACTTGCCCTAGCGACTTAAAAATTATATATTCGTGATCTTGGAAGTGCCACCTTTCAATCCATGTAATGAATGACACAAAAAACTAATTTTAAAAAATTTGGACATTTTTATCTTTAAACGCGATTTCTGACGAAACTAAGCGTCCTAGACCCATCAAACTTTACACTTTGTCTGTCCCTTAAAATTCGATTTGCGGCGAAACTACTTGCCCTAGCGACTTAAAAATTATATATTCGTGATCTTGGAAGTGCCACCTTTCAATCCATGTAACGAATGACACAAAAAACTAATTTTAAAAAATTTGGACATTTTTATCTTTAAACGCGATTTCTGACGAAACTAAACGTCCTAGACCCATCAAACTTTACACTTTGTCTGTCCCTTAAAATTCGATTTGCGGCTAAACTACTTGCCCTAGCTACTTAAAAATTATATATTCGTGATCTTGGAAGTGCCACCTTTCAATCCATGTAACGAATGACACAAAAAACTAATTTTAAAAAATTTGGACATTTTTATCTTTAAACGCGATTTCTGAGGAAACTAAGCGTCCTAGACCCATCAAACTTTACACTTTGTCTGTCCCTTAAAATTCGATTTGCGGCTAAACTACTTGCCCTAGCGACTTAAAAATTATATATTCGTGATCTTGGAAGTGCCACCTTTCAATCCATGTAACGAATGACACAAAAAACTAATTTTAAAAAATTTGGACATTTTTATCTTTAAACGCGATTTCTGACGAAACTAAGCGTCCTAGACCCATCAAACTTTACACTTTGTCTGTCCCTTAAAATTCGATTTGCGGCTAAACTACTTGCCCTAGCGACTTAAAAATTATATATTCGTGATCTTGGAAGTGCCACCTTTCAATCCATGTAACGAATGACACAAAAAACTAATTTTAAAAAAATTTGGACATTTTTATCTTTAAACGCGATTTCTGAGGAAACTAAGCGTCCTAGACCCATCAAACTTTACACTTTGTCTGTCCCTTAAAATTCGATTTGCGGCGAAACTACTTGCCCTAGCGACTTAAAAATTATATATTCGTGATCTTGGAAGTGCCACCTTTCAATCCATGTAACGAATGACACAAAAAACTAATTTTAAAAAATTTGGACATTTTTATCTTTAAACGCGATTTCTGACGAAACTAAGCGTCCTAGACCCATCAAACTTTACACTTTGTCTGTCCCTTAAAATTCGATTTGCGGCGAAACTACTTGCCCTAGCGACTTAAAAATTATATATTCGTGATCTTGGAAGTGCCACCTTTCAATCCATGTAACGAATGACACAAAAAACTAATTTTAAAAAATTTGGACATTTTTATCTTTAAACGCGATTTCTGACGAAACTAAGCGTCCTAGACCCATCAAACTTTACACTTTGTCTGTCCCTTAAAATTCGATTTGCGGCTAAACTACTTGCCCTAGCGACTTAAAAATTATATATTCGTGATCTTGGAAGTGCCACCTTTCAATCCATGTAACGAATGACACAAAAAACTAATTTTAAAAAATTTGGACATTTTTATCTTTAAACGCGATTTCTGAGGAAACTAAGCGTCCTAGACCCATCAAACTTTACACTTTGTCTGTCCCTTAAAATTCGATTTGCGGCGAAACTACTTGCCCTAGCGACTTAAAAATTATATATTCGTGATCTTGGAAGTGCCACCTTTCAATCCATGTAACGAATGACACAAAAAACTAATTTTAAAAAATTTGGACATTTTTATCTTTAAACGCGATTTCTGAGGAAACTAAGCGTCCTAGACCCATCAAACTTTACACTTTGTCTGTCCCTTAAAATTCGATTTGCGGCGAAACTACTTGCCCTAGCGACTTAAAAATTATATATTCGTGATCTTGGAAGTGCCACCTTTCAATCCATGTAACGAATGACACAAAAAACTAATTTTAAAAAATTTGGACATTTTTATCTTTAAACGCGATTTCTGACGAAACTAAGCGTCCTAGACCCATCAAACTTACACTTTGTCTGTCCCTTAAAATTCGATTTGCGGCGAAACTACTTGCCCTAGCGACTTAAAAATTATATATTCGTGATCTTGGAAGTGCCACCTTTCAATCCATGTAACGAATGACACAAAAAACTAATTTTAAAAAATTTGGACATTTTTATCTTTAAACGCGATTTCTGACGAAACTAAGCGTCCTAGACCCATCAAACTTTACACTTTGTCTGTCCCTTAAAATTCGATTTGCGGCTAAACTACTTGCCCTAGCGACTTAAAAATTATATATTCGTGATCTTGGAAGTGCCACCTTTCAATCCATGTAACGAATGACACAAAAAACTAATTTTAAAAAATTTGGACATTTTTATCTTTAAACGCGATTTCTGAGGAAACTAAGCGTCCTAGACCCATCAAACTTTACACTTTGTCTGTCCCTTAAAATTCGATTTGCGGCGAAACTACTTGCCCTAGCGACTTAAAAATTATATATTCGTGATCTTGGAAGTGCCACCTTTCAATCCATGTAACGAATGACACAAAAAACTAATTTTAAAAAATTTGGACATTTTTATCTTTAAACGCGATTTCTGAGGAAACTAAGCGTCCTAGACCCATCAAACTTTACACTTTGTCTGTCCCTTAAAATTCGATTTGCGGCTAAACTACTTGCCCTAGCGACTTAAAAATTATATATTCGTGATCTTGGAAGTGCCACCTTTCAATCCATGTAACGAATGACACAAAAAACTAATTTTAAAAAATTTGGACATTTTTATCTTTAAACGCGATTTCTGACGAAACTAAGCGTCCTAGACCCATCAAACTTTACACTTTGTCTGTCCCTTAAAATTCGATTTGCGGCTAAACTACTTGCCCTAGCGACTTAAAAATTATATATTCGTGATCTTGGAAGTGCCACCTTTCAATCCATGTAACGAATGACACAAAAAACTAATTTTAAAAAAATTTGGACATTTTTATCTTTAAACGCGATTTCTGAGGAAACTAAGCGTCCTAGACCCATCAAACTTTACACTTTGTCTGTCCCTTAAAATTCGATTTGCGGCGAAACTACTTGCCCTAGCGACTTAAAAATTATATATTCGTGATCTTGGAAGTGCCACCTTTCAATCCATGTAACGAATGACACAAAAAACTAATTTTAAAAAATTTGGACATTTTTATCTTTAAACGCGATTTCTGACGAAACTAAGCGGTCCTAGACCCATCAAACTTTACACTTTGTCTGTCCCTTAAAATTCGATTTGCGGCGAAACTACTTGCCCTAGCGACTTAAAAATTATATATTCGTGATCTTGGAAGTGCCACCTTTCAATCCATGTAACGAATGACACAAAAAACTAATTTTAAAAAATTTGGACATTTTTATCTTTAAACGCGATTTCTGACGAAACTAAGCGTCCTAGACCCATCAAACTTTACACTTTGTCTGTCCCTTAAATTCGATTTGCGGCTAAACTACTTGCCCTAGCGACTTAAAAATTATATATTCGTGATCTTGGAAGTGCCACCTTTCAATCCATGTAACGAATGACACAAAAAACTAATTTTAAAAAATTTGGACATTTTTATCTTTAAACGCGATTCTGACGAAACTAAGCGTCCTAGACCCATCAAACTTTACACTTTGTCTGTCCCTTAAAATTCGATTTGCGGCTAAACTACTTGCCCTAGCGACTTAAAAATTATATATTCGTGATCTTGGAAGTGCCACCTTTCAATCCATGTAACGAATGACACAAAAAACTAATTTTAAAAAATTTGGACATTTTTATCTTTAAACGCGATTTCTGAGGAAACTAAGCGTCCTAGACCCATCAAACTTTACACTTTGTCTGTCCCTTAAAATTCGATTTGCGGCGAAACTACTTGCCCTAGCGACTTAAAAATTATATATTCGTGATCTTGGAAGTGCCACCTTCCAATCCATGTAACGAATGACACAAAAAACTAATTTTAAAAAATTTGGACATTTTTATCTTTAAACGCGATTTCTGACGAAACTAAGCGTCCTAGACCCATCAAACTTTACACTTTGTCTGTCCCTTAAAATTCGATTTGCGGCCTAAACTACTTGCCCTAGCGACTTAAAAATTATATATTCGTGATCTTGGAAGTGCCACCTTTCAATCCATGTAATGAATGACACAAAAAACTAATTTTAAAAAATTTGGACATTTTTATCTTTTAAACGCGATTTCTGACGAAACTAAGCGTCCTAGACCCATCAAACTTTACACTTTGTCTGTCCCTTAAAATTCGATTTGCGGCGAAACTACTTGCCCTAGCGACTTAAAAATTATATATTCGTGATCTTGGAAGTGCCACCTTTCAATCCATGTAACGAATGACACAAAAAACTAATTTTAAAAAATTTGGACATTTTTATCTTTAAACGCGATTTCTGACGAAACTAAGCGTCCTAGACCCATCAAACTTTACACTTTGTCTGTCCCTTAAAATTCGATTTGCGGCTAAACTACTTGCCCTAGCTACTTAAAAATTATATATTCGTGATCTTGGAAGTGCCACCTTTCAATCCATGTAACGAATGACACAAAAAACTAATTTTAAAAAATTTGGACATTTTTATCTTTAAACGCGATTTCTGAGGAAACTAAGCGTCCTAGACCCATCAAACTTTACACTTTGTCTGTCCCTTAAAATTCGATTTGCGGCTAAACTACTTGCCCTAGCGACTTAAAAATTATATATTCGTGATCTTGGAAGTGCCACCTTTCAATCCATGTAACGAATGACACAAAAAACTAATTTTAAAAAATTTGGACATTTTTATCTTTAAACACGATTTCTGAGGAAACTAAGCGTCCTAGACCCATCAAACTTTACACTTTGTCTGTCCCTTAAAATTCGATTTGCGGCTAAACTACTTGCCCTAGCGACTTAAAAATTATATATTCGTGATCTTGGAAGTGCCACCTTTCAATCCATGTAACGAATGACACAAAAAACTAATTTTAAAAAATTTGGACATTTTTATCTTTAAACGCGATTTCTGAGGAAACTAAGCGTCCTAGACCCATCAAACTTTACACTTTGGCTGTCCCTTAAAATTCGATTTGCGGCTAAACTACTTGCCCTAGCGACTTAAAAATTATATATTCGTGATCTTGGAAGTGCCACCTTTCAATCCATGTAACGAATGACACAAAAAACTAATTTTAAAAAATTTGGACATTTTTATCTTTAAACGCGATTTCTGAGGAAACTAAGCGTCCTAGACCCATCAAACTTTACACTTTGTCTGTCCCTTAAAATTCGATTTGCGGCGAAACTACTTGCCCTAGCGACTTAAAAATTATATATTCGTGATCTTGGAAGTGCCACCTTTCAATCCATGTAACGAATGACACAAAAAACTAATTTTAAAAAATTTGGACATTTTTATCTTTAAACGCGATTTCTGACGAAACTAAGCGTCCTAGACCCATCAAACTTTACACTTTGTCTGTGCCTTAAAATTCGATTTGCGGCGAAACTACTTGCCCTAGCGACTTAAAAATTATATATTCGTGATCTTGGAAGTGCCACCTTTCAATCCATGTAACGAATGACACAAAAAACTAATTTTAAAAAATTTGGACATTTTTATCTTTAAACGCGATTTCTGACGAAACTAAGCGTCCTAGACCCATCAAACTTTACACTTTGTCTGTCCCTTAAAATTCGATTTGCGGCTAAACTACTTGCCCTAGCGACTTAAAAATTATATATTCGTGATCTTGGAAGTGCCACCTTTCAATCCATGTAACGAATGACACAAAAAACTAATTTTAAAAAAATTGGACATTTTTATCTTTAAACGCGATTTCTGAGGAAACTAAGCGTCCTAGACCCATCAAACTTTACACTTTGTCTGTGCCTTAAAATTCGATTTGCGGCTAAACTACTTGCCCTAGCGACTTAAAAATTATATATTCGTGATCTTGGAAGTGCCACCTTTCAATCCATGTAACGAATGACACAAAAAACTAATTTTAAAAAATTTGGACATTTTTATCTTTAAACGCGATTTCTGAGGAAACTAAGCGTCCTAGACCCATCAAACTTTACACTTTGTCTGTCCCTTAAAATTCGATTTGCGGCTAAACTACTTGCCCTAGGGACTTAAAAATTATATATTCGTGATCTTGGAAGTGCCACCTTTCAATCCATGTAACGAATGACACAAAAAACTAATTTTAAAAAATTTGGATATTTTTATCTTTAAACGCGATTTCTGACGAAACTAAGCGTCCTAGACCCATCAAACTTTACACTTTGTCTGTCCCTTAAAATTCGATTTGCGGCTAAACTACTTGCCCTAGCGACTTAAAAATTATATATTCGTGATCTTGGAAGTGCCACCTTTCAATCCATGTAACGAATGACACAAAAAACTAATTTTAAAAAATTTGGACATTTTTATCTTTAAACGCGATTTCTGACGAAACTAAGCGTCCTAGACCCATCAAACTTTACACTTTGTCTGTCCCTTAAAATTCGATTTGCGGCTAAACTACTTGCCCTAGCGACTTAAAAATTATATATTCGTGATCTTGGAAGTGCCACCTTTCAATCCATGTAACGAATGACACAAAAAACTAATTTTAAAAAATTTGGACATTTTTATCTTTAAACGCGATTTCTGAGGAAACTAAGCGTCCTAGACCCATCAAACTTTAAACTTTGTCTGTCCCTTAAAATTCGATTTGCGGCGAAACTACTTGCCCTAGCGACTTAAAAATTATATATTCGTGATCTTGGAAGTGCCACCTTTCAATCCATGTAACGAATGACACAAAAAACTAATTTTAAAAAATTTGGACATTTTTATCTTTAAACGCGATTTCTGAGGAAACTAAGCGTCCTAGACCCATCAAACTTTACACTTTGTCTGTCCCTTAAAATTCGATTTGCGGCTAAACTACTTGCCCTAGCGACTTAAAAATTATATATTCGTGATCTTGGAAGTGCCACCTTTCAATCCATGTAACGAATTACACAAAAAACTAATTTTAAAAAATTTGGACATTTTTATCTTTAAACGCGATTTCTGAGGAAACTAAGCGTCCTAGACCCATCAAACTTTACACTTTGTCTGTCCCTTAAAATTCGATTTGCGGCTAAACTACTTGCCCTAGCGACTTAAAAATTAATTATATATTCGTGATCTTGGAAGTGCCACCCTTCAATCCATGTAACGAATGACACAAAAAACTTGTTTTAAAAAATTTGGACATTTTTATCTTTAAACGCGATTTCTGACGAAACTAAGCCTCCTAGACTCATCAAACTTTACACTTTGTCTGTCCCTTAAAATTTGATTTGCGGCTAAACTACTTGCCCTAGCGACTTAAAAATTATATGTTCGTGATCTTGGAAGTGCCACCTTTCAATCCATGTAACGAATGACACAAAAAACTAGTTTTAAAAAATTTGGACATTTTTATCTTTAAACGCGATTTCTGACGAAACTAAGCGTCCTAGACCCATCAAATTTTACACTTTGTCTGTCCCTTAAAATTCGATTTGCGGCTAAACTACTTGCCCTAGCGACTTAAAAATTATATATTCGTGATCTTGGAAGTGCCACCTTTCAATCCATGTAACGAATGATAGAAAAAACTAATTTTAAAAAATTTGGAAATTTTTATCTTTAAAAGCGATTTCTGACGAAACTAAGCCTCCTAGACCCATCAAACTTTACACTTTGTCTGTCCCTTAAAATTTGATTTGCGGCTAAACTACTTGCCCTAGCGACTTAAAAATTATATGTTCGTGATCTTGGAAGTGCCACCTTTCAATCCATGTAACGAATGACACAAAAAACTAATTTTAAAAAATTTGGACATTTTTATCATTAAACGCGATTTCTGACGAAACTAAGCGTCCTAGACCCATCAAACTTTACACTTTTTCTGTCCCTTAAAATTCGATTTGCGTCTAAACTACTTGCCGTAGCGACTTAAAAGTTATATTTTCGTTATCTTGGAAGTACCACCTTTCAATCCATGTAACGACTGACACGAAAAACTAATTTTAAAAAATGTGGACATTTGTATATTTAAACGCGATTTCTGGCTAAACTAAGCGTCCTAGACCCATCAAACATTACACTTTTTCAGTCCCTTAAAATTCGATTTGCGGCTAAACTACTTGCCCTAGCGACTTAAAAATTATATATTCGTGATCTTGGAAGTGCCACTTTTCAATCCATGTAACGAATGACACAAAAAACTAATTTTAAAAAATTTGGACATTTTTATCTTTAAACTCAATTTCTGACTAAAATAAGCGTCCTAGACCCATCAAACTTTACACTTTTTCAGACCCTTAAAATTCGATTTGCGGCTAAACTACTTGCCCTAGCGACTTAAAAATTATATATTCGTGATCTTGGAAGTACCACCTTTCAATCCATGTAACGAATGACACAAAAAACTAATTTTAAAATAATTGGACAGTTTTATCTTTAAAAGCCATTCCTGACGAAACTAAGCGTCCTAGACCCATCAAACATTACACTTTTTCAGTCCCTTAAAATTCGATTTGCGGCTAAACTACTTGCCCTAGCGACTTAAAAATTATATATTCGTGATCTTGGAAGTACCACCTTTCAATCCATGTAACGAATGACACAAAAAACTAATTTTAAAATAATTGGACAGTTTTATCTTTAAAAGCCATTTCTGACGAAACTAAGCGTCCTAGACCCATCAAACTTTACACTTTTTCTGTCCCTTAAAATTCAATTTGCGGCTAAACTAGTTGCCCTATCGACTTAAAAATTATATATTCGTGATCTTGGAAGTGCCACCTTTCAATCTATGTAACGAATGACACGAAAAACTAATTTTAAAAAATTTGGACATTTTTATCATTAAACGCGATTTCTGACGAAACTAAGCGTCCTAGACCCATCAAACTTTACACTTTGTCTGTCCCTTAAAATTCGATTTGCGTCTAAACTACTCGCCCTAGCGACTTAAAAATTATATATTCGTGATCTTGAAATTACCACCTTTCAATCCATGTAACGAATGACACAAAAACTAATTTTAAAAAATTTTGACATTTTTATCTTTAAACGCGATTTCTGGCTAAACTAAGCGTCCTACACCCATCAAACTTTACACTTTTTCTGTCCCTTAAAATTCAATTTGCGGCTAAACTAGTTGCCCTATCGACTTAAAAATTATATATTCGTGATCTTGGAAGTGCCACCTTTCAATCTATGTAACGAATGACACGAAAAACTAATTTTAAAAAATTTGGACATTTTTATCATTAAACGCGATTTCTGACGAAACTAAGCGTCCTAGACCCATCAAACTTTACACTTTTTCTGTCCCTTAAAGTTCGATTTGCGTCTAAACTACTTGCCGTAGCGACTTAAAAGTTATATTTTCGTTATCTTGGAAGTACCACCTTTCAATCCATGTAACGACTGACACGAAAAACTATTTTTAAAAATTTTGGACATTTTTATATTTAAACGCGATTTCTGGCTAAACTAAGCGTCCTAGACCCATCAAACATTACACTTTTTCTGTCCCTTAAAATTCGATTTGCGTCTAAACTACTCGCCCTAGCGACTTAAAAATTATATATTCGTTATCTTGGAAGTGCCACCTTTCAATCTATGTAACGAATGACACGAAAAACTAATTTTAAGAAATTTGGACATTTTTATCTTTAAACGCGATTTCTGACTAAACTACGCGTCCTAGATCCATCAAACTTTACACTTTTTCTGTCCCTTAAAATTCGATTTGCGGCTAAATTACTTGCCCTAGCGACTTAAAAGTTATATTTTCGTTATCTTGAAAGTACCACCTTTCAATCCATGTAACGAATGACACGAAAAACTTATTTTAAAAAATCCATGTAACGAATGACACGAAAAACTTATTTTAAAAAATTTGGACATTTTTATCATTAAACGCGATTTCTGACGAAACTAAGCGTCCTAGACCCATCAAACATTACACTTTTTCAGTCCCTTAAAATTCGATTTGCGGCTAAACTACTTGCCCTAGCGACTTAAAAATTATATATTCGTGATCTTGGAAGTGCCACTTTTCAATCCATGTAACGAATGACACAAAAAACTAATTTTAAAAAATTTGGACATTTTTATCATTAAACGCGATTTCTGACGAAACTAAGCGTCCTAGACCCATCAAACATTACACTTTTTCAGTCCCTTAAAATTCGATTTGCGGCTAAACTACTTGCCCTAGCGACTTAAAAATTATATATTCGTGATCTTGGAAGTGCCACTTTTCAATCCATGTAACGAATGACACAAAAAACTAATTTTAAAAAATTTGGACATTTTTATCTTTAAACTCAATTTCTGACTAAAATAAGCGTCCTAGACCCATCAAACTTTACACTTTTTCAGACCCTTAAAATTCGATTTGCGGCTAAACTACTTGCCCTAGCGACTCAAAAATTATATATTCGTGATCTTGGAAGTGCCACCTTTCAATCCATGTAACGAATGACACAAAAAACTAATTTTAAAATAATTGGACATTTTTATCTTTAAAAGCCATTTCTGACGAAACTAAGCGTCCTAGACCCATCAAACTTTACACTTTTTCTGTCCTTAAAAATTCGATTTGCGTCTAAACTACTCGCCCTAGCGACTTAAAAATTATATATTCGTGATCTTGGAAGTGCCACCTTTCAATCTGTGTAACGAATGACACGAAAAACTAATTTTAAGAAATTTGGACATTTTTATCTTTAAACGCGATTTCTGACTAAACTACGCGTCCTAGATCCATCAAACTTTACACTTTTTCTGTCCCTTAAAATTCGATTTGCGGCTAAATTACTTGCCCTAGCGACTTAAAAGTTATATTTTCGTTATCTTGAAAGTACCACCTTTCAATCCATGTATCGAATGACACGAAAAACTTATTTTAAAAAATCCATGTAACGAATGACACGAAAAACTTATTTTAAAAAATTTGGACATTTTTATCTTTAAACGCGATTTCTGACTAAACTAAGCGTCCTAGACCCATCAAACTTTACACTTTTTCAGACCCTTAAAATTCGATTTGCGGCTAAACTACTTGCCCTAGCGACTTAAAAATTATATAGGGTTTTCCAATAAGAGGTGTTATTTTGATATTCAAAAAAAAGAAATGCGTTGTTGAAGCGTGTATCGTTCCATTTTTATTAATAGCGTAGTTTCTACTTGTCAAATGTCAAAAAATGACAGCTTCAAAAGTGACAGCTACCGAATTAGCGGGCTATTCAAAATAACACCTCTGATTGGAAAACCCCTTATATTCGTGATCTTGAAAGTACCACCTTTCAATCCGTGTAACGAATGACACGAAAAACTAATTTTAAAAAATTTGGACATTTTTATCTTTAAACGCGATTTCTGACTAAACTAAGCGTCCTAGACCCATCAAAATTTACACTTTTTCAGACCCTTAAAATTCGATTTGCGGCTAAACTACTTGCCCTAGCGACTTAAAAATTATATATTGGTGATCTTGGAAGTGCCACCTTTCAATCCAAGTAACGAATGACACGAAAAACTAATTTTAAAAAATTTGGACATTTTTATCTTTAAACGCGATTTCTGTCTAAACTAAGCGTCCTAGACCCATCAAACTTTACACTTTTTCTGTCCCTTAAAATTCGATTTGCGGCTAAACTACTTGCCGTAGCGACTTAGAAGTTATATTTTCGTTATCTTGGAAGTACCACCTTTCAATCCATGTAACGACTGACACGAAAAACTAATTTTAAAAAATGTGGACATTTTTATATTTAAACGCGATTTCTGGCTAAAATAAGCGTCCTAAACCCATCAAACATTACACTTTTTCAGTCCCTTAAAATTCGATTTGCGGCTAAACTATTTGCCCTAGCGACTTAAAAATTATATATTCGTGATCTTGGAAGTGCCACTTTTTAATCCATGTAACGAATGACACAAAAAACTAATTTTAAAAAATTTGGACATTTTTATCTTTTAACTCAATTTCTGACTAAACTAAGCGTCCTAGACCCATCAAACTTTACACTTTTTCTGTCCCTTAAAATTCGATTTGCGGCTAAACTACTTGCCCTAGCGACTTAAAAATTATATAGGGTTTTCCAATAAGAGGTGTTATTTTGATATTCAAAAAAAAGAAATGCGTTGTTGAAGCGTGTATCGTTCCATTTTTATTAATAGCGTAGTTTCTACTTGTCAAATGTCAAAAAATGACAGCTTCAAAAGTGACAGCTACCGAATTAGCGGGCTATTCAAAATAACACCTCTGATTGGAAAACCCCTTATATTCGTGATCTTGAAAGTACCACCTTTCAATCCGTGTAACGAATGACACGAAAAACTAATTTTAAAAAATTTGGACATTTTTATCTTTAAACGCGATTTCTGACTAAACTAAGCGTCCTAGACCCATCAAAATTTACACTTTTTCAGACCCTTAAAATTCGATTTGCGGCTAAACTACTTGCCCTAGCGACTTAAAAATTATATATTGGTGATCTTGGAAGTGCCACCTTTCAATCCATGTAACGACTGACACGAAAAACTAATTTTAAAAAATGTGGACATTTTTATATTTAAACGCGATTTCTGGCTAAAATAAGCGTCCTAAACCCATCAAACATTACACTTTTTCAGTCCCTTAAAATTCGATTTGCGGCTAAACTATTTGCCCTAGCGACTTAAAAATTATATATTCGTGATCTTGGAAGTGCCACTTTTTAATCCATGTAACGAATGACACAAAAAACTAATTTTAAAAAATTTGGACATTTTTATCTTTTAACTCAATTTCTGACTAAACTAAGCGTCCTAGACCCATCAAACTTTACACTTTTTCTGTCCCTTAAAATTCGATTTGCGGCTAAACTACTTGCCCTAGCGACTTAAAAATTATATAGGGTTTTCCAATAAGAGGTGTTATTTTGATATTCAAAAAAAAGAAATGCGTTGTTGAAGCGTGTATCGTTCCATTTTTATTAATAGCGTAGTTTCTACTTGTCAAATGTCAAAAAATGACAGCTTCAAAAGTGACAGCTACCGAATTAGCGGGCTATTCAAAATAACACCTCTGATTGGAAAACCCCTTATATTCGTGATCTTGAAAGTACCACCTTTCAATCCGTGTAACGAATGACACGAAAAACTAATTTTAAAAAATTTGGACATTTTTATCTTTAAACGCGATTTCTGACTAAACTAAGCGTCCTAGACCCATCAAAATTTACACTTTTTCAGACCCTTAAAATTCGATTTGCGGCTAAACTACTTGCCCTAGCGACTTAAAAATTATATATTGGTGATCTTGGAAGTGCCACCTTTCAATCCAAGTAACGAATGACACGAAAAACTAATTTTAAAAAATTTGGACATTTTTATCTTTAAACGCGATTTCTGTCTAAACTAAGCGTCCTAGACCCATCAAACTTTACACTTTTTCTGTCCCTTAAAATTCGATTTGCGGCTAAACTACTTGCCGTAGCGACTTAGAAGTTATATTTTCGTTATCTTGGAAGTACCACCTTTCAATCCATGTAACGACTGACACGAAAAACTAATTTTAAAAAATGTGGACATTTTTATATTTAAACGCGATTTCTGGCTAAAATAAGCGTCCTAAACCCATCAAACATTACACTTTTTCAGACCCTTAAAATTCGATTTGCGGCTAAACTACTTGCCCTAGCGACTTAAAAATTATATATTGGTGATCTTGGAAGTGCCACCTTTCAATCCAAGTAACGAATGACACGAAAAACTAATTTTAAAAAATTTGGACATTTTTATCTTTAAACGCGATTTCTGTCTAAACTAAGCGTCCTAGACCCATCAAACTTTACACTTTTTCTGTCCCTTAAAATTCGATTTGCGGCTAAACTACTTGCCGTAGCGACTTAGAAGTTATATTTTCGTTATCTTGGAAGTACCACCTTTCAATCCATGTAACGACTGACACGAAAAACTAATTTTAAAAAATGTGGACATTTTTATATTTAAACGCGATTTCTGGCTAAAATAAGCGTCCTAAACCCATCAAACATTACACTTTTTCAGTCCCTTAAAATTCGATTTGCGGCTAAACTATTTGCCCTAGCGACTTAAAAATTATATATTCGTGATCTTGGAAGTGCCACTTTTTAATCCATGTAACGAATGACACGAAAAACTAATTTTAAAAAATTTGGACATTTTTATCTTTAAACGCGATTTCTGACTAAACTAAGCGTCCTAGACCCATCAAAATTTACACTTTTTCAGACCCTTAAAATTCGATTTGCAGCTAAACTACTTGCCCTAGCGACTTAAAAATTATATATTGGTGATCTTGGAAGTGCCACCTTTCAATCCAAGTAACGAATGACACGAAAATCTAATTTTAAAAAATTTGGACATTTTTATCTTTAAACGCGATTTATGACTAAACTAAGCGTCCTAGACCCATCAAACTTTATACTTTTTCTGTCCCTTAAAATTCGATTTGTTTTCCAAAAAATAAGTTGTTTGAGTGTAAAATAAGTCTTGAAACTTCAAAAGAAAGATAAATTTAATGAACACAGACAATTTAGAGGTAATGTAATACTTACAAGTTGACCGTAAAGTGCCAAACAGAAAAATTAAGTTGATCATATATAAACAATAATTTTGCTATGTATAATTTATTTTAGTTTGCAAATTTAAAAATAACATAATGAACATTTTTGTTTTTTTTAATGCTTAGATAACTACATAAAAAAAATTATTAATAAATACATTCTAAACTAGTGAACTTTATTTAGAATTAAAAACCATCCGAGTCTTCACTATCTGTGTTATTTTTAATTCGCGATTGTGAATTCAAATTTGCTGGAATCATTGTGTATTCTTGTACCTCTTTGTCATCTTGTTTCGATAGTTTTGAATTTGTGTTCCTATATTGTGATAAAATAGGAACAGATATAAGCAGCAATACAGTCATTAAGTCTTCGATTGCGAACTTTCGGGATGATTTTCTAGTGTGAGCTAGGCGGTGCTCTCGGAATTCATTATGACTTGCTTCTAGGGCTTCTTCCGAAAGTTGACCAATGGGTATATCAAAAAATGAAATTATATCCGGGCCATGAATTAAAAGCTTATGAACACTGATTGGCATATAATACCAACTATAAAGTTGAAGATAGAGATCTCTTGTTTCATCGAGCAATGCAGAAAATTTTTGTACGTCAATACTAAGCCCAGAAGCCAAAACTCTTAAAATAATGGAGAACTTTTTTATAAGGCGTTCATCAACTCCAGTGATTTGTGCAGTAGTCTCTGAATCTTTAAAAAAACGTCTTGCAGTATTTCCATCATTTGTTGATCCGAATCCTGGCTTAGGCTTGTCAACGACAAGACCCATTCTAGTCTTAAATGATTCTTGAATATCTTTTTTTCTTTGGGTAAATACAATTTTATTTTCTGAGTCGCGAACTTGCCAGGTTTTGAAAGGAAGCCTGTAAGAAATGTGCAACAAACATTCAAAGCATCTTATCCAAGAGTGTAGGGTGGATATACCAAAACGATAATTTTCTTCTTTTGTGGGCTTCTGTTTTTTTTTACCGTATTCATCTCTTTAGGAGATGCACCGCAAATATAGCATTTTGCTGAAGAATTTGTATTTGATAATACATTGCAAACACTCCCATCAATCATTGTACACAGCATTTTAAATGAAATGTTTACATGGAAACCGTTTTTGTTTAGACAGAGATTAGTGAGCTGACCTATAATGATTAAATTTAAATAAATAGCTTCAATATCATTTTTAATCTATTAAAGTTCATTGAAAAATTGGAATTTCAACTCTTATTTTAAACATTTACTTTAAACTTACTTGAATAATGTTGACATTAACTTTAGGTATTTTGCTTACAAAATTATATACATATATTTTAAATGTGAGGATAATGCCAATTTTTTTCAGAACTTAAACTTTTTAAAATTTAAATAAAACTGACCTATAAGTTCAATCATTTTAGACTCCTCATCTTGAACTGGCTTTTTACATTCTTTCATAAACCAAAATTTGATTGGTCTGCAATAGGAAGTCGAAGAAGAACGGGGATTCTTCCATAGCTCAATACCAGTATTGTCCTCGACCAATTTTAAAGGGCAAAACGCTGTTAGAAAAAGAAATTCGTCTGTCCTTTGTGAATCAGTAAAGACTTGTTTGTACTGACTATGCCCAGAACTTCCGTCGAAGCCTCACTTGCAGATTAACGTGGCAGTTGTTTCATGCTGTATTTGGGAAATGTCTGCTATACTTTCTGCAGTTTTATTTAAAAGCTCTTGGAGGTCAATAGATGCAGTCGTTTCTGTTGCCTCCCTCTTGTTGGGAAGCAACTGTTTTTTAACTTTTTCAGCTTGTATAAGCTGGGAAAACAATCTTTGTGCAACGCATTAACAACTGACCCTAGCAGTTTATACTTATTTTCTGAAAGATCTATGTCTAAATACAATGCTAAAGCTTCTTGTGGAGTTAAACCCAATTTTTTTTCTAGCAGAATTGACTCCCTCGCCAGAAAATCTTCCGGACAGTTCCGCTGCGAACTGAAGCTCTTCAGTGGATTTCGAGACTAAAAATATCCTCTACTCTACGTTTTTTTTTGTTTTGTGAGATGCCAATTCAAATGGTTTTTTCGGTCTTCCGCGACTACTTCCAGGTAGATCGGTAGAAACCACACTGGCGACAGTATTTAAAACACCCGAAGAAAGAGTAAAGTCACTTTTTAACCACACTTTATGTCGGTTGAAGAGTAAAGCACGATTTCGTGAGCATTGTTTCCAATACCTTTCCATATTTAAGTCAAAAAAATTGACTTTTTGTGTCAAATCACTTTTATTTGAACTGGAACAGTTGGTAATATTTAATTTATTTAATATAAAGGTTGTAACCACTTCAATTCTAGAGCTTTTAGGAAGAGAAATCCATTTCTCAAAAATTTCTTCATTTTTTAATGTTTGACCTTGTCCTACCAAAAGTTAAATATTTTGAAGGTTAGCAAAAATTAGCAATGAAAGTTTTTGGTTTCATAAAGTACAATAGTAGAGCAATATAATGACATTGTTTTGTTTTGATATGTTTTTTTTTAAACTCAACTTAAATGAACTTTTCAAGCCTCAAAACAGGGCTCTTTTTGATTAATTAATTTTAACATTAATTTCAGTAAAAAATAAAATATAAAATACTCATACCAGCTCTAAAGCTATCCATAATTATTATTCACAATAAAAAAAATGGATAAAAGCCGTAATATTTTTACACGAGATCGATTATTACACAACAAAATCGTATTACCTTGACTGCTGATATTAAAGCTGCTAATCCACCAAACAGACAAGAACAAACGATTAAAAATAACAAATAAGAGTTATTTAACATGTTCTCGTTGGACTCCAAAGCATTGTAGCTTTAAATTTCATATTTACTTTTTTATTTTTGTCCACCCGTCAACGCACTGTGTAGCGACTTAAAAATTATATATTCGTGATCTTGGAAGTGCCACCTTTCAATCCATGTAACGAATGACACGAAAAACTAATTTTAAGAAATTTGGACATTTATATCTTTAAACGCGATTTCTGACTAAACTAAGCGTCCTAGACCCATCAAACTTTACACTTTTTATGTCCCTTAAAATTCGATTTGCGGGTAAACTACTTACCCTAGCGACTTAAAAATTATATAAACTAAGCGTCCTAGACCCATCAAAATTTACACTTTGTCTGTCCCTTAAAATTCGATTTGCGACTAAACTACTTGCCCTAGCAACTTAAAAATTATATATTCGTGATCTTGGAAGTGCCACCTTTCAATCCATGTAACGAATGACACAAAAAACTAATTTTAAAAAATTTGGACATTTTTATCTTTAAACGCGATTTCTGACTAAACTAAGCGTCCCAGACCCATCAAACTTTACACTTTTTCTGTCCCTTAAAATTCGATTTGCGGCTAAACTACTTGCCCTAGCGACTTAAAAATTATATATTCGTGATCTTGGAAGTGCCACCTTTCAACCCATGTAACGAATGACACGAAAAACTAATTTTAGCGACTTAAAAATTATATATTCGCGATCTTGGAAGTGCCACCTTTCAATCCATGTAACGAATGACACGAAAAACTAATTTTAAGAGATTTGGACATTTATATCTTTAAACGCGATTTCTGACTAAACTAAGCGTCCTAGACCCATCAAACTTTACACTTTTTCTGTCATGTAACGAATGACACGAAAAACTAATTTTAAAAAATTTGGACATTTTTATCTTTAAACGCGATTTCTGTCTAAACTAAGCGTCCCAGACCCATCAAACTTTACACTTTTTATGTCCCTTAAAATTCGATTTGCGGCTAAACTACTTGCCCTAGCGACTTAAAAATTATATATTCGTGATCTTGGAAGTGCCACCTTTCAATCCATGTAACGAATGACACAAAAAACTAATTTTAAAAATTTTGGACATTTTTATTGTTGACAAACCTGGTAACGCTAACACCCTATAAAACTTGGTATCACCAGCATTACGCTAATGTCAAATGACTCGAGGGAGAAAAGGAGAAAAATAGCGAGCACTTTCTTTTCCTTTTTTTTGCTACCGACCCAACCGAAGAAAACGAAAATTTTAGTTTCTCTATTCATTATATATTAAGTCTAGTAAAAAAAATTAAATTAATAAAAAGAAATTGAATTCTAAAGTTTTGGTCTTTTATTGATGGAAATTTACTCCGTCAACATCCTAAAATTTTCGGTATTGGTGAAATAGTAAAAAATATAACCTATCAGCATATTACCCATCGCCTCACTACTGTGCTGTCGCCAAGAAGGGAACATAAGGTAAGCCATAACCATGTCTGAAAATTCTGACTCTGCGTTACAAAAATCCAAAAGAACAGCTCACGCGTCCCCCCCTCATGAATACTCCGAACAATATAACTGCGCAAAATGTGATCGGGAAGATAGCTTCGATGAAATGGTGCAATGCGACAAATGTGACGCTTGGTACCACTTCTGTTGTGCGAATGTAACTGAAGATATCGAGCACAAAGAATGGATATGTTCAAAATGCTCCACAACTTCAACTTCACATGCACCCAAACAAGGTACCTCACTTAATGTCCAACGCCAACCTAAAATTCCTGAAATGCAAAAATCAAAAACATCGATTCCTGCAAATGCGCCCACAAAATTAGACTGCCAAACTATTACTAAAAATAAGGCAGATGCAAAAAAATCATTAAAACCACCATCAAATGTCGCTTCATCGGAAGTTTCAAGAAAATCGAGATCCTCGACGAAGTCTGTACAGCTACAACTAAAGAAATTAGAAGAAGAACGTTTGCTCCAAGAAAAAAGAGATCGAGAGTATTTGCAAAGAAAATACGAAATTCTCGAATACCTTGAATCAGACAATGATGATAAAAATGTTGATGATCTTGACAATGAGGACGTAGAAGAAAGAACATCCAAATGGGTGGAAACAGTGAAACCCATACCAGATGATGCATGTACAAAGAAAACTGAAAAATATATGGCTCCTCAGCCGTCAAATAATCCACATAACCTACAACATGTACCCGAGAATCCCATTATTCCGAAGACATCAACAAACGAGAACAACTACAATCAAACGCTCACATCATGCTTCAATGAAGTTGGTAATACACCGGGCCATACATCCGATACGCCAAAAATAAATTCCCTTCAGCTTGCAGCAAGGCATGCAATGCCTAAAGAGCTACCTAGCTTCAGCGGTAATCCGGAAGACTGGCCGCTTTTTATTAGTTGCTTCGAAAATTCAACACGCTCGTGTGGCTATACAAACGTCGAGAACCTTATGCGCCTTCAACGCAGCCTGAAAGGTAAAGCGTTAGAATCAGTACGCTACAGACTTTTATACCCTGAAAATGTTCCATCAATTATATCCACCCTCCAGATGCTGTATGGAAGACCCGATGTCATAATTAATTCTCTTCTAGCTAAGATTCGTAATGAACCCGCCCCGAGATCTGATAGACTCGACACACTTGTGACCTTTTCTTGCTCCGTACAGAATATCCATGCCATCATGGAATCTAAACACTTAGAGTCTCACATTGCAAATCCTTCTCTACTCCAAGAATTAACAGAAAAATTACCCGCGCCAATAAGACTCAACTGGGGTATACACAAGCAATCCTTAGATGTTGTGAACTTATCAACATTCTGCACATGGTTAAGTTCAATGGCAAGGGCAGCAGTTGAGGTTTCACCAGCAGCCACATTTCAACACACAGAATATAAATATGAAAAACGTTTCCACAGTGCAAAAACCTATTTAAACACACACCAAGAAATAGAGGTACGAAATCAATCATCCCAAAAATGCAAAATCTGCAAGGGCAACTGCACTCAAGTCGACAACTGCCAACGCTTTTTATCAATGACGCTAAAAAATAAATGGTTAGCTGTCAACGAATTACATCTTTGCCGAACTTGCCTACGGCCCCACGGTAGGAGCCGTTGTAATTCAACAAAAAAATGCGGACAAAACGGCTGTGTATTCAAGCATCACAGCCTATTGCATAAATTTGATCAAAATGACAGAACGGTTCCATTAAACAGCACCATCAATAATCAAACTCAGAGTAACACCAGTCAAACCCAATTTAATTGCCACTTTCACAAACTAGAAAATCGATTAATAATATTTAGAATCGCTCCGGTAACACTATACAGCAGGACCGCAAGAATTGAGACATTCGCCTTCCTTGATGATGGGTCATCCATAACTCTAATGGATGAAGAATTAGCCTCGATTTTAGACCTTAAAGGGGAATTTGAACCCCTGTGCTTAAAATGGACTTCAGACACTCATCGTATGGAAGAAGAATCCCGAAAGGTTACTGTAAAAATATCTGGCACTGGAGGAAAAAACAAATATGAACTTTCAAATGTGCGTACAGTAAAGGCGCTACACTTACCTTCACAATCAATTGACGCGGAAAAGATGCATGAAAACTATCCGCACCTTAAAGGTATTCCAATATCATCCTATCGCGATGCAAAGCCACGCATTTTAATCGGGTTAGATAACTGGAATCTAGCAGTCTCCCTGCGTACTCGCGAGGGTAAGACCAATGAACCCGTCGTTACTAAGACACGACTAGGATGGGTGGTACATGGTGTTTGCAAAGAACAGGAGGAGTCTGAAAAAGTACATTATAATTTTCACGTTTGTGAATGCCAACCACGCTTAGATGACGAACTTCATCAACTTGTTAAAAAACATTTTATGATAGAAAACGTCGATGCGAAATCCATAAAGAAATTATTGTCAACAGATGATACGAAGGCAAAACAAATTATGGAAACGAAATGCTATCGTGAGGGAAACCGGTTTATAGCGCCACTGTTATGGAAAAATGATACAGTTACACTGCCTGATAGTCGTCGTATGGCTGAACGTCGTTTAAAATGTTTGGATTCCAAAATGTCTAAAGACCCTACACTAGCAGCAAAGCTTCAGAAAGAAATCGATAAATACCTAGAAAAGGGATATGCAAGGAAACTCGATAAAAATGAATCTGACCAGAAAACATCACGAACATGGTACTTGCCGATTTTCCCAGTGGTTAACCCGAGTAAACCAAATAAAGTCCGCATGGTATGGGATGCCGCAGCACAGGTTGATGGTGTCTCATTAAACTCCGTCCTACTGAGTGGGCCGGACACACTTCCGTCTCTAACTGCCGTCCTTTATCGATTCAGAGAAAGAAAAATTGCAATATGTGCAGATATATGTGAAATGTTCCACCAAGTTCTAATAAATGAGAGCGATCGAAGTGCTCAAAGGTTTTTGTGGAGAGACTCAAAAACAAAGCAAATTGACGAATACGTTATGAGAGTAATGATATTTGGAGCAACGTGTTCTCCTTATTGCGCTCAATTTGTAAAAAACAAAAATGCAAATGAGTTCATTACTATTTATCCTAGAGCCGCGAAGGCTATAATTGATAATCACTACGTCGACGATTATCTCGACAGTGTCGACACCGAGAGCGAAGCGGTTAATTTAGCGAGAGCTGTAAAAAACATTCACTCAAGAGCCGGCTTTAAGATTCATAACTTTATGTCGAATTCACAAAATGTCTCACGTGCCCTCAATGCTGAAATAATTGATTACACTGCAAAAAAAATTACTGGACTGAATCTTCCTAATAATTACGAAAAAATATTGGGAATGTGGTGGTCGAACGACAGCGATACCTACTCCTTTTTATTTAAATGTCCTAAGATTAAACCGAATATTTTGTATGGTCAAGTATGTCCAACGAAAAGAGAAGTCTTGAGAACATTAATGAGCATATTCGACCCACTTGGACTGATTACACATTTTCTAATCAAAATTAAAATTTTATTAAGAGAAATCTGGCGATCATCAGTACAGTGGGACGAGAAAATACTGGAGCATCATTTTGTAGAATGGTGCGACTGGGTTGATCATTTACCTATGGTACAAAAGATTACGATTAATCGCCCATACCTAAAAAGGATCGAATATAAAAGCAAACCAAATGTTCAACTACATATGTTCGTTGATGCGAGTGAGAACGCTTATGCAACAGTGGCATACCTTCGATTCTCATCTGGTGACCTTGTTGAGTGCGCTCTCGTTGGTAGTAAGGCAAAAGTAGCACCGCTCAAGGATACGTCTATACCAAGACTAGAATTGGAAGCTGCAGTACTGGGTGTTCGCCTGTCTAAATCTATTCGAGAAGGACATTCTATATCCATAGATAAAGTAATTTTTTGGACAGATTCAAAAACGGTTCTATATTGGATTAGATCAGAACATTGTCGATTTAAACACTTCGTTGCTTTTAGAATTGGAGAAATTATTGAAGCATCTGACCCTAGAGATTGGAGATGGATTCCAACAAAAGAAAATGTGGCGGACGAAGGAACTAAATGGAAACGTAACGTTAAATTCGAATCTGAATCCCGATGGTACAATGGACCTACAATTCTTTTCAAGCCGGAAGACCAATGGCCAAAAGACGAATCTCTTCAATTTACCACCGTAGAAGAAGCCAGGGTGAATTTTATTCAACATGTGAAAGCCAATGCAAGTGTAATAGATTATACTCGTTTTTCTAAATGGAACAGACTTTTGCGATCACTTGCCTACGTCTTCAAGTTCATCGACATTAAGTTTCGAAAAAGGGTGAGAGACGAATTAATATCTTTGTCGCCAGAAGATCTGAAGCGTTCACAGAATTGTTTATATCGTCAGTGCCAATCGGAAGCATTTCTAGAGGAAGTCTCCGCTTTCAAAAATAAACAAGATACTTCAACTCTAGAGAAAACAAATCCTCTATACAAGTTGTCTCCCTATATGGATTCCAATGATGTTCTTCGAATAAATGGTCGTATTGATGCTGCTACTGATGTTCCATATGAAACTAAACGTCCGGTGATCCTGCCAAAACAGCATTATATAACTAAATTAATCATTGAAGAAGTTCATCAACGTTTTCGTCACCAATATACAGAAACCGTCATAAACGAATTGAAACAACGATACTTCATCGGATCACTTAGGACTACAGTGAAAAAAGTAATAAATAAATGCCAGGGCTGCAGAAACAGCAAATCAAAACCCATACCCCCACGTATGGGTGAGCTTCCACCGAGCAGATTGAAATCTTTTACCCGACCGTTTTCCTTCATCGGCATAGATTACTTCGGTCCAATTAATGTTAAAGTTGGAAGACATTTAGAGAAGAGATGGGGCGTCCTTATCACTTGTTTAACGATCCGAGCGATTCATATCGAGATAGCTCACAGTCTATCGGCAGATTCGTGCATCTTGGCGATTAAAAGGTTTATAGCTCGCAGAGGCACGCCATTGGAAATAACAAGTGATAATGGGACGAACTTTCGGGGTGCAAGCAAGGAACTTCTTGATTCTGTTGAACAGATAGATCGCGCAAAAATTATAAACGAGTTTGTTGGTGTAGATCTAAAATGGAGTTTCATACCACCAGCATCGCCACACATGGGGGGGAGTTGGGAACGAATGGTTCGTTCCGTGAAGCAAGTTCTAACCAGCATGAATCCTTCTCGAAACCCTTCGGACGAAGTTCTGTTAAGCATGATGGCTGAAGTCGAGAATATCATCAATTCGAGGCCACTAACCTATGTTCCATTAGACAGTGACAGCGATGAGGCTTTAACACCGAACCATTTTTTATTGGGGTCTTCCAATGGTAAAACTCAGTTCGGTGAATTCAACGACGATGGCACTTCTCTCAAGAAAGGCTGGATGATATGCGAACAATTCGCTAATTCATTTTGGAAGCGTTGGGTACAAGAGTACCTACCGACCTTAACTAAGCGGACAAAGTGGTTCAACCCAACCAGACCAATCAGAATCGGCGATATTGTTATCGTCGTAGACCCACAGTTCCCGCGCAATCAATGGCCGAAAGGAATAGTTAAAAATGTTTTCCCAGGAAAGGATGACCAAGTGCGAAGTGCTGTAGTACAAACATCATCAGGGTGCTACACTAGGCCCGCTACCAAACTTGCACGTCTAGATGTCAATAGTCCAGGTTTGGCCGAAGATGGTAAGCAGAAACAGAGCTCCAGCTTACCAGGGGGGAGTGTTGACAAACCTGGTAACGCTAACACCCTATAAAACTTGGTATCACCAGCATTACGCTAATGTCAAATGACTCGAGGGAGAAAAGGAGAAAAATAGCGAGCACTTTCTTTTCCTTTTTTTTGCTACCGACCCAACCGAAGAAAACGAAAATTTTAGTTTCTCTATTCATTATATATTAAGTCTAGTAAAAAATTAAATTAATAAAAAGAAATTGAATTCTAAAGTTTTGGTCTTTTATTGATGGAAATTTACTCCGTCAACATTTATCTTTAAACGCGATTTCTGGCTAAACTAAGCGTCCTAGACCCATCAAACTTTACACTTTTTCTGTCATGTAACGAATGACACGAAAAACTAATTTTAAAAAATTTGGACATTTTTATCTTTAAACGCGATTTCTGACTAAACTAAGCGTCCCAGACCCATCAAACTTTACACTTTTTCTGTCCCTTAAAATTCGATTTGCGGCTAAACTACTTGCCCTAGCGACTTAAAAATTATATATGTATTCGTGATCTTGGAAGTGCCACCTTTCAATCCATGTAACGAATGACACGAAAAACTAATTTTAAGAAATTTGGACGTTTTTATCTTTAACCCATCAAACTTTACACTTTTTCTGTCCCGTAAAATTCGATTTGCGGCTAAACTACTTACCCTAGCGACTTAAAAATTATATAAACTAAGCGTCCTAGACCCATCAAACTTTACACTTTGTCTGTCCCTTAAAATTCGATTTGCGGCTAAACTACTTGCCCTAGCGACTTAAAAATTATATATTCGTGATCTTGGAAGTGCCACCTTTCAACCCATGTAACGAATGACACGAAAAACTAATTTTAGCGACTTAAAAATTATATATTCGCGATCTTGGAAGTGCCACCTTTCAATCCATGTAACGAATGACACGAAAAACTAATTTTAAGAAATTTGGACATTTATATCTTTAAACGCGATTTCTGACTAAACTAAGCGTCCTAGACCCATCAAACTGTACACTTTTTCTGTCATGTAACGAATGACACGAAAAACTAATTTTAAAAAATTTGGACATTTTTATCTTTAAACGCGATTTCTGACTAAACTAAGCGTCCCAGACCCATCAAACTTTACACTTTTTCTGTCCCTTAAAATTCGATTTGCGGCTAAACTACTTGCCCTAGCGACTTAAAAATTATATATTCGTGATCTTGGAAGTGCCACCTTTCAATCCATGTAACGAATGACACGAAAAACTAATTTTAAGAAATTTGGACATTTACATCTTTAAACGCGATTTCTGACTAAACTAAGCGTCTAGACCCATCAAACTTTACACTTTTTATGTCCCTTAAAATTCGATTTGCGGCTAAACTACTTACCCTAGCGACTTAAAAATTATATAAACTAAGCGTCCTAGACCCATCAAACTTTACACTTTGTCTGTCCCTTAAAATTCGATTTGCGGCTAAACTACTTGCCCTAGCGACTTAAAAATAATATATTCGTGATCTTGGAAGTGCCACCTTTCAACCCATGTAACGAATGACACGAAAAACTAATTTTAGCGACTTAAAAATTATATATTCGCGATCTTGGAAGTGCCACCTTTCAATCCATGTAACGAATGACACGAAAAACTAATTTTAAGAAATTTGGACATTTATATCTTTAAACGCGATTTCTGACTAAACTAAGCGTCCTAGACCCATCAAACTTTACACTTTTTATGTCCCTTAAAATTCGATTTGCGGCTAAACTACTTACCCTAGCGACTTAAAAATTATATAAACTAAGCGTCCTAGACCCATCAAAATTTACACTTTTTCTGTCCCTTAAAATTCGATTTGCGGCTAAACTACTTGCCCTAGCGACTTAAAAATTATATATTCGTGATCTTGGAAGTACCACCTTTCAATCCATGTAACGAATGACACAAAAAACTAATTTTAAAAAATTTGGACATTTTTATATTTAAACGCGATTTCTGACGAAACTAAGCGTCCTAGACCCATCAAACTTAACACTTTGTCTGTCCCTTAAAATTCGATTTGCGGCTAAACTACTTGCCCTAGCGACTTAAAAATTATATATTCGTGATCTTGGAAGTGCCACCTTTCAATCCATGTAACGAATGACACAAAAAACTAATTTTAAAAAATTTGGACATTTTTATCTTTAAACGCGATTTCTGAGGAAACTAAGCGTCCTAGACCCATCAAACTTTACACTTTGTCTGTCCCCTAAAATTCGATTTGCGGCTAAACTACTTGCCCTAGCGACTTAAAAATTATATATTCGTGATCTTGGAAGTGCCACCTTTCAATCCATGTAACGAATGACACAAAAAACTAATTTTAAAAAATTTGGACATTTTTATCTTTAAACGCGATTTCTGGCTAAACTAAGCGTCCCAGACCCATCAAACTTTACACTTTTTATGTCCCTTAAAATTCGATTTGCGACTAAACTACTTGCCCTAGCGACTTAAAAATTATATATTCGTGATCTTGGAAGTGCCACCTTTCAATCCATGTAACGAATGACACAAAAAACTAATTTTAAAAAATTTGGACATTTTTATCTTTAAACGCGATTTCTGGCTAAACTAAGCGTCCCAGACCCATCAAACTTTACACTTTTTCTGTCCCTTAAAATTCGATTTGCGGCTAAACTACTTGCCCTAGCGACTTAAAAATTATATATTCGTGATCTTGGAAGTACCACCTTTCAATCCATGTAACGAATGACACAAAAAACTAATTTTAAAAAATTTGGACATTTTTATATTTAAACGCGATTTCTGACGAAACTAAGCGTCCTAGACCCATCAAACTTAACACTTTGTCTGTCCCTTAAAATTCGATTTGCGGCTAAACTACTTGCCCTAGCGACTTAAAAATTATATATTCGTGATCTTGGAAGTGCCACCTTTCAATCCATGTAACGAATGACACAAAAAACTAATTTTAAAAAATTTGGACATTTTTATCTTTAAACGCGATTTCTGAGGAAACTAAGCGTCCTAGACCCATCAAACTTTACACTTTGTCTGTCCCCTAAAATTCGATTTGCGGCTAAACTACTTGCCCTAGCGACTTAAAAATTATATATTCGTGATCTTGGAAGTGCCACCTTTCAATCCATGTAACGAATGACACAAAAAACTAATTTTAAAAAATTTGGACATTTTTATCTTTAAACGCGATTTCTGGCTAAACTAAGCGTCCTAGACCCATCAAACTTTACACTTTTTCTGTCATGTAACGAATGACACGAAAAACTAATTTTAAGAAATTTGGACGTTTTTATCTTTAACCCATCAAACTTTACACTTTTTGTGTCCCGTTAAATTCGATTTGCGGCTAAACTACTTACCCTAGCGACTTAAAAATTATATAAACTAAGCGTCCTAGACCCATCAAACTTTACACTTTGTCTGTCCCTTAAAATTCGATTTCCGGTTAAACTACTTGCCCTAGCGACTTAAAAATTATATATTCGTGATCTTGGAAGTGCCACCTTTCAACCCATGTAACGAATGACACGAAAAACTAATTTTAGCGACTTAAAAATTATATATTCGCGATCTTGGAAGTTCCACCTTTCAATCCATGTAACGAATGACAAGTAAAACTAATTTTAAAAAATTGGGACATTTTTATCTTTAAGGGAAGGAAAAAGTGTAAAGTTTGATGCGTCTAGGACGCTTAGTTTAGCCAGTAATCACGTTTAAAGATAAAAATGTCCCGATTTTTTAAAATTAGTTTTTCGTGTCATTCGTTACATGGATTGAAAGGTTGCGAATATATCATTTTTAAGTCGCTAGGGCAAGATGGCTCTTTCTGATTCGCCTTGAATTTGATGATAAACGTTGCTTTTATTATATTCTACGAAGTCTTGATCCGGCTCAGGAAGTATTCGACTGTAGAGATGAACAGTGCTAAGTGTTGCCCTCCTTCGCTCCTCGACAAGGATTGATTTTTTCCATCTCCCTGATGAGGTTACGCTGCTCTTCCTTCTGTTCATAATTTAATGTGGGTGTTGTTTCTGGCATTATTATATTGTTTTCTTCGTCACTTTCACTATCACTTTTTCGAGTTTTATTTAGAATCCTGTAAAGTCTGTCTCTGTTTTCTTGCCTTTGAATTGTGTTAATTGTTAAGTACTCTCTCTATGAGATTGCGCAACATGCATTTATAAACGGTGATTTTTTAAGAGCTTGGTTTTTGAAAATCCAAAAAAACACAGAAACTTGTAAAAAGTGAATGAAATTTTTATTTGGATCGATAAATCAATTTCTGCCATTTACTTTTTAAAAATAATTTCACTTAAATGTTGCCCGCGGCTACGCTTCAGGTGGTCCATTCTGAAGGTCCAATTTTGGCAAACTTTTTCACACATTTCGGACGGAATCTCACCAATGACGCGTTCAATGTTGGCTTCCAAGGCAGCAATCGTGTTTGGCTTGTCCCCATAGACAATAGACTTAACATAGCCCCACAAAAAATAGTCCAACGGGGTCAAATCACATGATCTTGGTGGCCAATTGACTGCGCCAAAACGTGAGATCAACTCCTCACCAAATTCGCCTCTCAATTGGTGCATGGTTTCGCGTGCAGTGTGGCATGTGGCACCGTCCTGTTGGAACCACATGTCGACCGAGTTCAATTCTTGCATTTTCGGCAAAAAAAAAATCTGTTATCATCGAACTGTACCTTTCTGCATTGACCGTAACCCTGCGGCCTTCATCGTCCTTGAAGAAGTACGGCCCAATGATGCCGCCTGCCCATAAACCGCACCAAACAGTGCATTTTTCGGGATGCATTGGTAGCTGCTGAATTGCCTCTGGCTGCTCTTCACTCCAAATACGGCAATTCTGCTTATTCACGTATCCATTTAGCCAAAAATGAGCGGAACAAAAAACGGACGTAGCTTGCGAAACACATTTTTCACAGAGCACGAACTTTGATAATAAATTTCAATAATTTGCAAACGTTGTTCAGGCGTAAGTCTATTCATCATGAAATGGCAAACAATACTGAATCGAAATGTCAAATGTTCGTGGAATTTGTCATGTGTGATCTGTCAAAAATATATACGTCAAAAACCAAGTAGCAAAAAAATCACCCGTTATATTACTGAAATAAAATTGGAGTTGCTGTACTTGTCACAAAAAATTGATTTTAAAATATGTTAATTTAATTTTCACTTAATTTTAATCTTACTCGAAAATATCAATTGCGGATTGCGATATCATATGTCACTATAATATACTTTTATCTTTCTCACTGAATATCCTACCGATAAAAAAGATTTATAATTTTGTATTTAATGAACGCTTACAATTGAGGCAGAATTCAACGTTCTTGTGCTGGTGGCGTAACTTAAGTACCGTCCGTTGTTGCATCCAGGTACCATCTGGGCATCGTATCTGGGTTGTCAAGTGGATTATCTGATGACGCTTATCAGCCATTTTGGACGCTGTATTTTAGTTATTTTCCTATGTTGTTGAGCGTTATCTTCTTGGTGGTTTTCCGTTGTTTCGTTTATTTTTAGAATTTGAGAGTCGTGTATTGTTTTGGCTCAAGTGGTTCCTCGAATATACCAACGGTTGGGTCTTCGTTCGTGTTTGATGATGTACATGTAACTCTAGACGTGCATTATTAAGCTATTTGAAGAACAATTTAACAGTTTGTTTCTACATATTTGATTCTAACACATTTTGTTTCTGCTTATGTCTGACGATTATCATTAGGACTTTTAAATTTTGTTGATGCAACTTTAATAAACTTAAATTTGCACAAAACTGGATATAAATTGAAATATTTACAATCTTACCTACAAGTTTAGTTCACCAAGCAATGGAGCCCTACCTAGCAAACAGTTCTTTTTTTTTCTCTTAAATAAAATAAATTTCCTTTGTGCAGGTGTTTTTTTGGAGGCTAGCCAAAGTCGACGAGATATACTTCCCTTAAGCAATCCCTTCGGCAAGGACTTCTATGCGAGCGAAATACACAATGAATATTCCAAGACGTTTTGCATTGTACAACGTACATGCAAGTGAGCCTTTTTAACGGCACCATATATACTCTCTCTCTTCAGTTCGGTTTTAGTTTTAGTCCGAAGAACGGCCGTAGCTAATCATATTTGATAGGGTGAACTCACCTCACCAAAAACAAATTTTGAGACATTTTGCAATTGTTAGGTATCATGTCAAGGTTTAATGTCACCGAAATTTTAACATATATAGATAATAAGCGTTGTGTTTCAATTCTCACATGAAGTGGATCTTATAAATTTTCAAAACAAAATTTTTACATCGACATAAAGATAAGTGGTGAACAATTAACTATTCTCATAAATGCATTCAAGTGATCTATGAGTTTGACGCCGATAAATTTGGTAACGTTGGTGGTCGAAGCTTGTGTGTCCTTATTATTATAAAATTGCAAAGAAACCTCTAAAAACTGCGTTTAAATTTCACACGAAAATGTAAATGAATTTTTAGTATAAAAGTAGACAAGTTGTGTGTTTTTACACATACAATAGGTACAAGAAATTCAACTCATTATGTTGAATATTCCGAACATTTGTTGCAAATTTTCACCCTCTGTGTACCTTTCAATCACCAGTGTTCACTATTAAACAAATAAAAATAATATTTAAGCATTACACACACACAAAGCTTAAATTTAAACAAATACTGTTTAAATTCAAACACCTTATGAAAGCAACACATAAAGTATTTGTAATTAAGCAATCAATGCTTCTATTTACCACCATTTGATCTTTGATGTAAGTTAAACATTTTATGTGTAAATTTGCAATTCGTTTTTGACGATAACGAAGACGATACGCTTGCAAGTTCATTTCATTCGTTATCCATTGGCGAACACAGAACATAAGACCTGTTGCGCTACAATAATAGTAGGAAATAAAAGTTGTACAGTAGAAAGTACAAATGAACAAATAAATAAATTGATTCTGAGGAGACGAAGCTATACTTTTATGAGAAACTCACGGATCACTGACTTTTGTTTTTAAATAAATAAAATAAAAATATATAAAAATGAAAACGGTGATGCCTTGTTTCTGATAAAATAATGCTTAGTATTATACTAAGGATCTATTTTTTTGTGTTCATTTGAACGCATTTTTAAACAACATAAAGGGTTATCCATTTTGTGGTTTCAAAAGTATAAGGCTGGAATTAGACATCTGTCAAACTAAGTTGTTAAACCTATTTTTTTCCAGTTGAAAGTCTGACATTTACGAAAATGGATCGCTTAACTATCGCACAACGCATACAAATTGTTAAAATCTACTACAAAAATGGTGATTCTGCCACAGCCACATATCGTGCTTTAATAGGAGACTATGGTTTACATAATTGTTCAACTACACAAGCAATTGGCAAAATAGTGAAGAAATTTGAAGAGACTGGATTGGTTACAGATATTAAAAGGCATGTGCATCATCGTTTCGCTCGTACCACTGAAAATATCGCTGCTGTAAGTGAAAGTGTTGCCGAAGACCCGAATGTGTCGATAACTCGTCGTTCTCAGGAATTAGGACTATCTTACGGCACTTTATGGGGTATTTTGCATTTGGATCTACACCTGCATCCATATAAACAAGAAGACCACAACGTCGTAGATGTGTCGAATCGGTGCTTGAACAACAGGGCGATTGTAGTTTCAACAAGACGGTGTCACATGCCACACAACTCGAGCGAATATGGCTTTGTTGCAAGAGGCATTTCCTGGCCGCGTAATTTCTCGTCGTGGCGATATCAACTGGCCACGCGAAAGACCGTGCTTATGATGATAAACCTTTAACTCTTAAGCACTTGAAAACCAACATTCTTCAAGTTATGGCTGAGAAAGTGGTCGAAAATTACCTCAAAAGAATCGATGCTTACAACAATTCGCGTGGTGGTCATTTAAATAATGTAGTGTTTCACACATAATGTCAACGTTCAGAGTTTATAATAAAAAAGAAATATTATGAAAAAAAAATATTCTGTATGTGTTTTATTTAAGTTTACTTTTAAAACCGCAAAATGGATAACCCATTAAAGAACTTTGTTTGTGCGCTTTCAGCTTTTTTTCGGCTTGATCGATTTGAATGAAATTTTCTGGAAATCTTAGGACATGTTTGAAGATTGCATATAAGAAATCTGTTTACCGTCTGATGTCTAGAACCGGAGTTATGACCAAAAATGTAACTCACATGTTTGTTATTGGTTTATTTAATTTAATTTAATTTAATTTTAACTATATGCCTGTAAGACCTAAGGTCTTTTAAATTCAACCTGAATTGCACGGCACTAGTTTGGCACAGTGTGTTTGAGAACCAGGTATTGAATATCTCATTTTAACCCATGGGCGGCATCCAATTAAAATTGGAGGTATAGAAAAGAATGCGCCTAGCATGGGGATCGATTCCACACGTCCTAGTTAGCAATCAAGCACTTTATCCACTGCGCCATTGCCACCCACAGTGTAAATAGTGTGTTTTTTTTTTGTGTTTTGTATACACACACTACATTTTGGTTTCTCTTTATTGCCGCGTGTATGCACACAACAGCATTTGATTCCCATTAAATGGATTTTGATATTTTATTTGTCGGTTGTCTAGAATATTCCATGGATTTTTTGGACGACTTAAAGGTGGAAAATTCGTTGTGAAGCTTGGAAAATTTTGGTTTATTGTGAAACTCATTGAGATAGAAGACGTTTTGAATGGAGAAGTTTATGATATATACATTAGATGACGGTGTGCTGCGATCAATGCCACAACCCGATAGATTGCGTTATACATTGACTTAGGCTGTGCGCGATTTGACAATGGTCCTTTTCGCATAATAATTTTCTATTCAGCAAATGTGCTATTTTTCTTGCTGCAATTGATTCCAGTTTTGCGTATTATTACACTGTTTCCGATCTAACCTTGGACGACTTACACTTCTGGCAATAATTAATCAGATTGTCCGTGATAATCAAACACAAGAGGTACGTG
Organism: Philhelius pedissequus; assembly: GCA_910595825.1. Lineage (NCBI taxonomy): Eukaryota > Metazoa > Arthropoda > Insecta > Diptera > Syrphidae > Philhelius > Philhelius pedissequus. The sequence continues at coordinate 62,734,659 of OU343162.1, forward strand.
CGGAAGAAATAAATGGAGACGTGTCCATATTGCACAGCTTCAAACTGTACAATCACCACCACAAATTCGACAACAAGTTATTAAAAGAAGAAAAGTAGTAAATGTAGACTTGAATGCTGCTTTGGAATACGATTCCGCAATCGCATTTACTTTCTCGATGCTCCTGGTGGGACATGCAAGACATTCGTCATTTAATTGATTCTAGCAACAATTAAGCCAAGATTTCTTTCGTTGCCTGTTGCATCCTATGGCCTATATGGCATTGCTTCCACATTGTTGGAAGGCGGTCGAAGTGCCCATTCTGCTTTGAAGCTAGGGATGAATTTTCTCACGGTTGACAAGCCAATAGCCTGCACAATGACCAAGAATTCGGCGACAGTGATAATGATGGGAGAATACAAAATCATAATTTGGGATAAATGCACGATGGCGTATAAATGAGCTTTGGAGCCAGTTCACCTAACAAGGAAGGATTTACAGGGTGATTCGAGATGATTTGGTGGGGATATGATATTGCTCAGCGGAGATTTTCGTCAAACACTTCCCGTCATCCCGAAATCTACTGCTGCCGATGAATTTAATGCATGCTTGAAATCGTCGTCTTTGTCCCGGCATGTCAATAAGTTGAAATTGACCACAAATATGAGTGGCATTGCAGAACGACCCATCGGCTTCTGAATTCGCAGGATAACCGCTAACGCTTGGTAATGGTTAAATTCCTGTTGATGTCTCTACTGGATTTATATCATTCGCGGCTAATTTTTGCGTGTTAATAACGTCGTAGGAGAAGCTCATCACCAAAGTAAAGTATTCCCGGGCATTGTAAAAAATTATAGGTAAAAATCTCTATTGGAGTTGTGAACGGCCAATACTAACAGCGAAGAAAAAGGACGTCGTCGATAGCTTGGTAAACAGTCTTTGTTATTTGTTCTTGAGCCGGAAAACAAATCGAAAAACATATTATATCAATCTCTACTGATTTTAATATCTGTGTTTTGTTATAGCTCTGCAGTTCATTTTAATGTATGCTACACACTGTCAGTTTTTTACATCATTTCTGCTGGAATAATGAAAAAAATGATAATATGTAGATGTAAATGATAAATGATGAATAAAATGATGAGAGCAATTACGAAGATCAAAATTTTTCCTGGGTATGGCTGGAATGATGGAATGAAATGATGGTGTGTAGGACATGTGTAAATGATAATGTGTAGCATCAAATGAAACGTTCAGAAATGACAGTTTTGGAATGTCATTTAAGAAATGAGAGTGTGTACCCTAATTTATGCGTTAAATTGGGGCGAGACGAAGTTCGCCTGGTACGCTAGTTATGTCTTAATATATTAAGTTTAAACATCTTAGGTGTAGAAATACACATTTTTACTTTACATCCTTATTTGAAATTACACATAAAATATTTAACATAACTTGCACATTAAATATTTAGAATTAATACGTGCGTAAAAATACTGCAATTATGGTAGACAATAAGTTTCCGCGCTTTATAACAGTAAAATTACACGATTAATTTTTAGAGTGAATAGTTTACAGTCTGACAATTGATTGTCAAATGGTCATCTGTCAAAGTAAACACGATATTTTTTTTGTCTCTCTGAAAAAGTTCTAAAAACTGTGTGAAGAATGTTCAATTCCTAAACGAATACTAGTTTAAATATCAACTAAGCAATAGCCTAACGTGTTAAATATTCCGCTGAGTAAGTTATAATAATTAAGTCACTTCCAAGCTAAGAAATAAGTTCACATAAAATGCTAACCTCTAAATTCTAAAAAATGGAATATTGAATATGTCTCCAGAACATCCAGGAAACGAGAAGAGCTTAAGTAATTTTCAGAAAAATTCCAATATGAACGCTGTCCTTGGAATAAGTGAATACAGAATGCAGGAAATGCTGATTGAAGACAACAAGGCTCTAGTCGCCTAACTAGCCTTAAAATCAGACTTGCAGGCAATGTATCAAAATATCCAGGATCTGAATATACGTCACGATTAGATTTCGCAGAAAGTTACTCATTTAGAATTACGTAATAAGCAACTTGAAGATCAGTTGGACAAATTGCTACAAAATAAAATGAACGACTGGGTCGTACAAACTTACTCTTGTAACTAACAACTTTAGTGTAGCTAACTACTGACGCTGTTCGTAGGTATAAGTTGTCTAGTTACCCTTTGCAGGATTAAGGCCGATGTAGGTGAGATAACCCTGATTGTTAAGAAAATGAATTGTGGAATACATATGATTCAAGGAATGGCTACCTACAAATATATATTTAAAGGGATTTGAATTATGAGAATTAGGAAGGTATTATGTACCTACCTATATATAGAGAACCTAGGTATGCTGTATAGGTGGGTAAAAATATTTTTTAAACTTATAAAAACTGCCAAAACCATCACTTTAATCGGTTTCTCGGAAAAAGCAAGAAATCCATTAGATACCACCGATCAATGAAAATTTTATAAAAAAAAAAGTATCTCGAAAATTGTAGGACGGATTATGATGAAATCCGGTTTTTTATTTCTAGTTTATTGAAAACAAATGTTTTTTGAAATTTTGGTGTGCAATTTTTTACAGTTTATTAATATACACGTGACAATAAAATTTAAAATAATTTTTTTGAGTAGTTTTAAAAATATTGATTTTTCAAAATAAAAAAATAAAACACTAATTTTAATTATAAAAAAAAAGTTATTTGAAATTTTAATATGCAGAATTAGTTTGACTACCTAGGTCTTCCTAGATATAAAATTTGACAGAAATCCAATGTACAGTTACCGAGAAAGCAAAACATTTAAAAAACCGTTATATGAAAAGCACCATTAATAGACTTTTCCTGTAAACGTGGTTCATATCAAATGATAGCTATTACCAACAAAAAAAATCTCAAACATTTTTATCAAAATCGGTGGAGCCGTTTTCGAGAAAAATAAGATTTTCCTTCAAGGTCATATGGCAGGTACCGTTATTTTTAGGCCTAAAAATAAAATTTCAATTTCCCCTCTGAGGAATGCCAAAATAATCACACATCACAATTTTGATGGTAATCGCTTACACCGTTTACAGACGGACAGACAGACATTGTTTGTCGATCACTTTTTTAGGCTATGATCGTAATGTCATGTTTGATTGATAGACTTTTTTTTACGAAAGCATAACTTGCCTTATAGTACCTATAATCGCAAGTAAAAATACTGAGTCGAATCTTGTTGTTCGATTACATGTTGAGGAGCATACTCGCAGGGCTAATAGATGTAAATAAGCCAAACTTAGTTGTTGAATCGGCCTACGCTGTCCATAGCAGAAATGTCAACAACGCCACAATAATTGTTAAAATGAAATCCTGTGAAGCTGCGTGGAACGTGCTGTGGAAGACTAGTACACTGAAAGGGATAAGTATTAGCTTTAATAAGGATCTGCCTTTCAACATTCGCCAGAGACGTACGAAGCTCATCCCGATCATGAAGGAACTTCGTGGGAAAAACCCAAACGTGAAGGTGGCATTAAGAGATGACAAACTTCTGGTAGATAATAAAACATTTACCTTGGATTCCTCGAAAGGGTTGATTTGTGATGAAAACAATGGAGTTTCGGAGACATTCCTTTAATACAAAAAATAATAATTATGAATAGACCTGCAAATAAAAACAAAACGTATGTAACTTTGACATCTAATGTCACTAAGGACAGTGCTGCCAAGAGGGCCAATGAATCAATAAAAATAAGTTTACGACACTTTTTTGTTTTTATTTTTTTATTGATGTCATATGTGAAGCAAAATCCATTAATCAACAAACAACAATAATTTGCAAATTTGGTTTCACATATGACGTCAATAAGGTAAGAAAAACAAAGAAGTGTAGTAAAATGTTTACTTTGATTCATGAGCAACCACTACAGGTAATACTTTGGCTATACCCATAATCTCCAACTGGAGTTCACACGTTGCATGATGTGTGCCTGGCTACCAAAGTGAAAACGGAAACCTTTTAGAATATAAGAAATTTTAAGTTGCAATATCTCAGGCTTAAAAAACAAAACTGATTTTGCGATTTTTTTAACTATATGTATTAAGATTTTTGATATTTTTTTTTACTATTTGAAACTCACCTCTTACAAGGAAATGAAAGTAGATTTACAGCCCGATTCTCCCCCTTGTGACGAATCACAAGCCCTTGTGACTATTTCTTGTGAGGATTATTGTGACTCGATAATATTTATCGAACTCTTCCCCAATCGTCACAAGAAAACAACGAAACTCACCACAGCTAAAGGTGAATTGTGTAGTGGCATTATTGGAACCACTGAATATTAAAAACAAAATAAAAATTGATGCAGATTAATTATTATAGATGTAATAATTAAGTTAAACAAATATGTATAAATGAATTTATTTTTGTTTAAGCAAAGAAACAACAATCAAAGAGAATCTGTTTCATTAATTTTCAAACAAGAAAATGTAAAATGATTTAATATGTATTTGATCTGGAATGGTATAGGATGAACAGAATACCTACAGGCAATCACACTATTGTGTGATTACTGATAAAGTGCTTATTAAGGATGCTCTGACACTTTTTTCTTCTCTCTCTCTCTTAGTCGCTGCTGAAGCCATCATCTCAAATTAAAGTTTCATATTTCTGTTTTCTTCATGTTGGGATATAAAATAAATTGTTTCACAAAATATTATATCGAATGTCGCATCGAAATGTCGAAACTCAAACTATTTCTGAGTTGTGACCTGCTCTGAAGTAGATCACAATTCCGATTGTTTTTATGACTCTCACAAGTTGTGACTTTTGGGGAGAATCCGAAAAAGTCACAAAATTAATTTCACCTCTGCTTTAGAGCTGTGTCAATCGTTCATTTTTAAAGATTCAATCGTTCAAATGTCATTCATTTCAAAGATTCGGTCTTTTCAATCGTTCATTTTTTCAATCAATCATTTGTTACAGTTGCGACCCATATGGAAACATTTTTGAATTGAAACTATCACATGGTTTGATGTGTGTGAAGTCAATCAATCTATTACTTTCATTCACCAGATATACATATGTATGTGCATATGTAATGTGGTTGATCCGAATGTTTGTGAAATTTAACTGATGCTTTAAAAAAAAATTAGGAACAAAATTGGTAAAAACACACCTACATTTGTTTAAAGGTATTTCTTTAGTTTCGAGTAAGCAAACCATTAACCCATAAACATTATGGAAAAATAAAGAGAATATCTAATACATACATATTTCATTTCCATTCAGTTTCGTTCGTTCTTTAGAACGGGTCATAAAGATCGAATCAATCACGATTGACACAGCTCTACTCTGCTTGTGACTTGTGAGGTATCAGTGATCTTGGGCAGAATCGGGCTATTAGACATATTTTTATAAATTATGAGATCCGCTGGGCTCCTGCCATTGGCCTCGTTCGGTGCGCGGCCGATAGGCTATCCAAGATACCTTTGTAGCGGATTTATTTTCGAACGATTCAGCATTGTATTTATATCTACATAGTACTACCATGGAACATGAAAATCTGTTTATGAGCGCGCCTGTTCAGATGGCGCTTGTGTCTAAAAATTTGCCTTTGCCGGCAATTTTTTGAGAGCGGGGTAGAGAAATAAAAGAGGGAAAAGAAGAGATGAGGTAGTTTCATTTCTGTTCTTATAGCAATACTGAATAAAAGCGAGAAAACCAAATGTGGTATATTTTTTTGACATCACATTTGTAGTTTACTATTTTATATGAGGATAAGGCAAAGAGGAATATAAATACAATGAATTTATGAATGGATTTTATTTTTCGTTTTGCCTTAATGTAGCAAAGTAAGTAATTTTGTTACTTCCATCGCTTATTGATTCTTCATACGTGAATACGTACCTACAACGATATATACGTATTATAAGTTAGTTACTGAATTGTTGGGGTAGTTTGGATGTGTACCTACATGTTTGGATTTTAGTTTTTTATGATTTGGATTTGGTGAAAAGATGAAATTATTCTAAAAAATTTTAAGTACCTAGGTATTATTTTATTTAGCCTTTTAGAGTTGATTTCTTCTGATATATGGTAGGTACTTTACCAAAAGCGGCTCAGTCGCGCTTAAAACAATCGTAGGTAGGTAAATTAACATTTATAATGTATAAGACAAATGTACTTACATACACACCTAACTATTCTTACTTACGATTATAGGTAGGTACTAGGCAAGTTATGCATTCGTAAAAAACAAGAAAAAAATTCTAACAATCAAACATGACATTACGATCATAGAGAAGCCTCGACAAAAAATGTCTGTCTGTAATGTATAACGAGCTGCAGCCTAAACGGCTTGAGCGATTACCTTCAAATTTGGTACGTGGGTATTTGTTTGGCATTCCTCAGAGGGGAAATTGAAATTTTATTTTTAGACCTAAAAATGAAGGTACCTGCCATACAACCGTTAAGGAAGTGCTTATTTTTCTCAGCTCCAACGATTTTTTGCGTTTTTAGGTAACGGTATACATTGGATTTATCTCAAATTTTATATCTGAGAAGATCTAGGTAGCTAAACCAATTCTGCATATCAAAATTTGAATAAGTTTTTTTTCTAATTAAAATTAATTTTTGAATGAATTTTATTTTTTTATTTAAATAGGCTGCATGTGGGCGATGTATGTCCTAGAAACTAGGTCACGTATCTGTTATAGCTTTTATCTACTATAAGTGCTTTCCTGTTATGTTAAATTATTTTATGTTTTTTTAACATATTTAAGGTTGTTAAGTATAGGTAGGTATTAAAACTTTAAAATAAGAAAAACTTAAAAAAAACATATTATTAAAATACAGTACCTATATTAAAAAAACAGGAATGAATAAGGAAGTCTTAATAAACGTTTAGGACTTATTCCATATGGTGTGTGCAATAATACAACAGAATTTCTGATATTTCACATTTAAAAACTTAGTCTTTCGCTTAAACCATCGAAGACGGTGGTTTAGTGAAGGAATAAGAATTGACATTAAGATAAAAATGTACATGGACATATTCAAATCAGGACTGGATCGTACGAACTTGCTCTTGTAGCTAACAACTTAGTAGGTAGGTATAACATATGCAGGTTCAAATAGAATAATAAATTGTTGAATGGTACCTACCTACAAATGTATATTTAAATGGATTTATTTTTAATTATTAGGAAGGTAAAGCTATATTTTATGTACATACATTCATAGAAGGAAAATATGTATGTAAATATGTACATATAATAGTGAAAGTGAAATATATATGTAGGTGGGTATGTATCAGTGGCGAGGCGTGAATAATTTCAAAAAGTAGTTCGAAGAAAATTAGTCACCAAAAATTAAATTTCGGAAGTTTACTTGAAATTATTTCGTTCAATGCATAAGTTAGTATAAAACCATAAGGTTCAGCAATTTAAACCAAATTTGTTATACCTTAAGTCATTTAAGTTAAATGTAACAATGAGCTTAATGCATAATAAAAGCGGTTTCGCAAGAAAACTTTTTGGCGGATGCAAATATAATATCTTAAATAAATTTATTGTTAAGTTAAAAATTTGAGGGAATGTATCACGCAATATTTCGTTTTCTAAAAGGTTATGAAGTGCTAAAACGTCAAGTTGTCGGAGAGAAGAAATTGTATACAAAACTTTAAGTTCATTTTTTAAAGCTGTAAAATCAAAAAGTCCAGGGCGAAAATTTATTAAAGAAGATATTTTTAAATTTTGATTGGAAACTTCGAAATTATCATATTATAATTTACTAAGTAAATCTAAAAAAATAAATTCGTGAAAGTTTTATATCTTGTATTTATTTGGGATATAATACTGTCTTTTATTTCTACAAAACGACGTTTGTAACGTGTTTTGCAATCAATTTCGAGCAATTCTCGTTTTTGTGGTGTTTCCGCGCAATCGCTTATGCTTTCCAAAATGGATTTAAATTTATTAAAAGAGTCAGAGCTATGCCAAGACTCAAAATTTTCGATTTCTCTTTTTGCAAATTCAACATCCGTTTGCTAATTTTGAACCAATTGTAAAGAAAGTCAGTCTTAGCAAAAATTTCAGAAATACTATTAAGAAAAAAAAATTTAGTGCCTCTAATATAATTAACAAGCTCTCGGCAATAGAAAGCGAGTCAGTGTCCCATTCACTAGGGTTGTCTAATATTCTAATAAGAGTTAGAATTATATCTAATCTACAATTTAAAATGGCGTTTATTATCCGCGAATGATAATACCAGCGAGTTTCCGATAACCCAGGCTTTCATCGGTTGGCTATTTGCTTTAAAAGTTTTGAACATTTAGTTGATTTGTTAAAAAAAATGGACAATAGTATTAACACTGCCAAGAAAAACTTTTAATTCCGATATATTTTTAAGTGATCGGGATTAAACTAAATTCAAAACGTGAGTTAGCCATTGGACAAGCATCAAGGACTTTCTTTTTAACACCACCCACTTCCCCAGACATAGCTGCCGTAAAATTCGCCAATTAGTTTGTCCTTGCAGGAGAATATATCAAGTACATATATTTAAAAATATGTGGCGAGACTCACTAACGTCAAAAAAAACCAAGAAACCTTTCTTCAATTCCGCCCTCCAAAAGGTACAGTAGAACAACTCTCCAAGCACTTGGAGAGTTGGAAAAAAGAGGTTAAGGAAACAAAACATTTTATTTAAATTACAAATCCCTGTCAATCAAGTATATATATATATATATATATATACATAAGTATACTTTTGTTATAATGAAACGTTAAAATAGGAAACGATAAACCATCTTTTCGTGCTTAAGCCTAGTACGCTGCTGATGCGAAACGAAATTTTTCGGTGGTCTCCACTAGGAGAGCGAAATGCTAACGAAAACCACAGCGGAAAAATATTTGCGGAGAGTTCTGTAAGCTGTCAAAAACAAATGACAAGTTGTAAAAAAAAAAGTAATTTTGTCACCAAATTATTTTTAGATGGAAAATTTTTTGTCGCCAAATTACTTTTAGATGTAATTTTCTTGAAATAAATCTTGGATTTAAAAATTGTTCTTGTTACACATAGAGGATTTAAAATAAAACTCAGAACCGTTTAAATGATGGAAATTAAGCAAATACTTTGGGACTTATTAACTGGTTTATCTGCCGATTTGATGAAATTTCTATCAATTTTAAGAAAATCAATTAAATAGGGAGGTAAACCACTCTATAATTCGAAAACTACGTCCTTCATTTGAATGGTGTAAACGGTTATGAGTTCTAATTTATGGTTTCTTACTAATTCCGGATACCATTTTCAAGTCCAAGAATTATTTAAAAAAAAAATATATATAAAGGAAACTTGGTGACAAAAATTAAATCTAAAAGTAATTTGGTGACAAAACTACTTTTGGTTTTGTTAATGCTTCCTTTGAAAGTATGAAGTTTTGATTCAAAAAGATATCGCTCGCCTTTATTGGACAACCCGTTCCAGAGATATAGTTCAAAACCTATTCACTGTTCACCTTGAAATACATAATCTGAAAATACTTTGAAGTGTATCTTTGGAACGGGTTATCCTAAAAACTTGGTTGATACCTTTTTGTAATCTACTCTTGATGCTCTCAAAATCAGCATCAAAAGTTTTTATGTAGAAGCCTTATTGCAAAAAATCACTCTTGAAATACGCATATTTAGAATGATGTATGCGTATTCCTGGAGCTATTTTTTTTAATACAACTTCTTTGCTAAAACTATTGATGCTTCCTTTGAAAGTATGAAGTGCTGATTCTAAAAAGATATCGCTCACCTTTATTGGACAACCCGTTCCAAAGATATAGTTCAAAAGCTATTCACTGTTCACCTTGAAATACATAATCTGAAAATACTTTGAAGTGTATCTTTGGAACGGGTTATCCAATAAAGGTGAGCGATATCTTTTTAGAATCAGCACTTCATACTTTCAAAGGAAGCATCAACATTTTTTGCAAAGAAGTTGTATTAAAAAAAAATAGCTCCAGGAATACGCATACATCATTCTAAATATGCGTATTTCAAGAGTGATTTTTTGCAATAAGGCTTCTACATAAAAACTTTTGATGCTGATTTTGAGAGCATCAAGAGTAGATTACAAAAAGGTATCAACCAAGTTTTTAGGATAACCCGTTCCAAAGATACACTTCAAAGTATTTTCAGATTATATATTCCAAGAGAACAGTGAATAGCTTTTAGAATATATTTTTGGAACGGGTTGCATTTTCACTTGTTCATCAGTGAGTTTTCTTAGTGGGTTTGTACTTGACCACTCTGCTACGCTGCGAATGCTCTTTGATCGATTCCCATTTTAACTATAGGTCTTGCTTCCTCAATTAATACTAACATCGAATGAATAGTAAAAATGCATGGCTTTATATGTCAAATCCCATTGACAAGTGACCAGCTTGCAAGCAGCTTGATTTGCTATCAAATTCACGAGCAGGGCATCTGCCATACGATGGTTTAATATACATTAAAAAAAAAAAACTTCTTAACTTGAAAAATAAGTTCTGGGGTATGGTATAAAATCGCCAATCAATGAGATCGGAAACAGGCTTTCTAAATACAGGTGGGTATCGTTTAAGATGGCCTTTTTGCAACCAAACATTATTGTGGTAACGGCAGCGGAAGGCCGCTTACCTTTAGCTTCCTTGTCCCGACTAGTCGGAAATTCATATTCGTACTGCCAGTAGCGGGCGGTCGATTTGATTTTTTCTTTGTGGCAATTGAGTTAATTTATGTGTTGAAAGTATGTAGTTAGAAATGGTGAGTGTTTTTTTTATATTTATATGGTGTCAAAGGTGGCATAGAATTTAAAAGTCGGAGTAACAAATGTATTTTAAAAATCATGACATGGACAGTTAATTGCAGAACAAATTACTGAATCTTGATTATAATATTTTTATTTAGTAGTCACTTAAAATAAATTAATTTTAAAAGGACATAGGTTATTTTTAATCTAAGCACTAGCACTAGGTATGAGAAAAGTCGATAGTTAGTTATAATCAGCACTCCAAATAAAGATCAGCTATATTTTGTTCGCCGATAAGATATGTGAAGGGTGTTCTTCTTTCCAACTTCCCATTTTCATTTTGCAGATTTAGTTTAGTCGATTTTGAAATTGGTTTTGATACAAAATTAGAATTGAATGTATTTTGAATAATTTAATACAGGAAATGCACAGAAAAACCAGACACTAGAGAAAGCACAAAGCCAAAGAAAAATCAAATAAGCATTACAAGAGCTGACTTTTTTTTTATAAAAAAAATGAAATGTCAAAATTTCGCAAGCAATTAATGTGCAGGTCAATTAAATTGAGAACGAAAAGAGTGGAGAATTGTACTAAGAAATCTACTACAGCTATCCACTAAAATTACACATTTCGTCGTTCAGCAGCGTACTGGAAAACGAAAAGTAGAACGAAATTTTTCGTTCATGATTTCGTCGTGTCATTTTTGTATGGGATTTTTCGTTTCGCATCAGCAGCGTACTAGGCTTTAATCTATTTTCATGGAAGGTTGAATGTTTTGAAAAATTTGAAAACAATCAAATGAACCGTTTTACAGAAAATCGAAAGCCAAAAAATGTTTTTTATTAGAGGTACCAAAAATAACCATTTTTTTTAAAGAAAAGATTACCAAAAACTACCTTTTCACTTTATTAATGAACTGATTAAAAAAACGGTGTATTATTTTCGAAAAAAAATTGACTAATAAATATTAGAACATAATTTAAAACAAAAACCAAACAAGCAAATAAATATTAAATTAGAATTTATTGACAAATAAAACAAACAAAATAAAACAAAAACCTTTTTTTTAATTGCGATACATTTGGTGTATATGTTTAGGCACAATTGGGTAATGTAATAAAAAAAAATGTATATACTCGTATTAAGATTTTCTTCAAACTCAGCATTCCAATGCTAGAAGCTGAAGCGATTTTCTTCAAACTTGGTAGACACATACTTACATAGTTTTGTTTTGTTCATCATTATGAAAATCCAATCGATCGTTAGAAGAAAAGCGAACGTTTTTTAATTGATTGATTTTGACACATGGAGTGAATATTCTACTGAACTATTCTCTTAGTTATCGGTCGAAAATCCAACTCGATTTTTTTAAATAAATGTGTGAAAATTAGTAATAGAAATACGCTAGCTTTCAGTGGAATTCTCCGTTGGTTATTCATAATAACGACAATATTAACTTACGCAGGCAAACTCCAAGTTCTAGTGCATACAAAAAAGAACCATGGAATCATTTTTTTACGATTTTCGAAATCCTCGATATGAATCAATTTTTTTTTTGCATTTTTGAAAAAAGTTAAAAATATTCATAGGCAATCTTCCGAATAGTTTTTAAAGTCAAATCCAATCCTGGTTGCAATAGGTGCACGTGAAATATAATTGTCCTACTGGAAAAAGAGATAAAAGGTTTTCTATTAAATATCTGTTATTAATATATAATGGAAACATTTTTTAATTTTAATTTTAAATGTTTGTAAATGAATAAAATATTTGTATATGTAGGTATTCCTTTCGGATTTATTTACATTATATTTCAATTCAATTTCAAGGCCTGATATATAATGTAATATGTGCAATTCAAATTTCAAATATGTAGGTGTAGAACCATTTTTCATATTTTATACTTTATCATTTTTGAATGAACCGATCAAAATAATTTTTTAAAAATGAAAATGCTTTCAAAAATGTTTAATAATTTTGCATATTCAAATTGCATATTCAATTGATAACTAGAATACCTACTTTCTAACAGCTTCAATTCTTACCTACATTAAAGTTGTTAGCAACAATATCCAGTTTGTACGATCCAGTAGTGGCGCATTTTATTATTATACGAATGCATTTTTACTCACTGCAGGTAGGTACCTACATACCTAGGTATTTTGATCTGAAAAAAATATTTTTATGTACCTACCTACCTATAGGTAGGTAACTACTATATAGGTATAAAGATATTTCACAATTTGTTCACCCAACATCACGAATTAACTTCAACTTCACAAACAAAAACACTTTATCACACAGAAATAAAAAAATACCGAATTGCATTTTTTTTACACACAACCGACGGAAAAATATATTTCACACACGTACCTACAATCGCCAAAGAAAAATTACACAAAATCTTGGTTAAAAAAACCAAAACAAAGCGAAATATACATACCTATGTATATCCTAAACAAAAGTAGGTCGAACGGGATACTTACTAATTGAAATTGGGATATTCTTCCTACATAGGTATTTTCTCCAGTTTATGATAAATGTGAAAGAAAAATGCAAAAAATATATTTTCTTTTATCCTGCTTTAGCTTTTTGCATTCTTCTCCCTCATTATCTATTTGTCTTACCTTATTTTTTATTTGTCAATCCTTCAAATTCTCGCTCTCTGAGAGTCTGTCCAATCAGCAGAGTTGTAAATCTGAGCGGTGTCACCAGAGGGCGCCTCGGACGTTCCGCTTCATGATAGTACTATGTAATATAAATACAATGGATTCAGGTAGCTTTCTCGTTATGTCAGTTGTATTGCATACACATCTGAAGTTTTGAATCAGCTGTTCCTCACATTTCCAAACGAATCTTAACGAATCCCATAATTTTTGGGTAGCTTGAGATTTGTGTTTGACAACATATGTTTAGTTCATCAGCCGTTTTTTCCTTAGGCGTTACAACAACACCAAGCAATCCGGATCGGTTAGGTTGTGCCATTGTATTTATATTACATAGTACTATCATGAAGCGGAACGTCCGAGGCGCCCTCTGGTGACACCGCTCAGATTTACAACTCTGCTGATTGGACAGACTCTCAGAGAGCGAGAATTTGAAGGATTGACAAATAAAAAATAAGGTAAGACAAATAGATAATGAGGGAGAAGAATGCAAAAAGCTAAAGCAGGATAAAAGAAAATATATTTTTTGCATTTTTCTTTCACATTTATCATAAACTGGAGAAAATACCTATGTAGGAAGAATATCCCAATTTCAATTAGTAAGTATCCCGTTCGACCTACTTTTGTTTAGGATATACATAGGTATGTATATTTCGCTTTGTTTTGGTTTTTTTAACCAAGATTTTGTGTAATTTTTCTTTGGCGATTGTAGGTACGTGTGTGAAATATATTTTTCCGTCGGTTGTGTGTAAAAAAAATGCAATTCGGTATTTTTTTATTTCTGTGTGATAAAGTGTTTTTGTTTGTGAAGTTGAAGTTAATTCGTGATGTTGGGTGAACAAATTGTGAAATATCTTTATACCTATATAGTAGTTACCTACCTATAGGTAGGTAGGTACATAAAAATATTTTTTTCAGATCAAAATACCTAGGTATGTAGGTACCTACCTGCAGTGAGTAAAAATGCATTCGTATAATAATAAAATGCGCCACTACTGGATCGTACAAACTGGATATTGTTGCTAACAACTTTAATGTAGGTAAGAATTGAAGCTGTTAGAAAGTAGGTATTCTAGTTATCAATTGAATATGCAATTTGAATATGCAAAATTATTAAACATTTTTGAAAGCATTTTCATTTTTAAAAAATTATTTTGATCGGTTCATTCAAAAATGATAAAGTATAAAATATGAAAAATGGTTCTACACCTACATATTTGAAATTTGAATTGCACATATTACATTATATATCAGGCCTTGAAATTGAATTGAAATATAATGTAAATAAATCCGAAAGGAATACCTACATATACAAATATTTTATTCATTTACAAACATTTAAAATTAAAATTAAAAAATGTTTCCATTATATATTAATAACAGATATTTAATAGAAAACCTTTTATCTCTTTTTCCAGTAGGACAATTATATTTCACGTGCACCTATTGCAACCAGGATTGGATTTGACTTTAAAAACTATTCGGAAGATTGCCTATGAATATTTTTAACTTTTTTCAAAAATGCAAAAAAAAAATTGATTCATATCGAGGATTTCGAAAATCGTAAAAAAATGATTCCATGGTTCTTTTTTGTATGCACTAGAACTTGGAGTTTGCCTGCGTAAGTTAATATTGTCGTTATTATGAATAACCAACGGAGAATTCCACTGAAAGCTAGCGTATTTCTATTACTAATTTTCACACATTTATTTAAAAAAATCGAGTTGGATTTTCGACCGATAACTAAGAGAATAGTTCAGTAGAATATTCACTCCATGTGTCAAAATCAATCAATTAAAAAACGTTCGCTTTTCTTCTAACGATCGATTGGATTTTCATAATGATGAACAAAACAAAACTATGTAAGTATGTGTCTACCAAGTTTGAAGAAAATCGCTTCAGCTTCTAGCATTGGAATGCTGAGTTTGAAGAAAATCTTAATACGAGTATATACATTTTTTTTTATTACATTACCCAATTGTGCCTAAACATATACACCAAATGTATCGCAATTAAAAAAAAGGTTTTTGTTTTATTTTGTTTGTTTTATTTGTCAATAAATTCTAATTTAATATTTATTTGCTTGTTTGGTTTTTGTTTTAAATTATGTTCTAATATTTATTAGTCAATTTTTTTTCGAAAATAATACACCGTTTTTTTAATCAGTTCATTAATAAAGTGAAAAGGTAGTTTTTGGTAATCTTTTCTTTAAAAAAAATGGTTATTTTTGGTACCTCTAATAAAAAACATTTTTTGGCTTTCGATTTTCTGTAAAACGGTTCATTTGATTGTTTTCAAATTTTTCAAAACATTCAACCTTCCATGAAAATAGATTAAAGCCTAGTACGCTGCTGATGCGAAACGAAAAATCCCATACAAAAATGACACGACGAAATCATGAACGAAAAATTTCGTTCTACTTTTCGTTTTCCAGTACGCTGCTGAACGACGAAATGTGTAATTTTAGTGGATAGCTGTAGTAGATTTCTTAGTACAATTCTCCACTCTTTTCGTTCTCAATTTAATTGACCTGCACATTAATTGCTTGCGAAATTTTGACATTTCATTTTTTTTATAAAAAAAAAGTCAGCTCTTGTAATGCTTATTTGATTTTTCTTTGGCTTTGTGCTTTCTCTAGTGTCTGGTTTTTCTGTGCATTTCCTGTATTAAATTATTCAAAATACATTCAATTCTAATTTTGTATCAAAACCAATTTCAAAATCGACTAAACTAAATCTGCAAAATGAAAATGGGAAGTTGGAAAGAAGAACACCCTTCACATATCTTATCGGCGAACAAAATATAGCTGATCTTTATTTGGAGTGCTGATTATAACTAACTATCGACTTTTCTCATACCTAGTGCTAGTGCTTAGATTAAAAATAACCTATGTCCTTTTAAAATTAATTTATTTTAAGTGACTACTAAATAAAAATATTATAATCAAGATTCAGTAATTTGTTCTGCAATTAACTGTCCATGTCATGATTTTTAAAATACATTTGTTACTCCGACTTTTAAATTCTATGCCACCTTTGACACCATATAAATATAAAAAAAACACTCACCATTTCTAACTACATACTTTCAACACATAAATTAACTCAATTGCCACAAAGAAAAAATCAAATCGACCGCCCGCTACTGGCAGTACGAATATGAATTTCCGACTAGTCGGGACAAGGAAGCTAAAGGTAAGCGGCCTTCCGCTGCCGTTACCACAATAATGTTTGGTTGCAAAAAGGCCATCTTAAACGATACCCACCTGTATTTAGAAAGCCTGTTTCCGATCTCATTGATTGGCGATTTTATACCATACCCCAGAACTTATTTTTCAAGTTAAGAAGTTTTTTTTTTTTAATGTATATTAAACCATCGTATGGCAGATGCCCTGCTCGTGAATTTGATAGCAAATCAAGCTGCTTGCAAGCTGGTCACTTGTCAATGGGATTTGACATATAAAGCCATGCATTTTTACTATTCATTCGATGTTAGTATTAATTGAGGAAGCAAGACCTATAGTTAAAATGGGAATCGATCAAAGAGCATTCGCAGCGTAGCAGAGTGGTCAAGTACAAACCCACTAAGAAAACTCACTGATGAACAAGTGAAAATGCAACCCGTTCCAAAAATATATTCTAAAAGCTATTCACTGTTCTCTTGGAATATATAATCTGAAAATACTTTGAAGTGTATCTTTGGAACGGGTTATCCTAAAAACTTGGTTGATACCTTTTTGTAATCTACTCTTGATGCTCTCAAAATCAGCATCAAAAGTTTTTATGTAGAAGCCTTATTGCAAAAAATCACTCTTGAAATACGCATATTTAGAATGATGTATGCGTATTCCTGGAGCTATTTTTTTTTAATACAACTTCTTTGCAAAAAATGTTGATGCTTCCTTTGAAAGTATGAAGTGCTGATTCTAAAAAGATATCGCTCACCTTTATTGGATAACCCGTTCCAAAGATACACTTCAAAGTATTTTCAGATTATGTATTTCAAGGTGAACAGTGAATAGTTTTTGAACTATATCTTTGGAACGGGTTGTCCAATAAAGGTGAGCGATATCTTTTTAGAATCAGCACTTCATACTTTCAAAGGAAGCATCAATAGTTTTAGCAAAGAAGTTGTATTAAAAAAAATAGCTCCAGGAATACGCATACATCATTCTAAATATGCGTATTTCAAGAGTGATTTTTTGCAATAAGGCTTCTACATAAAAACTTTTGATGCTGATTTTGAGAGCATCAAGAGTAGATTACAAAAAGGTATCAACCAAGTTTTTAGGATAACCCGTTCCAAAGATACACTTCAAAGTATTTTCAGATTATGTATTTCAAGGTGAACAGTGAATAGGTTTTGAACTATATCTCTGGAACGGGTTGTCCAATAAAGGCGAGCGATATCTTTTTGAATCAAAACTTCATACTTTCAAAGGAAGCATTAACAAAACCAAAAGTAGTTTTGTCACCAAATTACTTTTAGATTTAATTTTTGTCACCAAGTTTCCTTTATATATATTTTTTTTTTAAATAATTCTTGGACTTGAAAATGGTATCCGGAATTAGTAAGAAACCATAAATTAGAACTCATAACCGTTTACACCATTCCAATGAAGGACGTAGTTTTCGAATTATAGAGTGGTTTACCTCCCTATTTAATTGATTTTCTTAAAATTGATAGAAATTTCATCAAATCGGCAGATAAACCAGTTAATAAGTCCCAAAGTATTTGCTTAATTTCCATCATTTAAACGGTTCTGAGTTTTATTTTAAATCCTCTATGTGTAACAAGAACAATTTTTAAATCCAAGATTTATTTCAAGAAAATTACATCTAAAAGTAATTTGGCGACAAAAAATTTTCCATCTAAAAATAATTTGGTGACAAAATTACTTTTTTTTTTACAACTTGTCATTTGTTTTTGACAGCTTACAGAACTCTCCGCAAATATTTTTCCGCTGTGGTTTTCGTTAGCATTTCGCTCTCCTAGTGGAGACCACCGAAAAATTTCGTTTCGCATCAGCAGCGTACTAGGCTTAAGCACGAAAAGATGGTTTATCGTTTCCTATTTTAACGTTTCATTATAACAAAAGTATACTTATGTATATATATATATATATATATATACTTGATTGACAGGGATTTGTAATTTAAATAAAATGTTTTGTTTCCTTAACCTCTTTTTTCCAACTCTCCAAGTGCTTGGAGAGTTGTTCTACTGTACCTTTTGGAGGGCGGAATTGAAGAAAGGTTTCTTGGTTTTTTTTGACGTTAGTGAGTCTCGCCACATATTTTTAAATATATGTACTTGATATATTCTCCTGCAAGGACAAACTAATTGGCGAATTTTACGGCAGCTATGTCTGGGGAAGTGGGTGGTGTTAAAAAGAAAGTCCTTGATGCTTGTCCAATGGCTAACTCACGTTTTGAATTTAGTTTAATCCCGATCACTTAAAAATATATCGGAATTAAAAGTTTTTCTTGGCAGTGTTAATACTATTGTCCATTTTTTTTAACAAATCAACTAAATGTTCAAAACTTTTAAAGCAAATAGCCAACCGATGAAAGCCTGGGTTATCGGAAACTCGCTGGTATTATCATTCGCGGATAATAAACGCCATTTTAAATTGTAGATTAGATATAATTCTAACTCTTATTAGAATATTAGACAACCCTAGTGAATGGGACACTGACTCGCTTTCTATTGCCGAGAGCTTGTTAATTATATTAGAGGCACTAAATTTTTTTTTCTTAATAGTATTTCTGAAATTTTTGCTAAGACTGACTTTCTTTACAATTGGTTCAAAATTAGCAAACGGATGTTGAATTTGCAAAAAGAGAAATCGAAAATTTTGAGTCTTGGCATAGCTCTGACTCTTTTAATAAATTTAAATCCATTTTGGAAAGCATAAGCGATTGCGCGGAAACACCACAAAAACGAGAATTGCTCGAAATTGATTGCAAAACACGTTACAAACGTCGTTTTGTAGAAATAAAAGACAGTATTATATCCCAAATAAATACAAGATATAAAACTTTCACGAATTTATTTTTTTAGATTTACTTAGTAAATTATAATATGATAATTTCGAAGTTTCCAATCAAAATTTAAAAATATCTTCTTTAATAAATTTTCGCCCTGGACTTTTTGATTTTACAGCTTTAAAAAATGAACTTAAAGTTTTGTATACAATTTCTTCTCTCCGACAACTTGACGTTTTAGCACTTCATAACCTTTTAGAAAACGAAATATTGCGTGATACATTCCCTCAAATTTTTAACTTAACAATAAATTTATTTAAGATATTATATTTGCATCCGCCAAAAAGTTTTCTTGCGAAACCGCTTTTATTATGCATTAAGCTCATTGTTACATTTAACTTAAATGACTTAAGGTATAACAAATTTGGTTTAAATTGCTGAACCTTATGGTTTTATACTAACTTATGCATTGAACGAAATAATTTCAAGTAAACTTCCGAAATTTAATTTTTGGTGACTAATTTTCTTCGAACTACTTTTTGAAATTATTCACGCCTCGCCACTGATACATACCCACCTACATATATATTTCACTTTCACTATTATATGTACATATTTACATACATATTTTCCTTCTATGAATGTATGTACATAAAATATAGCTTTACCTTCCTAATAATTAAAAATAAATCCATTTAAATATACATTTGTAGGTAGGTACCATTCAACAATTTATTATTCTATTTGAACCTGCATATGTTATACCTACCTACTAAGTTGTTAGCTACAAGAGCAAGTTCGTACGATCCAGTCCTGATTTGAATATGTCCATGTACATTTTTATCTTAATGTCAATTCTTATTCCTTCACTAAACCACCGTCTTCGATGGTTTAAGCGAAAGACTAAGTTTTTAAATGTGAAATATCAGAAATTCTGTTGTATTATTGCACACACCATATGGAATAAGTCCTAAACGTTTATTAAGACTTCCTTATTCATTCCTGTTTTTTTAATATAGGTACTGTATTTTAATAATATGTTTTTTTTAAGTTTTTCTTATTTTAAAGTTTTAATACCTACCTATACTTAACAACCTTAAATATGTTAAAAAAACATAAAATAATTTAACATAACAGGAAAGCACTTATAGTAGATAAAAGCTATAACAGATACGTGACCTAGTTTCTAGGACATACATCGCCCACATGCAGCCTATTTAAATAAAAAAATAAAATTCATTCAAAAATTAATTTTAATTAGAAAAAAAACTTATTCAAATTTTGATATGCAGAATTGGTTTAGCTACCTAGATCTTCTCAGATATAAAATTTGAGATAAATCCAATGTATACCGTTACCTAAAAACGCAAAAAATCGTTGGAGCTGAGAAAAATAAGCACTTCCTTAACGGTTGTATGGCAGGTACCTTCATTTTTAGGTCTAAAAATAAAATTTCAATTTCCCCTCTGAGGAATGCCAAACAAATACCCACGTACCAAATTTGAAGGTAATCGCTCAAGCCGTTTAGGCTGCAGCTCGTTATACATTACAGACAGACATTTTTTGTCGAGGCTTCTCTATGATCGTAATGTCATGTTTGATTGTTAGAATTTTTTTCTTGTTTTTTACGAATGCATAACTTGCCTAGTACCTACCTATAATCGTAAGTAAGAATAGTTAGGTGTGTATGTAAGTACATTTGTCTTATACATTATAAATGTTAATTTACCTACCTACGATTGTTTTAAGCGCGACTGAGCCGCTTTTGGTAAAGTACCTACCATATATCAGAAGAAATCAACTCTAAAAGGCTAAATAAAATAATACCTAGGTACTTAAAATTTTTTAGAATAATTTCATCTTTTCACCAAATCCAAATCATAAAAAACTAAAATCCAAACATGTAGGTACACATCCAAACTACCCCAACAATTCAGTAACTAACTTATAATACGTATATATCGTTGTAGGTACGTATTCACGTATGAAGAATCAATAAGCGATGGAAGTAACAAAATTACTTACTTTGCTACATTAAGGCAAAACGAAAAATAAAATCCATTCATAAATTCATTGTATTTATATTCCTCTTTGCCTTATCCTCATATAAAATAGTAAACTACAAATGTGATGTCAAAAAAATATACCACATTTGGTTTTCTCGCTTTTATTCAGTATTGCTATAAGAACAGAAATGAAACTACCTCATCTCTTCTTTTCCCTCTTTTATTTCTCTACCCCGCTCTCAAAAAATTGCCGGCAAAGGCAAATTTTTAGACACAAGCGCCATCTGAACAGGCGCGCTCATAAACAGATTTTCATGTTCCATGGTAGTACTATGTAGATATAAATACAATGGGTTGTGCCACCGAACGAGGCCATTGTATATACATATATTTCTATAGTACTCTCATGAAGTGATTCGACTGCATCTAGTTTATCCAAGGATTGTATTGCTCTTTATTAAAATTGGAGAGTTGGGAGACAAGAGAATATGGATATAGTCCAAAGAAATAGTAAAAAGGGCAGAACAGGAATACTGTATGCTAACTCATGAGAGTTCGAGCGAGAGAAAATAAACAGCCAATTTTGTATCGAATCAAATAAAATGCAAAAAAATAGAAGATAGAAGAACGGGAAAAGTAATGGAGTGCAAGATTGTATTTGTACATGCATAAATGTAGGTAGGTATAGAAACATAAAATATTGAAGAAGGGAAAGATTTTTATTAATGAAGTTTTCCTTGCCTTGTGGACGATTTGTTATGATAAAAAAAGAAACCTACGTACATACATAGTAGGTAGTTATGGTAAAATATAAAACCGAAAATGGATAACCCATTATTTAGAATCATTCATGCTTTCCACTCACAAAAAATATTTTCTTGTAGGTTATAAGGAATGTTTTATTTTGTAGGATATGTAGGTATATTCCATAAAATTGAAGTAAGTAGGTAGTATATGTGGGTACTTTCATCCATATGTAGGTATGCAAAATAAACACCTTGCTTTTTTTTATAATAAACGGTTCTAAAAATCGTATGTATCTTTAATATTTAAATTGTTTAAGTAAATGTTGGATAGGTACATAGGTAGGTATATGTATGCACTTATCTGACTTAATTTTGTGAGCAACACAAATGTCTTGGCGTGACGATGGGTAAATGGTTTTATTTGGGAAAGATTTGATGAAGTTTTAAAGAATGTTGAGAGTGCCAAGCAATTTTGTCTTGGAAGGGCAAACCTTTTTTTGGGATAGATGATTTTTTATGTAGACTATATGCAGGTACTAATTGCTTAGTGCAATTGACAAATAGACGAAACAAAATTTATAAAAGTATATTGGCGTAGTAAACATTGATATATGTACATACATACTTATTTCATTCGGGCAAAATTTTAGAAATTTGTGAGTTTCCATATTTTTTTAATTAACAAATCGGCAGAATTAAATTTAAAAACAAATTAATTTGTCAACCATGGGTACATACATTTACTTCTTATATTCGTTATATTTTTCTTATAAGTATACACAACACCAAAACCGTAAATGTTAAAATAGTAGCCAAGTTATTCTATATACAAAAACCTTTGCATAACAAGTCAGCCGTGCAAAGTAGTAAGATCTAAAAGTGCGCCAAGTTCTAAGTTTATTAATGTTAAATATCAAATATTTTAAGTAGAGTAATATGGAAGGTTTTATATGCAATGACGAAACGTATGAAACGACAACTTTGACATCTAATGCCACTAAGGACAGTGCTGCGTAGCACACAATTTTGTTATCAGCAACTACCATGAACGTTATAATGCAAGATTACGAAACTTCTATTTTTTTTGCTTTGTTGTTGTAATTTTTGACAACTCGTGTGACGTCACACGCGATTTAAAATGAAAACGAGAAAAGCGAAACAGTTTGAAAAGTTTATATTTTGTTTTTGAAATTTTAAATTTTGTTTTTTTGTGAAATAGCTTAAAAATGTGGCGTGTTGTTTGTAGGTGTAATAACAACAACAATAAAAACAATAAGAATAAGACATTAAGGAGAGAGGTTGTGTTATACTACACTTTCCCAAAAGTCCCAGTACTGTTGAAAATTTGGATTCGTTTTTGTAAAAGAAAGGATGCTTTTAATCTTTAATGCAAAAACAGCTAGAATTTAGTGACCATTTTACTGCAGATGACATAGAACCGATAACTTCCAATTTGAATTGGGTAAGTGAATTTGAATTGCTTTATAATAAATAAATTAAAATAATATTCTGTCTTCATAAGATGCACGGATAAAAAAGCCCTCGCCTTAAACCTGGTTCCATACCAACAGTCTACAAAGCAACGGGAAACGCTGATTTATCTGGCCGGTCAACTAGCGTTTTGGCCAGGGACAATACAAAAATAGTAGTAACCTTATTAGACGCAAATACTTATATACTGGACAGTGAAGAAGTATGCCTTGAGACTATTATTTCTCAAGAAGATGCCACAGAATCTTTTGATTTATCCGGTTCCGAAAATTGTGTTTCTTTTAAGGCACAAATAGAAAATGGACATGCCTCACCATGAAATGTAAGTTTTTTTTTTAATTTTACTTGAATGGTTAATTTATTTAAGTAGTAGGAGCTGTCCTCGATCATTCTGATCGGAAAGAATTCCACTTGAGGCTAAGGTCCCACATCTTAGGACACAACGAGGGTGTTATTTCGGACGCAGCAAATGTAAGCTTTTTTTTTTTTTTATAACTTTGCACGCGCTCAAGGGATTATGAATACCCTCTTATATGTTTTTCTTAACACAACGCGGGCATCCGGTGGAAGAAGAGAAAGAAGGATAGGAAAGAAGTGTGGCGCGAGGTTCTGAGACTAGAGCTGGTTGGTGTCTCAGATTTATCTCCAGGGATGGCGGCTGAACTAATGCGGAGAGAATTTCCGTGTCTTATTTAAATAATAATATAATTCGCATTATTTTATTTATTTCGTTGTCAATATTATATGGGTATGCTAGTTTACTGAATCACATGTTGTTAGGGTTATGCCTAAACAGCATGTAATGAGCAAAGCAGCAATATTATGACAATTTTTAGAATTGGTTTTTAATGGAATATAAGTAGACATAGACAACGGTAGGAATAGAACCTGCAACCACGAGTTTGACAGGCGAGCAAACAACTATCACGCCACGGCCACACCTAGCTTAGACGATATCCCAGATTTGGAAGCGCCATTGACCGGTTTGCAGACAAAGCTTTTGCTTATAGAAACAAATAATTTTAAATATCTTTTTATGTACTATATTTCAAAGCATTGCTTGGAACCAGAAGAGGTTAACACTAATGACAACAGAGACGATGAAGATTTGGCCACTTTAGATAGCGATGGCCTAGAAAATACGGCCCGATACATATGCAATAAACTAATACACAAAATTCCAGCTGAAGAAAATATCGCATTGTATTCATGGGTGTACCACCTAAGTTAAGGCGGCTTGTCAAAGCCATCACCAAGTATGTTGAATGACTTGATGAACTTGGACAAAATCTTTAAATTCTTCAACGGAGAAGACTTAGTAATTTGTCCAGGCTACCAAACAAATCTACTTGAATTGGCCAAGGACATTGACTGCGATGTGGAAATAAAAAAAATTTTTTCCAAGCGAGGATGTATTTTAGAATAAGAACACTTAACCGAACTATTGTAGACTTGTCAAAACGCAAAAAAACGAAAATACAATAAAATTACAACATAATTAAAACATTTTCCATTTATTTAATCCACAAATATCTACACAAATTGTTGTGTTTTGACTAATTTAAGTTAAATCTTCGATATCCATTTAGCACTCCGACTTTCTTTTATTCTTGATTTTATCTCAATTATTTTAAATTCAAATAAAGTAAATTTAATTCATGTTTATATTATTCGCGCACGAAAAAACTATCAATCAGTATCGGACCCACAAAACAATTTATTTTGCTCATATTTTTTAATCTCGCGTGACGTCAGCAAAACAAGACAAGGAAGAACCATTGTAATCTTGTTTTCTTTGATTCATGAGCAACCACTACAGGTAATACTTTGGCTATACCCGCAAGCTCCAACTGGAGTTCACACATTGCATGATGTGTGCCTGTCTACCAAAGTGAAAACGAAAACCTTTTAGAATATAAGAAATTTGAAATTTTAATTTACAATATTGCAGGCTTAAAACACAAAACTGATTTTGCTAATTTTTGAGCTATATTAAGAATTTTGATATGTTTTTACTATTTGAAACTCATCTCTTAGAAGGAAATGAAAGTATATATGGACATATTTTTATAAATTATGAGCTCCGCTGGGCTCCTGCAGTCTAAACGTCAATTTTTAGAAGAGCAAGTGAAGGAATGTTATTTGGATATCGTGAAGATCTTGAATGCGTGCGTGTCAACTTTAAATCAATCGGCGAATTGCTTGTCCTGAAAATAAAAACCTGCCGCTGTAATTTAGTGTTGATCCCTGTATATCTAAACTGTTATCATTGGCAGCGTGACTACGATGCCTTATGCGATTCGTTGCTTGATATAGAAACAACCGATACTATGCTTGTTGGTAATTTTAACGGCCGGATAGCAACAAGCCTTACCGAAAGAGGCACAAATCGATTAGGTCTACTGCCAAAGCTTTTTTGGAAAGATGAAATGCTCAGTCTTTATCAGCAAAACTTGAACATAGAACTTAAAGGGCTAAAGGTTTGCACTATATCATGCGATATTGATGTCTTAACATATATCATCAAGAAAGCTATTCCGCGAAGCACAGCATTGAGAGTCAAAACTACCTACAAGCAAAAGTGGTTTGATAGGGAATGCTAGAAAGCGACAGACACATCATTCAAATTTTTAAAATTGTTAAGATCTAATAGCCAAATATTTTCAAAGTTCTCTACAATGAATCCAACAAGTATTTTAAACAAATTTGTGCCAAAAAAAAAGATAGCATATAAACAACAAAGTATAAATATGATAAATGACACGTGATCGCTACCTCTTTAAAAGCTCCGCTTTTAAGAACCTACTTCAGTAGTCTACTCAACTTTCCACTAACGTCACTACATTTTCAATACGCTGCTCCGCTGATCGTCAATGATAGTTAAGATGCAATTTTCAAGCTGCATCAAATTCAGGATGCTATCACTAACTCCAAACCCAACAAGGCCTCGGGAAACTATCGAAATCCATTCGAGTTCTATAGTTTTTCACAAATGAATTTAAAATCCCACTTCTTAATGAATTCAATAGAATCTTCGAACTTCTGGCGTTCCAGACAGTTTCAAAAAATCAATTATTTTCCCGTTGCATAGAAAAGGAGACTTTAAAAACCCATCAAACTACAGAGGAATATCCTTCTTAAACACATCAGCCAAGTTGTTTGGAGCCTTAATATATAAAACGTTATATCAATGGGTTCATGAAAATCCAAGTGGGATTCAAAAAAGTCTACTCATAAATTTACCAAATATTTACACTGTCAATATTGCGGATTCTTATAAAAAGAAATGGAAAAATTGTACGCCTTCTTTGTTGATTTCCGAGCTGCGTTTGATACGATATCACGAGAAACACTTTTCTACAAACTTTATAAAATTGGATTATCTAGCAAAGTAATAGGTACTCTGACAGCTTTGTACGAGAATAATTGTGCATTTTTGTGAGACGGCGACTAAATATAGCTGTTCTTTTGGTAAACCTATCGGTAGTGAAGCAGAATTTCCCAAAAGAACGATCCGCAGTAGCCTGATTTTTTGTATCTTTAAGTTGGTATTACCGAACTTGTGTCTTATAACTAAATGCAAAAAATCAACAATTGATTTGTTTTTATTTCTTCAGATTAAAGAGTACTAAAATTTGAATTAAAAGATAATAAAATGGAATATATATAATGCAGTAAGAAATAAAAAAAAGTAGAATTTTCTTTTTTGCGTTCCAAAATGTTCATTTTAAAATTATTTTATGTGTTTGACGTTTCTTTTCAATAAATCAGATCTTGTGGCAAAGAAAATGGTATGTTTGCATTGTGTTTCCGTGCAAAAATTATCGCATTCATTATTTAACTATTAAAATTGTAATATTATTAAACAGAAATAAAAGTCGATTTAAACTGACAATCAGTTTGTTATATATGTCACTGTCAGAAGTTAACACTGTGATAATATTTATTTCACATTTCAGCTCACCCTGACGTTTAGTTGAAATAGCTACGGCTGTGAACTTTTATATGGAGCTCTGCCATATTTTTTTCTTCTTGGTGGGTTAAGCTAATATCCCTTTTGTAAAGTGTAAAATCAATTGTTTTCGTCTGGGCGTCGCGTCGATGCTGACTTAACCACCGTATCTTATAGCCATTTAGCGGTAGAAAGTGCACCACCCCACGAAATCCATCAAAGAGACACTTTGGATTTCCGCCAGGAATTCAATGAGATTGCATTCATAATTGATTTACATTGCCGCCTTCTTCATCGGCGAGGTGGCTTGTGGTGATTATAAGTGAAACCATTCGAACATTATCCTATGGGAATTCTGTCAATTGTTATAAGCTTTTTCCTTTTTCCAATACTTTCCTAAAGGGCTTAGTTTGCTTCTTATTGACGCGACATCTTTTCAACGAGTGTTGAATTGCCTTTTGTTATAGGGAAACGAACTTATTAAGTTCTTGGCTTTCAAAAGACGTTTTTTGTTGTTGTTTGTTTGTCAAATGAACAGGTGCTATTGACCTTTATTTTTGTGCTTATTCATACAAATACTGAGCTTATACGGTATTGTTCATTTTGCTTCAAGTACTCGTATTCTCTTGTTTATATCCGTTTTTTCTTTTGGTGAGGTTCTTTTGTCGGCTTAAAAACGAGGTGATTTGATTTGTGTTGTAGGTGACGAGACGATAATGAAAATGAGCCTATTGTTTAGGAAGAGTTTACTGATGAAAAGTTTTTTTTTTCGTATAGGTGTTGATGATGATTCATAATAAGCATGTAGAACATCAAGTGCTATTTGAATTTTCATTTAAACAGGCTGCTTTACCTGAGATATTTCTAGATATAATATTCCCCATAGAGTAGCGTCAGCTTTGGGGCGTACAAATGTGCTTGCAGCTTATTCGATTTTGCGGACACAAAACGCCTAGATTATAGTGTTCCGACTATATGTCGATTGAATTAGCGTTATCCAGGAGCCAAAAGTCTTTGCGTAAGTATTAAAGAAATGACGAAGAAGTGAGCAATGATTAAAGGCATCCACTTAAGTAAAGACATATAACTCAGTTCAAACAGGTCGCCAATATCCGGCTCTCCTCTGGGAATTTTTCGGTGATATAATAAATATTACACTGATTGAAATTCAATTGCTGCGTTCGTCCGAAACTTTTTTTAGTTGATGTTACCTTGTGTATTGTGATGAAATTTACATTAAGTACACTATACAACACCAGTAACCTCAGAGAAAAATAAAATCTGTAAGTGCAGTAAGTAGATACCTACCATTAACATTCGCTTATTAGAAAGAAAAAACATCGAGTTGTTTCGCAGCTTCGAATTTGTCAAACAGCCATAAGAAAACAATCATTTCCGTCTACCAAAACCTTCCTTTTCTAAGTCACAGTTCTGCCTGGTCGGTCAAAGAAATACTTAACCGCGTGGCCCTAAGTATGCAAGATTAAAGCATATATGCAAATTAACTAAATATATTAAGTATAGGTGTTCGAGATTTAAATATACCTCTCTTAGCTGTTTTGGTCGTAATATATTTTTAATGAAACAATTTCATTTCCTTTCCCGACGTTTCGACGGTGGTTGCCGTCTTCTTCAGGGGATCTTTTATTAACAAAAATAAGAAGAACATATTATACACATAAGAACATTTAGTGTAAAATTTGGCAAACTTACATTTAGTATGTATCACAGATAAACATAAATAATACAATAAAAGACAATATAAAGCAATGATAAAAAAAAAGAAACACTTCGATTGAAGTTTAGTCGGCTTTAAATTGTCACGAATTCTGCTTAGTCACCAAAGAGCAGTAAACTGATGAAATGTTCTGGCTGTCTTGATTACGATTCATATTGTTTTTGTTGTTAATAATATGAAGCGTTTCAAGAGTATACCGCTTGGAGACATGTTTCTCCCTTTCCAGGATTTCCACTCTTTCAAAATCTGGTTTGTGTCCATGCTCAATGGAGTGTAAGGCCAATGCTGTCTTCCCAGTACTTTTTAAATTAATGTCGGATTTGAGGTTGGAAATTCGTTGACGAAGAAGTTGTTTCGTTGTACCGATATAGGAAAGATTGCAATTTTCTTTCGCATTGTCAAGATAGTTAATTTTATAGACTACGTCTGTGCACTTATCCTTTTCCGTTTTTGTTTTCATGTTGGTGAAAAGAGGTGCCAGCGTCCTATTAGATTTATACGCTAAACTGACGTCATTAGTACTATTTTTTACCGTCTCTTTAAAGTTTGCTGACAGTTTGGGAACATAAACTATACTCTTATAAATACCTTTCTCTTTCTGCCGATTTTCAACAGGAGCTTTGTGTTTACTAACTAGCTAACGACCGATTTGCCAAATACATATTGAAAGTTCATACAGACACTACCTACTTTCTTAAAAAACAAAAAACAATTATTATTGTATCAGCGGATAAAGGCAATACCACAGTTGCACTGAATCGCGTAGATTACGATAACAAAATGAAAGACCTATTGTCTGATCGTTCTATATACCGCCCTACTCGCGGAACCCCTCTTTCTACACTGCAAAATAAAAACAATGAACTGGTTAAATGGCTACATGGAAACAAGTTGATTGATGATAGGCAAAAGACAGTGATGACGACATATACAGCACAAATACCTGCAATTTATGGATTACCGAAAATTCACAAACCAAACATGCCTCTTAGACCTATAACATCATCAATGAGAGTTCCTTGTTATGAACTTGCAAAATTCTTGGGGAAAATTTTACAGTGCGTGACAAGAGATTCGGTCTACTCAATTAAAAGTTCTTATGAATTTAAAGATAAGGTAAATAATCTGGTTCTAGAACAAACTGATGTTTTAGTATCTTATTATGTTGTATCGTTATTTACTAATGTTCCTGTACAACTGGCAGTAGCCATAATTAGGAAAAAATGGGATACAATTAGTAAACATACACAGTTGAGCCAAACCAAATTCATAGAGCTGTTGGATTTTTGTCTTAAAGAAAACAATTACCTTCAGTATAAAGATAACTTATACAGACAAATTCATGGAATGCCAATGGGAAATCCACTTTCTCCTACCATTGCCGATTTAGTTTTGGACAACCTCTTGGACAATAAATTTGCCGATAGTAACAAACCAAAGATAATCGTCAAATATGTAGATGATATATTTGCAGTTGTTAATGAGGGGGAGGTCGACAATGTTTTACGATGCCTTAATTCATATCATGAAAAAATACAATTTACCGTAGATAGGGAACAAAACAGAGCGATAACGTTCTTAGACGTCAAGGTTCATCGCGATAATGATAGACTCTCTTTCAATTGGTATCAGAAAGACACAGCATCTGGAAGATTTAGATCCAATCAAGCAAAGCATATTCTTATTAATACAGCCTCTAATCTAGTTCAAAAAGTCTTTGCGTTGAGTGACCGGGAATATCACGCCGCAAATGAGAAAATAGTCACACAAATTCTCCTAGATAATGGCTATCCAATGGAAATCATACGGAGCTTGATACTACGCCAAAAACACAAAGCTCCTGTTGAAAATCGGCAAAAAGAGAGAGGTATTTATAAGAGTATAGTTTATGTTCCCAAACTATCAGAAGACTTTAAAGAGACGGTAAAAAATAGTACTAATGACGTCAGCTTAGCGTATAAATCCAATAGCACCTCTTTTCACCAACATAAAACAAAAACGGAAAAGGATAAGTGCACAGACGTAGTCTATAAAATTAACTATCTTGACAATGCGAAAGAAAATTGCAATCTTTCCTATATCGGTACAACGAAACAACTTCTTCGTCAACGAATTTCCAACCACAAATCCGACATTAATTTAAAAAGTACTGGGAAGACAGCATTGGCCTTACACTCCATTGAGCATGGACACAAACCAGATTTTGAAAGAGTGGAAATCCTGGAAAGGGAGAAACATGTCTCCAAGCGGTATACTCTTGAAACGCTTCATATTATTAACAACAAAAACAATATGAATCGTAATCAAGACAGCCAGAACATTTCATCAGTTTACTGCTCTTTGGTGACTAAGCAGAATTCGTGACAATTTAAAGCCGACTAAACTTCAATCGAAGTGTTTCTTTTTTTTTATCATTGCTTTATATTGTCTTTTATTGTATTATTTATGTTTATCTGTGATACATACTAAATGTAAGTTTGCCAAATTTTACACTAAATGTTCTTATGTGTATAATATGTTCTTCTTATTTTTGTTAATAAAAGATCCCCTGAAGAAGACGGCAACCACCGTCGAAACGTCGGGAAAGGAAATGAAATTGTTTCATTAAAAATAAATTACGACCAAAACAGCCAAAAGAGGTATATTTTAATCACGAACACCTATAATAATTCAACCAATTGGTCAATAACTTAAAAATATAAATATATTAAGGCACAATTTCTATAGTTTTTATAAAATTATGTCTTTATAATTAATTAAAAAATATGTCCAACTAAAGGCTTCGGCTAGAAAAGTGAATGGCAATCGATTAAACTTTTAAATACGAAATTTGAGTATTTTTTAAAGGAAAAATCCACGTAAGTTCCTACTACAGAAATCAAATCGACTTCGAATACTGGTTAAATCTCTGATTGCCACGTGCATGGGTGCTCATAAATTTGTGAAAAAAAAAAGAATTAATTGACCATCTAGTGGTCTTGGGCAGCAGATCCATTTCTCTGAGAATTCTCCTGCAGCAGCCGGCGAGCAGCGATCATATCTATAGAATGGTGACCACTCATAGTCGGTGTCAAGTTGCACTAAGTTCATTTCCCAAGCTATCGTTGGCATAGAACACAAGAAAGCTTGAAGCCAAAATTCATTCCTCTCAGAGATGAACTTCAAAATGAACATGGTTCCATCATCCACCGCGTTAGCATTGTCAGCCTATTCATACATTCATTCCACGCTCAATCAGTTCATGTGCAAGAACTCAGGAGCTAGGTGCAACCAGCGTTAACACGTGGCGACATAACCTAGAACCCTAAAGTGGTCAAACCGCGTGTAGTGTTTGATAATTTTGGAAGTGAGGATATCCGATAGTGTGAATGTTGTTGAAAGAATTTTGAAGGTGTTAAGTCAGTAATTTTAAATCTTGCTTTTTTTCATAAGACAAAAAAATAAGTTCCGTCTTATATCTACTATTTTTGTTCATTATATACATATATAAAAGTTAAATTTAATTTAAAACTAATTTAAAAAAAAGTGATAAAAAGAAAGAAAAAAAGAAGTTACATATACAATATAACTTACATCATGAACGAGATCAACAACAACTACGTGTGCACAGCGTTCGATTTATCTACACATAATCATCATAAATGTGAGTAAAGTAATATATATTCAATTTTATTTTTCGTTATATTTTTTGTTGTATATAATATATCTACCATAAATTTAATAAGAGAAGAGAACTCATTTTCTTGTTATCTCATCTTTTTTTGCTGCCAATTATTTTATAAATTATTATCTCTTAAATAACATATTCATTAATATTTTATTTATGAAAATTTATTATGAAAGATTCAGTCAGTCCCCAAAAGTAAAAATGTCGAATATTAACACGAACCCGTAAAGTATTGCATTTTGCTCTTTCCAATTTGTTTGTAAAGTGGAGAGTATGGTTTTGCTTCTTTCTCTTAAATTAATTGCGATTCATTTAAGTTCTCATGATCGGTAATCAGCTGTTTAGTATATAAAGAGTTCACGGACCACCTAAGCAAGAAACTTACGTATAGACATAATACTCGTTAAAAATGTTGAAACATTTCTATGTAGATATAACATGTAAGTTGATTTTGAGGTAGGTTAGTTACTTAGTTTTGTGTTATTCAATTATGAGATAAAATATAAGTAATAAATAAATAATGCATATTGAATAAGACAAAATTTAATAAAAGGGTGAATTATATGAGTCAAAATTAGAAAATAATTCATTTAATACGTTTCAGTTTGTAGAATTAAAATGATATTTAAATTCATCTATAGTCTGGAAAGCATTGTAGTTCTTAAAGCAAATATTTTGAATACAAATTGACATGGCAACATGATGAATTGAGTTCGAAAACAAAGGGATACATTCAGAAACATTTATTTCAAAGTTAACGATATCCTACGCGAGGATATTAAAAAAAACGCGAACGCCGACCCGCGAGGGCCGGCCCAACTTTTCGACTAACTTTATATTAGATACAGATTTAGATTTAGGTAATTAGTAAGAAATGGAAATGAGGAAAAACACGTCTCAATAACTAGGAGGAGCTTGAAAAAATTTCAAAAACAAGACAAACTTAGAAA
Source organism: Philhelius pedissequus (assembly GCA_910595825.1). Lineage (NCBI taxonomy): Eukaryota > Metazoa > Arthropoda > Insecta > Diptera > Syrphidae > Philhelius > Philhelius pedissequus. The sequence continues at coordinate 62,768,633 of OU343162.1, forward strand.
GAAAGCGATGTTCAAGAAGCTCTATTGGCCATAAAAAATGGAAAATATCTAAAAAGCAGCTTCTAGATACCATAATACACTGCGTTCTGCTCTGCAGATCCGATTGAGCAAAACATTTTCACAAGTACTTCAAGGTACCGCAACAGTTTTAACTGAGGAAGAATTATTGAGCAGTGTTGAAGGGCTAAAAGTTTCTAAAGAAAAAGGATTTCCGAAAAGACAAGAAGATGTTCTTTATGATGTCCAGGAATTTCTAAGGAAAAGTTATAAAATAGAGCACCCATTCGTTAGCTAGGCAATACCAAAAAAAAGTATGGTTTAGACGGTTTAGAAAAACAGATGTTGCTTGAAATGTACAACGAATTCAGCTAGGAAAATTTTATTTCTTACACCAGCCTAAGGAGTGGATAACATATCGGGAACTTATTTGCGAATCCAGTCGAAGAAATCGGAGAAAATACGAGTACAATTCGTAGTTGACATATATGCTTTTCCTGTACAATGTGTACAATAACCCAAACAGTGGGAACTGATATTTGTAGTTTTAGATGTGCAATATGTATAAGAGAATATCGTATAAATGTTTGAAAAAACTAAAATAGCACATTCTTCCAAGTTTTATAAGTTCTCTATATATTACTAAAAATTAACAGATCTTAAGTTTTTCATTCAACTTATATAATATTATGCGATCGGTATGAACTAATTTATTTTTGTTATAGACCTTTTATTTATTTTTTCATATTTAACTTTTTTTTTAGTTAATAATTATTATTTCTTTTTATTCTCATAACCCTTAAGAAGCGGTAAATATTTAGGTTGTTTTTTTTTTTTACTGAAAGCGAATGAAATACAACTTTTATAAATAAAAAAAACTAAAAACAAAATATTGTTATCCTTTAATTCATAGGTACCAATAATTGTACATTTTTGGGGTACCGATAATTGTAGTCGGATGCCAATAATTGAAGTATTTGGCAAGCTTTTTTTAATATCCCATTTTTACCTCTTTTTTTATTAACAAAAAATAGGCATTAAATATAAATAAATAAATAAAATTCTATATTAAAATTTAGTATATTTATCATAATTGCGAAAATTACGCGCTTTTAAAATTGAAAAATCCCTAAGGGTGACAACAATTATATCCGTTACGCTATTTAAACACATAAAATCTCATTAGATTTCAGAATCGTCAAAATCACACAAGTCATCAGTTGGAATCGCGGATCGCAGAGAGATAACGGATTGCCAAATAAAAATGCCATAATTGGATCGACAACCGATAGGCAAGTTTATTGTTTCCAATAATAATATGAAGGTTTTCTTTGATAGACGGAAGCTTTGAATGAATCTAGAGGCGGTAGTCACAAAAACTAAGCAATACCTACCTACAAAAATATAATTTTTTTAGTTTATAATACATACATTTCGGCTGGAAGGGACAAAGGATGCGATGCATCTCTAAGTTCCCTTCTTCGTCTAATTAACTTTGTTTTTTCTAATTCACCTCTGTTTTGAATTAATAAAATATTGCTGTGGAACATTTTTCGGCGTGTTTTTTTTATTTAATAATTACTTAAAACTTTTAATTCTCAGCAAAATAATAGCCAAATAGCTATCGACAAAATGATATTATTTGACATCATTTGGGGTTACGTGAAGTAAACATAAAATCGCAAAGTAGATATCTCTTGCAGATATCGATTTTTTAAGGCTTACGTGAAGCTTGTCTATTGTTCGCTATATCGAAAACGATACCGCCAGCCTTACGTGATGAGAGCCTTGTACAACAGGTTAATGTTAATACAATATTCGGAAGGAAGCTGGCACGTTGGAAAGTGAAATTCCAAAGCATGATAAAGCTTACAAAATGTAAATATAGTAAATCAAATATAATGTCATAATGTGAGCGTAGCTTAATTTTTGCAAAATGGCGTCAACTATCAGTATCCTTTTGAAATTTTTGCTGAAGATTTTTCTTAGATTACTTTGTGTGAAATGATTAATATTAGATGTTTCTAATTTTATAGAGTTTCTTTGAAGATGAAAGAAAATTTTAGCTCGGTCTGATCTGGCTGCAATATAGGAAAAGTACATTCGTTTAAAGCTTGATTATAATTATTACTTATGATTAGAAGCTGTTAATACTCATTTAAATCTTTTGGATGGAATTAAAAATAGAACTTTAAGGCTGATAGGCGATAGAAGAGAAATATTTACATCCCATGAACACCCAAGTAATATTTCATGTCAATTTTGTGCGCAATTTAGAAGTCATTCCACCCAAAAAATAAATGAATTGTCGAGTGGATGCTTCAAGCAATAGTTACATACGTACCTACAAATGCATTTAAATTTAAACTAAATTTAAATCTAGGCTATGGATTTTAGTTATGCAAGTTAGCAGAGGAATATGTACCTACATACATAATATTGAACCTAGTTATGAAAATATGTATACTTATGATTATGAAAATGAAGGATGTAGATTGGTAGATATGGAATATGCATACACAAGATTCGTGTGATTTTTAAGGACACATATGTATTATACAAAATGTATGAGGGCCAACATTGTATGTAGTGACAAGATAATAAGGTTGAAATAAATGGCCAGTACACATAATTAAATGTTTTTATATTGCTTAGTGGTTATAGTTTGAGGGAAAACAAAGATGACATTTGAATTCATGGATAAATAAGAATATATGAAACAAAAATCGTTGGACCTGTTTTTTTTTTTTAATAATTTTGTATGTATAAAATTTCAAAAACGTATTTCGGAAAAAAATTTGGAACGCCATTTTGAAGATATTATAAATATATGTATGTACATATAAAATTCGAATTAAAAGAAAAAATCAGTGAATGGTTATCGATTTTTCAAAAAAAATTATTTATTTATTTTAAAAATCGAAAAACTTTGTTTTTGAAAATTAGAGTATGCAGTTTTATTGACACTTTAAGGGAGCCTTTGCATAAATAAATAATTTCCAATAGTGCGAAAGTTGAAAATATGTAAAGTGTTTCTTTGGTAAGTACCGTTAATAAGCACTCAAAACTAAATATTTTTATACTTAAAAGTGGACTGTACTAATTTAAGAACACACACATTTTTTACTTCCGATATAGATACTATAGGGAAAGTTTTGCATTTGGAAAAAAAATCGAACTCGAGATATTTATCAAAGTTGACATTACGATGATATTTTGAATCGTTGTTTTAGCCACAGAAATAACAGTACTTTCCATAAAAATGTGTCTACCATCTTAATTATTTCGAAAACGTCTCCAATGGTATGGTCTACATTTTGGTCAACACTTTTTTTTTAATATTTTATTGTTATTAACGGTACCTGCCATACAACCATTTTCTTGATTTTCGACTTTCTCATAAACGGCTCAACGGATTTGGATCAAAATTTTTATACAGGAGCTCCTTCAAATTCTACATAATAGTGCATTTTAAAATTTCCAAATAATATTTTTTTTTGTATTTTCGAAAAAAAAAATATTTTTTTTTTTTTGAAAATTCAATATTTCAAAATTGGGTGGTTTTTCTGACATTTTGGTTCTTATTTTTCTTTTAATTTTTGGTTAGAAAAAAAATAAGAATTTTTATTTATAGAATATTAAATGAAAAACGACTTTCAAAATACAGTACGTGCGATCCAGTCGTGCATTTTATTTATAAAAATTCTTAGATCCGTTTTTGAAAAATACATTTTTTTCTTAACGATTTTTTAACATTTGTATGGGATGTAGTTTTGCTTTTATTTTAGAAAAACAGTTTTTTGAACTATTCAAGATAATGTCAAAAAACTACAAAATACTAAGTTTCGCAAAAATCTATTGAGTCATTCTCGAAATTTTGAGTTTTCCGAAAATTAAAATTGTATTTCAAAAAAAAAACTTTTTTTGAAAAATTTAGGCTTACAAGTGTTTATACATTTAAGGAGCTTGTGCGTAGAAAAAATCAAACAAATTAAATTAACCGTTTCCCAGAAAATCGAAAACCAAAAAAATTATTCTACTAGATGTACAAAAATAAACCAAAAAGTACATTCTCGCTTCATTAATGAACTTTTTGATATAAAAATCGTTGGAGACGTTTTCGAGAAAAATATGATCTTCCTTTTTCGCAAAAAAATGTATTTCAGGTATTATACCTACCGTTTTTTTGTCGTCTTAAAAAAACTTTAAAAAAAAAACGTGTGGGCATATTACCGAAAAAACAATATGTGCAGAGTTTGAAGCAAATCTATTCAACCGTTTAGGCAATAGACTCGAGGAGAGACAAACAGACGGAATTGCGGGACCCACGTTTTCGTCTTCACTATTATCGACAAATTTGACCAAAATCTCAAGCTCGATTTTTATACCAATCCATAACTTGCCATATACCTAGTACCTATATATAGCAAGTAAAAATTAATTGATACCAAACAGGGATCGATACACTTACCTGCAAAACGCGGAATTGTGTTTAATGCTTAATTCCACAATTTCAAGTCAACTCGTGTGTTGATTGAACATAGTGTGCAATCTTAATTTGTCGTTCTATCAAAAATATCGATGCGCTTTGGCAAAAGACATCTGCCGAGTGCGGTCTCGAGCATTGCTAAATGCAGCCAAACAAAGAAACCGCTTATACAGTTTTGGAAACTGGTAATTTCTGCTTTTCACATTAACCAACCTAAGCTACGAGACTTTTAAATCTCAAAAGGCTCCACTGAAGAAGAAATCACAAATTTGGTTCCAGATATTCGTAAAACGACCACAATTCTCCACCCGTTCGCCTCGTTATACTCATTTTGACTAATATCACTTTTTCAACTTAGAATCGTCAATTCTACATCTTCAAATATTATCCTCGACGCACAAAAACATTTCACATAAAACTCCTTATTCGCACATAAATAAAAAAATCCACAAAAACAATCACTCATTTCAAGTTCAAGTCAAGTTAACTAAAAAAAAAAATAAAAACAATACTAACTTATTCATAAACCTCAAATCAGGGAATACATAATGAAAGAGGTGTTTGTTTGCTTTTTCCATAAATCAAATTTTCAATTGAAACATCATGCCAAAAAGTGCCGACAACTTCCAACACATATAATCATCATCCCCTGCCACAAATAAATATAGGTAAATAAACACATTAAACTTTTCCTGACAATCAAACTGTCCATAATCATTCAAAACAGGCCTTCCTAGCCACCAAAAAAAAAAAAAAAATAATTCCCCTCGCATGGAAACGCAAGGCCTGTATTTGTGGTCCCTGTTTAAACTCCCACTCATGAAACTTATATTGATACACAATCATACCCAATACCCGAGGGGTTAAAGACTGTATTATTTGTTCAATTTGCAGCACACACAATATCCCCCAGTGATGTGTGTCTTTCAGTTAAAATGTTTCAATAAGCCAAAATCGATTACCAGGCTTCATAAGAAATTTATAACCCTATCGGCTGACGTTGATGTCCTTCTCGGGGGTTACTTTTATACACACAAGTAGGTAGGTAGGTATACATGATACCATCCTTACCCTTGGCCAACCCCAGCAATCGACACAACTTGTTTTATTTTGACCCTCTGTTGATTGTTTAGGGCTTTCAAAATCATATTTATTGCGACCAAAATTGTTTGCATGAATTCTGGTTTGGATGGGTGTGGTTCGGTGTGGAGGGCAGCGATTCTCACGAGTCCGTCAGTCAAGGTAAATCAACAGGAGGTTTTTATTGACATATATTATTTAAAAGAAAAGAACATTCACAAAAGGTCAGGACTTTCAATTAACGCCATCGCATTTTTTGAACCAAAGGAGCAGGAGGTAGTGCTTGTGAGAACTCTAAAAATTCAACAAAACGCATTTCGCGGAATTCCTTTCAATTTCGTTGTGTTTTCAGCCTGCACCTTTACAAAAGGCACCAGGTGTGAAGCAGAATCCTTTTTTCGGCGAATTTTCTTTCTCTTTGAAGAATTTATTATTTTACAGCAGCAGCAGAAGCCGAAAGCTTTGTTTTGACACATCGCTAGCTCTTAGCTAGAGGTGAAGTCCTGGAGAATGTTTTTGTTTGTTCCGGGGAAATAAAACGGAAGGGCGCTGAAATGAGAGTAATAATAAATGACTATGAACTCCTCCCGTATTATAAGAGATGTGGCTATAGGAGTCAACAGAACACAAGCACTAGCAGCGAAGCACAAATGATCACCATTTTGTTTGGCTTGTTTTCCCTCATGGAAGGATAATGAAGCTCGGCGTAAGGAAATTTCTTCAACTATTATGAACACAAAAAAATAAACATACGAACAGTGCGACCAAGGCGTTTACACTCAACGTCATGACGAAACCGACGACGACGACGTTTGCGAAGCAGATTCGTAGTGTTTTTTTTTCAATTTTTACTAAAATCCATATTTACGGTGTCGTGTAGTGGCTGTATGTGCATTATGTTGAGGATTCACAAAAAAATGTGCTCAGATAGGGCATACTAAAATTTAATAATGTTTTTGCTCGTTCATTACATTCATTATAATGCAACTGTCCTTACAGAAGGAAAGATTAGAACAGAATTGCAACGAACAGAACATGATACTTTTGACAGTTCTCACGATTATGTTCAAGTTTGATTTTGCTCAAAATCCAAGACCAGAACAAAAAATTCTGTTTTTTAGTGTTCAAGAACACTTCACTGAACATCAAATTAGAATAATTTAGAAAGAAAATTCCTTACTGAATGCTTTTTTTGTCGAGAACAATTCAAAACACGTCACTGAACAACTCTTAGCAGCTTTCAAACAAAGATAATTTTTGACAGAAAGTAAACATTTTTACTATGGAACATGCCTATACTGTCAGTTTAACGACACCATATCTGACATGGCAAAAACACTTTGAGATTTCAGAGCTGAAGGAACAAACCTGAGCCCTGAAATCAACCTGGTCACCTCAAAGTGTTTTTGAAAAAAAAAACCTGAACTAACCCCAGTGAGGAAATGTGAATTTTTTGATATTTGTGGTCGCCATGAAGTAGATATAGGCTTTTAGTTTGCGCGACTTGAAGAATAAAAGAATAAACTCCCAAAGTCTTAAGTCACATGAGATCTGAAATAGGGATGAGCGATATTGAGAAAACATCAATGCTTATACCGAAGACCCATCCATCATCGATGTTGGTAACTATCGAATTGGGAACATCGATATTTTTAACTAATTTCCTTAATACCTTCTTACAGCATCGATGATAAAGGATCGATTTTTTTTATTTAACATCGATCGATATTTCGTTAATATCGACATTTTGTTTGTATCGATAAACATCGCTCATCCCTAATTTGAAACATTTATTTTGTTGTGGATTCGCGTTTTATATGCAATTTTTTAATGTTTAAAATGGGAATTATAAAAAGAAACCTTTTAAGTTGTGGATTAAGCGCGTAGGACCAAAGCAAATGCAAAACGGAATTAAATGTAAGCATAATTTTAAGTTTTAATTATTAGATGATATAACTTGCTTTTCAACAACATAAACATTAATGGCCCTCGGGTGTTTTTTTGAGAACCGAAAATCCAGTTCAATGAAGGAACCTTATGGCATCACTGCTGTTAAAATGGATGCATCTGATTTATTGGGCTCATTCAAAAACCGAACTTTAGCTATCCGGATATGTTGGAGTTGTTATAATCCCATGTAAGAACACAGCTGATGACAAAACAGCTGCGGCAAAAAAATGTCAAGTTATCCGAAAAACTTTGGTATACTCTTGCAGCCCATGAGAAATGTCAAAAACGTATGCAGCACAAGTCCATACAAATTTAACCTATCCGTTGTTGGTAGTCCAGGAACTAAATTGGAACTAGCCTATCTTAGATAGACTATCGTATATACCGACATCTGGATGTGCACAATTGCACACGCCCTAGAAGGTGTTGCAATTTGTTATTCTGGTTTCGAATGTGAGTGATTTTTATTCAACACAACAGCTGCGTTTTATTATCTACGACAGGGCTGCCGAAGTGAGTACTAAGGGAGTATTCGTACTCCTTCACTGTAATTGTACTCCCCTCAAAAATATCCAAAACTTTCACAATGAAAGATTGCTTTTCCGATATCATCGGATGCCCTGAAATAGTGGGGGTTATCGTGAATAAAAAATTCCCTTGAAATTGTTCTCCAATTCGAATCTTGGGATTGTGAACGATGCTAAAAACATTTCCTCGGAATTTATTAGGTATCGGGAATAAGCTTTCTCAGGGAATTTCGCCGTTATTTATTCATACGATTTTTCTCGCGGGAAATTTATTTTGTGTGAGATTCTTGATCGCAGTAAAAATTTCGAGGAAATTAAAAATTCAGTGGGAAACAAAATTTCATGAGAGATTCTCGATAAGGCCCAGTCTCAAGGTATTCATTCATATTTTTTGTAAAAGAATGCATTACCTCGGCTGCTAAGTGCTCTGTAATTTCTGTTTGCCTACAAAATAGACAAAACTACTAATATTTATATACAAATAATTTTTCTTCGATTAAGTTTGTTTTACTTATTAATACTTTTGATTTCACATTTAAGTAATAAATAAAATGGGTTGAAGTACCACAACTATTTTTATAAAGTTATATTGGTAATATCAATGGTCTAAGTTTTTTTTTGCACTCCTAAAGAACACGAAATACTCTACTCTAATCCTCTGAAATACTCCCATTCAAATTTTTAAACGGCAGCGCTGATCTATGGGTGTGGGTCTGGGTTATTTTTTAGCACGTATTAAAAAAAAAACGAGATCCAGGTTTCTATCGGGGTTTCATCTGGGTTTGCAAATATTAGTGTTAAGTTTGTTGAACAGGGGGTTCATTTAGGTACATAACATAGATCGTTTTATTTCCACGGGGTGAACCATATGGGTTATTAGCGATAATAAAACACGGCTAACGTTTCCGAGCAATGTCAACACTTTGTATACCTGTGGTTCAGTCAAAACCATCGTTCGACTGGATCCTTTTCTTGTTGTTTATTGCTGTGATGACTTCCCGTGACTGGCCGACTCCACTGGAAATAATTTCTATCAAACTGTGGCTTCACTTGCAATATTTCAGGCAATGGCAATGTCAATAAAAATATTTGGTGGGCATTTCATTACTGGCAATTTGAATTTCAATAAACCTTATTGTTTCTATTTGTTAATTTAAGCCCACTAACTTTAAATTTTTTTATTATTTGAGCATATTTAGTAGACTTCATCCAGTCTTTTGAAGTGGTCATTAACAATGAATTTATTCAGATTCTGTGCCCGAGGAAGGTCACCCCATTGACGTTGCTGAGAAATATTTTTGATCAGACTCAATAAATTTGTGTCATTTTTGTATTCGTAGAGTTCTTCTTTCAGTCAATGGCCGTTGTATTTATTTTCTTCCGTTTTTGTTCAGTCAGTAAAATGTTTCACGCATGGCAATCTCTAAAATAATGGGAAGGCAGTCAAAATGAAGGGAAGCCATTTTAAAATGCCTCGGAGAAAGAGATGGAAAGCAATTATTGCCTTTCATCGATCGGGCTATATTGCCATTGCCATTGCCAATGCGCCTCCATCGCCAATATTCAAAGCAATTGCAATATGTGAGCCAATTTATTGCCTTAATTATTGCATGTGGAGCCCCTAGGTCAGATACATGACCATGACTGGCATGAAATGTCTAATGAAGACGGGATGTTTCATATTGTGTTAGGATGTTTGCGATCACTATTTTCGATTTTTTTTTGACATATTTCTCTTTCTGTGTGCAGATGACATTTCATCTCATTAGTTTTTATTTCTCATGTCGGTGACTATTATTAAGTCTGACTTAAATACTTCAAATTCACTATTTTTATAAGTAAATTTGCATTCTAACAGGAGAAAATCAGATCAAAAGCATTTTTTTTTCATGAAATGCATTCTTGACAAATCTTTTTAAACTGCCTTACCTAGACGTCAACCTCTATTGAAATGTCAATACATGAACTGCTCAGTGAAGAAAAAATAAATGCTGTAATTTGTATATAAGAGATTTCGTTGCTTGAGTTAGGTAGAACTATAATTGTCGAAAGTCGAATTGATCTAATGTCTTAGAACAAACAAGTATAACTCGTCGAATCAACAAAATAAGAAGTCAAATATAACGCACGTAAGTGAACAGTAAAATCTACTTTTTTGTAACGTTATTTCACAAAATGTCACATTCATTTAAGTGAAAGGAACGATTAGTGCAGTTAGATAGCTAAAGTGAAATAAATCAGTCTCCAGGGATCGCTTTATAATTGTTTGTTTTCGAATGACCACTTAAGTGCTCTTCGCACAAATACAGTTCTACTTGTGAAACACGTTACAGAGCACACCGAAGTAATAATGACATTTCGTGAAGTTGGAAATTATAAAGTAGAATAATATATATTGGTTCTATCAAAAAAGCACAACTGATGAACGTATGAAGAGTACACACTTTAGAGTTCTCGTGAACTCGTATTTCGATGTTTATGAAATTAAGTATAACTTTATGTGTTAGAGGCATATTTTCCTCAATTCATACAAGCAAATAAGTTTGACTCAGATGGTACCTTTATTTTTGTTTAATAATAAGAGGTTGAGGGAAAGACAGAGATAGAGAAAGAGCTCTCACGAACTGATGCTATTCGAATTGTGAGATTGGAACTAGAAATCAGCTAGCTTTGCATGGCGCGGCGCGGCGTAACCAAATGTATGCCAACTGAGCTGTAGAATGAAAATCGTAGAGCCGGAAATAAAACAGGAAAATTAAAAAGTATAAAAAGTGTTTTTTTTTTCTACTAATGCTCAGCGATGGTGTTGTGCAGATTTTACGTTATACAAAAATGTGTTGTTTTTTTTTGTTTGCAGCGACGCGCTAAAGGTGAACGAATGGTGAACCTGCTGCTTTAGTCCTGTTAGTTGAATACGCTTACGCTTATAGTGAGTGAATTCTTGATTTGTGTATCAGCATTTTGGAGGAAGTCAATTTTATTTTTAACTCCTCTGCCATATTGTTGGTGATGATATGTTATATGGAGATACATATGAGAGACCGCGATTTACTGAGCAGCGTTGCCAATCCATCGGATTAATATTGTCCACCTTGGATCTTTCATTGGCATGTTTTTTTTTTATCTAGGAATTTTTATATTTTACGGAAAATATTTGAATACATTTTAGAAGGCAATTATTTGTAATAAATTATGACGCTAAGATGTATATTATGGTGTTTTGAATCCTGTACTACACTTTCAGACAGTTTTTTTTTTGGAGATTTTCAAAAATCTCTTGGCACTCAAGCAATCTTGATGTAATGGGCGAAGTTTTGTTTAAATATTTTGCTCTTACTCAAAGAGAGTACTAGATTTAAGATATACCCTGTAGAAATGAGCAACTTATTTGACATTTAAATAAAATCGAACTCGAGATTTTAATCAAACTTTACATTACATTGATAGAGAACACCAAAAGTGGGTCCCGTCTGTCTGCCTGTGGGTCACTCAACAGTCTAATTGGGTGAAACCATTTCCTTGGTACTTAAGCGTTCTAGGTGCCTGGATCGATTCTTTTTTAGCTCCAAAATAACAGTATACATTTTTGGTCAAAAATGGTAAATCTCAATTATCTCGAAAACGGCTCTACACATTTCTATAAGAAAAATTTGCTGCACCATTATAAGCATAGCTTTCATTTTTGGTCAATAAAAATATTTAATTGAAACGCTATTAGCGGTAATTGCCAGCATAGAACGGTTTTTACGAATTTTAACTATCACATGAACGACTAAATGGATTTCGATAAATTTTTTTATGCAAGAGGGCCTTCAAATTCTAAATAATACTGCACACCAAAATTTTCAAAAATATTTTTTTTTTTTGGATTTTTTATACAGGGTGGCACACGAATCGTGCTACAATAAGAAATTTGGCCAGTTGAACGGCCTCCAAAACCAGATCAGGGAGCAGGCGACTAGGGTGGATTATCTCTACTCTGTTTTGCCGAGCTTAACGCAACTTAGAGGTTAAGGGCGCGCTGCCGGAGAGGCCCTTTAATATCCTAGCTGTGAATGTAAATTCACTGATTAGGACCGAACGTAGAGCGAATTTATTCCAATTGCTTAAAGACATAAATCCAGATGTGTTTATGGCTAGCGAAACTAAGCTGAACCAGAAACATAAATTGACTAACAACAATTACAATATCGTAAGGAGAGACCGACCCAACTCCACTCAAGGAGGGGGCGTCGCAATCTTTATACGTAAAGGCATTAGTCATAAGGTAATATATAATAGTGATGTGCGTAAATTTCGGACGTTAGAGGCATGCATCATATGCATTCATCTCCAACAGGGGAAGCGAATGTATGTGATCGCTGCCAATGCACCTGAAACACCTCAGCCCACACAGTTTATAACAGAGCTTGAAAAGCTTTTTGAATGCTTAAGATTGAGCTCGGAAGAAAACTACTACATATTGGCTGGTGATTTGAATGCCAAACATATAGATTGGGGAAATCAAATACAAAATCCTCGTGGTAACCATCTGTATAATTGGATGGGTCGATACAACCTGGAGTATCGCATTGAACTTCTCGCTACAGACAGGCCATCGTTTCCAAGAAGCGGTGCCTATCTGGATCTATTGTTGAAAGACGCAAGACTAACAATTACTGATACTGTGGGTCATCGGCCTAAAAATTGTTTAAGAACGATCGAGTACGACAGTGGCCACTGCGGACTCGCCGCCGTAATACAACTTCCGAACGCGCTTATGGAGTTGGAGGAGTATGTACCGGTGCATACTTACAATTACAGTAAGGTGCGGTGGCCACGCTTCTCGAACGTCTTATTGAGCGAATTACGATCAAATGGTATATCCCCACCAAATGACAGGAACATGACAAATACTGAAATTGACAGATACTTAGAACAAATGGACGAAACAATTCAACGAACAATGAACAGGACAATACCGAAATACAAAGAACGTAACGCAACTGACATGTACCGTAACGCGACAATTGATGCATTACATAGACAAAAAAGTGGCTTACTGACAAGACTAAAACGCTTGTACAGACGGTTTACTGACACACGAGATCTGGAGATAAGGACACTGAAGTCGTCCATCAAAAACATCAACCAATTGATCAAAGAAAATTATAGGTTGTCCATTAATTTGTTTTGGGACAACAAAATTCGGGCCGTGAACGCTACCGACCCGAGTATGTTCCCACAAATTAATAAGATATTCAGAAGAAAAGATCAAAACGACCTTCCGTGTCTTAAGCTCCAGAGGACGACACAAAACAGAGACGTACTTCTGACAGCAGGCATAGACCCAGATGACGCCGTCTTGGACGATGACCTCTTCATAATCGAAGATCCGCAGGAGAAGGTGGAGGCTGTGGGGGCTGCTTTCCAGCAAGTGTACAAGGTGCATGCTAGCATTCGCCCGAATCATGACCTGGAGAACAGAGCTCTGCTTCATCACTTATGGCTCAGGAACGATATAACCGAATGGCGATCTGAGAACCTTGGTTTTACCCAGTTTAATGATGAAGATTTGGAAAACGCCATAATCGCCGACCGAAATGGGCACAGTCCCATGTTAATTTCGAAAACTGAGCTCCAGCTCATCTTCGATTCATTAAAGAAAAAGAAGTCAGCAGGAGTCGATGGTATATCCAACGTAGTACTACGACATTTGCCTCAAGAAGCAGTTGACATTTATACCACACTGTTTAACAACGCGCTGAATAATGCATATTATCCAGTGCGGTGGAAGACAGCTGTGGTGCACCCTCTCCCAAAAAAGGGAAAGGACAACTCCAATCCGGCGAATCTCCGTTCGATAAGTCTTCTTCCAAGTATCAGCAAAGTATTTAAAAAGGTTATTAATAGAGCCCTGTTCAAATGGGCGGAGGACAAAAATATCATCCCGGATAATCAGTTCGGTTTTAAGGCGGAAGATGACACAATTCATGCCGTGTCTAAACTAGTTTCTGATATCCAATGGAACAAAACTAAAACGCAGTGTACGGGTGCCTGTCTGGTTGATTTGGAGAAGGCCTTCGACACCGTATGGTTAGAAGGTCTCTATCTAAAGCTAACCAGACTAGGTATAAGTAAACCTCTATTGTATATTCTTTATGACATGCTAAATGGTAGAAAGTTTGTTGTCAAGAGTGGCAATGTAACTTCTACCGCAATTTTTAATATTAACAATGGTCTTCAGCAGGGAGCGGTTAACTCGCCGATTCTATTCAGCATTTACACCAGCGATCTGATAGGTAGTCTAACTCAGGCAATTGCGTACGCCGACGATCTAATTGCGTACAGAACAGCTAGTACAGTTGGGGTCATCAAAAGTCTCTTGCAGAGTGACTTCGACAATATTCAGCGATATTGTGATGACTGGAAGTTGAAAATCAACTTCCAGAAATCAGAAACTATTTTGTTTAGGACTCCGTTGTCTAGCGCCTCAAGGGATACGAGAAAGAACTGGCGCAAGCTGGTGATCGTAGGACCACATGGACATCCACTGGCGAGTAAAAGTGTAGTAAAGTACCTTGGCATCTGGTTGGATCAGTACCTGTATTTCGACAGACATATAGGTGCTGCTTTGGCCAGGGCTAGGGGAGCCTTTGCCTTGACAAAACGACTGTTTTATAGCAGCCGTATTGACAGCAGGGTGAAGGTGATTTGCTACATGGCCCTCATCAGGCCGATGATTGCCTACGGATGCCCGGTGTGGTTCCACGTTGCCCCATCTCAAATGGAAAAGATTCGGGTGTTTGAGAGGCAATGTCTTAGACGTTGCCTTGGATTACACAGAACACCAGAGTCGGAGTACACAAGATATTATTCCAACCAGGTTCTATACAACGGAGCCAACATAAACAGAATAGACAATTTTTTATTTAAGCTGATTCGGGGTCACACTGCAAGAGCGATGTCCTCAACTAACAGCTTAATTTTTGGGTTTTATTACCCCAATAACGAATATTTTGAGAGTGCGCGGTTAAGTGGTTACATCCCTCCCGAGGCATTCCTCTATTTAGACAGTCGAGGGCTGATACAGGATGGAGGGGCGGTTCCGCTCATCTACCACGTCAGCCGGAAAACTGTGGATAGGCGACTCCTGTATGGTCGAGACGTCATCGCTCAAGGTGGAGAAGAGCGCCTTCGGTTCAGTAGGACTGTGTCCGATTTGTACCGGAGGGATAGGGCGAAACAGGAGAACCAGTTCTGGTGGCTCTCTGAACTGCATCGTGACATTTAAAATCGAAGAAGATGGTATATCTTGGCCGACTTACATAGATTTAGGCAATTAGGTATAGTGAACAGTCGGAGTAGCACCAAAAAAAATTAAAAATATGTATGTATGCGGGGCATACGTGCATGTATCTGCGTGTCTGTACATGTATGTGCGTACGTATATGTATGTGCGTATGTACATGTATGGGTGGGTTGCATGTTGCTGTGTGTCTGCATGCATATAAAAAATAAACGAAAAAAAAAAAAATTAAAAAACGAAAAAAATGCTGCTGTGGCTGTTCTAGTTTTTAAGTAGTCTTAAGTATTATTATGTATTTTAAGTAGTTTAAGTTATTATTAGGCAGTATAAGTTAGTTTCATTTAGTTTTAATTATTTTTAATCTATATTTAGGTTTAGTTTATAAGAAAAAAAAAAAAAAAAAAAAAAAAAAAGATGATAAGATACCAAGTTTTTTTAAGTTTCCTTGGAAAAATAAAATAAAATAAAATAATTAGATTTAATTAAAATAGTTTTTAGGTCGAAAGACATTAGTTCTAAGAGTTATTGTTTAGTTTAGAGCGCCCGTAAAGGGCCAGTAAATTAGTTGTAAGTTATTGATAAGTAGGCTAGTTTTAAACATTTTTGTCTAGCTTTAAGATAGTTATAAGTGAATATGAAATAAAAATGAATTTAAAAAAAAAAAAAATAAAAAAAAAATAAAAAAAAAAAACAATAAGAAATTTAAATAACTTTTATTTTAATCGATGTATTTGATTCATTTTTTTTTATTGGATTAAAATTTAAATTTTATTTTAAATAACTAATGTTTTTTAAAGATGATAGACCGCAAATGACATCCACGCTCATCCACGCTTATGCGGCACCTGATCAGAAAATTGTTCATTGCGGCCTGAAGGGTTGAAATTGGGATCGCCTCAATTATTGTCTTAATGGACTGCTTCAATTCAGTCAAATTCCTGGGTTTCGTTTTGTACACTTCCTGCTGGACATAACCCCATAAAAAAAAGTCTGGTGCAGTCAGGTCAGGTGACCTTGGGGGCCAGCGGAAAGTGCAGTTTCTGGATATCAATTTGCTTGGGAATTTTCGTTGGAGCTTCGCATTAACTTGGCTACGTGTGCACTTGCTCCATCTTGTTGAAAACAAATCCTGCTGAAAGGGATTCGTCTTCGGCGAAGTTCTGGGTAAAAAAGCATTTCTGGATTAGATTCACTCCATATATGGCAATTTTGCTTATTAAAATTCCCGTTTAAATCAAAATGGGCCTCATCAGACGTGAATAAACAATTTATCAATGTGTTGTCTTCTTCGGCCATTGCAATAATTTTTCGGCAAAATTCCAGACGAACAGGCAAATCCTGAGGGCTTAGCTTGCTTGTAATTAGGTCTTTGTATAAAAACAAGTTTAAGTCATCATGAAGTATCCGTTGTAATTCGGTAAATATGTTCACCAGTCTCATAATGCTCCATATACTCGGGGGATTACCGCCAAGCTCCAGCCTAAATTCCCTTTGGACGGAAATGACGGCTTGCAAAGAATTATATCGCTCTATTATCCAAATCCTTTTTTCAGTATCCCAAGCATTCATTATGATAAATCTAAATAGTAGCCTATAAAATAAAAAAAAAATAAGCCGATTACTCACACTGAAAAAAAGTTATTACGTTTTATTTTTGTAGCATGATTCGTGCGCCACCCTGTAGGAAAATATTTTTTTTTTGTTTTTGAGAATTCAAATTTCGAAAACGGATGGACTATTTATTTTGAAATTATGTTTTAGGATAATATTATTAAATACTTAAAATTGTTATATCAATTTTTTTTTTAACTAAAAGAAATTTTATTTATACATTTTTTTTAAATCTTTGAAAATATATATAGCTGTTTCTACTAAGAATCTCGTGCTTAAGATGTGATTGAAATGGAGCCAGTACGTGCGACCCAGTCGTTCATATTATTTTTAAAACGTTCGGGAAATTCGAGATCAAACTCCATATGACTAATTATTTTCAGGGAATTTAAGTGTCTTATATATTCATATAGAAGGGTAAACTTTTACAACAAAAAAAACTGAACCTAGAATATAGAATTTTATAAATTTATAATGAACACAGCCAAAAAATGAGATTTTGGTATTCATTGTATTAGTTGGATTAATAAAAAAAAAAAAAGAAATACTACAATGCAATTGAGATAATGTGGCAACTCTGATACAAGCGAGAACTTATGTACTTGAATTCTTAAAGGATTCCACCTATAACCGTTTTAGATTTGAATTTAAAAGATTTAGTGAATTGGATGGAAACTTAAATATCATTCAACTATACATGCTTTACTTCGACAGCTTGTAAAATAAAGTCAAAATCAATTTAGTAATTCCTCATCTCATCAATAATATTGTGCCTGTCAAAATTCATTCTCCCTACATAAACTCCCACAAAAGATTAATAAACCAACAACGACTGTCGAACTCTATCAGGGTCTGACCTCCAATAATATACAACAAGACATCCTTATAAGGTACCTGCATGAAAAAATGAATTTAATTCCATTTGTTTGATGTTTTTTTTTTTTTGTTGTTTGTTTTGGGAAAAGGAAATATTATTGCTTCTCAAAAAAACACAAAACTGTCTCTCTCGCTGTCTTGTACAATTTCTATATGAATTAAAGGAAATATTTCTCCAGGACACGTACTATCTATGACTTCTAACATTCAGTCGAAAAACGAGACAAGCAATTCGCACACGGGCTCGGGCATGTCCTGTACGTTTTGATTTTGTGTGTTGTGTTGTGTTGTGTTCGATGAAGAGGCTGTGTTGTCCGGGCTGGGGCCCAGGGATAAGATGAATCCCATAAATGAACAAGTTCAACAAGTAATTGAATGGAAACGTGATCAGATTTTAGATATTTCGACGTTATCCTTCGAAATCCCTTAATGGGATTGTTTTCTTTTTTTTTGAAGGAACGTCACTGTCTCTCTATAAAGGTCGTGACTGGGATTATTGTTGTTGGAGGAGGGTAAGTTTGAAGTTCAACTCAGTTTGTGGAGACAATTCAAAATCATATATTTTTATTATTATTTAAAAGAGATAAGGGGGGTTTTCTGTTGACGTACCATGGAGTCTTAGGTGTGGATACAAATTCCAGACATTTTTAAAATTTTTGAATTAACAAAAAAATAAATAATCCCATATCCGCATAGGTATATATTTTTTGTCGGCAGAGAAAGAAATACAGAAGGATGAGGCAAAAGTAAGGAGAAAATCAATTTATCAATATATAGACACATATATAAAAAATATATTTTTATTTTTTTTTATTTTTATATATTTGTAATTAACTACAGTGTAAGAACTAACAGTTAAACTTAACTTACAATAATAGATTTACTAATGAAAATTTTGTTTAAAAAAATTTTTTAAATGTGATTTCATGTATGAGACACTGAAAGAAAAATCACAAACAAAATAGAGATCATTGAAAGTCTGGCAACTCTCCTCAACGGCTCGTTGGCTAAGAAATTACTCCTCTGAAAGCTGATATGAAATGGAGTATAGAACCGGTTCCGAAGAAAAGGCCCGTAAATTTAATTAACGATAGTAAATATGGTCACCAAATTTCACCATTAATGATTTTTATTGTTGTTAAGCAATTGAAGACCTTCCTTCTCTCCTCGAGTGTGTTCATTTGTGACAGTAATAGCCCTTGATGGTTTGGTGGAAGCGATGAAATCGATTTTCCCAGTTTAAACCACGAAGTGCAAATAACAAGAATTGTTTTTGGAACGATTCTATCCTTTGAATATGGGTTGCATATGTGGGTGATCATATTTGGCAAGCGAATCCCAAGCAGCTTCGTACGAGACAAACATGAAGCGACTTTGTAACAAAGAGGTCGTTAAGTTCTTTCGACCAACGCTTTATCATTCCCAATCTGGATTTTACTTTGTTTAGTATGTAGTCTATATGGTCATTGAAGGAAAGCTTTCGATCAAAAAGCTCTACGAGATCATTAAATTGTTCGCATCTTTCTAGAAGGCATCCATTCAGTTGATAATCCAACTGATGATGCAAAAGCTTTCGAGAGGTCCTGCATTTGGACATATTAAGCGATAGTTTGTTTATAGCTGTCCAATCGAGAAGAGCATCAAATCACTTGAAGATATAAAGATTCTTCAGGATTTGAATACGTCAAAAATATTTTGGCATCGTCGGCGAAGAGGAGAATTTTAGAATGTTGAAGATTGTGTGGTAAGTCATTTATGTATAATAAAAAAAGTAGAGGTCCAAGATGACTTCCTTAAGGTATCCCAGACGTAACTTTTATTGTTGTTGATCTTAGGTTCTTAAATTTTACGTATTGGATGCGACCATTCAAATACGAAAAAACCAACCTTGAAGAGAATTACCGCAGCTATGTTGACTTAATTTTTTTATCAGTGTACGATGGTTTAGCTGGTCAAATACCTTTGAGAAATCGAAGTAACCAACATCAGTTTGTTGGCCATCCGCGAATCCTGTTGATATATTTGATGTTAGCTCTATTAAATTTGAACCAATTGATCTACCACCAAAAAAGCCATGTTGTCGGGAAATATAAGACCTTAAATTAAAAAAACATGTAGTTAACCACAAGTGATTCAAAAATTTTCGGAACAGAGCTCAATTTTGCGATACCTCTATAATTGGAAGCAATGGACCGAGATCATGATTTGTTTAAAGGTATTATATACGATTTTTTTCAAATTTCAGGATAAATTGAATCATGCAAGGTCTTGTTGAAAAGATGGCACAAGAATGCACATAAAGATTTTGAACATCTTTGAAGTATAACTCCAGTAATTCCATCATAGCCTGGCAAAACAGAGTCTTTGGCTTTCCAACAGGCAGCTTCAACATCGCTTTCAATGAAAAATGGAGGTTGTAGAGCGTTTGAGTTAATTGTCGTCAAGGTTACATTATGTTCGTTGTCCTCACTGGATACATAAGCTGTTTTAAAGTAATCTGCAAATGCATTGCAAATATCAGAGTCATTTGTCGTTATCCAAGCTATTTTTTTAAGGCCTTATACAAATCCACAAACTAAAGGAAAATGAAAATGTCCTTGAAATAAAAATGTCATATACTTCAAATTATAACTTTGAAGAAAATTAATTAAATACCAACGAACTCGAAGGTTAAAATTAAGTTGGCCCGAATTGCTTCAAACTTGGTATATGGAGTTGTTTTAGGTATTGTATAGAGGGGAAATTAAAAGTTTTGTTTAGCTCAAAAAATAACGGTACCTGCTATATAACCGTTACGTTAAAGCCTATTTTTTCCCGAAAACGGCTCTAACCATTTTGATTTAAGAAAATCAGTGCAAATTTTTTAGGTACTACCGATCATATGGTTGAAAAAAAAATTTAAATGTCTAAAAACGGTACGTTTCATAAGATCGTTTTTTTTTTGCTTTCGACTATCTCATAAATAGCTTTACCGATTCTTTCGAAATTTCACACATATATAGCCTTAGGCTGCCCTATTTATACTGCGTAACAATATTTTTATTTTAATATTTTTTTTTTGTATTTTTAAAAGCATTTTTGAGAAAAAAAAATTAAAATATATATTTTGAAAACTGCTCATTAAATTTTTTTCAAAAATTATATATATAATGTATTTGCTGAGTACCTATAAATTGGCGATTTGGATTTTTTAAATTTTTTTTTGCAAAAGGTTTAAAAAAAAAACTTTTTTTCTCACAAACGGCTCCACAGATTTTTAATTTTTTTTTTCTCATAAACTAAAATTTACTCATGAAATAAAATGGCGTACAATTGTTTTTAGTTAAAATTATTAAGTAAGTAAGTAATAAGTATTTATTTCAGAATTTTGAATTATTTTTTCTTTTGTTAACCCATTATATACCAAACACCTTAAAAATAAAGATGAGTTATATTTATGACTAAAAATACACATTTTTTACAAGTATTTTTTTAAGTTTGGTACTTAGAGGGCTGTACTCAAACGAGTACACTGGCCAGATATGGGTACATTTATTACCTAGTTAGGAAATATTATCCAACATACATTTCGATGCAAAGAGTAGTTTGCGGCATATGTCACATATCTTTAGAACTCTGCTGTGACATATTCGGCATCTTAGTTGATTTTTATTTTTTTTGGGTAATATCCGTCTTCAATGTGAAAGTATTATTTTGTGTTTTTGTTGACGGACCTGAATGTTTATAAGTCTTTGCTATGGTCCTGACAAATGGAAGTAGATTGCGATTTTCTTTGGTTTACTAACAACGGATCGGCCAAGCATTTACCTACCACACTTCTTTGCTCTATTGTCACGAACCGTACCAGTTGCACGAAATCCTTTTTTTGTGCAAAGTAGTCGTTAGATCATGGCTGGTGAAATAATTGTTAAAAAATACGCTGTGCTCACTTACGTTTTTTACTATTTCCAGTTATTCAATCACCATCCAAGTGGTAAACAATTATTGCTTGGACTTGCATTTTTGGCACCGCAGTAAATGTCAAAGTTATAGCAATATCCATCACAACTGCAAAGAATCCACTCCTTATAGACAAAGTGAACAGCCTTTCCACGGTTATACTGCCTCGCAGAATGACAGCCAAAGTATTTGACCATGTAGCTACGATCTAAGCGCCAATAGAACGACTCTTGAGGTAAATTCTGATATCCTGAAAAAAAGCATTATACCAACAAACTATTTCAAATCTTTCGTAAACACGAACGTGTGACAGTTTTGGGCCACTGCGTATATCCGGCTTTGACCAACAATCAATTTCATTACCTCATCATCGAAAAACTGTTCAAATATTCTAACTTTGATTTCCGATGCTATCCGTTCTTTTATTGTGGATAAATTTTCCAAATAGTGGACAGTTTTGTCTACTTCAGTAGAATAAACCACATGCTATGACCATTTTGAAGCGTCACATAAATCCTGCCCGTCCGTTTGAATATCAACACCCGGTGGAATAACCACTATATCCTTCATTTCGATCATCCGGAATATCATTAACAGCCATGTAGAGATTTGTTTAGCGCGTGCCATACGCTGTTGCAGATATTTGTTGAAAAACCCATTTCTCTGCAAAACCAGTGAGAAAAAAAAATTAGCACGGTTTTGGCTAGTGCACTCAATTGGGTACACCACTTTTGTAGAACACTTACATTGACAAAAAAAAATGTTTTAATGAAAATTGTTAACAATGTAGGTCTTTGGCAAAAAATCTATTGAACAGAATTGGTTATTCAGAAATTAGTTGTCAGTGTACATTTTACGTAACATTTTACTTTCGCAAAAATACTGTACTCAATTGAGTACAATGGCAGGTAATGGGTTAAGTCGATTTAATACATTATTAAATATTTAAGATTGTCATGCCAATTTTTTTTTTAGAAAAAAATTAAAGAAATTTTGTATATGTAAGAAATTAACTAAAAAATGACTTTAAAATAATAGAAATCTTTTGCATAAGATGTGATCGAACATAAGATCAAGTTCATGCGATCCAGTCGTGCATTTTATGTTAATTGTGCGCGCATAAATTAATTTTATAGAATGCTCTAAAAAGATGAATAGTTATGCAGTGAATAAGGGTTTATGTAGCCTCTATAATACCTTGCATAAATTCTTATTTACAAAACATTTTCTCGTAAATTATAGTAAATAAAAAGTTATGAAAAGTAAAAGCAGGAAAATCTATTCCATTTAAATGTAAGAACACATCTGATGACAAAACATCTGCGGCCAAAAAAATGATACCTTAGCTATCCGAAAAACTTTTGCATCCCTTGAGAAATGTCCAAAACTTATGAACATTGCAAATTTTACCACTCCGTTTTGGGCTGTGCAAAAGCTTGAATGGCTGCTTACCAGTCGTAGATAAACTATATCATACCGATATACATATACATTATAATTTCCTTATTTAGGCTCTATTCGACCTCTAAACCAGTAAAGTTTATAAGCGCTCCATGCAATGTTCACAAGTCGTATAAAAAAGACTTTCCAGTTCGGAGGCAGAATGCAAAGGGCTATACAATCGCTATTATGCTATTATAAATAAGGCTGTTAAGTTTTGAGATATTCTCCAGGCCGACCCTCGCGAAGCCGACGAGCAAAACCTCGACTGGAAAGCAAAAGCACATAACAACTTTCATACACTCACACAAAAACACCACGCTTTGCTCCAATTTTTCAGAGATTGGGTTAACTCTAAGTTCAGAATTCTCGGCAATTATGAACAGAGCCTGCGAAAAATCATGTCCGCTTATATCTGCCAGGTAAGGGAAAAAAGAAACCATTCTGGTGAACAAATGAACTCAGCGATATAAGAAAAGAAACTAGAAGAATTTTTAATGTTTCCAAAGGAACTCGAACAGAAAAAGACTGGAATATTTACAAATCCAGCTAAAGAAAATTCAAAGCTGCAACGTTCAAAACGTAGCTCCAGACTTAAAACAATTCTTTCCAAAATTCTTTCCCCTCGGGTATTTAAAGAAATTAAATGGGTACTGGACGGAGTCATGTAGCGAAACGCTAAAATTACTCGTCAACCCCTCAACGCCCATTGTTCAGGGTGTGAAGTGAACAATGAGCCAGAAAACTCGAACTATTCTGAACATGTAGTACCTCCTGATATATTATAACGGAAGCGAAGATAAAATGGGCTTATAACCCCTTCACTCCTTGTAAGTCACCGGGGCTTGAAGGCATCTTTCCTGTGAAAGCATCACCTATCTTAACAACATATTCCTAAATATCCCACGTACGTGCCCAAGACATGGCGGGAAATTAAAGCAAGCCCAGTATAAGTAAGCCCAGCCATACGGATGCCAACGACTTTAGACCAATAAGTCTTACATTATTTGTTCTAAAAACATTTGAGAGACTAATGGACATTTACATACGTAGCAAGCTAAAACCAGACGTTATTTCTCCTGCACAGCATGCATATACTAAAGGTAAAAGAGTAGAAACAGGCCTTCACTGCGTTGTTAGTAAAATAGAAAAAATACTTAATGACAAGGAATATACACTTGCTGCTTTTCTAGACATTGAACGAGCATTCAACGATGTTAAAAGTAGCGCAGTGGAACATGCCCTTATAATTCTTGAAGTAGATAATGTAATCATAAACTGGATCATGTGCATGTTAAGAAATAAATAAACAGATCTTCAGTGAACTTGATGGAACCCAAGTAAAAGTATCAGCGTCAAGAGGAACTCATCAAGGGAGAGTTCTATCGCCACTTTTATGGATTCTTGGAATGAATAGTACACTTGCTAAACTTAAAGATAGTGGGGTCTAAGTATTAGCCTATGCCGATGACTTAGCTCTACTTGCGACAGGTAATGTGGCCAACCACTATAAGTGAACAACTTAATAGCGCTTTAACCAAAGTCTCTAGACAATAAAAATGTGGTTTAACAGTTGATCCCTTAAAGACTGAGCTGGTCCTGTTTACAAATAAAAGGAAAAAAACAGTTTTTTCAGTACCCACAATAGATGGGATCCGACTTAATATCTCAGATCAAGTGTCTAGGAGGCTAGCCACATAGGACATGCTCAGATTCTGAATAGAATTATAGGCAACAATGTGTACACACACTACATGCCACCAAAACTGGACTTTGATCGACTATTCAAAACCTATTTCCCTGATAGACAAGTATGGCTAAACAACGAAGTCCATGATGAGTCGTCAATAACTATCTACACCGACGGCTCAAAAATGGACACTGGGGTTGTTGCCGGTTTCTTCTCAGAAAACCTTAAAGTAGCTAACTCCGTTAGACTTCCTGACCCCAGTAGTGTCTTCCAAGCTGAGGTATTGGCAGTGAATAATGCTGCTAAATACGTGTCGAAACTGAAGATACCAAATACCGATATCACCTTTTTAATTGACAGCCAAGCGACAATTCAAGTGATTTCTGCCGCAGTTACCAAGTCGAAGATTGTAACTAGCTGCCGCGAAGAGCGAACATGAGGACACCTCTCACTTTTTGTGTCATTGTCTAGCACTTTCCCATATAAGGAACACATTCCTGGGCAGTTACTTCTTCAGTGATTTAGAAGAGCTCTCGGATCTTTCAAGCAAAAGCCTGCTGAACTTCACAAAAGCCTCTAAATGGATCGATAATGATTATCATCATAGAACTCATAGGTTATACAATTAGAAGTTACAACACTTCAGGGTATCACAATGGATCTATTTTAATCTAAGTGTGCCGGTAGCAAGATCAACTGGCAGCCCATTTACCTAACCCAAGTTAAACCGCAGTTTGTTAATCCTGCAGCAAAAATTAATCCCGAGGATTCAGTTTTCAGGTTTTGCCCCACGGACTTGTTAGGATCGGCCCGACAAAATTTCAGATTTTAGAAATATCTACTTAGTTTAAGACGAAATTAACATAATGAATTATTTGATTTAACTCGGGGTCTAAATTGACTGAAAGAACATTACCTCAAATCTAACCCTACCCTGAAACTAGGATGATATTATACTGAAGAAGTGGCCATTAATGGGAAAATGCAGTAAGTGAAACAGTAAATTTTTGTCTCTAATATCAAAAATATGTGGAGTCACATTAAAATTTTTCTTAAGCCAGGGATTAACCTCAAATTGTCCGTCTTCATTAAATAATTTTTAAAAAAATCAAGTGGATAAAAATTAAAGCTCAAATTGTCATAAATGAAACCGGAAATTATTTAGGCCATGTTTGTGGTGGATATAAATACACTAATGATATTCTCTAGAGGGCGCATTTAATTCAAATGTGTATGTGTAATTTTAAGCTGAACTGTAACGGGTAGTTTCAGTAATTTTTGTTAATTTTCTAGAAAACGTCTAAAATGATTTTCATTAAACTTCTTATACTGACTGATTGGGGTGTATTCATAGTCTGTTTTAAATTGTTGCAAAAGTTATTTTGATAATTATCGTTTTACATTCCAATAATCAAACAAGTCATTTTACCAATTTTTTTATTTGAAACTTCAATCATTTAGCTATTGCATTGCATTTTCAATGATTCTTGTGTGGTTTTCTGAAATTTTCCTTGCTATATGATTTAAGAGATACACCCACCCTATTAAAATTAATACCATTTTATTTTGACTGTCTGTTCAAAACTTCCATCCGCATCCGTAGTTCAAACAAACAAATCCTCATACAAAAACAACAAAATCTAATATAGTAAAACTTTTATAAGTCCTTTTTCATTCACAAATGTTCTTTATTTCTGAAAAAATATAAAAGCATAATGCGCGGGACTCAAAGTGGTTTACATTTTTAAATTTTCCTTTCAACAACATCAAGCAAACAAAAAAGAACAACCAAGAAAAATAAGCGGAAAAGTTACAACAGGATAATCTTTGTTAAAGATATCCTTATCCATGAAACCCACCGCTGAGTGGTGACATTAAGGACTAACTCTAAGCGAAGTTAACTGTGCGTAGATGCAGGACAAGCAGAAAAAAATATATACACCCCGTAGGATTTTTTTTACGAAGCTTGGTCCTGTGCTTAGCATTTTTGTTTTTTTTTTTTGTTGCGGAAGACCTTTTCGGGGGTTATTGTGTGTTTCGGTGTCCTTTTGACAAATATATTAATTTAACACCGCTGATGGCAAAATATTTGACTTCTGCGTTTCTTTTAACTGTTGTTTACAATCACTTCAGTTTAGGGGTTGGCTGCGTATGCAAACATCGTTCGTCCTAAACGATTTGTTATCACACCTCGTGGGAGTTAATTTTTTTGTGTCCTGTCTGCATAAATTTACGAGTTTTTTCTTTGCTTAATCCCCCAGCGGCGCATCTAACATGTGTTTCATGGTTTTATGAAATCAATTTTCGAAACAACAAATTGCATGATTCTAAATAATTTTATAAAATTCTGTTTTTTTTATGTTTGTGGTGTTAATTTTGATGGTGCAAGTTAATAAAATGCATGAATTCAATTAATTATCCAGGATTTATTAATTAACCTGTGAGCGTGCTTGCCGGATGACACTATATAGACCACATCGTTTTTTACTGCAACCAACATTACGCACAACTAGCTAACCAAATGATTTTATTTGGAAACGTGTCGTAATGTTTTGGTGCAACATAGTATCGCCACCTAACCACTAATCTTTAGGTTAGGTATAAATACTGTCATTTTGGTTGAGCCTTTTTTAGGAAATAAAAAAAATATATACAACGCACACGCGTTAGGAATAGATAATGAAGTTATATTTGTTTAATTTAATACTTTTTCTAAAGTTGGTTCTGTGTATTTTTCAATCGATAAATTGGGTTTAATTCTTCACAAAGAAAAAAATCTATTATTATGAATTTTAAATGGAGAATTTTGTACTATGGCGGTTTATTTATAAATATTGAATATTTTAATGTCATTTATTTCAATTAGTGTCAAGGCAATTATCAATGGGATTAAATTAAGTCGGATTTTATAAGCATTATCACAAAGCCGGGCTTAGAGAAGAGTCAAAAGTCCTTTAAAAATATTTAAAACAAAACGAAGCACAAAATGTGAAATTTAAAAACTAAATATGAATTTAATCTTAAAACGTGAGATACTTTTATAGTTTTTAGCTAGAAATTGAAAATGCCATTGTATTTTACTCTATAGGGAAAATCTTGCATATGGAAAAAAATAGATTTCCCGATTTTAATTAAACTGTCTGTCTATAAATCAATCTATAGCCTAAACGGCTGAGACGATTTTCTTCAAACCTTGTACCTAAGGATTTTAGGTGATTGTCTCAAATAGATTTTTTTATTTAAAAAAAATTTAATAAAATTTGGATATAAAGAATTAATTAAGAAACGACTTTAAAAAATATATTTAGCTGTTTCTGCTGTTCATTCGACTTTATAGAACATAAGGACAAGTACGTGCAATCCAGTCGTGCATTTTATTTTTTATCTGGTATCTCTTTACACGCAGAAAAATTTGATCGTTTATTTTTATAATCTTCTTTATCAAAAAATCAACATCAGTAGAGTTCTTGCGATTATAGGTACTATAAGGCAAGTTATGCACTCGTGAAAAAAATTCTAACAATCAAACATGACATTACGATCATAGAGAACACAAAAAAAAATGGGTCCCGCAATTCCGTCTATTTGTCTGCATGTCCTCGAGTTTACAGCCTGAACGGTTGAATGGATTTCCTTTAAATTTGGTGCATTTTGTTTTTTCGGTAATATGCCCACAAGTTTTTTTTTTTTTTTTAATTTTTATTTAAGACGAAAAGTAAGGGTACTTGCCATACATTTTCTTTTTTTTTGCCAAAAAGGCAAATCTTATTTTTCTCAAAAACGGTTCCAATGATTCTTATAAAAAAATCAGTTCATTAACGAATAGAAAAGGTATATTTTGAATTTTTTGTTGAAAAAATTGTAATTTTTAATACCCCTAGTAGAACCATTTTATTGGTTTTCGATTTTCTGGAAAACGGTTAATTTTTTTTTTCAAATTTGTTATGCAGACGCACCTAGAAAATAATGCACTAATGTAAACCAAAATTTTTCAAAAAAAAACGTTTCTGATATTAAAAAAAAAATTTTTTTTTGAAAACTAAAAATTTCGAAATCGACTCAATCGATTTTTTCGAAACTTCGTAATAGGTAGTGTTTTGACATGGTCAAGATACATAATAATAGTTAAAAATACTATATTCCTAAAATAAAAGAACAATGGTAAAATAGTTAAATTAAAAAAAAAAAATTAAAAAAAATGGTACCTTCCATACAAATTAAAAAAAAAACCCTTAAGACAAAAATTTATTTCTCTAAAACGATTCCAAGAATGTTTATACCAAATTGTGTGTGCTCTTAAATTAGTAATCAAAACTAGTTTTGATTGCAAAATCGGAGTAAGAAAATTAAAATAAAATAAGCAACAAGTGATTTTTTTAAATTCATTTTTATTATAACGTTTAACAAAATTTCAAAATAAAGTATGAGCTAATCTTATAATATTCTGTTAAAGGAGAAAAAAAAAATAATCTGTAAACCATTAACAATTATCTTAATCATTTGTAGAGTAATATTAATGTAATTGTATACTATGAACAATATGCAAAAAAAAAAAATAGTTTTACTCATTTTTTGTCTATTTTTCACTATTCTTTTAATAGATTCAAAATAGCTTTTAATGGTCTTTATTCCACAAGCTGTTTTGAATCAATAATTCAACAAGTCCAATTAAATATAATGCTAAGTCTTCTACTTGGCTAAATAATTTCAGTAATATATAGAATTGTATTATATTAAAAAAAAAACTGTTATTCTTTTAAAAGCCAATTATAGGATTTGGGGTGGGGTTGAGCTTGGGTGTATGAAAAGTTTCTTGTGTAACATTTATCAAAATACAAAACGTGATAAGTCGGTATTTTAAAAAGCGGGACTATAATAGATCGACATTTTGATCGAGGGGGATTTTAAAAGACAGGATTTTAAAGAAAATAGTATTTTAGTAGGCGGGATTTTAAAACTTTTTTTTCGTGATTTTTGAAAAATGAAGAAATAAATAATTTTTTTTTGAAAATTCGATTTTTCAAAACCAGTCACTGATTTTTTTGAAATTTTTATTTCATATGAAAGCTTTTCAAATTAAAAAAAAAAAATGTTTTTTAAAAATGTATACACAAAAAATTTTTCTTAGCTACAAGAGCGAACTCGTACGATCCAATCGTGCAATTTATTTATTTTTCCATTTCACAAGACAAAAAAGAAAATAGAGACAAACGCTTAGAAGTCCGGCGTGCGTCGCGTCGTCAACAAACTCACATTAAATAACTTTGTTTATTGCCATGGCAAGAAACGGTTCATTAGACGTTGTAGGTAACAAGTCGTTGAGGTTAACATAACTTTACCACATAATCGTCTTTAATGTCGACAATACCAAACTGATTTCTTGTTTCAGGATATCCAAGTTTTATAATAACTGTCATTTTTTTTTTATCCATCCATATCGACAAGGGCGCAGAAGGGATAAATGGCTTTTTCAACTAGCAAAATTTCCGCTATGGGACGACTACTTCAGTCCGTGCAGTTTGTCTGTTTCCTTTATACAATCATGCCATTCTTAAAACATTGCCTTTTGACAAATATTTTATTTTTTTTTTTGCCGGCGGAGAAGACTGTTGTACACAATCGGTTGTTTTTCGCGTATGGTAACCGACCGTGTTCTTTTTTGTTGTCAAGTTTGCTTGCACGCCCCACTTAATATTTTCTGTGTGTATCCATAAAACTTATCTTTTTTGGCCTCGTGTTAGTATGTACTTCGAAGATATTATCTTGAAGAAATGAAAAAAGATCTTACAAAAATCTATTCTATTGGTGGCGAATTAATGATACTTATAGCGCCATTTTTCAAGTGCGAGATCATAATAGTTTCAGGGCCAAGCTGAGGCTGCAAATTGTTTTTTAGGTAAAATTAGCTCCCGAGTTAACTCAACAAATTGCGAGTGGCAATGGCGCAATGGATATAGTACTTAACTGCTAACCAAGACGTGTGGGTTCGATCCCCACGCTAGGCAGCATTCTTGTCTATACCTCCAATTTTAATGGGATGCGGCTCATGGGTTAAAATGAGATAGTAAATACATAATTCTCAAGTCCACTGTGCCAAGAAAAAAGTCTTTCCTATCTTTCTATTCCTTCTAACCAATGGCGTGCAATTTAGGTTGCATTTAAAAGACCTTATGTCTTACAGACACATAGTTGAAATTAATATTATTATTATTATTATGATTATTAATTTGTAGAGTTAACTCTGGATTATCTAACTAAATATTTATGAAATATAGGTACTTGTTAGGAACTATTGAAATGAATGTGCGAAACTATGGAAAAGACTATTGATGATCCACGGACAATTGCGCTCAATTATATTCTGTCGTGAAAGAAGAGCATCTTACAATCTCGAATTGAATTGAAGTGATATATTTCTAGACTATCTTTCCAGTCACTTTCCAGTAAAAGTTCCCTTAGTTCTAACATTCGGAGACAAGAATCTTGCTTCCCTGCGTTTTCTTAACGCCGCCATTTTGATTTGAATGCTTTCATTAACACAAAACAAAACAATGGCGACTATCGCCAGAGAAAGGATATATTTTAATTAAACTATTATATTGTGGTTGTATATTGCTTCATTTGTTTTAGTTAGAAAACTTGGAATCATAACCAAATACTACACAAGTGAAATTAATTGCCACAACGTCATTCTTCAAGGAAAAAAAATCAATCTATAAAAGTGTTAAACCTAATACATACACATAAACAACCATATAGAACTATTGTAAACATTTATGATAAATTAAAATTAACCATTTAGAATGAATTCCCTGAATAAAAATGCAGCTCACAACCGCAATTAAGACACCAATAAATCCAAACATCTCGCAGACAATTAATGACTCTTCTTATAGTCTGTGCCTTCCATAGAAACGTCAAGCCTCCTATTCAACCTGAGGTCGATTTTTATTGCTGTTGGTGCTGTCAGTCGCGCAGTAGACACTAATTCACCTCCCCATCTATATTCACACTAAAACCTAATTGCTATGAATCACGCACACAAAATCACCTACAAAAAACGCCACAGCCACACACGTCCCGAGCCCCACCCCAGGCAATATGCAATGAATAAAGGTGTTTTGCAAAAACAAAGTTCTTGGAATAGAATACAAGAAGTGTGTTGGAAAAGTCCAACACCAAAAAAAAGTGTGCAATCAGGAAATATCCAGGATGATAAACCGCCTGTTCACGTGGTACCTTCCAATTCTGAGGCCTCACCTGCAACCATTCAACAACGAACGGTGCAAATTTATTGACTTACAACAGTGCAGTTCCTTTCAATGCTTTAAACAGCGCCACCCCGCCACTATTATCCGCTGAGGGCTGCCTCAGATTGCCCCATAATCGCACTTGCATCGCTCGGGGCTATATTTTTTGTGGCACCGCTATCTCGACCGGTATATCAGGAAACTTTCCAGAAATACCACAAATGCACATTCCCTATGCGCGCATATGTTACAAGCGAACAACAACTTGCCGTCTTGTCAGGACATAATATCTCAAGTTTTAGCTTTGGTTGTTGTCGGTGTGACGTGAACGGGCGAATTGCACCGTGTCGGCGCAGCGGCGGCGATAGGATTTATGGACTGCCATCGGGCAAACGAAGGAAGTCTTTAATGCTGCTTAGTAAACCTCAATCTATCGATCATTGGTGATAATCATCATTGGAAGTCTGGCAGCTGCAAAAAGGTCCTTTTCGAGTGCCCAGGCCAAACAACTGAAGAAAAAACCCTTTCGCCTTTTGGAAGGACTACGAACGATAAGGTTGCTTCATGCATAATAACCAAACCACTCGCTATCTATGCAGATAACTATTCTCCTTCTCTCTCTCTTTCGAAGGACACAGCGAACCGACACCAAATGAAATGAATGTCAGGGGGATTTTCAGGACTCATATCGCATGCAACAGATGCACTTGCCATAGGTTAACCACACAGCAAATTTTGTTAACGTAAACTTTGTTGTGTCCTTTGTTATTTCAAGGCATAAGATTTTGGCCCAAAGGCGAGAGCCTGTTAGCTCCATCAGGACAACAAAACTGAATTTGTTTAATGGAAATGTGGCGTGGAGAAGCATATTTAGAAATTTCCGAAGCACAACAAAACCTCCTTGTCTTTTTGACAACGTATTTATTTACACTGAAAAAAAAATACATACACATTTTCAAATTTATTAACGTCCAGGCATCCATGAATAATATAAAACCAAAGACAAACCAAAATTCGCAAACTTTCAAGCCTTTTAAATTAGTTCCTTATAGGTACTTCTCCCTGCTTCCACCAAAAGCCTATTTACGTATTGTTATATTTTTCCAAAGTTACAAAGTAAAATGTATTATATTTTATAATTTCCAACTTAATTACTTCACGAATTTAACAATTTCGGGCAAAATATTTAACAGCTAAATTTTAAGAATGACACTTCTTAACAGTTTGTTATATTAAAAATAGCAAACTTCTTTTTTAAGCTTAGTGTCATATTAAAACTGATTTGAGTTCGTACCAAATCTTTTTTTTTTTAATTTAACTATATGCCGGTAAGACGTAATGTCTTTTAAATGCAACCTGAATTGCACAGAACTAGTTTGGCACAGTGGGTTTGAGAACCAGGTATTGACGGTCTCATTTTAACCCATGGGCGGCATCCAATTAAAATTGGAGGTATAGAAAAGAATGCGCCTAGCGTGGGGATCGAACCCTCACGTCTAAGTTAGCAATCAAGCACTGTATCCACTGCGCCGTTGCCACCCACATCGTTGAAAATTGTGCACTTTTCCTTTGAAATTTCCCATACCTTAATGAAATTAAGACTGAGCTCATGGAGGTGCTTTTATACCTAACCGTTCAGTGGTTTTTAAACTTATTATGAAGGTTCTCGTTTTTTGTTTTGTGGAATTTCCTTTCCGGTGTGAGGGGTATTAAAAACTCATCGATAAGTTCGGTAATGTCGGATTTACACGAGTGACAAATTGTCATTATTTCTTCCATCCTCTTGACATTAATGACAAACTTTTGTAAATGGTTTGAAAACTTGTCATTATTTTCGACATTTAAAAAAATTGCAGGGAAAACTGGTATTACATATTGCCATTAAAATGGTGTCATGTAAATGTGCGGTGACACCATTTTGAAAATAATGGCACAGAGCGAGGAAGAATGAACTTACTCATTCCTTAGTAGCAAATAGCCATTATCAATTCCCGTGTAAATGCTTATCATTAATTATTTGATTTTACCATTATTTTGCCAGTTTAATTACATGAATTAATGGCATTTCGTCACTCGTGTAAATACAGCATAAGTTAAATTTCCCTTGGTGGTTGTCATTGCTAATACATTGTTGTTTTTATATGTGACACATAAATGGCATTGGAATTTCAAAATGTGCTATCGTTTTCTATTTGCTATTTGACGCATGGAGTCAGGGCACCTGGCAGTCAGTGCGTGAACTTCCAATTGGGGATAGATTTTTTTTCGATTTGACGTTCAATGTATTTCCCATAAGAGAAAACCAAAAACCGATTTCCATGTGGCGTGGAAATCAACTTGCCAGGTTTCAATAGGCATCATGGATTGCTGATTTTTCTTGACAAAAGCAACGCAAAATCTTTTTTTTTTTTTATTGTATGTGTGGGTATTTATTTTTTTTATTATGTAGAGTAGGCTAAAGCATTTGACTTTTAAGCAAATGTAACTTAACCTTGGTGTGTGTGCAAGTGCGCGTTATATGGACGTATAAATCCCTCAAAAATCCAGTTTTTGAACCTGGATCAAAAAAGTCAATAATTTTGGTATAAAGCTGATCCCCGGTCAAAAAATCCCCGAGGGTTTGATTATTTTGGTTGAATAGAAAACGACAAAAGGATCAAATAAATAAAATACATGACTGGATCGCACGTACTTGCTCCTATTATCGATTACATCTGAAGCACAAGATTCCTTGTAGAAATGGCTAAATATATTTTTTAAAGTCTTTTTTTTTTATTTTTCGTTTCAATATTTCTAATATTGAATTCAAAAAAAAAATGTTTTGAAAAATTAGAAAAAAAAATAATTTTTAAAAATTTTGGTATGCAATATCATTTCGAAATCGAAGGAACTTCTGTGTAAATAATTTTATCCAAATTAGTTAAGCCGTAGAAAAAAACGTTTATATGATAGGTACCGTTAATTCCATTTCAATTGAAAATTTGACCAAAACTGCTGGAGCCATTTTGTTGGTGTTCTCTATCATCGTAATGTCAAGTTTGATTAAAATCTCGAATTGGATTTGTTTTCCAATTGCAAAACTTGCCCTATAGTATTTATATCGCAAGTAAAAAGTGGGCAAAAGTTGTCTGAAAGTGTCATTCGGCAAGTATAGTTTTGAATGTGGAAATCACACAGACAAACACACACGGTTATGCTTCACTACTGTACCAAGTCGTTTTCTTCAATTAAATTGTGAGTGAAAAGTGAAACTCTTAATAGAAACAGAAAATCTTCGAAACAGATTAAATCAGTGCAAAAACAAGTTGATGTCAAAAATGTCTAAGTGCCCAAGACGTCTTAATGTAGGTGTCACTTTTACATATACGTACAAGTTCTTTGTCTTACTACTTTTTCTTAGCAGATATAACACTCGTAAGTTTCGTGAAAATCCACATTATGTACATCTCATGTTGCCCATAATTAAATATACTAAGAAATCCTCGAGTATGGCAATGCCATTAATTTTGACAACCAATTATGACAGTGAACCATGCATAATATCCATGGACTATAAGACCTAGATACTGAACTCATATACCTGGTCCAACAAGCCGAGCACCCATGTTTTCAAAGGTTAACAAATAGATTTTTTCCCAAGAGAGAGTACTGTGAATTTGTATATATTTTCTGAAATTTAAATTTTTTTGAAAATAATTTTTGTTAAAATTAACATTATCTTGTTTTCGATCGGTATTCCGAAAGAGCTCTCCGATCCGGGATCTTTATCGATCAAGTTAACACTTGATATTCGATTCTAAAGTTTGAAGTGAGTAAAGGCGTATGGCAGGAAATTTCTAACGTATTTTTAAACATGGCCGACATAACATTGAATTCGATTTTGACATTTAATTGATGAGACTAAGTGCGTGCCTCTCTCTTCTAAACCAGAATAGAATCTCTCTTCTTTTTAGAAGAAGAACTGACATATAATATCAATCGAACACTTTCAGAAGCATTCAGAATCTTCCGAACGACATTAGAACATAGGGAATGTTCGAAATTTCATAACGCTGCATTTGACTGTAATCATAAAATCAGTAATCTAATGACCGGTCCTTTAATTATCCCAAGTTCTATAGCTATTGGACATTGCTTGCATGGTTGCCAACTCAACTGTTTGGGAACGATAAATTGGTAATATATTTAGGGATGCAAATACAAAATGAAAACCATTTAAGTGAAATAAAACTCGGCTGATCAAATAAAGCTTATACATACAGTATTTGGTTTATTTTTTTCAGAGTGTACTTCTCCATTAGAGGAACCCACTTACTCAGTATGGGGCTCTTCTTTACTGTTACCATCTACAAAACAAGGATGCAAAGTTTATCTCTTAGTTTACATTTGGTTTTGCACTTTTGCAGGTGTTACTGATGAAGTTTAACGTTATTTACCATCATCGTCCTGTTTATATTCCTGTGTTCTATGTAGATGAGGTTAACATGAAAATTCTAATTCGATTGCCTGCCACCAGAGCCTCCTTTGGGCTGCTCTTTACTGAAAGAAGAAACCTCTCCATCACCTTGCCGACCACCGACGTTAGATGGTAAACATTAAGTGTGTGTGCTTATGAGTGACAATGATGAGCAATTGATGTCTTCAACTTCAGCAATCTTGCAAATGAACTGTCAGCCTTCATTAAACTGACAACATTGCAATGCAACGCAATTAGACAACGATGTGCTCATCAAATAGACAAAGGAGAATTAAAAAAAAAAAACAAGAAAAATTCCTTCACAGTCATTTTCTTGCAAGCAAATTACTTGATGCTCCTTGTGGATGCCACGCTCTGTTTAATTAATCGTCCGTGTCATTCAATCGGCGTGTAATTAAAGTTCCATCAAGACACTCCACTGCCATTTTTGAGCGATCCAAAATAATAATTAAAGAAGAAAAAAAAAACAAAATAAAAGAACCCAAGTTCGCCACTGATATGGCATATCTTGCAGCAAAAAGAAAGACTTTTTTTTTCTAATTAAATATCGCGCCCTTCTTTAAATGGGGACGACTTAAAAATGCTGGTGGTGGAAGAAGGATATTTTTCTACGAAGAAGAATTCACATAGAAATTTTCTAATAAATTTTGTGTTTTTTTTTTCATTTTCCCTTTATTGTAAGGATTTTTTTAAAAAGCTATGCGAAACTTTGTAGTTTTGGTAGTACATATTATTGATGGTTTTATTAATTATATTAAATAAGAAATAATTAATAAATAAATATAACGATTTCTTAGGCTAAAAACGATTTTTTTAAAATACCAACAGTTCGAAGATGTAAAAGTATATTACATGAGATCTGGAAAAAATTCCATTTGTTAAAGTTTTTTTTTCAAAGCTAGGTTTCACCTATCAAATTCCAGTTTTCACCATAAAATCTTCTCTCGATGAAACCTTGTTATGAACAATTTAGTTAATCTTACAATATAATTTTCCATATTCGTTATGCATTTTCTTTAAAATATTATATAATAATTTAAGTTTTTTTGTTTTCGCGTCGTGGAGTTGAATGGAAACTGTAGAAGGGAGATATAGGATTTTTAAAAATCTAATTTAATTAATATTTCAACACTGAAATCGAACATCATTTGAATTTTTAAAAATTTGAATATGGAAGAATTTTACAAAAAATAATTTTAATCGGTTCATCCAACATTGAGAAATACAAAAAAATATGAACAGTGATTCCGTTGGAAGCAATCTGCACTAACTCACATAACTAGTTCTCAAGCATTGTAGAAAATTTATAAAAAAAATAAGTACAAAGTTTCGAAGAAATGTACTCGTCTTCGAAATATTAAGTTTTCAAAAATAAGTTGTTTTTTTATAAATTCAAAGAACATTTTTAAAAACATTGGTTCCTAAAGCTGTTTCAAGTTTTGGAGAAGCTTCTCCGTAAGAATTTAAAAAAAAATTACTGAACTTTTCCAGAAAATCGACAACCATACAAATTGGTTCTACTAGACACTAGTAGACTAGAAGCACCGAAAATAACTATTTTTTGGAGATGAAGATGATAAATGTGGATTTTCTGAATTGTGGCTGCATTGTCTGTCTGCCGCGAGTTTACAGTCTAAACTATTTGATGGATTTTCATAAATTATGGTGTATAATTTTTTTAAGATCAAAAATAACGGTTTTTACCATTCATTATTTTTTTTTTACAAAAACTTAAATAATTTTTCTCAAAACAGATTCAACGAATTTTCTAAAAGCAATCAGTTAATCAAAAGGAAAAAGCACTTTTTGGTATTTTTGAAGTGAAACTTCTTTACCGGGGGTAAACATTTTCAATGCAAATGCAACGGCGTAACGCCAAATGTCATTATAAAGGGTTATCCATTTTGCGGTTTCAAAAGTAAACGTAAATAAAACACAACAAATTTTTTTTCATGTAATTTCTTTTTTATTATAAAGTTTGAACATTGACATTATGTCTGAAACACTACATCATTTAAATGACCATCACGCGAATTATTGCAAGCATCGATTCTTTTGAAGTAATTTTCGACCACTTTTTGACATATATTATCTGACATATAGCGGTATCTCAGAAAGTTGGATTTCAAGTGCTCAAGAGTTAAAGGTTTATCTGCATAAACACGGTCTTTCGCGTAGGCCCACAAAAATAAGTCCAACGGTGTCAAATCGCATGATCTTGTTGGACAGTTGATATCGCCACGACGAGAAATTACGCGGCCATGAAATGTCTCTTGCAATAAAGCCATATTCGCTAGACTTGTGTGGCATGTGGCACCGTCTTGTTGAAACCACATATTCTCCAAGTCGTATTCTTCAATAGCAGGCAAAAAAAAGTCGGTTATCATATGACCATAACGCTCCGAATTGACGGTGACCGTCGTTCCATCGTCGTTTTCGAAGAAGTAAGGTCAAATTAAACCTCCGAACCAAAGAGCGCCCCAAACAGTGACTTTTTTTTTGGATGTAATGGCCTCTCTTCAATTACTTGAGGATTATCAGAACCCCAAATACGACAATTTTGTTTAATAACATACCCACCGAGTGAGAAATGTGCTTCGTCGCTGAAGATTTAAAACACATAAAAAAACACACAAACAATCTACTTATTTATAATATTTTTTAACAAAACAATAAACACTGTAACAAATATCACTTGGAACTTTTTAAAAATAGTAAATTAAAAAAACCAAATTAAATCTACCAAAAATACAAACAAAAAACAAATAAATTAAACTGCCATTTTGACAACCGTAGACCAGTAATACAAAAAATCCTAAGTTCGCTGTTAAATCCGAAACTATGCATTTGTAAGAATTGTTTATTCTTTAAACACAATGAATGTGATACGAAAACGATACGTGGGTTAAGGAGTACATATTTAAATTTGTGTCAAACACAATTCATGTCGTCACGTTATGTTTAATTAATAGATAAAGTAATTGAAAATCAGTTAGCATCAATATTATTTTCTTAAATCTCGTCGTGAAATGATTCATCCTATTGAATTGTGAAATAGTTACAGTGAATCTTGTCTTATTTTCTTGAGCATTGTGAATCATTTCTTTTGCCAAATCTCTGATAAAATTTTCGGTCCATTGGCACTTGTGTAACAATTATATAACTACTAAATTTTTGTGACAGGCCCACTTACAAACGTGGTTCAAATATTCAAATGAATAAATACAAAAATAAATAGACCCGAAAACCCTGCTGTCATTCGCACTTGCATACACAAGAAACTTTTCCGAAAACGCACACAAGAATCTTTTCTGTTCATCTTCCTATATACACATAGTAATTTGTTTTTGTTTTGTTTTCGATTTCACATCTATTTATGAATAGAGTGCCAAATGTACAAATACAACTATGTACAAAAATGGGTTTTGAGAGGTGAAACGTACAAAGGTTTCCAATTTTGGTATGACTTGTTTGTGTTTGACAGTATGTTTGACGAATGTGAACCAATGTAGACATACAGAGTGTGTTTCATTATTTAATCCGAATATGGAATAGAATGGATGGAAAAGACGAAATGTTTATCCAGAATATCTAGAATGGAATGAATAAAGAAACAAAAATACTATCAGGAATAGAAAAGAAAAAGAAAAGAAAAAAGAAAAAGAAAGTGTTGTGATGACAAAAAAACAGATATGTCTATGAGAAATAGTAAAAAGAAAATATTATTGATTTATTTATTAATGAAAACTCGCATTTAAATATTATTTATATATTTATTTCAAAAATAAAAATATGAAAAATATTTGCTCATTCATTTTGTTTAATTACTTGGTTTTCGCCTTTTGCTGCTGTCATTATTTGTATTCATATGAGAGGGTTATTCCGAGAATATACTTTTCATTCCGTGTCTAACATGGAATAAAAAGAATTCATTCTAAACGTTCCGAAATGAATAAAGAAAAAACAAAATAGTTTATCCGGAATATTCCATGGAATAAAGAAACGCAAAACTGGTATTCCGAATATTCTGGACATACCAGAATGAATAAAGAAACACACTTATAGTAAGTCCTCCATCCCAACCACAATCCAATCTACAAACATTGCATTTTTACTCACTGGACAGATACCTCTGCAATTTTTAAACTTGATAAATTTTGTCTACCCCGCCACTGCATACAAGTTAAAAATCGCAAACTGAAATAGTATGATGTAACCGCAGTCAACCGAGGCGAAATCTCGATTGCGGTCTTTCGTTGGTTGATTAAATAAACAAAAATATTTTTTGCTTGTGCTTTTGTGTGACGAAAACGTGGATTTGTTGGTGTGAACACCAATCTTGAAAGTTTACTACGTACGTTGCGGGTAAGACCATTTCTATGGACCGCCATCTGACGTAATATTACGACACTTCTTTTTTTGTCTTATTTTATTGACATCGCCAGAGATCAAATATCTGGAAATTGTTGTTTGTCCGATATGTATTACTGGATTTAGATCTCTGGTGACGTCAATGAAATAAGACAAAAAAGAAGTTTCGTAATCTTGTTTTATATGATTCACGATGTGTATGCATATCAGCTATTACACAGCGCGTGACTGTAACGCGCAAGCCGTGGTTATTTTATTTTGAACTTCTATTCGGTAACGCGCTGTTATTACTAGGGATGGAAAAAACCCACCGGTTAAAACCAAAACCCGTTATTTTGTTTCAGTTAACCGGTGTTCACCGGTGATTTTTTTGACTCGGTTAAAACCGGTGTTTTTTCTGAAATACAATAACCGGGTGAAAAAACCGGTTATTTACAATGACACTCTTATCACCACAAAAATATAAAACGTCTTTTAAAAAAGTTGTCTTTGTTTCATAATACCTGCATTTGGGTGTGTGCAACCTGCAACGTTATTCACTACTGCCAACTTTTCTTTTATAGAGTGGCTTTCCTTCAACGCGACATACAAACAGGTGAGTTTACTTTCCTATCTGTCAGCTGATTTCATCTCATTGCAATACGGTTGTTGTTTTCGTTGTTGTTGACCGGTTAACGTTTGTGAATTAATTCTAATCTTGAGCACAATTTATTATTTAAAATAAAATAACTAAAGAAGTGTAGTTTTTTTTACGAAAATAATAGTATTTTATTTTCCGAAAAAAGATTATCTACATACATGTTCGTATGCAAGTATAATTATTTTATTTGACATGATAGTATTTTAAAGCAAATAAAAAAACTAACAGTTACTATATAACGGGTGATTTTTTTGCTACTTGGTTTTTGACGTTTATATTTTTGACAGATCACACATGACAAATTCCACGAACATTTGACATTTCGATTGAGTATTGTTTGCCATTTCATCATGAATAGACTTACGCCTGAACAACGTTTGCAAATTCTTGAAATTTATTATCAAAATTCGTGCTCTGTGAAAAATGTGTTTCGCAAGCTACGTCCGTTTCAGCGACGAGACTCATTTTTGGCTAAATGGATACGTGAATAAGCAGAATTGCCGTATTTGGAGTGAAGAGCAGCCAGAGGCAATTCAGCAGCTACCAATGCATCCCGAAAAATGCACTGTTTGGTGCGGTTTATGGGCAGGCGGCATCATTGGGCCGTACTTCTTCAAGGACGATGAAGGCCGCAGGGTTACGGTCAATGGAGAAAGGTACCGTTCGATGATAACAGATTTTTTTTTGCCGAAAATGCAAGAATT
This sequence comes from Philhelius pedissequus, assembly GCA_910595825.1. Lineage (NCBI taxonomy): Eukaryota > Metazoa > Arthropoda > Insecta > Diptera > Syrphidae > Philhelius > Philhelius pedissequus. Next base: position 62,810,962 of record OU343162.1, read on the forward strand.
GAACTCGGTCGACATGTGGTTCCAACAGGACGGTGCCACATTCCACACTGCACGCGAAACCATACATCAATTGAGAGGCGAATTTGGTGAGCAGTTGATCTCACGTTTTGGCGCAGTCAATTGGCCACCAAGATCATGTGATTTGACCCCGTTAGACTATTTTTTGTGGGGCTATGTTAAGTCTATTGTCTATGGGGACAAGCCAAACACGATTGCTGCCTTGGAAGCCAACATTGAACGCGTCATTGGTGAGATTCCGGCCGAAATGTGTGAAAAAGTTTGCCAAAATTGGACCTTCAGAATGGACCACCTGAATCGTAGCCGCGGCCAACATTTAAGTGCAATTATTTTTAAAAAGTAAATGGCAGAAATTGATTTATCGATCCAAATAAAACTTTCATTCACTTTTTACAAGTTTCTGTGTTTTTTTGAATTTTCAAAAACCAAGCTCTTAAAAAATCACCGTTTATAAAACCGAAAACCGGTTATTAGCAAAACCGTTTTTTTTTGTCCGGTTAAAACCATCAGGTTAAAGCGGGTGGGAAAGCAACCGGAAAAGCCGAAAACCGGTTAATTTTGAATAGCCGCCATCCCCAGTTATTACACGAAGCCTTTTTTCATTTGCAGTACTGCGAGTTTATTTTACAGCTAAATTTCATTTTATCTTTTTTGCCCAGTGCAGATATTGAACAAAAAATATTTTTTAAAAGAAAAATGGAAGGCAAAGTTATTTATATAGGTATTCCGGATGACAAAGATAAGGATTGTATATTGTAAAAACTTTGTTTTTAGTAGTTTTTTGACATATTATCTTGAATAATTGAAAAAAGCTATATTCATAAAATAAAAATCAACGATACGTACCTTCCATACAAATGTTAAAAAATCGAGAGGATTTTTTTTCTCAAAAACGGTTCCAAGAATTTTGATTAAAAAAATGTGTGTCCTCTTAAATCATGATCAATGAAAACATACTAATATTGCGCTCTTATTAACAGTAATTCCCATAGAACCATTTGTCTTATTTTAGAATTTCTCACTATTTGATGAACCAATTATTTTATTGTACGCAAATGCTTCCTAGAAGAGTGTTAATAAAACTGCATACTTAAATGTTCATAACAATGGTTTTTCGATTTAAAAAAATAAATTTTTATTATTTTTTTTTTGAAAAATTGATTTTTCTATAACCAGCCACTAAATTAAAGTTAATTAAATAGAATATTAATAATTGTTTCAAAATAGCATTTAAGATTTTTTTATGAAAACGAATTAAAAATTATATACGCATATAAAAAAATAGAATGCACTACTGGATCGCTCGTACTTGCTCTTATGTTCGATCACATCCTATGGATAAGATTCCTACTTAATGTTTTCCAAAAAAAAAATTCTTTAAATTAAAACAAAATACTCGTATTGCAAATTTAAGTATTAAACAATATAAATTTGAAAACAGAATGCCAAAAAAAAATTGTAAGCCCGTTTTCGAAATATTGAATTTTTCCAAAAAAAAATTGTATTTTAAGAATCCAAAAAAATATTTTTCGAGAATTGTGGTATTTAGTATTGTTTAGAATTAGAAGGGCTTCCTATATAAGATTTCGTATCGAAATCCGTTATGAAAAAGTCGAAAATCCAAATAATGATTGTATACCGTTATTTTTGGGGCTATAAAAACGGTTCAATAATCTATTTGAGACAATCACCTAAATTGCTTAACTATTAGTATTAGTAATATTATCCTTCGTCATAATGTCAAGTTTGATTAAAATCTCAAGTTCGATTTTTTTCCAAATACAAAACTTGCCCTATAGATTACGCGAATAAAAATTTACATTTTCATTACAAATGTACATTCCTAGGGTCCATCTATGCACTTAGTTTATAGCATTGAACAATACGCAGATAACAATTTAATATTATTTTTGTTTTTGTGGACTGTGTGGATTAAAGCCAAATTGAAGATTTTTATGACCTGGGCGAAACGCATCTTGGACTACAGGTCGTAGTTTGCCTTCAATATTTATTAAATTAAAATCCATAATCTAGCTTGATGTTCATTATACCAAGAACCAAGGTCAGCTTCTCTCCATCGGCCTTGAGCCTGCTTTAGAATAATTAGACTATCTATCCACTAAAGCGTCAATGTTAAACTTGTTAGCTACAAGAACAAATTCGTATGGGTCCATTTATTTATTTTTTATTATTTTGATATAAACCGTTCCAGCTGATTTTGAGAATATACGATTTACCTTTTTGGGTTAACAAAATTGTATATCTTTTTTTTAATCGCTAGTTTAGTTTGCATTCAGTCAAAACAGCAAACGAAAAACTACTTGTTTCTAGATTATTTTGTTTATAATATACTTAATGGAGCTCTCGGATGGTTAACAGTGTATATATACTGCAAACATGCTCTACCGCAATAGTTGTTTGTAGCCCTACATACATTCAACCAGTTATTGCAGTTTAAGTTTCAATCAATGTATCTAAGTACTTACAACTTTTTATGTTTCAAACCATTGTAAAATTGATGAAAACACACTTGTTGCCTTATTAAATTAAATGCCTAATAATTATTTAACTTATATATGTAATTCTTAAAATTTAAATTTAACTTCTTTGTCTGTATTGTGTTATGAAAAGTCGTTCAGGCAGACGGCAATTGCCATGTCCTTAATCTTAAAGAAACAAATATTGTAAATAATTTATTTTTTGTAAATAAATAAATTATTATCTATCTATCTATCTATCTAGATTATTTTGTAAACTTGTAAATCAGAGTAAAAGTAAATCAACAAAACTTCCACGTTGAAATGAGCGTTTATAACCCATCCAAGTCGGCTCAACACTAATTTTGGTTTTTGGGTTGTTTACATGCAGACATTTTGTCCGAAATTATTTTATTCAGGGAAATATTTTTTTACACATCTGCTGGCACTGCAATTAATGCTAAAATAGGAATGCATAAAACATTTTTTGTAAGGAATGTACGCGGATGATTATTATTATTAATAAATCCAAAAATTGACTTAGTGAATGACCAGAGGTATCAGGCGACCACTGTTGTCACAGGGCGGAAATTAAATAAATCAAGGGTGTTCAATATTTCCCATACCTTCTTAATATAAAATTAAAATTCAATCTCCAAGACTTATTTTTTTTCTTAATATGTCCTTTCTCACGGGAAATCAATTTTCTCTTATTTACCAATATTTTTTTTTGTTCAAGCCTTAACCTTCAAGGGATTTTTATTTTTGTTCGACCTCTGTTTACCATTATTAAGATTTATTTGAACTGTTAAAAGCTTGCCAGCGGCTAGCGGAGAGAGCTGTAGAGCATATGTAGCTAGGTGTTGTGCTTCATTTGAATTTAAACATGTTATCTTGGCTGTTTTGGTTGTTGCTATCTGTAGAGTGGTGTCTGCAGGCCGCCAAGAGGGCGTTAGTGTTTCATTGCAGATGGGCATTGATAGGATGTTTAAAACGTGTTTTTTTTCGTTGAGATTTTTTTTTTATAAATCCAATCAAATTGGCAATCAATTTAATTGAAATTGGATTCGATTGACCAAAAAGGATCAGACATACCTATACTGAAAAGGGAACCAAAAAACTGGGATAGGGCTCACCACATCCAGTCGTGCTGCTACCTCGACTGTATCTATATATATGCTTATGCTTGCTCTCAAAAAAACACTGCAGCAAAGCTAGAAATGCAACGAGTTCGGACATACCAGTTGCTGATTCGGTAGGAAGGGATGTTAATGCTAAAAAAACACAATAACACCCCGTTTGAGGGACCTTGTGAGGTCGTTGGTGCCAATAATTGGGACGAATTGTATTCATGCCCCCATATCACCACTACTCAACTTACCAATACTTCTACTGCTGCACTGCTCTTTGCTGACCCTCAAATTGAAAATGAGATTCGATTTGATGTTATTTTCTGGTTGTGCTGCATTGTTGCTCGGCTTTCTGGGTCTAGGTTTGGGGTTCACCATGAGTGAGTTTATTTGTTATCACTTCAATATCAGACTGGCATCCTGACCGGCCATGCTGATGTTAGTGCGGTATCAATATTGTGGAAATTGAATTTTCTCTTGTATGTTCTTGGCTATGTGTGAGGTATGAGTTGAGCATCTACCTCCTGGACGGACTATCAATTTAGATGTAATTTAATCGGATAGACGTTCAAAGGAATTTTTGTTTTATTTTATTTTTTTTTAATTTCTGATTTTGAACTGCATAAATGGAGTAGATGCTATTGGATTTTGCACAACCTTTTTGCAAATCGGAATTTTAATTATTCCATACACATTGTTTGTTTTCTAATTAAAAATGTTTATTGTAAGCCAATGAGGTGTGTTATTCCTTTGTGTAAATAAAATGCGTTCATTAGACGTTGTTGCTGTAATTTTGCGCTCAGGTGGTTTGGGGAAATATACAGATTCGTTTTTAGAAAATCGTGATATTGACGCTTTTGCTACATTTTCTGTGGTTGTGTCCCTGATGATGCTAGACAGGTTATCAGTTTATGGCCACCAATGGCCAAACAGGTCTCCCGTCATTCGAAGAGGTCAAAAGATACCATTCGAAATTGAGACACTTAGTGTCATTGAAATTTCAAGCGATGTATTTTTTGATGAATATTTCGAATTTTTTGTCGCTAATGTTGCTTCGAAAAAAAAATTACAAAGGCTTATTTACGGGCATTCCCGTTTGTTGCAATATGGCACCGATTAGCAAAATCTTGTGCATTTTCACCTATGAAAATTTCGGAATAATTTACCGAAGGAATTTACATCGGAGTACATCAGGATTGAATTCACTTAAAAAAGCTATTATTGTTCATGTTAAATAACGTGAAGATCTTGACATTTTCAACATCAAGCTTCATATTTCATTCTTCTTACTCCAAACTTCGCAGAATAACCCATGAGTGCCTACAAGTTTAATGTCCATTCAACCTTGGTACTTCTACATTTCTACATTTAGATAGCCAAGATATAAATAAAAGTGGCATACATATTATCGAAATGGTTTGGAACTGAAACTGGAGTCAAAACAGGGCTGTCTTCTTAGTCCACTTTTATTCTCGCTGTATCTGCTCTGTTTTTGGAAATTAAGCCAGAAATGCCATAAAATGTTTAAAAATATTTTTACTTCTTAATTCAAAATTTAAAATAGATTTGGGTTGTGTACAAGTTTGGGTATATTCAATTTTTTTGGAACTTTTAAAAAAGAAATCATAAAATCCTAGAAAATAAAATGCACGACTGGATTGCACGTACTTGCTCCTATGTTCGATCACATTATATGCAAAATATTCTTAACAGAAACGGCTAAATGTATGTTTAAAGTCTTTTTCACTTAATTTTTTATATATATATAAGAATTCTCAAATTGTTTCTTAAAAAAAATGGTATGAACATTTTAAATGTTTAATAATATAAATTCAAAAACAAAATTTCAGAAAAAATCGTCCACTCGTTTTCGAAATATTGAATTATCAAACAATTTTTTTTTTCAAAAATCCAAAAAAAACTATTTTCCGAAAATTTTGAAATGCAATACTATTTAAGATTTGAAGGAGCTCCTGCATAAGATTTTTTAACGAAATCCGTTAGGCCGTTTATGAAAAAGTCGGAAATCAATAAAATGGTTGTTTGGCAGGTACCGTTAATAACAAGATATTTTAAAATTTTTTTCAGCCAAAATGTAGACCATACCCAAAGTAGTACATGCCCTAATTTCTATCAAAATCGTTAAAGCCGTTTTTGAGAAAATTAAGATGTTAGAAAAAATGGCAAGTAACGTTATTTTTGGGGCTAGAACAACAACTTGTTAGAAAAAAAATTGTTTTTTTACGAATACATAACTTCCCTTATAGTACCTACAATCGCAAGTAAAAATTGCAAATGCCTAAACTTCTACCCACCCAAAATCCTATATTGGGTCAAGGAGGGGGTTTAACGCACCGAGCTTCTTGTACGTCGTGAATCTAATTACAAAAAAATATACTTTACACAAGCCGGAAGTTTTGTTTTGATTTTTTCGATTTCCTAAAATGGAAAAAACGACAGATTTTTTTTCAGAAAAAAGGCCTGAAATTTGAGAAAGATTATCAGAAAACTTTGGCTATTTTCCTAGGAAATAGCCAGAATTTTGTATACAGAATTTTCTGGCGTTTTTTTTTTAATTCTGGCGTAATTTCCATAAGACTTCATGTTCCATATGTTCGAATGAGAAAAAAAATCCAGGGGTATTTTTATTACACGATAACCCCATTTATAATGGATATTACTCATAGAAATTATAATAGATTTCAGTGTCTCATGCAACACATTTTACTACAACTACTGTAATTTTTTTTATTTTTTTGTAATAGATTTTATTGCTTAATTTCTTCTTAATTATGAAATCCCTACAGCGAGTTTTATAAAAAATAAAACGCACGTCTGAAAGGCACGTGACTCAATATACCTATTTCTAAAAATCGAAATCTGGACCTCATTTTTTGTGATGACACAGACGGACTTTTTGTCTGCCGAGCTGATCCGATTCTTAATGATGTTCAATATCAACCAGCTCTCGAATTTCATTTCGAAATATCTGTCTCTGGCTTGGTTCTTGAGAACAGTCCCCCAAAACCATGTCGATACTTAGTTAAATGTGACTTCAACTCAACCGACTACGCTGGGCTAAACAACAGCATTTCCGAAATTAAATGGAACTCCATGGTAAACACTTTTTATTCAACCGTGTTTGAATGTTTCGATTTACACATTCCACGAAAACGGTTTAAGCCAAAAAGTGATTCTTTCAACCTGTGGTTTGGGACCGAACTGTGAAAATTAAAAAAACTATAAAAACCATCTTCACAAAAAATTGAAAAAGAGATTTTGTATCAACGCTTACTACAACTTCCTTGAAGCCCGGAAAGAGTTGGCTAGAAAAACATCAGTTGCCTACGATAGATAGTATATCATGAACGTTAAATCGAATTTGAAAACCAATCCATATTTGTTTTGGAATTTTATAAGGAGGAAACGGAAACAGACCTAAAATCCATCTTCGCTTTGTTTTGAAAACAACGTGGTAACAAATGACTCTGATATTTGCAATACATTTGCAGATTACTTTAAAATAGTTTATGTGTCCAGTGAGGACAACGAAGATAATGTAACCTTGAAGACAATTAACTCAAACACTCTACAACCTCCATTTTTCATTGAAAGTGATGTAGAAGCTGCCTGTTTGAAAGTCAAAGACTCTCTTTTGCCAGGCTATGATGGAATTCCTGGAGTTATACTTCGAATATGTTCAAAATTTTTATGTGCAGTCTTGTGCCATCTTTTCAACAAGTCCATGCATGATGCAATTTATCCTGACATTTGGAAAAAATCGTATTTCATACCTTAGTATAAATCAGGATCTCGGCTTATTGCCTCCAATTATAGAGGTATCGCAAAATTGAGCTCTGTTCCGACACTTTTTGAATCACTTATGGTCAACTACATGTTTTTTAATTTAAGTCTTATATTTCCCCACAACAACATGGCTTTTTTGGTGATCAATTGTTTCAAATTTGATTTAGCTAACATCGAATATATCAACAAGATTCCCGAATGGCCAACAAACTGATGTTGGTAACTTCGATTTCTCAAAGGCATTTGACCAGCTAAACCATCGTATACTGATTAAAAAAATTAAGTCAACATGGCTGCGGTAATTCTTTTCAAGATTGTTTTTTTTCGTATTTGAATGGTCGCAGCCAATACATAAAATTTAAGAACCTAAATTCAGCAACAATAAAAGTTACGTCTGGGGTACCTCAAGGAAGTCATTCTGGACCTCTACTTTTTTATTATACATAAATGACTTACCAGACAAACTTCAACATTCTAAAATTCTCCTCTACGCCGACGATGCCAAAATATTTTGGACGTATTCAAATCCTGAAGAATCTTTATATCTTCAAAGTGATTTTGATGCTCTTCTCGAATGGACAGCTATAAACAAAATATCGCTTAATATGTCAAAATGCAGGATCATGACCTTCTCTCGAAAACTTTTCTATCATCAGTTGGATTATCAACTGAATGGATACATTTTAGAAAGATGCGAACAATTTAATGATCTCGGAGTGCTTTTTGATCAAAAGCGTTCCTTCAATGACCATATAGACTACATAGTAAGCAAAGCTTGCCAAATATGGTCACTCACATATGAAACCCATATTCAGAGGATAGAATCCGTCCAAAAACAATTATTGTTGTTTGCACTTCATGGTTTAAACTGGGGAAATCTATTTTCGCTTCCAACATACAATCAAAGGCTATTACTGTTACAAATGAACACACTCGAGGACTGAAGGAAGGTCTTCAATTGCTCAGCAACAATAAAAATCATTAATGGTGAAATTTCGTCACCGCATTTACTATTGTTAATTCAATTTAACGGACCTGCTCTTCAGAGTCGGTTCTATACTCCAGTTCATATCAGCTTTCAGAGGGGTAATTTCTTAGCCAACGAGCCGTTGAGGAGATGTTGCCAGAATTTCAATGATCTCTATTTTGTTTGTGATTTTTCTTCCAGTGTCTCATACATAAAATCACATTTGTTAAATTATTTTAAACAAAATGTTCATTAGTTAATCTATTATTGTAAGCTAAGTTTAACTGTTAGTTCTTAAACTGTAGTTGATTACAAATAAAATAAATAAATAAAGTCATTTTACTTAATTTCTTACACACAAAATTTCATTATGTTTTTTTTTTTAATAAAATTGGTAAAAAACTTAAAAATATGATTACAAAAAAAAACATTTTAGAAATATGGAATTTTCAAAAAAAATATGATTTTTCCTTTCAAAACCTCTAAAAAAAATATATTTTTCAAAAATCTTGATATGCAGTATTACTTAGAATTTAAAGGGCCTGGTGTATAAGCGGCTCATGAGATAGTCGAATTAAAAAAAAAAAAAACGGAGTATAGAAACCGTTTATAACATTTTAATAAAAAATGTATTAACCAAAATGTATCTATACCTATAGTACTCACTGAATTTTTTTTAAATCAAAATCTTTGATTGCGATTTTTGAGATAATTAGGATTAACCATTATTACTCCAAAAAATTGTACCCTTAGTTTCCGAGCGAAGAAAAAGATTAGAAAAAAACGAGACGAGCCAATCACCTAAAACGCTTACATAACAAGTTTGAAGAAAATAGCTGTAGTACGACCTACAGACGGAAGCCCCACTTTGTTCGTATTCTCTATCATCGTAATGTCAAGTTTGATTAAAATCTCGAATTCTTATTATTCAAATGTAAGCCTTGCCCAATAGTTCCTATGTTTATCGCAGTGTAAGTTCTAACATGCGTACACAATTTCATTAAATAGTAATCATAGATATATATATAGATGATATTTCAAAACCTGTCCAAGCAAAACTCTTCATTGTCTAATAAAATATTGCTTGGAATAAAACCATTTATTCACAAAAATTCTACCGAAAAACTTACTCCAAACAGAATTGCTGAATTAACCCAAACTTTCTAAAATATCTGACAAAGATGAAAACCCAAACTATACCTCCAGAAAAATAAAATAAATCCTCAATCCTTGCTCAACTTTATCATCACAATCAGGCAACCGTATCGTACAATGCCAATGCCTTACCTTACACACACCCACTCCTTTCCACCAAAGCTGTATAACAAAACCATCGCCAAAACTTTGCTTTGTTGCACTAACAGTAGTGACTCCGACTACAAACTACAACTCAGACTTCATCTCTTTTCTCACTGCTTGTACTATACATTGACTGTATAGTATATTGTATAGTCTCGGTCTTAACGGTGTTATTCTACCGCTGTTTTGTTCCCAATGTACAATGAAGCATAACCACAATCTGAACTCTAAAAACTCCCTTCCATAAGCAGCAGAGGGAGCCTCGTATAAAATAATAATAATAATAAAAAAAAACATTGTCGAAGGTTACGTATACACCACAGTTGACAGGCCTTTGTTATACACCATACTACTCTGTACTGAGCTCTCTTTTAAACTTTGTCTCTCTTCTCTTTCACTCTTGGTCTTCTTTTGTGGTTTAGTTTTTGTTTGTGCATTCATTTTGTATTTAAACAAAAACTTTTCGAGCTCCTTTTTTATTTCGTTGATGAAGAAGAAAAAAAGGGCACCCGGTGTATGCCATTAGCAGAAATCTCTGTACCTAATTAACGGTTGTTTTAGTTACTGCTTACTGATGTTATACGAGTTTCTATAGGTTTGGTATGTCCTTATTAAGGTGGGAATTCAGTACACAGAAAATTGCACAGAAAAAATTAATATTTGAGTAAAAAAATAATGTAGGGCTTAAGGTTTTGAGTGGAACTTCATTGGGCAACATAGGTGAAGGACGAAAAACAAAGTTGTGCTATGGCTTATAGGTGTGCGTGCGAATTTTCAAGAGAAAAGATAATTTATAAATTCAATAATAATTTTCTCAGATCGTTAGTTGCAAAAGATTCGATTTATTTAATAATATAATAAGTAACTAAAATAAATAATAAAGCCAAAAAAATATATTTTACTTTTCATTAATTTCATTTTATTTTCTTATTTATTTTTTTTTTTCAAGGAAATACAATTGAAATATTATAACTTAAAAAATAAAACGCACCAATTGATCGCACGTACTTGCTCTTTTGTTCGAACACAATGTATGCAAAGATTCTTTTCTTAGTAGAAACGGCTGAATGTATTTTTAAATTCGTTTTTTACTTAATTTTTTATATACAAAATTACTTAAATTCTTTCTGAAAAATAAATTTAATAACAATTTCAAATAATTAATAATATATACTTAAAACCAAAATTTCGAAAAACAATTGTCCACCTCTTTTCGAAATATATATTGAATTTTCAAAAAAAAAATGGGTGGCAATGTCGCAGTGGATAAAGCCCTTGATTGCTAACTAGGACGTGTGTGTTCGATCCCAACGCTAGGCGCATTGTTTTCTATACCTCCAATTTTAATTGGATGTCGCCCATGGGTTAAAATGAGACAGTCAATACCTGGTTCTCAAATCCACTGTGCCAGACTAGTGCCGTGCAATTCAGGTTGCATTTAAAAGATCTTAGGTCTTACAGGCATATAGTTAAATTAAAAAAAAAAAATATTTTTTTTTTTCAAAAATCCAAAAATTAAACTATTTTTGAAAATTTTGAAATGCAGTACATTGTAAGCACAAGATTCTAGTAGAAATGTCTAAATATATTTTTAAAATCGTTTTTTACTAATTTTTTTTTATGTACACAATTTCTTTATTTCTGAATAAAATTTGGCATGGTAGCTTTATGTTATAAATAATATAAGCTTAAAAATATAATTTCGAAAAAAATCATTTTACGTTTTCCAAATATTTAATTTTCAGAAATACATTTTTTTTTTTCAAAAATTGTTTATAATTTGAAGAGGGAATCCATACAAATTTTGATCGAAATCCGGCAAGCCATTTTATGAAAAATTGGGAAAACAATGCTTGTATGGCAGGTACTGCTAATAACAAAATACGTAAAAAAAATTGCGAACAAAATGTAGACTATTTTCAAAGTATTCCACACAGTTTTTTTTAATAAGAATCATTTTCGAGATAGTTAACATGGTAGGCAAATTTGTATAGCAAGTACCTACCGTTATATTTGCTTAAGTTGTAGATCGTTCTATAGACAGACAGACAGACGGAATTGCGGGACAGACTTTTTTGGTGTTCTTTATCATGGTAATGTCAAGTTTGATTAAAATCTCGAGTTCGATTTTTTTTCCAAATGCAAAACTTGTCCTATATCGCAAGTAAAAATTATATTTAATTAATGTTAAATTTACAAATCTTACTATATTTATAATGTGAAATTAACTAATTTATTCGTTTTTAAGTGTTTTTCATTGGGGTGTTTTTTTAGACGTGTGATTTTAAACCTGGCAATACTTTGTTCGGAGGTGGTCTTTTTGGCGGCTGTCACTTGATGTATGCTCAGTTTGGTTTGTCATTTCAAAATAACGATCATTAATCACGTCGCACTTTCAGGGAATGGGCCCAAAACGAGATGGCCACCGATCCCAATTTTCACAAGAAAAATTTGTTCAGCGATGACGTTCACTTTTAGTTAAATGGGTACGTTAATAAGCAAAATTGTTGTATTTGGAGTGATCATAATCCACAAGCCATTGTTGAGACGTTACAGCCTCAGAAAGCTACTTTTTGGTGTGCTCTATTAGCAGAGGGCATCATTGGATCCTATTTCCTTAAAAATTAAGCCGGCTATAATGTTACAATGAATGGGGGACGCTATAGAACCACCATTAATGACTTTTTCGTGACTGAATTGGAGGACGTTGATGTGGATGATCTTTGGTGTAAGCATTAATTGTTAAGTGCCGATATGACTGGAAACCAAAATATTATATAACCGTCGTACATGGTGGGGGGAGGGCTACATGCTATACAGCAAGCGAAACAATCAATTTATTGAAGAAACCCGATTTGGGCTACTGGTGTTCATGTGAAATACTGCCGTAAGAAAATCTCTGTTTGGTGTTAATTGCAATGAGGCTTTTTATTATTGGAAAGGCCTTTTGAACAATGATAACCAAATTGAAGAAATTAAGGCGACTCGACCTGATCTGACCAACAATATTGTGCTAATTGACGCCGTTAGACTTTTTTCATGGGGCTTCTTTAAGTCGAAGGTATATGGAAATAAGCTATGCTTTATGTCCTCAAAGCTTACATAAACCGTGTCATAACTCAAATTTGGTCTATGCACCTGAGTCATCGCAAGGATACGGCAGCTATTTGATAGTTCATACCGACCTCGTCTTCTACTTTTCTTTGATTTTCAATTAAAGATATTAAAACCAAATAATGTATGTATTGTTTTAATGTCTTGCATGTTTAAAGCCTCACCTGTTACACTTCTATTTTTAATACTTGAATTATACTTATTCAATTTTGCTATTGAACTTCTAGGTTCTTCAAAGATTAGCAAGAAAATTAATCACGCAATCCAATAACAACTTCAATTATTGTTTATTCTTCCTTCCTTCGTTGTCGCATCGCGTCGCTGGTGAACTTGAAGTAAAACTAATTTGAAATATCACTCAGACACGCATCCTTGCACGAGAGTCCTTCCAACCTCATCCAGTTAGTCTGATAACACTTTTAATTAATTTCCATACACCCATCCCCCAAACTAAAAGGCTCACGTGAGCTTTAAGTAATTTACACTATTCCGACGAAAACCTATAGTGATTCCGACTGAAGGCATTTAATTAACCAAAGCCCAGAAATAGTATTTACCATATCGGTTCGGTTGTAGTAGTTATATACGTGTACAAAACCATACAAATCACTTTTCACCTTTTGATCCTTTAACACATTCTATTGGGTTAACCCGGTTATTAAGTCACCTTTTATGATGGTGAGGGAGAGAGAACTATGATTAATATTTATAAACATTTAAAGGAGCTTCTGTAGCTTGTGTACGAGTACGTTGTACCACTCACCATCACCACACCGGTAACGGTAACAGTATAAGAGAGAAGAGCATGTCAAAGTCATAAAACTTCCAAACTTGGGACCACTGGGAAATGGATACAATGTCATACGTGGCACGAAGAAGATTTTGTCTTTAGTCAACGAATAATGAGTAAAAAGACCGGTGAATTTACCCATCCACATCTTTGAGATAAAATCAAATGCCTGGGGTAGTTAGGTACCAGCAGCGGAAAAGCTAATTTTCTGCGGCCGTGTGATGAAAGTTGCTGCTTAAAATTTGTGGCAACAAAGGAGTATGGATAATTAGAAAATTTTATGGCACACCGGATGGTAGGCTGATTGTCCTTCGAAGATAACACTCCCCAAAAACAAGCCGCACATATTATTGTGTCCATATGCATACGTGCTAGTTTGAAGGTTTGAACCCAACCAGAATATTAAAAGTGTTTTGAATTTTTGAACAAACCTACATTAGTGAACATTTTAAAGCAACATTTTAAAGCGACAAGAAGGTCGCATTAAAGAACATAAAAAAAACAATATCCTTTGTAAGGGAATATACTCGGAGGATAAATGAACTTCGGAGTACTTTAAAATGTATTTTAAAAAATTTATAAATTTACAATAAATATGTTGATTGAGTATGACTTTGAAAACAAACTTTTACTTGCAATGAGGTCATTGAAAAATTATTGGTACATACTCGTAAAAGAGTTGTTTTCAGCCTTATGAGTATAAAAGAAATGAAATTGTTTCAACTAAAGTGAAATGCTCTCCAAGGTGCATCTTAGTTTTAATAGATACGTCAGGCTTTGATAAGAAAAGTTTTTAATTGGAAGTGAAAAATTACCTTTTAGAAAATCACATTTCAAGAAAACTACTTTTAACAAAACTTTTAAGGAAAGGTTTGGTAGAAGAGGCGAAAAACCTACACGCTTAGGCATACAGTTCATCCAGTGTATGATACAGCCAGGATCTGGGGAAATTTTTCATACTCGTCAAACTATTTGGAAGTTAAAGCTACTTATAAAATAAGGATCAATATTGAAGGCATTTCCTAAGTGGGACTTACGTCTTTCGGATAAAGCAGGACATGTAAGTACATTGGAGTTGAAAACTTGGCTTCTCCTATTTCATGCACCGTTTGTGATCATCTATGCACAAAATGCAAACACCAAAATACAACATGTTGCACACAACAGTTAATATTCGATATTCAACATTCAATATTCAACATTTAAAAAATTCAACATTCAACATTTAAAACATTCAACATTCAACATTCAACATTCATCATTCAACATTCAACATTCAACATTCAACATTCAACATTCAACATTCAACATTCAACATTCAACATTCAACATTCAACATTCAACATTCAACATTCAACATTCAACATTCAACATTCAACATTCAACATTCAACATTTAACATTCCGTTGCCGTTGTGCGATAGTTGTGTGGTCGCCTGTCAACCTCGTGGTTGCAGGGTCGATTCCTGCCATTGTCTATGTCTTCTTATATTCCATTAAAAACCAATTCTCTAAATTGTCATAAGATGAGTTGCTGGTTTACTCATTACATGCTGTGCAGGTATAACACTAACAACATGTGATTGAGCAAACTAGTATACTCATAAATATGACAACGAAACAAATAAAAAATGCGAATTATAAGAGACATAAGTAAATAAGACACGGTAATTTTCTCCGCATTAGTTCAGCCGCCATCCCTGGATATAAATCTGAGACAACAACCAGCTCTAGTCCCAGAACATCGCGCCACACATCTTTCCTATCATTCTTTCTCTTCTTCCACCGGATGCCCGCGCTGTGTTAAGAAAAAAACATATACAGGAAATTCATACTTTCATACTCCCTTGAGCGCGTGCAAAGTTATCAAAAAAAAAAAAAAAAAAAAAAAAAATTCAACATTCAAAACATTTAACATAGTTCTAAGATCAGACAGTGATATATCAATGAGACCGGCTATTGTGAAATCTGTTATCGACTTTCAATTTGATCCCAAGGTCATAGTTGTGTGCGCCAAATTTATAAAGAAGATGCATCATATTACATGACATTATCGACCATCTGAGAACGTTCGGCGAATTGTTCGCTGGCACCGATATTCTTAAAAAGAGTACATACTGAAGATTATATTTCATACGATAAGAAGAGTATTGAAGACTATTTTTTCAAAAAATCGAACTGTAATGTAAATTTCCAATGTATACACCACAAATTTCATGAAATAAATGTTTAACGAAATCGATTTCAGCATTTATTTCTTAACATATCTACGAAAATAAATGAAGAAATAATTTGACGGCTAATGTCAGTTCCCCTGACATTTGTTTGCTTTTTATCTTTACATGTATAGATTGATGGGTTGAGTTGGTATGTTTCTTTTTCATTTTCAAATTCAGTGAATGTTTGTTAATAAAATTTTATGAAATAATTTGCTCACTGAATGAAGAAATAAAAATGTTTTGTAAAAATAAAACTAAAAATTGCTTGTAGAGCAGCAGGGTTATGATAGAAGATCCAACTTGGGTTTTGTATGAGTCGAAACTTCGGTGATGCGATTAACTGGAATTAGATCCGACGTTTCATGTTTTAAATCGATGGGTATTTTACTAAACGAAATTGTTGGATTTGAAGCGAAGACAATATACAGAAGATTTTTAAAATACCCTTTATAACCCAAAATATGGTCAGTTTGATGGCATTGCCAGTGTTTTGAATGATACTTCGAACCATATTTTTTTTTTCAGATATGATTTACTCGCTATAGATAAGTGGATAATAAATATTTTTCGTTCCCCCAATAAAAGAGCTGATAATTGATTAACTTTTTGAAGGGCACAAAATGTATCTGGGGGATACGTTAAGTCGCCAGACAAACAAAATATTTTGTTCAAAATCAAAACAAAAACACCCGTTAATTAAATAAAATCAAATGCACGACTGACTTTCATGATCTTGTCATTGCTTTTGAAAATTCCAGACATTGAAGATATCATATGGTAATCACGTAATCAGCTAATTTTATTTTTAATCAAAAAGTTCTTTGTGTTGTGAATACACAAACAAATTATTGAAAGAAAATTAAATAAAATATTTTTTGAGGTTATCCTTGCAATATTAAAACCCAAAGCAGTAAAGCTATTAATGAGATATTCGGAAATAAAAACTGAAGGTATTTATAAAATAAAGCTGACTTTGTTTAACACAATTCGCGCCCCAGAAAAAACTAAAAAGAAAATTGTCTGCAATGTTCAAATTACGGAAAGAGGATTTTTGTTACTCGTATTTTAGTCATACCTAGGAGCATTTAAATTGTTAAATTTAACAACAAGAACAAGACTGCGAGTATAATTTCAAATGGTTAATTTATTTACTCAAACTAACAAATTGAAAAATGTATTTTACGATTTGTTTATATTAGAAAAAAAGAGATACAAACAAATTTGTCAAATGAAACAGCTGTGTGTGTTGGAAAAATCATTCTTTGGCTATTAAGGTTTTTCTTTGGAAAGTCAGTCAAAAGTTGGTTGGTGGTAAAAAATTAAGGTATCAGTAAAACTATAGAGCAAGAATTATAAATAAATTATTAATTATAAAACAACCTAGAATGAATAGGAAGTACAATTTCAATAACAGAATCAGATTTTTCATTCTTTGACTTCATAAATAAGTTAAGTGAAATGTGTATTTTTTAAGCCTAGAAAGATAAACTGCGCCTGAGAGTCGTCTGCGAAATTTAGATATGCACTAATTTTTTAAACCGACGCGTTCCGGTTCGGTAGGTACCACAGATTTTTAGGAATGGCAATGCTTAACGGAGAAAATCCATTGAATAGTATACGATTTCTGATAAAACAAAGCTGTGAGCTATCAACACCTTGGATGATGATGATGAGATTGGAAATCCATACTTTGACGAAAAAAAAAAATTGTTTTTAATGAGCACTCGAAATTAAATTTTGTCTGTTTTAACGAAAATGCTATAGAAGGCGTCTCTATAAAATGGCTGCTACACCAAAATTATGTCAAAAAGTTTTGTTGTGGCAGCCATTTTATCTGTCTGAAAATTTGGGTGAGTTCTTTTAAAACGTGATTCTTGGCAAAAAAAAAACTAAAATGGATGGATGGCACGTACTTGCTCTTATGTTCGATCACATCGTGTACAATTTCTATTAAGAATCTTGTTTTACCACAACAAGTTTCACCTGCCTTTAGTATAACTTAACGACTTCAAGTCTTCTTTTTCCTTTACTGCTCCAAAATGCTGGTAGAGTCTGTAGATACCTGACGGCCATCAGCCAGGGACCTACTCTTAAAGTATTTTGGAGAAGTAAGCAAAACAAGTTTTGATCGATTGAAGATTCGAATTATAACAATCAAGAAGACGGGCGGTCTCTTACCGGTGTACCAGCGGTTGAACTGAAGAAGTAATCGAGTCAGGCGGATTCTTACCTATATCGATCATATAAACATAATTAATCTAAATTTACATATCTTAATGGGCCGTTAACTTTTTTATAATTCTTTAAAGTTAATTTTTTTAAATAGTCCAGTCGATCTATCGGAATTGCAACAGAGTAGAGTTCAGGTTTTAAAGAAATGTTTTCCTCTCTCACCTCGCGATATTGGAATTTGAAAGATTGCTTCGCGCTTTAAATCAATCGGGATTTGTTTTAGAGTAACTAGGAGAATGCCTCGAAGAAACTTTTACTCGACGTAGGTGCTTTTAGATTTCCTCAAATTTAGTTGAAAAAGTTATGAACTAAGCCATTTGGATTCGACAAGTTTTGGAAAGAAATCCAACAACTTGCTGATTCATTGAATGTGTGTATCGTTTCGATGACATTCGACAACGGAGGAACGGGTGTTTTCGAAGAGAGCACGTAGCTTTCCTGGAAGCCGTGATCCCGTGACTGAAGATCTCGGAAACGATTGAATGGTCGTATGTATGTGTGAGAGACACAAGTATGTCACATGTATGTGACAAGAGACTGGTTTTAGAAAATTCGAGAAAATCGAAAAGAAGTAAGATTGGAGAAAAATGATTTTCATTTTGTGAAACCAGGAGGAAAAGTTTTCGAAATAAAAATTGAAGAAACTAAGTGATTAAAGGCAAAGAAGGAATTTGTATTTGAACGAAATCATCGAGGAGAAAGAGGAAAGGAGGCGGATAGGTGATCAGTGGACACATTAAAAAAAGATAAGTAGGGTGTTATTGTTTGATATGTTTTTTTTTTTCAATTCCGATAGATCTGTTTTAGGTTTCGTTTTATTAATTCGAAGCTTATCCAGGTTCTGAGGGGCACGGTATTTATTTGTTAACGGCCCATTTCCTTTTGTATTTTCTTTGCGTTTGATTTCGGCTTTACGTTTCGTCGTAAGCTCGTACAAAATTTTTTATTTATTTACCGATTATTTAATCCCTGTACTTCGGTTCAAAGGTTTCCCAAATAAATCTTTTTAAAATCATCATCTGGGTATATAAAACTTGTGTTTTTTTTTTGGTTTTTTACTCGTTTTCATTTCTTTTATTCAATAGAATTAGTTTTGGAATTTTCTAATTTTATAATTTGGCGTTATAAAAAAATCTCTGGCGCCCACTTAAAGTACAAGTACATACTGATTTTGTGATTTTAATTAATTTTATTAATCGCGTCCGATTATTAGAATCTTTGTTTTAGTTTGTTTTACTTAATTTTTTTTTCTGAAAAAAATAGTACGACAATTTTAAATATTTAATAATATAAACCTAAAAACAAAATTTCAAAAAAAAAAAAATCATCCATCCGTTTTCGAAATATGTATTACATTTTCAAAGAAAAAAATAATTTTTCGAAAATGTTGGCATGCTGTATTATTTATAATTTAAGGGACCTCCTACATAAAATTTTGATTAAAATCCGTCTTGCTTTTTATGAGAAAGTTGAAAATCAATAAATGGTCGTATGGCATGCACCGTTAATATAAAAAATACTTAAAAAAAAAATTTACCAAAATGTAGACTATAACTAAATTAATGCGCACACTTTTTTGTATAAAAATCGTTAGATAAAAAATTGTAGACAAAATTGTAGGGCAAGTATGGTTATTTTTGGGACTAAAAAAAAACAATTCAAAAATCTATTTTAGACAATCACCTAAAGCACTTAAGAACCAAGCATGAGTAAAATCGCTTCAGCCGCTTAGGCTGTAGAGTGCTGTACAGACAGAAAGACAGACGGATGTATATGTTTACTTATAAGTATTTTATTCAAAGGAACTGATCACATTAAATGGGATTTGCCTGATTGCAGCGGAATTTTGTTTTACTTTCCAGGAGAATTCATTGTCATTTAAAATGTCAAACTAAATAGATATCAATTTTGAAGGGCTAGTAATTTCATTATGATGTCCTACGATTGAAGAAAATTCTTAAATCTAAGGAGTACCAAAATGAAATTCGAACGAGATTAAATGTTTAAAAAATGTTTGTCAGTATTGGACATTTTAGCACATTATATCATTTTGTTTGGGGAAGGGTAGTTTCAAGCTCATTTATTCCTATCTGCTTACGCCACTTCCATTTTAGTCTTCAAGAGTCAGACAGTGCGCTACGTAAACATGTACAATGTACACTACTATATTATGCCAGTTGTAACGAAAATGTTGATTTAAATATTTCGCAAAAGTAATTTCGCACAATTATGAACTGATCTTCCCCTGTTTGTTTTAATTTTCAAACCCCAAATTGAGCAGGCTTTACTATAATATTTTATTCCGCAGCATCGATACCTGGGAATACTTCATACTCTCTTCGTTCCTATAACTACACTGTATTAAACAGTGCATTCAAGATAAAAGTTCAAGTAGTTTAGATAGATAGATAGATTCTTTATTCTTCAATTTATATTGTTTAACAAGTATATTAGGTATTATAATTCTTGAATAAATAATAAGGGCATGACATGATATGTCGTCTGCCTGAGGGGCAATCATTGCATGATCATTGTATTATAATCTTACACTTTTTGCAAAAAGTTAATCTAAAATACAAAATTATAATTGAACTTCTTTTAATAACTGTAACTGAGCAAATGTTCACATTTATCATAGTTTTACTTTTAGTTTAGTTAAAACAAAAATTTAGCAGGACTTTTAGTTTAGTTAAAACAAATATTTACAACTTTTAGATTAGTTAAATCAAAATATAGTTTGCACATAATTTAAGCTTATACTTTTAGCATGTAATAAAATAAACTTGAAGTGACTTTTAGTTTAGATAAAACAAAATTGAGACGCTTTTTAGTTCACTGGGCATGCTCTCTAATGTCGTGTTAATCAATATGGCTTGGCTCAAAAACTTTCCTTGATGATTCGCGTTCTGTAAGTCATCGCTTAGTACTCATAAAGAAGCATCCAATTTGCGCCGTTAAGTTAGCTTGTAACGTCATTAACTTGCAGATAGCTTTTTCCGAAATGGACACGCCTAATCTCCATCAGCATAGGGCAAACGCCAGTTAACTGTAACACGTCTTCTCTCTCTTGTAGATTACAGAGTGTGCAAATATCACAAACCTCGTTACGGTGGGGCATATAGTAAATTCTAATCAACTCCCCTCTTAATTTGAAAATAGTGCCAATGGTAAGACTGTTATGTGTATTTGTGAAATAGTTTCTTTCATTGAGATTAAACACGTACTTCCAATAATACAGCCTTTCCGTAGACGATCGAGCTTTTTCAATATAGGCATACCTTTCATTTTCGTCGGTGAATGATATTACTTCGTACAGTGATTTTTTGCATTGCACAGCATCCAAACTCCAATTCAAAGTGAAGCCGCAGTCCGCGGCCATTCTTTTACCACCAACTTTTTTTTAACGAATCGCATACTCCATTATAATTCTTGGTAGTCTCTGTTCATCCATACGTAACACTCTCGCTACGTAGTCTGCGTTCAGCTTGAGAGTTGCAATAAACAGTGATGACAAGCCGGTTTCCAGATAAAACATATATTTTGGCGTGCTTATCAGTAAAAAGAATATTTTTCTTAAGAAGAAGCAAAGCAGGTATTCGACAAGGTCATGTCGCTGTACTCCCCATACTTGTGCTCCATAAAACAGTATAGCCTGGGCAGTTGCGTTAAAAACTCTATACTTAAATCGGTTGCTATTAGGTTGTTATTATAAATTTTTTGCCAATTTACACATATTGCCGATTTTGTCTTTTTTAATTTCATTTTGAGATATTTACCTAGTTTTAAGTTGAAAGTGAACTTCATTCCTAAATACGTATATGACCTTACAACTTCTAAGGTTTTTCACCAAATTTCCATTACTCATTGCTCGCCCGTCTTTCAGATCCATTCTTAAATACCAGAACTTTTGATTTTTCAGTTTTCACCTCCAGATTCCACAATTGGCAATAGTCTTCCAGTTTATTGATCATCATTTGTAGAGCGGTCGGAGATCCTCAAGAATGACAATGTCGTCCGCATACATGATCACGTTGAAACTTTTATAAGCAAACTCCACTCCACAAGCTAGACACTCTACCAAATCATCAAGAAAAAATGCAAGCAACAGGGGACTTAGGTTACAGCGTTGTCTTACTCCTTGGTTCACTTGAATCTTATCTGATTTTTCTTATCCATTGTAAATGTATGCTATAGTTTGTTGGTACAGTTTTTCAATAGTGCAGACAAAATTAGTTGAAACCCCCAAGTTAAAGAGTTTATAACTAAAGCATTTTAATTGATGGAATCAAACGCTGCCTTGAAATCGACGAAGAAGGCATATAATTTTTTTTTATTTTGGTCAAGTTTCCATTGCGCAAGCGATCGAAGTGCATATATATTGTCCACTGTAGAGTATCCTTTACGAAAACCACTTTGAAATTCACTGAGCTTGTTTTCATCTTGCTGCTTAATCTTTCGTAAAGTATTATTGTTAATATTTTTAAGGCTGCATTCAGAAACGGTATTCCTCTATAAGTAGTTTAGACCTTATCCATTTAATCAAACCATTAAGATGAACAGACTAACCGAATGGTCACTATTAAACTGCTACGTCATGCACTGCTTATAATATGCAGTTAACACATCTGAGCTTGATTCTTAAGAATGACATATCTTTATAAATATCTTATATACACGATTTGATAATTTCTCTAATAAATCAATTAACATCGTTCAATTAATGAGCTTGCAGCAATATATTTTCAATAACTACCTTAAACATTTTCCCTATAACTATAAAATTTTGCAAAGTACTCTCTTGGAATTTTTGCCAGTACCAGCTAAAAAAATATCAAAGACATAAATCACATATTCGACAAAAGCTTTCTTGAGTTCAAAGGACTCACTTATTGTTCACTTTCACTCATCCTTCGAGTTACATCTCCACCCAGCTCCTTGAACTTATATACGAGTTTATGATTGTGCGCAGTCTTTGAAGTCCTTGTGGGAGTAGCTGATTTTTTTTTGTGTTACTTTTATTTCTTGGGATATCACGTAAGGCACCTCTCTCGGCATAAGGATTGAGTTTCGTTTGGCTGTGAGGTGTAGACACTTTGGCCATATAAAAATATCATAATATTTTGCAGAGAATATAATAGGCGGTGCCAGAAAATTTATTACATTCCATGGAAAGAAGAAGAACCTGACGGAGAAGAAGATTTATATCCTTTCGGATATTAAGGACTCATAAATGTCGAGTGCTTTGTATGAAGAATTGGGCTTAGTATTATATTGAGAAAACAGCTCCTCTTGAAAGAGACTGAAAAGGTATTTGCAGATCTTAATTTCTTTATTATATTGTCCGATGGGGTTTTCTACAATATTTTGATATTTTTTTTTGTCTTCAAATTTATAACTTGCCAGAAATTGCATTTAAGATACAAGTAATTATTTTTATTTTAGATATTTTAAAATTATATTCATAATCCTTAGGCATGAATTGTAATTGAAATTTATTAAATTTGAACGAAAGTTTTTACGATTTTAAGATTAATAAAAAATTAAGCTTACAGTGAAAGATTATCACAGAATGAAAATGCCAAAGTGAACATCAAACATTCTAATCTATCATCGAACTAACAATTGAAGGGTTACTGTTTAGCATATTTTAGCATTTTTATGTTTAAATTAAAAAAAAAATATTATATTCTCTTTTTCGCACTCATAAAATCTCAAAAAGAGTCTGATTTTGTGATTATCATTTATCATTTTTCAGAAGATTATTTATTTCTTGAACTTAACTTTTTGACAGTACTCGAGTACAAATTAAATTGGGAAAAACTCTTGAAAGCTTGTGGTACGAATGTTTATTTCAGTTGGGCAACAGATTTGCACAGCCGGGGTCTATTTCTTACAGTCACTTAATTTTCCGGTTGGACCGATTCCCATCATCCTATGCACATCCCTATAACCAACCCATTCTACGCCCAGTCCTCATTCTTTTGCCCCATTACAAATAGCGCCCGAGAGCTGCTAGCGCAGTGGGTAGAGCATAACACTCTTAATTTCAGGGTTGTTGGTTCGAGCCCCACGTTGGGCGCCAATTTGGAGCAAGAAAATGCGCAAGAGGTATAAAAGCATAGGGCAGGAAATAGGGTAGGAAGTGCTTGGGAAGGAGAGGAAAGAATTTAACTTCCGAGGGACGCGGTCTTCTTGCAAAGCGCAGATTTCAAGGTTGGGAAGTTAAAGGCCACACTGCAATAACACCAGCGGTGCCCTTGGAGTGGTGATAGCTGTTTGTTGTTACTTTTTGACTAGTTGGGTTTTCTGGCCCGATTTATTTGTTGCGGGTGAGGTTGAGCTTTGGGAGCAAGATCCCCCCACTCCGTTTACCTTTCCTATCCTTTTCTTTTTTCCTGCCCTACACTTTTCCAACTCTTCCCCGTTCTCTTTGCTCGCAACACAGTGTAAGATATTCGATGCGACTGGATCTATTACAGATTTTCAAGGCATATTCTTCATCGAAAGTGAAAAAAAAATGGCTGCCATTGTTGTTGACAGGAGATATCTAGATCTATTGATTTCATGATGGCAAGGACAACATTTGGACATGATTTACGGTAAATTATGAAATATTTCACATTGGGATAAAGATTAACTCCTTCAATAATTGAATTTCAGCGTTTGGATGACTTATGTTGGCGCAACAATTGGGGCTCAACCACATTACGAATTGTCAGTTTGCTGGCCAATTTATTATAGACACTAAGTACATGATCCCTCGGCCTGCAAAGGTTGATGCATATGCTTAGCATTAGCACAAGTTGGCGGTTGTATTTAGATCAAAAAATAACAATTCAGTTAGAATTGCATAATTACCCAGTCACAAACCTACTATACACCGTAAATTCCCTTAAATATTACGCCGTCGGTTGGTTCGCGGTCTAAATAATCTTAAAACTTGACATCATATCTGACATTAACATTAAGCACACACATTCTACCATTAATTGTTATTTATTATGAAATAAAAAAGGGTTATCCATTTTGCGGTTTCAAAATTATAGGGCTGGAGTTCGACATCTGTTAAACTGAGTTTTTAAACCAATATTTTTTTTCAGTTGAAAGTCTGACATTTACGAAAATGGATCGCTTAACTATCGCACAACAAAAATTGTTAAAACCTACTACAAAAGTGGTGATTCTGCCACAGACACATATCGTGCTTTAAGAGGAGATTATGGTTTACATAATCGTTCAACTACGCAAGCAATTGGCAAAATTGTGAAGAAATTTGAAGAGACTGGATTGACTACAGATATTGTAAGGCCTGTGCATCATTGTTTCGCTCGTGCCACTGAAAATTTCGCTGCTGTAAGTGAAAGTGTTGCCGAAGACCCGAATGTATCTATTTCACGTCGTTCTCAGGAATTAGGACTGTCTTACGGCACATTATGGCGTATTTTGCATTTGGATCTACACCTACATCCAACTAAAGTCCAGGTCACACAAAACTGAAGCCAGCTGACCATTCACAACATCGTAGATACGTCGAATGGGTGCTTGAACAACGGGCGGTGGATGGCGATTTTCGAACAAAATTTTCTTCAACGACGAAGCACATTTCTCACTCGGTGGGTATGTTAATAAACCAAATTGTGGTATTTGGGGTTCTGAGAATCCTCAAGTAATTGAAGAGAGGCCATTACATCACCAAAAAAGCACTATTTGGGGCGCTCTTTGATCCGGAGTTGTGGTTGGACCTTATTTCTTCGAAACGACGATGGAACGACTGTCACCATCAATTCGGAACGCTATGGTCATATGATAACCGACTTTTTTTTGCCTGCTATTGAAGAATACGACTTAGAGAATATGTTGTGCCAACAAGACGGTGTCACATGCCTCACAAATCGAGCGAATATGGCTTTATTGTAGGAGACATTTCCTGGCCGAGTAATTTCTCGTTGGCTATATCAACTGGCCACCAAGATCATGCGATTTCACACCGCCGCTGGACTTTGTTTTGTGGGCTACGCGAAAGACCGTGTTTATGCATATAAACCTTTAACTCTTGAGCTCTTGAAAACCAACATTCGTCAAGTTATGGCTGAGATACCGCCCAATATGTGTCAAAAAGTGGTAGAAAATTACCTCAAAAGAATCCATGCTTGCAACAATTCGCGTGGTGATCATTTAAATGATGTAGTGCTTCCCACATAATGTCAACGTTCAAACTTTTTAATAAAAATGAATTATCATGAAAAAATAATATTTTATATTTGTCTTATTGACGTTTACTTTTGAAACCGCAAAATAGATAACCCATTATATAGAAATATATATGTGCCATGTTGAGGGATATTCTTTTTATAAATATGTATTACACACTTACCAAAACTTCTGAAAATTGTGGATCTATTTTATGGGGCACAACATTTGGTTTATAACTAGATCTTCTTACGTGCCGGATGGTCCCTTAATCCATATTAATGACGTGCGCATTCAAATAAAATAGTCAATCATAATCCATTCTTACATTATCTCGAGACATCTCATTCGAATGATGTCTAACCTGTCATACATGGTGTTGGCAATTTCTACTTCATTGCTACTACTATTTAAGCGTAATGCAAATGGCAAAAGCCAAGATGTATTTTGATGTGTGAGTGTCTAGTATTGTGTGGATTATAATATACTTTTCGTATATGTTCGAATTGGAATTGAAGCCTTTTTAAGTATCTGTTTCTATAGCATTCATCATTGAATGAATTAGTTATAGTAATCACTAAATTTTTTTGAATACAATTTTTTACATTTTGGTTGATCACTCGAGATATAATAGGAAGTGTATCAGAGATTTTTTGGTTTATAGAGTGACCGAATGAAAATGGAAGAATCGAATAATTTTACTTTGTATAAATGAAAAACCTCGCAAAATGACATCAGTGCAGAAATCAAACGAAGAATTACTCTTGCCAACCGCTGTTTCTTCGGGCTAATAAGGCATTTAAGTAGTAAGGCCCTCTTTCAAAGAACTAAGTAGACTTTATACAAGACCCTTATCATCCCGGTCCTGCTCTATGGGGCAGAAGCATGGACATTGAAAATATTGGATGATAGTCTGCTAGGGTGCTTTTAGAGGAAGATTCTTCGTGTGATTTTCGGTCCGGTGTGTATCGAAGGAGTGTTGATTCAACGACAAGCTATACGGGCTATACAGCGAGGATGACCTGGTCAAAAAGCTTAAAATACAACGGCTGAGATGGCTAGGGCACGTGAAGCGTATGGACAGCAACGCACTTGCCCGACGAGTCTTCGAATCCAACCCCGATGGAATACGCAGTAGAGGAAGAACCCATAACAGGTGGCACACACAAGTGGAGAACGAACTCAAACAACTTGGTGTGCGAAACTGGAAGCGGCTTGCTAGGGACAGAGCTGACTGGAGGGGCTTGTTGTTTGAGGCCGTAGCCCATCCTGCGCTGTGAGCGCCATCAAAAGTAAATAAGTATAAATGAAAAAAGATCCAATACTTAAAATTTAAAGATTAAGGCATCTATTGACACACGATTAATTACCATTATTGCCATTCCAATTTTCTCACTTCTTCATAGTTCCAATGATCATTCGATTATTTTGATCATTCGAATACTATTATCTCGATTATTGGAATCATTCGATCATAACCATCACGTATCATTCTGTAGCCTTGAATAGGACAAATATGAGTTTGACTCCCGCCGCCTGATATGGTAATCTCCATTCCTTCAAAACCTAAATAACAACACTATTAAATTTTTTTTTCATTTATCTGAAAACTTTATTTGGTTTGGTCTATAATTTATTTCAAATCAATTCTCATTCATCGGTATCAAAAAAATCATCTAACAAATATTTATTCTTTTTTTTCGGTTTTTCTTGTTTGTTACGTTTATCATTCTAAAATAATTCTCTTTATTTTTTGT
The DNA here is from genome assembly GCA_910595825.1 of Philhelius pedissequus. Classification (NCBI taxonomy): domain Eukaryota; kingdom Metazoa; phylum Arthropoda; class Insecta; order Diptera; family Syrphidae; genus Philhelius; species Philhelius pedissequus. Next base: position 62,838,961 of record OU343162.1, read on the forward strand.
TTAAATTTTTTTTCTCTAACAAACTTTATTTTACAATATTTTTTTTTTTTGCTTGCAGTGTAGTAACGATTTTTTTCTATTTTGCAATATTTTACATTTGTATAAATGTACTTACATATGTATCTAAATATTGGTTTTGTTTTTAAATGTATTTTATAAAATAAATTAAACTTAATATAATAATTTGTTTATTCACACAAACAAATAATAATTTGATTTATAAAGCCGATAGATAAGAATAAACAAATATTGTAATTATGTATGTATGTAGTATAAGGCTATTAGTTACTTGATTGCCCAATATTTAAAATTTGGTTATATACATAAAGCTATTTATGTATCATCGCTACAGTATGTTTTTTTTTTTTTTTTTTTGATATATAATGTTGTTTAATTGATATGATTGCCGTAAGTTTAAAAAAAGTAAATTGAAATAATTGTCTACCTAATTTTTCTTATTAGACAATAAAATTTATAATTGAAAGTTTAGAAAATAAAAATAAATTTATTTATGCAATTTTATCATTTTCAATAAATAGTATAACTTTCGATATAATTTGATAAAAGATAGAATATTTAATAAATTCAAGTAAGTAGCGCATTTCTTTTCATTCGTTGTAAACGTACCAAGTTTTTTTTTTTTTTTTTAATTTCCCATCAAGGGAACGGACCCTTAAAACTTATTATATTGGACAGTAATTATTATTAATGATAGGCAAAATATAAACTAATTTTTTTTAAATAGATAATTTCAAGTAAATTCTTTTCGAACGTTAATATATATATATAATTGATTTATTTACCATTTCCCTATATATCATCGTATTATTTTAACTATTTTTTCTGTTTAAAATTTTGTTTTATCCCAAAACTGCAAAAGAAGCTCACTTTGTTTGGTTATACATTTTATTTTTTTTTTTGTTATTGTTTTATCTAAAACTAGTATCTCTTTTACTATATATTTATGTATATTTGCAGATATGATGTAACTTTTGTTATTTTGATATATAGACAAATATATTAGTATGATTTTGTTTGTGTTATCAATTTTTTAAATTTAATTTATTTTTATTGCCAAATTTGTTGTCTATTTTTTTTCTTGTCAATGATATTTGTTTTTGTAAATTTTACAAATTTTATAAATTCTAATAGGCCTCTTGTAAGTGTTTCTTATTTTGCTATTATTTTTTTTTTACCCTACATACATATTTTGATATATTTTACAGCATTTATTACATAATTTAATTGAACTATTTTTATTAACAATTTATTTACAAAATTAAACAGAACTCTATATATAAATATTGTTTTTTTTTTTTCTATATAAGTATGTATTTTTTGTTTTTTGGATTTCGAATCATTAAGGGCTTTATATAATTTAGGTATTTATGTATTTAATTTGGTGGGCTTTTATTTATATTTTCGGATCATCTGCAAACTGTTGTGTCATCACCAGCGCAAATTGTGTGTGGGGACGCTAGAAATAGCTTGCCATTGGAACATGCGCATAATTGGAAGACTCTATGCATGTGCTCACGACTTTGGCCAGTACCGGCAATTGAAGGCTGAGCTGTTCTTAGATTTGGCATGAGGATTTTTGCCGATTCGAGACGTATCTGCAGGTAAAATTTAATGAAAAATACTCGAGTCTGTTAGAAAATGGTAATATAGGTTGGTAAGGAAAGCAATTGCAATCTTGACCTAAGGTCGATTGTAGATTTATATAGAAATGGATTTTAAACTTCTTATTTTTGACAGTTACAGATGTCAAACCAATTGTTAGATTTTAATTATTAATTGGAGTTTTCATTTGGTGTTTTTTGTTGACCCAGTTTTAATTCCTGAAAGTTATATCTGTCCAATTAAATGTCAGGTGGTAATCTGTCAGTGTAATTTAGTATTAGCAAATATTATTATAGTAAACGCTTCCACGCCAAACATAAGGAAGTACAATAGTTCCCTACATAGTAGACCATCTGAAACCGCTTCGGCGAATTTTTGTGTAATACCAAGTCACATTAGAAGGTGGCGTATTTTAGACAATATTGTACCCAATCAGGAAAGTTTAGAGGAAGAATTGATGTCATCGTCGTTAATATCACTGTTGTGGTAAAATTTAACACAACAATTTTCACCTGCCTATTCTATAACTTAACAGTTTTAAGTTTTATTTTTTTATCGTTACCGCTCTAAAATGCTTGTAGAGTCTCTTAAAATATTTTGGAAAGATAAGCAAAAACAGGTTTTCATTTTGAGTATAACACAATCCAGAAACTACAAACATAAGGAAGACGGGTGGTATCTTGTCGACCAGCGGATTAGCTGAAGAAGTACCTAATCGAGTCAGGCGGGCTCGTCAAAATATAATTAACATAAATTAACATATCTTAACTTTAATTCATATTTTGTTAGAGAAATTGGCTGGTAACTTTTTCATAATTCTTTAAAGTTAATTTTTTAAATAGTGCAGTCGATCTATCGGAAACAGAGTAGAAATCAGGTTTTAAAGAAATGCGTTCCTCTCTCACCTCGCGATATTGGTTTTAGAAAGATTGCTTCGAGCTTCGAATCACTCGCGATTTGTTTTAGAATAACTAGGAGAATGCCTAAAAGATACCTTTATTCGATTTTGGTTCTTTTAGATTTTCTCGAATAATTTAGTTGAAAGGGTTCTGAACTCGGCCACTTAGATTCGGCAAGTTTTGGAAAGACCTCCAACATCTTGCTGAGTCATTGAATGTCTATGTGGGAGTAAGGTTTCGATGAGATTCGACAACAGAGGAACGGGTGTTTTAGAGGAGAGCATGTAGTATTCCAGGAAGCTGTGATCCCGTGACTGAAGATCTCGAAAATGATTAACTGGTCGTATGTATTTGTAGAGACTGGAATGGTCAAACTAGACAATAGATTGAGTATGGAAAGCTCTGGGAAAAGGAGGACAGTTAAAAAAAAAAAAATCGTAGGGCAAAAATTGAGTCATTCGAGGCGGCGAAGGAATTTGCTATAGGCAAACTAATCTAGGTGATAGACGAAAGGAGGCGATTACGTGGCAGACAGAGATTAAAAAAAAAACAGATAAGAAGAGTGTTTGATTAATTATTAATTTATTTCCTTGGGTTTCCATTCTGATCGATCTGATTTAGTTTTATTAATTCGAATGTTATCCCGGTTTTATGGGACACCGTATTTCTTTGTTAAAATCCCATTTTCTTTGTGTTTGATTTCGGCCTTAAGGTATACCCTAAGACCGTTAAATATTGTAACATATCTATCTAACCCTTATATATATATATTGAAAACATTTTGGGTTTCAATCACTAGGCTTTGGTTCAAAGGCTTCCCAAATAAATCGTTTTAAAATCCCCATCTGGGTATATAAAACTTGTGTTTTACTTTTGGTTTCTGTTCTTTTACTGTTTGGGGCGCTCTTTGGTCCGGAGGTGTGATTGGACCTTACTTCTTCGAAAACGACAATGGAACGACTGTCACCATCAATTCGGAGCGTTATGGTCATATGATAACCGACTTTTTTTTGCCTGCTATTGAAGAATACGACTTAGAGAATATGTGGTTTCAACAAGACGGTGTCACATGCCTCACAACTCGAGTGAATATGGCTTTATTGCAGGAGACATTTCCTGGCCGCGTAATTTCTCGTTGGCGATATCAACTCGCCATCAAGATCATGCGATTTGACACCGCTGGACTTTTTTTGTGGGCTACGCGAAAGACCGTGTTTATGCAGATAAACCTTTAACTCTTGCGCACTTGAAAACCAACATTCGTCAAGTTATGGCTGAGATACCGCCCATTATATGTCAAAAAGTGGTAAAAAATTACCTCAAAAGAATCGATGCTTGCAAGAATTTGCGTGGTGGTCATTTAAATAATGTAGTGTTTCACACATAATGTCAACGTTCAGGCTTTATAATAAAAAAGAAATATCATGAAAACAAAAATTTATATGTGTTTTATTTACGTTTACTTTTGAAACCGCAAAATGGATAACCTGTTATATTAAAAAATTCTAGAGCTTTTTTTAATAAATCATTGTCATTTAAAATTTGCAATGTGGAAGGTTGCAAAACACTGACATTGGAAATAATTTCATTCATTGAAAGGGCACTGAAAGTACCGTCACTTGGATTTGAAAAAATTATATGTAAATTGATAGTTAACGGTACGCGTTGACTTAGGAAGCTAAAAATGTGTTAAATTAAATTTATGATTATACAATAACAAAAATGTTTTACTTTGCCGCAGTTTTTGATGAATTTTAGTGCATTCAATATGAAATTTCGTGATTTAAGAGAACAATTTTTTACCCCCTATTAAACCGTTCCAATAGGCACGTTATATCCTTCCTGCCAAATGAAGTTTGTCATGAAAATTTTCGGTTAATTTGCGAAATTTTCTATCGAATCGATTTTTCAAATCCGCGATGACGGGACTTTCAGTGTCACCGGCTACACTATTTGGGAAACGAAATGAGTGGATTCCCCCATCGTAACTAGCTCGCCCGTCTTTAGTGCTGCGCCCCACTTTGATTGATTTTAAGTACTTAAAAATATTATAATTTTTAAGTACTCGTACTTACTTTCTGAGCTCATAGCCGCTTGAGCCGGGGCCCTCTTTATTGGGGGGCCCGTGGCATTTTGCCAGTCCTGCCGCCCTATAGTTACGACACTGACTCCAGAGACAGTGTGAAAGGACCTTTTTCGTGGGAAATAAGCCCGTATACCAAACAAATTTTGAAAAAAGTGAATTTTCAGATTGGTTGATGGGGATTTTCTATAAAAAAAATATCGTGCAACACTGTCGTATTTTTTTTATGCCTCCGCAAAAGGAACAAAAATTAAAGAAGCAAATACGCTCTCTATAACAAAACATTTCATAATTTCAAACTCAAAAGGGACTTGCAATATTCGTAAGAGAAAAATGAAATCCATAAAAGCCACTTACCGATCCATCAAGTGCACTCAACTTAACATCGTTGAGTGCCGACAACTCTATGCCTCCAGCCCTTGACTGCAGATTTATATCTTTTGCTGCTGTCATCTCCAGTTGACGTGTCGGTGATTCGAATCTAAAACAATATTTACCAAAACAAAAAGAAAAAAGTACGATATAAAACTTTAAAAAAAAACAGCACTCTAAAACGTAAAACTACAGTCAAATGCTATTTATTAGCTTCGAGCACCAAAATCGACTTGCCTTTTATGGAGAGAAAAAAAAAATAAAGATGACAATAACTCACCTTAGCTCCCGACCGGCTTCGGCACGTACGTGCGGTGTTTGTATGGACTCTCGAAAGATGGCACCACCCTCGCCATCAATACGTAGTGCGTGTGCCCCGATAGAAACCTCATCCCGATTTACAGAAAATAAATTTCGTCCGGTGGTGTCGTTGATTTGGAATCCCGTCGAAAGGCATTCGAGCTTATCGTGTCCCAAGAATAAATGATTCTCCAGGATGCCATTCGTGTCACGTGTATTGATGGAGAAATTACGTGATGACTCTGCAATAACAACAAAAAAAAAAACGTAAGGTAAAGCTATTCAATTGAATTGCCAAGACTGCGAAAGTTGGTTTGAATTATGAAATGGGAGGCAGGAGGTATAAGGTAGGTTGAATGAATTTTTGGTCTTTGACACCGGATATGGTGGTTGCGAGTTATCATATCTGCGTATGCCCATCTATAAACATTCGTCATTCGGGTGACAAGGATTGGTTATGTCATCCCTACAAACGATGATGATGACCTTAAGGGCGATCCAAAATTTACATAAATAAAACCCAAAAGTGGAGAGCGAGACAAAGGGGGAAATAATAATATATATTTAGGCAAAACTTACCTATAGATATGGGTTGACCGTGTTTGGAACGTATTGTCGAAGCCCGAAGCAGATCCATTATGAACGCTTGACCAGTTAGCTGAATGCCGCCAGGAACAATTTTAAGCTGGCCCATGCCTTCCTGGAAGATAAATTGACTATATGTATGTATGACGGGATATGAGATATGAAATATTTCGTGGTTAAAGGTGTTTTGCATTATCTTTGTATACGAGTATTTTATGGAAAAGGGGTAAATGAAGAATAATGACATTTTGGTTTATTTGTAGTTAAATTAAAGATGATGAACGATTTAGGTCCTAGGGGCGTTTTGTTTTAAGCCCACCTAATCAAGGTTAAATATTTATATGATTAATATAATGTGGTCAAACATATTTGACAACTTTAAGCTTTACGCAAAGATAGTGAAAACGAAATGGGTTTGAATAATAAATGTTTTGGTAAGCCCAAAATGTGGGAGAACCTAATGGATCGTAAGGCTTAATAAGATTGACTTGACAACCCATCAAGATAAAATTTAATTTTAGCATAATGATCTTCTTTATGAACAGATTTTGGGAAAATTCACATATAAGAGAAATGTATGTTTTAGGGGTGAAGATTTTATCTAAAACATTGATTTCAGGAATTTCAATTTCTTAAACACGTGCTACATTTCTCTCAAAAGAGTATAATGCTTGGCAAAATTGGGTAGATGAAAATCCTTGATTAAGCAATTATTAATTATAAGACCCGAAACATTTTTCCAACAACCAAAATCCCGAAAAAATTATAACCAATAACAAATTGCGTTGTGTTTTAGGTTCCGTACTAATTTTATATCAACAGTTTTCTTGGGCATCCATTACTTTACCTGAATGCTTCGCGGGTTCGAATGATTTGAGCTGCTTTTCTTTGTCTTCTCTCTGTACCGCATAACGTATGAGTATTTCTAACTCCAACCAGACCCCTCTAAATTAGGCACTAGATATAACCTTCATTGAAAATTTTGATCAATTTCAGCTCTTGTAGCTAACAACGTTTCTACATTATTGACACTGTTTAGAAGGTAGGCAGTCTAGTTATCTAATGCAGGTTTAAAGCCGATATGTAGGTAAGATAACCTTAATTCTTAGTATAATGGATTGTCGAATGATTTAAGGAATAGTTACATAGATATCTACCTACAAATGTATATTTAAATCTAGTTTATGGATTTATGTAGGCTAGGAGATGATGCCACCTATGTAGGTAGGTAGATATGTACCTACATACATTACATTTAATAATGAAAATGAAGGACGTAGGTGGGTAGGTATAGCTATGTGTATGCATATAATTTTTTTTAATTTAGGTGCACTGTGCATACAGTTTAAGTATTTTCTTAAAAATTGAATTTGTTTTTGAAAATTTGGGTACGCCGTTTAATTAACACTTTTAGGGAGCGTTTGCGTAAATAAAAGTGAGAAAGTCGAAAATATGAAAAGTATTTCCATGGGAAGTACCGTTAATAAGTATCTAAACAAAATAAAATATAATTTTTATACTTGAAAGTGGACTGTACTAATCTAAAAACGCATGCATTTTCTTATACAAATATTTGGATCCGTTTTCGAGAAATAAATCTTTTTTAACGGATATCTTAGCATTTCTATGGGAAGTATACCATTGTTTTTAATTTTATGAACATAGTTTTTTTTTAGCTATTCATGATAATGACAAAAGACCAGCAAATACGAAGTTTCGAAAAAATCCATTGAGCCGTTTTCGAAACTTTGAGTTTTCAACAAAAAAAAACATTTTTTTTTAATTAAAAAAAAATAAAAATGTTGTAGAAGAATTTTTGTTCACATTAGTGTTCAAACATTCTAGGAGCTTCTGCATAAAAAAAATGAAAAAAAATCAAATAAACCGTTTTCCAGAAAATAGAAAATCAAAAAAATGGTTCTAGTAGAGGTACCAAAAATAACCATTTTTTTCCAAAAAAAATCAAATATTAATGAACCGATATTTTTTATAAAAATCTTTGGATCCGTTCTTGAGAAAAAGAAGATTCACATTTTCGTTAAAGAAATAAAATGCACGACTGGATCGCACGTACTTGCTCCTATGTCCAATTACATTATGTGCAAAATATTCTTAATAGAAAAATATTTGTATGAATTTTTAAACTCGTTTTTTACTTAATTTTTTATATATACAAATTCGTAATTTTTTCCTGAAAATAAATTGGTATGAACAGTTTAAATATTTAATAATGTAAATTCAAAAACAAAATTCCAGAAAAAAATCGTCCACCCGTTTTCGAAATATTGAATTAAGAAAAAATATTTTTTTGTTCAAAAATCCAAAAAAAAATATTTTTCGAAAATTTTGAAATGCACTATTATTTAAAATTTGAAGGGGATCCTGTGTAAAAATTTTGATTGAAATCCGATGGGCCGTTTATGAGAAAGTCGAAAATCAATAAAATGGTTGTATGGCAGGTACCGTTTCTAACAAAATATTTAAAAAGACCATATCCAAAGTAGTACACAACCAATTCTTATCAAAATCGTTAGAGTCGTTTTCCAGATAATTAAGGTGGTAGAAGAATTTGTATGGCAAGTACCGTTATTTTTGGGGCTAACACAACGATTGAAAAATCTATTTTATACCATCACCTAAATCGCTTAAATACCAAGTTTGAAGAAAATCACTTCAGCCGAGTTGGCTGTAAAGTATTATACAGACAGACAGACAAACGGAATTGGGCGACCCACTTTTTTGGTGTTCTCCATCATCGTAATGTCAAGTTTGGTTAAAATCTCGAGTTCGATTTTTTTTCCAAATTCGAAACTTGCCCTATAGTACCTATGTATATCGCAAGTAAGAATTGTATGGAAGATAACGTTATTTTAGTCGTAAAAAATGAAAAAAATGAGTGGGCATTGTATCACCGAAAAAACAATATGTACCAAGCTTGAAGAAAATCCATCCAAACGACAACCGTAGACTCGAGGAGAGACAGACAGACGAAATTAGGGGACCCACTTTGTTGGTATTCTCTCTCTATGATCGTCATGTTTGATTGTTAGAATTTTGTACTTGCGATTAATAGGTAGCTACAATATTGCAAGTCTTGCATATGAACAAAATCGAACCCGAGATGTCAATCAAACTACGATGATAGAATACACCAAAAAAGTGGGTCCCGCAATTCCGTCAGTGTATCTTTACAATGATATACAGTCTAAACGGACGAAGCGGTTTTATTCAAACTTCGTTTTAGGTGATCGTCTCAAATAAATTTTGGAATCGTTTTTTTAGCCCCAAGAATAACGGTGTTTGCCATATAATATTTTCTACCATCTTAATTAACTTGAAAATGGTCTAACGATTTTGATAAAAAAAAAGTGTGTGCACTACTTTAGGTAAAAGTAGTTAACATTTTGGTCAACCATTTTGTTTAAATATTTTGTCATTAACGGTACCTCCTATACAATTTTTTTTGGTTTTCGACTTTCTCATAAGCGGCTCGATGGATTTTTTTTATGTAGGAAGTCGTTTGACAAATACTGCATACCAAATTTTTCGAAAAATATTTGTTTGGATTTTTGAAAAAAAAATATCTTTTTTTTTTTAAATTCAATATTTCGAAATTGTGGATGATTTTTCTAGAAATTGTCACATCATTTTTCTACATCCCAGAATGAAGTAGAGTTTTCTACAGCCGAGCACGTTGGCAAGCTTCTGAAATAGTTTAAAGTAAATCGTGTTCAAACTACTTTGTGTCTGAACTTGAACCAGACGAATTTTACTTACGTCAATATACATCGGTTGAGGGAGTCCAGTGTGAACACCGACATTCAAAAAAGAAACACGGATCTTTTTTGATATTTCAGCTCATTGATCTGAGCTAAAAACTCCTTTATTGCTATAATGTGCCATAATTTTGTAAATGTGGTCAAATATCGTTTTGATTTGTCATTTTTGTTGTAGGCAGTTAAAGAATTATAGTTACAACTAAGGCCAGTTGTAAAAAATTTTAAACCGTGTTTGAACCTTGGTTTAAGATCTTAACTCCCATATTCGGCGGATTAGGAGAATTTTAACCATTGCTCAAGTATTTAATTGGTTCTAAACTCATACTTGGACCATGGACCAACGTTGAATTTCAGTTAGTCTGGTGAAATCGGTGGGTTAAAATATTGAACCTAGACTAAACGACGTCTTAAATATTTGCCTAACTGTCCCTAACCGATACGATTGTCATGCAGAGGATGATCAAATAATCAATTTGATCATCTAGTAAAAATTAAGTTTACTAGATGCGAGAGAAAAAATTGACGGCGACCGTTTGTTGGAGATTTAAATAAAAACTCTTTAACCGGTTCCACTTTCCACTACCATTTTGATATTCTGGACTTCAAAACCAATATGCATCAGTATCTCCATTAAAATCCTTCACTAATTTGTTAACGCTTGCATCTTACTGTGCTTGATCATTTTAAGGGTAGTCGAAACCCCTTTGATGGGCACATCATTACAAAAAAAAATACACGTTTGGCGATTTCTACTGGCCGGCCATTTTGACGGAATTGGGGGTGGCCGTGGCGCGATAGTTGTGTGTTGGCCGGTCAACCTCATGGTCACAGGTTCGATTGATGTCCTCTTATTTTTCTATTAAAAACCAATTCTAAAAATAAATGTCATACAATGAGTTGCTGGTTTACTCATTACATGCTGTTTAGGCATAGCATTAGCAACACGTGATTGAGTAAAACTAGTACACCGATAAAAAATGACAACGTATAAAAAAATAATTCGAATTATAAGGGACATATATAAATAAGACACGGAAATTTCTCCGCATTAGTTTAGCCGCCATCCCTGGAGATAAAATCTGAGACAGCAACCACCTACAGTCTCAGAACATAGCGCCACTCATCTTTCCTATCATTTTTTCTCTTCCTTAACCTCACGTCCGCGCTGTGTTGAAACATTTAAAGGGTGGTATAATCCCTTGAGCGCGTGTAGATTATAAAAAAAAAAGAGTTATTCCTTTTATCGTTGTAGAATTTCTCATTTACAACAGAAAAACAAAAATCTTGCAGGTCTTAAAAAACAAAATAACAACTGAAGTGCAACTAAACTATTTACATCCAGATGATACCCTTGAAATGAACACAAATATGTGAGCATTTTTTTCAAATTAATGTCATCAATTTTATCCTTTTAAATGCATTTAATGACTAACTTGTGACCCATACTGTATCGAAGTTTTTAATTTATATCTAATCAATAAAATATTTTCCATAAGGATATTCGACAAAACACCTTTAATTATACATCCTGAATAATAAATATATAAAAAAGTAATTTAAGGAAAGGACTTACCGATGAAAACTCCATGACTTTCAGTATCCAGAGTGTAAGAATTAAGTTAACGATTATCAGAAGCATAAGAACGAGTATAAGAGTGTAAAGGCATTTCTTGCGCCATCCCATAAGACCCAAGTGATAGTCGATTCCTTCTGCAAAACTGCTGGCCCCGATACGATGTCCTCTCCCCGCAGCACCCATATTGGGCAACTTCTTTTGCGGCTTTTGCAGTCGTTGCTGATGGCCTTCTGTGAAAGCTTTAGAAGTTGTTGCCGCCTGTTGCTGATGCTGTCGGTCCACCAAATCTACCCCTGCCACATACGCTGATGACTGCCTTGGAATACGTTCTGATCTTGTTGTCCCGGTGTCACCTATCATCGCGTCATCGGCATTCCGCAGGATTTCTGCAATGTCACCCGCCTCAGAGAAACTTTCACCTCCGCTGCAAGCTCCAGTGTTGCCAATTATATTGCAAGTACTGCCGTTGTCTTTGTAAAGTGATTTTCGAACAAAGTTCGGACTTTTCGAGAAGATTTGAGCCTTAAGACTTCGGTTATTGTTATTGTTGTTATTATTATTGCTAAATGTGGAAGTCGGCAAGGTCTTTGCATTCATAACGAGTAGATCCGGAGACTGTTGGTGATGGATTATGGTTGATGAGTTACTTCGGTTCAAAGTGAGGAGGTTAAGTATTTTGGGGGTGTGTTATGGTGGTTAGTGCACGGATGGTGATGGTAATTTTTTTATTTTATTTTTTTTTTTTGGTGAGGTGCGACAAAATATGAAAAAAATGTGCAAAAATTTAATTTTATTTTACAAATGACAAGAGTAAAACTGAGAAAAATATTCAAAATGAAAATAGACTGAAATTTAAATGATCTCATCAATATTGCAGCATGGATGTTTATTTTTGGAATGCGTTACATACATACAAGAGGCGGCACTTACCTTAAAAGTGCCACAACATCGGCTGCAGTATTTTCGTCATCATTGTGCGAAGTATCCACCGGTTGCTCGCTTGTGGTGACCTAAAAATATATAAAAAAAAATAATAATATGTAATTGTCAATAGTTTTGACAGTACGTGACGGAGTAGTTTGAAATTTCAGTTGTTGTCTTAGCTAAGGGAAAAAATAATTTTAGCGAAGAAATGGGGACTTATTTATTTTTCTGTATTTTAAGAATTTTATTTTGAAGATGCTTGAAAAGCCTGAATATGACTGATTGCACAATTATCGTAAGCAGGTCGTTCATACAACATTGTTGCTTAGAAAATAACTGCTTGTTTTTTCTCTTAATTCCAAGACAATTGAAAAATATCATGGAGCGTGTTTTCAATTATAAAATTAAGCCTGAGTTTATGAAGCATTTTTTTATTTTTCCTTTAAATAAAAAAAATCGAACTCGAGATTTTAATCAAACCTGACATTACGATGATAGAGAACACCAAAGAAGTAGGTCCCGCAATTCCGCCTGTCTGTCTGTCTGTCTGTCTGTCTGTACGACTTTCTACAGCCTAATCGGCTGAAACTAATAAGAATAAATAAACACAAAATTAATAAATAATAAATTAATAGATAAAATAAAAAAACTTTGTTAAACGAAACATAAAAGCGTCATTAACAATATAAGTCTTTTAGTGACATATACACGATCAATGTTTATTGTCAATTTTTATTGAAAGAATTTTCTGTCAATAAACATTGAAGAAAAATCGCTACCACACGTATCAATGAATATTGACATTTTTTTACATCTTACAAGCATCAGCATTGATAGTTACATTCTTCCAAAATATTGAAGAACTTTTATTAAATGAATTAGCTGCAAACAACTCTGATTTTAGTCATGAAGTTTTTATAAGTAAATAAATTATTTATAATTATTTTATTTTATTTTTGTATACAAACGATACTTCAACGATTAAAAATGACTTGTTCAATGAAAATTGACTCAAAAATTGATGGGGTCTCTTTAGGTGGCATGAAGTGCTGGCAAGTTTCAGCCTTTTTATTTCATTAAACGCCAAAAGTGATTTTATTACTTCTTTATAAGAAAGTTGATTTTTATTATGGGTCTTAATATTATTCAAGCGCGAAACAACTTTTTAGCTGTGTTACTACCTGATCTTATCATGAACTTGGATATATTGGAAAATACTTTCTCGATTCCTAGATTGCCATTTGAAGCGTTTGAGTGCCACCATGCCATTTAAATTAAAAAGTGTCAAAAGTGCACGATCGTACCATTTTGGCAACGTTGGGTGCGCTACCCTTATATTATATTGCCTACATTTTTGAAGTGAAAACATCTTTAGTGGCATTGTGCACTTTTTGGGATGGGTAAAAAATGTTAAACTCGCGTCAACAAACGCGTCCTGATGGAAAATTCGTGTATATAAAGAGTGTGTTATCTTATTTATTCCGGATAAGGAATAGAGTGGATGGAAAAGATGAAATGTTTATCCAGAATATCCAGAATCGAATGAATAAGGAAACAAAATATACTATCTGGAATAGAAAAGAAAAAGATGATATCAATCACCTGTTTGAAAGTGATGTGATGATGTATAAAATATTATTTATTTATTAATTAATGGAAACTCAAATTTAACATAAATTAAATTTGGGTTAACGATGTCAAATGATCGCAATCTTAGCACAACGAAATACAAAACTAAAGGGTTATCCATTTTGCGGTTTTGAAAGTATAGGGCTGGAATTCGACATCTGTCAAACTAAGTTGTTAAACCAATTATTTTTTTCAGTTGAAAGTCTGACATTTACGAAAATGGATCGCTTAACTATCGCACAACAAAAATTGTTAAAACCTACTACATAAATGGTGATTCTGCCACAGCCACATATCGTGCTTTAAGAGGAGATTATGGTTTACATAATCGTCAAACTACGCAAGCAATTGGCAAAATTGTGAAGAAATTTGAAGAGACTGGATTGGTTACAGATATTGTAAGGCCTGTGCATCATCGTTTCGCTCGTTCCACTGAAAATATCGCTGCTGTAAGTGAAAGTGTTGCCGAAGACCCGAATGTGTCGATTCCTCGTCGTTCTAGGGAAATAGGACTGTCTTACGGCACATTATGGCGTGTTTTGCATTTGGATCAACACCTACATCCATATAAAGTCCAACTCACACAACAACTGAAGCCAGCTGACCATTCACAACGTCGTAGATACGTCGAATGTGTGCTTGAACAACAGGCGGTGGACGGCGATTTTTCGAACAAAATTTTCTTCAGCGACGAAGCACATTTCTCACTCGGTGCTTAATAAACAAAATTGTCGTTTTTGGAGTTCTGAGAATCCTAAAGTAATTGAAGAGAGGCCATTACATCCACAAAAAGTCACTCTTTGGGGCGCTCTTTGGTCCGGAGGTGTGATTGGACCTTACTTCTTCGAAAACGACGATGAAACGACTGTCACCGTCAATTTGGAGCGTTATGGTCATATGATAACCGACTTTTTTTGCCTGCTATTGAAGAATAAGACTTGGAGAATATATGGTTTCAACAAGACGGTGCCACATGCCACACAACTCGAGCGAATATGGCTTTATTGCAAGAGATATTTCCAGGCCGCGTAATTTCTCGTCGTGGGAATATCAACTGGCCACCAAGATCATGCGATTTGACACCGCTGGACTTTTTGTTGTGGGGCTACACGAAAGACCGTGTTTATGCAGATAAACCGTTCACTCTTGAGCACTTGAAAACCAACATTCGTCAAGTTATGGCTGAGATACCGCCCAATATGTGTCAAAAAGTGGTCGAAAATGACCTCAAAAGAATCGATGCTTGGAAATGATGTAGTGTTTCACACATAATATCAACGTTCAAACTTTATAATAAAAAAGAAATATCATGAAAAAAAATATCTTATATGTGTGTTATTTACGTTTACTTTTGAAACCGCAATATGGATAACTCATTACTATTGATGCGGTCTTTATTAGACATTTAAATAGATTCGAATCAAATTGTTCGTTACTTACTTCAACTACCATAAACTATTGTATCAGTTTTAGAGTTTGGCGATGATGGTTTTGGTAATGATGATATTGAAGTAGTCGTTGAAATTATGGGGAAGTTGATTTTTCTGAGAGATAAGCTTTTTAATGTTATTTAACATTGTAATAGTGCATACGTGCATGTATCTGCGTGTCTGTACATGTATGTGCGTACGTATATGTATGTGCGCATGTACATGTGTGGGTGGGTTGCACGCTGGTGGGTGTCGGCATGCATTTAAAAAATAAACAAAAAAAAATTAAAAAACGAAAAAAATGCTGCTGTGGCTGTTCTAGTTTTTAAGTAGTTATAAGTATTATTAGGTATTTTAAGTAGTTTAAGTTATTTTTAGTTAGTATAAGTTAGTTTTATTTAGTTTTAATTTTTTTTAATATATATTTTGGTTTAGTTTATAGGTAAAAAAAAAAAAAAAAAAAAAAAAAAAAAAATGATCAGATACCAAGTTTTTTGTATAAAAGTTTCTTGAAATATAAAAAAAATAAAAAAAATTAGATTTAATTAAAATAGTTTTTAGGTCGAAAGACATTAGTTGTAAGAGTTATTGTTTAATTTAGAGCGCCCGTAAAGGGCCAGTAAATTAGTTGTAAGTTATTGATAATTATGCTAGTTTTAAACATTTTTGTCTAGCTTTAAGATAGTTATAAGTTAATATGAAATAAAAATGAATTTAAAAAAAAAAAAAAAAAAAATATTGCCTCGCCTCGTTCTTCTTTAAGCAGACGAAATGAGAAAATAAAAAAAAATCTAATAAGACGAAAATAGACTTTTATGGCATTGGAAATATTGGTGTCTACCAGATCGTGAAAATTAAACTTTATACAGGTACCAACGGAAAATCCCATTTTGTTTTCAAAGGCAATACTCTCATCTCTGGAGAATTCCATCCACCAAAAAAATTTGCATAATTTCTTCAGAAAACCATCTCACCGTCTCGTTCGGCCTTTGATGCATTTCCTCGTTCGGATTCGTAAAACAAAAGCAAAACTACGAACAAAACACAAAAAGAAAAAAAAACATCAAACTATCGAAATTCTGGTTGAAAACTTCTTTTCAGTTTTTTTGTTCAGTTTTTCACGCACTGATACTTTTATTCTTTAGAAAGTGAAAAAAAGGAAAAGCAACCAGAAAAAAAATCCTTTTTTAAACGAAAATCTACAAAATAAATAGAAAAAAAAAACAGAATTGAAGAAAAAAGAAAAAATTACCCGAACGTTGTCTCTTCTACTATCACTATCATTTCAAATGTAATTCCGGTGCACAAAAGTTTTCCCCCTTATGCATACACACATATATATTTATATAGTTACCTTGAAAACAACGAGACAAACTCAAATTAAATCCAGTCTCTATACCTGTAAACTTATGGCGTAGATTTCCCTAAATCCCGGCAGTCATTAAATCCTGAGATGATTCTCCCTTTCTAAGTATTTGTGTGGAAGTAATTTTAGTCGTGTTTAAGTTTTGTATTTTCTCGTCCTCGCGTTGTCATTCTTTAACGGGGGATAGGGAAAATATACAGTACCTACCTACCGACCTGCTGCTAAGTTCAACTAAGTCTTGTGTGTCGCCCAGCATTAGGAGCGATGTGTTTATTTTTTTTTTTTTTGAAAAATATCCCTCAAGGAAAACGGAAAAGCCAGCTATGAATTTCCTCAGTCAGTCTCAGTAGTTGTTCAGATTGAGAACTGACGACGAAGAGGATGAGGAAAGTCTTACAAAGTTTTTGAGTTTGTGCAGTCAAGAGTCACGCGATTCAGCAGCATCCTTACTCGATCCTTAATCGTCTCTAGGAAGTTTTGTCCCATTTTTTTTGCATTTCCCTCAATTGCACGCATTAATGGAGGACAAAAAGGACATACTATTTTGAAAAGAAAAAAAAACAACTAAATACTGTTTTTTTTCCTACAAACGGTGTCAGAAAGGTAGGAAATGCGGCAGGTCTTATGGTTACTCTATTCAGCCTTCTATTTCAGATATAATCAAAGAGAATCTGGAAAACGTCTGTCAATCTGTGCGATGTGCATACAAGAGGCCAAAGGGGGTATATATTTTCGCTGCCCACGCCAAGCTAAGCGAGAGGACAAGCAAGCAATTAAATGTCAGATAATTAACCTCAAAGGCAATGAATGACGAATAATAATTCAAACTCAAGTAGGTTAGGAGAGTCGCTTTTATATTTCAGTCCTTTGTGTAGTATTTAAAAAAAAATGCATCCAGGGATTTTTTTAGTGGCCTGTCTATGTAGATGATTTATGTATTTTTAAGATTCTTTGTTTTTTGTTTATACTGTAACGAAATATGTTTCCCTATTTTTTTTTGTCAGAAAACTTTTACATAAAATGTGTGTGCGTTTTTTTTATTTTTAGTTTGGTTTACTGCTTGCAGATGTTTTGTTTTTATTTTACGATTTGTCTAGACGCGGTTTCGACCTTGATGCGAAATAAACTTAAGAGTTTAATTGAAGGGAAATAATAAAGATAAAAAAACGAATTCTCATATTATTCAAATTAATCGATAAGCAAACATGAGTCGTCTGTATTTGGATGTAAAATCACAAAGCCTAGTGTTAATAAAATATGTTTTTGTTCTTACTTCCAAATTTAGCTGAAGAATATAGTTTTTGGAGCTTGCCATTATTTTTTTTTTTTTTTTTTTTTTTAAAATTCATTTTTATTTCATTTTAACTTATAACTATCTTAAAGCTAGACAAAAATGTTTAAAACTAGCCTAATTATCAATAACTTACAACTAATTTACTGGCCCTTTACGGGCGCTCTAAATTAAACAATAACTCTTACAACTAATGTCTTTCGACCTAAAAACTATTTTAATTAAATCTAATTTTTTTTTATTTATTTTATATTTCAAGAAACTTATATACAAAAAACTTGATATCTGATCATTTTTTTTTTGTTTTTTTTTTTTTTTTTTTTTTTTTTTTTTTTTTTTTTTTACCTATAAACTAAACCTAAATATATATTAAAAATAATTAAAACTAAATAAAACTAACTTATACTAACTAAAAATAACTTAAACTACTTAAAATACCTAATAATACTTAAAACTACTTAAAAACTAGAACAGCCACAGCAGCATTTTTTTCGTTTTTTAATTTTTTTTTGTTTATTTTTTATATGCATGCAGACACACACCAGCATGCAAGCCACCCACACATGTACATACGCACATACATATACGTACGCACATACATGTACAGACACGCAGATACATGCACGTATGCCCCCGCATACATACATATTTTTAATTTTTTTTTTTTTTTGGTGCCACCCTGACTGTTCCCTATACCTAATGCCCTAAATCTATGTAAGTCGACCAAGATATATCATCTTCATCGACTTTATATATCACGATGCTGTTCAGAGAGCCACCAGAACTGGTTCTCCTGTTTCGCCCTATCCCTCCGGTCCCGATCGGACACAGTCCTACTGAACCGAAGGCGCTCTTCTCCACCTTGAGCGATGACGTCTCGACTATACAGGAGTCGCCTATCCACAGTTTTCCGGCTGACGTGGTAGATGAGCGGAACCGCCCCTCCATCCTGTATCAGCCCTCGACTGTCTAAATAGAGGAATGCCTCAGGAGGGATGTAACCACTTAACCGCGCACTCTCAAAATATTCGTTATTGGGGTAATAAGCCCCAAAAATTAAGCTGTTAGTTGAGGACATCGCTCTTGCAACGTGACCCCGTATCAGCTTGAACAAAAAATTATCTATTCTGTTTATGTTGGCTCCGTTGTATAGAACCTGGTTGGAATAATATCTTGTGTACTCCGACTCTGGTGTTCTGTGTAATCCAAGGCAACGTCTAAGACATTGCCTCTCAAACACCCGGATCTTTTCCATTTGAGATGGGGCAACGTTGAACCACACCGGGCATCCGTAGGCAATCATCGGCCTGATGAGGGCCATGTAGCAAATCACCTTCACCCTGCTGTCAAGACGGCTGCTATAAAACAGTCGTTTTGTCAAGGCTAAGGCTCCCCTAGCCCTGGCCAAAGCAGCACCTATATGTCTGTCGAAATACAGGTACTGATCCAACCAGATGCCAAGGTACTTTACTACACTTTTACTCGCCAGTGTATGTCCATTTGGCCCTACGATCACCAGCTTGCGCCAGTTCTTTCTCGTATCCCTTGAGGCGCTAGACAACGGAGTCCTAAACAAAATAGTTTCTGATTTCTGGAAGTTGATTTTCAACTTCCAGTCATCACAATATCGCTGAATCTTGTCGAAGTCACTCTGCAAGAGACTTTTGATGACCTCAACTGTATGAGCTGTTCTGTACGCAATTAGATCGTCGGCGTACGCAATTGCCTGAGTTAGACTACCTATCAGATCGCTGGTGTAAATGTTGAATAGAATCGGCGAGTTAACCGCTCCCTGCTGAAGACCATTATTAATATTAAAAATTGCAGTAGAAGTTACATTGCCACTCTTGACAACAAACTTTCTACCATTTAGCATGTCATAAAGCATATACAATAGAGGTTTACTTATACCTAGTCTGGTTAGCTTTAGATAGAGACCTTCTAACCATACGGTGTCGAAGGCCTTCTCCAAATCAACCAGACAGGCACCCGTACACTGTTTTTTAGTTTTGTTCCATTGGATATCAGAAACAAGTTTAGACGCGGCATGAATTGTGTCATGTCCCGCCTTAAAACCGAACTGATTATCCGGGATGATATTTTTGTCCTCCGCCCATTTGAACAGGGCTCTATTAATAACCTTTTCAAACACTTTGCTGATACTCGGAAGAAGACTTATCGACCGGAGATTCGCCGGATTGGAGTTGTCCTTTCCCTTTTTTGGGAGAGGGTGCACCACAGCTGTCTTCCACCGCACTGGATAATATGCATTATTCAGCGCGTTGTTAAACAGTGTGGTATAAATGTCAACTGCTTCTTGAGGCAAATGTCGTAGTACAACGTTGGATATACCATCGAGTCCTGCAGACTTCTTTTTCTTTAATGAATCGAAGATGAGCTGGAGCTCATTCTTCGAAATTAACAGGGGGCTGGGCCCATTTCGGTCGGCGATTATGGCGTTTGCCAAATCTTCATCATTAAACCTGGTAAAACCAAGGTTCTCAGATCGCCATTCGGTTATATCGTTCCGGAGCCATAAGTGATGAAGCAGAGCTCTGTTCTCCAGGTCATGATTCGGGCGAATGCTAGCATTCACCTTGTACACTTGCTGGAAAGCAGCCCCCACAGCCTCCACTCTCTCCTGCGGATCTTCGATTATATAGAGGTCATCGTCCAATACGGCATCCTCTGGGTCTATGCCTGCTGTCAGAAGTACGTCTCTGTTCTCTGTCGTCCTCTGGAGCTTAAGACACGGAAGATCGTTTTGATCCTTTCTTCTAAAAATCTTATTAATTTTTGGGAACATACTTGGGTCGCTGGAGTTAACGGCACGAATTTTATTGTCCCAGAACGAATTAATAGCCAATCTATAATTTTCTTTGATCAATTGGTTGATGTTTTTGATGGACGACTTCAGTGTCCTAATCTCCAGGTCTCGTGTATCAGTAAACCGCCTGTACAAGCGTTTTAGTCTTGTCAGTAGTCCACTTTTTTGTCTGTGAAGTGCGTCAATTGTCGCGTTACGGTACATATCAGTTGCGTTACGTTCTTTGTATTTCGGTATTGTTCTGTTCATTGTTCGTAGAATCGTTTCGTCAATTTGTTCTAAGTATCTGTCGATTTCAGTATTTGTTAGGTTCCTGTCATTTGGTGGGGATATACCATTTGAACGTAATTCACTCAATAAGGCATTGGAGAAACGTGGCCAGCGCACCTTACTGTAATTGTAAGTATGCACAGGCACATACTCCTCCAACTCCATAAGCTGGTTCGGAAGTTGTATTACGGCTGCGAGTCCGCAGTGGTCACTGTCGTACTCGATCGTTCGTAAACAATTTCTTGGCCGTTGACCCACAGAGTCAGTAATTGTTAGTCTTGCGTCTTTAAGCAATAGATCCAGATAGGCACCGCTTCTTGGGAACGATGGCCTGTCTGTGGCTAGAAGATCGATGCGATACTCAAGGTTGTATCGACCCATCCAATTAAATAGATGGTTACCTCGAGGATTTTGTATTTGATTTCCCCAATCTGTGTGCTTGGCGTTTAAATCACCCGCCAATATATAGTAATTCTCTTCCGAGCTCAATCTTAAGCATTCAAAAAGCTTTTCAAGCTCTGTTATAAACTGCGTGGGCTGAGATGTTTCCGGTGCATAGGCAGCGATCACATACATTCGCTTCCCCTGTTGGAGATGAATGCATATGATGCATGCCTCTAACGTCCGAAATTTTCGCACATCACTATTATATATTACCTTATGACTAATGCCTTTACGTATAAAGATTGCGACGCCTCCTCCTTGCGTAGAGTTGGGTCGGTCTCTTCTTACGATATTGTAATTGTTGTAAGTCAATTTATGTTTCTGGTTAAGCTTAGTTTCGCTAGCCATAAACACATCTGGACTTATGTCTTTAAGCAATTGGAATAAATTCGCTCTACGTTCGGTCCTAATCAATGAATTTACATTCACAGCTAGGATCTTAAAGGGCCTCTCCGGCAGCGCGCCCTTAACCTCTAAGTTGCGTTAAGCTCGGCAAAACAGAGTAGAGATAATCCACCCTAGTCGCCTGCTCCCTGATCTGGTTTTGGAGGCCGTTCAACTGGCCCTGGATGGCCAGTAGAACGCCCATAATATCCGCCTGTGCCGCCGGCGCCTTAGGCACGGGGGCCTGTTGGGCGACCTTTGGTGTAGGCTGTACCGTGCTTCCCCTTCCTGACGCCATTTGGGCGTAAGAAATTTGGGGGTTGACGGACGTTGTTGTAGGAGGGCGCACTGTTGGACGCTTTTCTACCACTGTTTGCTTTGCTGCTTTATTGTTTTTTATAAGCTGAAACGTCGGGCATCCCCGATAATTAGCGGGGTGTCCGGCGCCTCGGCAGAGTACACATTTAAGCTGGGTCCTATCTTCGACCCGTTCTTTTCCTAACTTGCATTCATCTGCATTGTGGTTCTCTCCACACTTAACGCAGCGTGACTGCATTTCGCAGTTTGCTGCGGCGTGGCCGAACCTTTGGCAGCGCATGCATTGAAGCATGTCGCCGCGCCTTTTTAATTTGTCCCAAGTTACAACCTGGCAGTTGAGGACGGATATACTCCTCAAACTATCCAGTTTGCTGCTGGGTGAAAGTTGAACGAGGAAGAAGGGAAGACTCCGCTTCTCCCGCCTAGCTCTAACTGTAGCGAACGGCTTGACCCCGATAAAGTCGAGATCGTCATTCGCTTTTTGGCGGAGTTCATTTAAGAGCACCTGTGGTTCCGTGTAGGAATCTATGCCCTTCAAAAGGACCGTTTGAAATTTTTCGGTTTTAGGGGTGAAACTAAAGAATTCGGTAGTAGTTTCTTTCAGCAACTCTTTAATTTTTTTGTGCTGTTCCAGTGTGAAGCACTGGATAGCATGCCTATCGTTATTTAATCTTTTAATAGTAAAATTTTGACCTATGGTCAACTTACATAGATTTATGGTATCCTGAAACTCCATTTTATAAGTATTAATGGGTGGCACCTTTTCTTTTTTCATGATCGGCGGCTGTGGCTGCTGCTGCTGAGACTGATTTTTCTGCGGCTGTTGATTCTGCTGCTTTTGAATCTGCTGCTGCTGTTTTTCTTGCGGTTGTTTCTGGACTTGTGTCTGCTGCTGTTGCTGTTGTTGTTGTTGTTTTTGCCGTTGTTGTTTTGGCTGCTGCTGTGGCTGTTGTTTTTGTATTTGTTCTTTTTTCTGTTGTTGTTCTTTTTCTTCGAGTTCTTTTAGTTGCCTCGCTCGGCGCGCTTCTTGGCTGGCCTTAACTTTACTTTTTATCTTTTCTATTTCTGCCTCCAAAGCATCAATTTGGGCGAACATTCTTTGTTCGTCCTCCTCAGATGACGCCTCTGATGTGGAGAGGTTCACGAAGGCAGTACTATCGCCCGTCGTGAAGTGCCCTTCTCCTTCTTCAGACATATATGCTATACCCTCTTCGGGTGAAGTGTCTAACTCGGTTTGTCTTGCTGCCTCTGACGTCTCGTCTATATCGGACGTATGCACCCCAGCTGGCAGCTTTGCTGAGGTGGCCGTGGATCTCCTTTTTACCAAATTTGGTGCGCACTTGATCCTCTTTCTGCGCTTTTGATTAGCATCGGATGATGTTGCCGTTGTTGTTATTGCTGTTGATGTTGTTGCTGCAGAATCACTGCTTGTAGTTGGAACATCTTTCGATGTTCCCTCAGCTGATGCCATCGCTGGCCTCATTGGCCCTAGGACACCTTTCGATGCCCCGGTGCTTAAACTCCTCCTCCTTTGCTCGTTTTCCCAACCAATAAAGTTAACTACTTCACGGTTGTGAAAAAAAGCTGATAAAGTTCTGATGCCCTCCTGGGAATCGAACTGGCGACCCTCGGATTCTCGGTCGGCCACTCTATCCCTGTGCTACTGCACCACTTGTGAAATTTTGATTTAATTTAGAACTTAAGCTCACACACGAATTTTAATTGGAAAAACTGGGAAGCCGAAAACGTCTTAACACTTCCACAGTACGAGATCGACTGGGCGAGGCAATATACAACATTTAATATGAACAACAGTGCATCGCCGTTAAAAGAGAATGAAATAAATGTTCAAGAATGCCAAAAATAATCTTCTATTCTCTTATGGTCAGGAAGCTTAAGATGAGTCAAAGGGTTTGATTTGTACATCAATGTTTGGACAGCTGATAAAAATATTTTGAGAATTTATAAAACAAAATCGAAAACAGAAATTACAATAGATATTAATCGTTTAGAAGATGTTTGTTTGATTTGAACTTAAAGTTCACTTCAACATCATTTAAACCTTGGTGGATATAGGTTCACTGGTAAATCATCAAAAACTTGCAGGACCGAATAGATGTTGCCATTGTACTTTTGCGTATTAAATACTTTTACGCATTTGCCAACTGCAGCACTAGTTGCAATCTTGCAATTCCATCTACAAATAGTATGAGTTATTTTTTATTTGACAGATAAGACATGTGTGACAGATTGGGTGTGTTTAGATTTGAAATTTATTAGGCCTGTCCGTGCACTTAGTAGTTGTAGTTCAGGTTCAAAAAAATTATTATTGGGTTCCTCACTGACTGAAGAAAAATTTAATGTTGAATCGAATAATTTCAATAATTAAGATATTAGTATTTGAGTGATTAAAATAATCGAAGAATTATTCGAATTATAAAAAAAGTAAGAAAAACGAAGTTTAACAGTTTACACCATCTTTTACTTGCGGTATATTGAAATTAATGGCAAATTATGGATTCGTAAAAAAAAATCAAACTCGTGATATTGATCAAACTGGACGTTACGATGATAGCGAAAACGAAAAAAGTGAGTACCTATACCGAAATTCCTTCTGTCTTTCATATGGTACACGCTTTTTTTCTACCGTTAAAAAATAACGGTACCTGCCTTTTTTACCCAAAAAGAAAAATCTTATTTTTCTTAAAAACAGCTCCAACGATTCTTAAAAAAAAATATGTTCATTATTGAAGGCAAAAAAATACTATTTTGGTACCTCTTTTTACGCAGAAACTCCTAAGAAATTAACACTAACGTAAGCCAAAATTTTCAAAAAAAATTTTTTAAGCTCAAAATTTCGAAAACGACTCAATTGATTTTTTTAAATTTTGTATTAAATACTTCTTTGACATTATCTTGAATACTTACAAAATTATTTTCCTAAAACCAAAATTGACGGACCTTCTCCAAGACGACTCAAGGAATTTTGATAGAATAAAATGCATATCTGGATCGCATGTACTTGCTCTTATTATGATAACATCGTATGCAAAAGATTGTCAATAGAAACGGATAAATATAAAGGGTTATCCATTTTGCGGTTTTAAAAGTATAGGCCTGTAATTCGGCATCTGTCAAACTAAGTTGATAAACCAATTTTTTTTCAGTTGAAAGTCTGACATTTACGAAAATGGATCGCTTAACTATCGCACAACGCACAAAAATTGTTCAAACCTACTACAAAAATGGTGATTCTGCCACAGCCACATATCGTGCTTTAATAGGAGATTATGGTTTACATAATCATTCAACTACGCAACAATTGGCAAAATTGTGAAAAAAATTGAAGAGACTGTATTGGTTACAGATATTGTAAGGCCTGTGCATCATCGTTTCGCTCGTAGCACAGACAATATCGCTGCTGTAAATGAAAGTGTTCCCGAAGACCTGAATGTGTCGATTCCTCGTCGTTCTCAGGAATAAGGACTGTCTTACGGCACATTATGGCGTATTTCGCATTTGGATCTACACCTACATTAATATAAAGTCCAGCTCACACAACTACTGAAGCCAGCTGATCATTCACAACGTCGTAGATACAATGGGTGCTTGAACAACAGGTGGTGGACGGTGATTTTTCGAACAAAATTTTCTTCAGCGACGAAGCACAAGTCGCACTTAGTGGGTATGTTAATAAACAAAATTGTCGTATTTGGGGTTCTGAGAATCCTTAAGTAATTGAAGAGAGGCAATTACATCCACAAGAATTCACTGTTTGGGGCGCTCTTTGGTCCGGAGGTGTGATTGGACCTTACTTCTTCGAAAATGACGATGGAACGACTGTCACCGTCAATTCGGAGCGTTATGGTCATATGATAATCGATTTTTTTTTGCTCGCTATTGAAGAATACGACTTGGAGAATATGTGGTTTCAACAAGACGGTGCTACATGCCACACAACTCAAGCGAATATGGCTTTATTGCAAAAGACATTTTCTGGCCGCGTAATTTCTCGTCGTGGCGATATCAACTGGCCACCAAGATCATGCGATTTGTAACCGCTGGACTTTTTTTGGGGGGCTGCGCGAAAGACCCTGTTTATGCAGATAAACCCTTAACTCTTGAGCACTTGAAAACCAACATTCGTCAAGTAATGGCTGAGATACCGCCCAATATGTTTAAAAAAGTGGTCGAAAATTACCTCAAAAGAATCGATGCTTGCAACAATTTGCGTGGTGATCATTTAAATGATGTAGTGTTTCACACATAATGTCAACGTTCAGACTTTATAATAAAAAAGAAATATCATGAAAAAAAATATTTTATATGTGTTATATTTACGTTTACTTTTGAAACCGCAAAATGGATAACCCTTTATTTTTAAAGTCGTTTTTTACTTAATTTTTTCATACAAAAAAATGTATTTAATTTTATTTCTAAAATAAAATGTTATGGCTATTTAAAATATTTAATAATATAGATTTATAAAGAAAATCTAAAAAAAAATCACCCTTTTCCTTTTTTATTAAATTAAAAAATGGTTTTTGTCGAAAATCCAAAAAAATATTTTTTGATTTTTTGGAAAATTTTGGTATGCAGTATTGCTTATAATTCGAAGGAACTCCTATACAACAATTTTGATCGAAATTGGTACAACCGTTTATGAGAAAATCGAAAACAAAAAAAAGGGTTGTATGGCAGGTATCGTTAATAACAAAATATCTAAAACAAGAAAATCGATAAGATTGTATGGCAAGTACCCTTATTTTTGCGGTTTCAAAAAAAACGATTCAAAAATCTATTTGAGACATTCACCCAAAACGATTAAGTACCAAGTATGAAGAAAATAGCTTCAGCCGTTTAGGTTGTAGAGCGTTGAACAGACAGACAGACAGGCGAATTGCGGTTTGATTAAATTATCGAGTTCGTTTTTTTTTTCTTATGCAAAACTTGCCCTATAGTGTCTACATATATCGCAAGTAAAATGGGTGTATTCCATATTTTGGTTTAAAAAATTGTAAAAGGTAAAAAATAAACAATTAGAAATAACTTCACAGGTACTTTCCCCAGAAACCAAGTCGACCGCAGTATTAAAGTGGAAATAAAAATCATTCTCACTTAGGATTTTATTGCACATTTAGAAGAATGAGTTTGAACATAAAGAATTAAACACAATCGACGTAAACTATGCAAACTAAGCTCATCTCTACGTTACCCTTGTGTCGATTTCTATACCTTGTATTTAAAAGCATTCAGTAAACAATTAGTTTACATAAAAATGTATTACAAAATTATTTTTAATATCTGCCTTAAAATGTATCGAAGAAGAGTAAACAAAAAAAAAGGAAACAACCAACCTATCAGCTACTTAGAAATATAATGGATGACAAGTCACGTTCTGCACACTCAACATTTAACACCACATTTAAATTATGTTTCAAAAAATTTCCCTCTTAACATCTTATATTGATCAAAATTCTAATTAAAAATGGTCGTCTACCCTCAAAATAATATAATTAAGATAATAACAAAAATATTTATAATGTGGATTTGTACTAAAAATAAAAAAATTAGGATCGGTCAGTAAAAATCAATTGTTTACTTCTTTAAAATGTCTAATGTTGACTAATTTGTAGGTAATATTACATCGATTCTTAGTATAATTAATTGTCGAAAGGATGATTCAAGAAAGGAATCCAAATGTATATTTAAATTTAGATTATGGATTTAAATTATGTAAGTTAGGAGAGTAATATATATATTTATCTTCAGGGATGGCGGCTGAATTAATGCGGAGAGAATTAACGTGTCTTATTTATTTATGTCCCTTATAATTCGCATTATTTTATTTATTTAGTTGTCATATTTTATGGGTATGCTAGTTTACTCAATCACATGTTGTTAGTGTTATGCCTAAACAGCATGTAATGAGCAAAGCAGCAACTTATTCTATGACAATTTTTAGAATTGGTTTTTAATGGAATATAAGAAGACATAGACAACGGCAGGAATCGAACCCGCAACCACGAGGTTGACAGACGAGCACACACCTATCGCGCCACGGACATGTGATTGAGTAAACTAGCATACCCATAAAGTATGACAACGAAATAAATAAAATAATGCGAATTATAAGGGACATAAATAAATAATACACGTTAATTCTCTCCGCATTAGTTCAGCTGCCGTCCATGGAGATAAATCTGAGACAACAACCAGCTCTAGTCTCAGAATATCGCGCCACACATCTTTCCTATCCTTCTTTCTCTTCTTCACCAGATGCCCGCGCTGTGTTAGGAAAAACATATAAAGGGTATTCATAACCCCTTGAGCGCGTACAAAGTTATAAAAAAAATATATATATACCTACATAGCTAGGAGGAATATAATAATATGTACATGTTCTAATGAAAATAAAGGATGTAGGTGGGTAGGTAGCTATATGCATAAAACTAACTATATAATTAAAGTGCAATATACATTACATTCATGTGATTTCTTTATATACATAATGTGTATATAAATGTATGAGGGTATACATAGTTGAATATACGTATTCAGTGACGTGTACAAAAATGCGTACAAATGAAAAATAATTAGATAGAAATAAATAGATGATGCACATAATAAAAACATTTAAGTTTCCTTAGTTTTTAAAGTTTGAGGGAAAAAAGATTCCATTTGAATTCTTGGACAAATATGAATATATCAAAAAAAATCAAAAATCGTTGGAGCGGTTTTAAAAAAAAATATTTTGTATGAATAAACTTAAAAAAAAAATTGGAAACAAATTTGAAACGCCATTTTAAGACAGCTATTAATATACATAAATAATTTCAATTTCAGTCTCTAGTTTTTGTAAAATCGATTTTTCAAACAAATTAAAAAAATTATTTATTCTTTAAAAAATGAAAAACCAATTTTTTGAATATTTGAGTATGCAGCAGTTTTAAAAAATAATTTTAATCGTTTCATCCAATAGTGATAGAGTCGAAAATCTATAAAGTGGTTTTATGGGAAGTTCCGTTAAAAAGTACTCAAAGTCAAATAATTTTTTTTACTTAAAAGTCGACTGTACTAATTTAAAAACACATACATTTTTTTACAAGAATTCTTGGAGCCGTTTTGGAACAATATATTTTTTTCTCAACTGTTTTCTTTCACATTTGTATCGTAGGTGCTCTTGTTTTGTGTTCTAGAAAAATAGTTTTAATTACTATATACGAAGTTTCTAAAAAATCGATTAAGTTGTTTTCAAAAAAAAAATGTTCTTTTTATTAATATCAAACAAATTGTTGTTGTAAATGTTCGTTCCCATTAGTTTTTAGACTTTCAAGGTGCTTTTGCATAAGAAAGTTCAAAATAATCAAATGAACCGTTTTCAAGAAAATCGAAAAAAAAAATTCACGACTGGATCGCACGAACTTGCTCTTGTAGCTAACCATTGAGGCTTAGTTAGTTAGGTGTAGTTATCCTATGCAGGTTTAAAGCCTATAAAGGTAAGATTACCTTGATTCTTAGTACAATTAATTGTCGAATGGATGATTCGAGGAATAGTTACATAGGTACCTACTTATAAATTATTTTAATTATGTAAGTTAGGAGAGTAAAATGTTTCTACATATGTACACATATTGATGGAACCTAAGTATGTAAACATGAACATATAATAATGAAACCTACATTGTATTAAGTATTCAGTGACGTACGCAAAAATACGTAAAAAGGAATAATAATAAAGGTATAGAAATTATTGGATAATACACATAATTAAATGTCTTTATGTTGCTTAGTCGTTATATGTTGAGGAAAAACAAATATGCCATTTGAATTCATGGATAAATAAGAATATATGAAAAAAAATTAAAAAAATCGTTGGTGCGGTTTCTTAATAAATTAATTTTTTATGTATAAAATTTTGAAAAGATTTTTAGAAAAAAAAATTGAAACGCCATTTTGAAAATATAATTAATATACATATAAAGTTAAAATTTCAAAAAAATTCTGTGACTGGTTTGTGTAAAATCGATTTTTCAAAAAAAAAATTTGATTTATTTTTTTTTTAAATTGAAAACCTTTTTTTTGAACATTTTGGTATGCAGTTTTATTAGCAACCTTAGGTAGCATTCATCCAATGTTGAGAAAGTCGAAAATATGAAAAGTGGTTCTATGGGAAGTACCGTTAATAAGTACGTAAAAAGAAATAATTTATATATATACTTAAAAGTGAACTGTACCAATTAAATTGAATATAACTTTATAATTAAGGTGCAATGCACGTACTTATTAAAATTAAAACTAAGAACACACACATTTTTTTATAAAAATTCTTGGAGCAGTTTTCGAGAAATACATCTTTTTCTTAACGGTTTCCTCACATTTGTATTAGAGGTACCGTTGTTTTTTATTTTAGAAAAAATGTTTTTTAATTATTCAAGATAATGTCAAAAAACCAATAAATACGTAGTTTCGAAAAAAACCTATTGAGTCGATTTCGAATTTTTTTGAAAATGTTTGGTACAGAGTAGCGTTTAAACATTCTAGTAGCGTCTGCGTAAAAAAATTCAAAAAAATCAAATCAACCGTTTCCGAGAAAATCGAAAACCAAAAAAATGGTTCTAATAGAGGTACCAAAAATAATAATTTTTTTCCAAAAACAAATTTCTCAAAGGGTAGCGTTTCCCTTTATCAACGAAATGATTTTTTTTTATAAAAATCGTTGGAGCCGTTCTTGAGAGAAATAAGATTTTTGTTTTTGGCCCAAAAAACTATGGGAGCAACTGTTATCTGTCATTTAAACAAAAATAAGAAAAACGTGTAGGCATACTACCGAAAAAACAATATGTACCAAGTTTGAAACAAATCTATCCAAACGCTTAGGCTTTAGACTCGAGGACAGACAGACATACTGACAGATTGACAGAAAGACAGACAGATAGACGGAATTGGGGAATCCACCTTATTGGTGTTCTCTATGATCGTAATGTAATGTTTGATTGTTAGAAAAAAAAAATTTTGTACGAATACATAACTTGCCTTATAGTACCTACCTATAATCGCAAGTAAAAATAAATAATAAATTTTAAAGTTCGCAACCATTCACAATAATATTTCGTTCATGTGCAGTTCAAGGCACAACCAACTATTTAGCTATAAGCCAGATTAATTTATGTGCTATTACCTATTGTATATGCATGTACCTAATGTAAAATAAACAAAACCAATTAAGACATTCTAGAAAATGTAGTTGCTCCTAAGAAACTACTACTACTTGTTAATAGTTGAATGTTTCTTTCTGGTATTTTCGACAATATCTAATTAAGAACCAAAAAAAAAACACCTGTCCGGAATTCAGGCAATAATTGTTTATTTAAAGTGTTCCATCAAAAATATGTAACACTGTTTATGTGTTTATTCTTTGAACGAATAATTAAATCCCGATACCTATATAAATTAATCATAAAAAAAATACAGATAAATAATGGAAATGATAAATGATTGTGAAAGCATAGCAATTAAAATTAAAAAAACAAAAAAAAGATACAATATTTTGAAAACCAATTACACCTAGATGTGTATCATACACACACAGATCGAGATCCACATGAAATACGTATTCTGCACACAGGTTGTGATGTCAAATTTCCACCAAATTAAACGGTTCGATAAAAAGATAATAAATTAAGTTGTAATTGCAGACAGACAACAGCTATTAATGTACCCGGACCTGGGCCAGCACAACCCGGGTTTCGATATATAAAAACAATAATAATTAATATCGATTTGAAAATAATGTTGCGAAGTAATATTGATTTGATTATTATGCACAGAAGATTTATTTTGAAGAGTAGATAAGCTGCCTATAAAATTTCAATTAAAAAATGGCTATTTTTACATGACGCGCTGAAGGGTAAGCAGTGGTTTCCTATGAACAAAATGGTGTTTGTGAAATTCAAAAATACAATGTACAAATGTTGTACCTACTTGGAGTTTGGGCATAAACGGGTTAGTGTCTTTGCTTTGATGCACAACAATATCTGCGGTTTATTATCTACGGGCCTGGGTGTGGTTTATTATTTTACACGTATTACAAAAACAACACGAGATCCTGGTTTCTATTGCAAATATTAGTATTAAAATTGGCGAACAGAGGGTACACATAAGTAAAGGGTTATCCGTTTGAGGTTTCAAAAGTAAACGTAAATA
This sequence comes from Philhelius pedissequus, assembly GCA_910595825.1. Lineage (NCBI taxonomy): Eukaryota > Metazoa > Arthropoda > Insecta > Diptera > Syrphidae > Philhelius > Philhelius pedissequus. The sequence goes on from OU343162.1 coordinate 62,871,267, forward strand.
AAACGCATATAAAATATTTTTTTCGATATTTCTTTTTTATTATAAAGTTTCAACGTTGACATTGTGTGTGAAACACTACATCATTTAAATGACCACCACGCGAATTGTTGGAAGCATCGATTCTTTTGAGGTAATTTTCGAACAATTTTTGACACATATTGGGCGGTATCTCAGCCATAACTTGACGAATGTTGGTTTTCAATTGCTCAAGAGTTAAAGGTTTATCTGCATAAACAAGGTCTTTCGCGTAGCCCCACAAAAAATCGCATGATACGCGGCCAGGAAATATCTCTTGCAATAAAACCATATTCGCTCGAGTTGTGTGGCATGTGGCACCGTCTTGTTGAAACCACATATTCTGCAAGTCGTTTTCTTCAACAGCAGGCAAAAAAAAGTCGGTTATCATATGACCATAACGCTCCGAATTGACGGCGATAGTCGTTCTATTGTCGTTTTCGAAGAAGTAAGGTCCAATCACACCTCCGGACCAAAGAGCGCCCCAAACAGTGACTTTTTGTGGATGTAATGGCATCTCTTCAATTACTTGAGGATTCTCAGAACCTCAAATACGACAATTTTGTTTATTAACATACCCACCGATTGAGAAATGTGCTTCGTCGCTGAAGAAAATTTTGTTCGCAAAATCGCCGTCAACCGCCTGTTGTTCAAGCACCCATTCGACGGATCTACGACGATGTGAATGGTCAGCTGGCCTCAGTTGTTGTGTGAGCTGGACTTTATATGGATGTAGGTGCAGATCCAAATGCAAAATACGCCATAATGTGCGTAAGACAGTCCTAATTCCTGAGAACGACGAGGAATCGACACATTCGGGTCTTCGGCAACACTTTCACTTACAGCAGCGATATTGTCTGTGGTACGAGCGAAACGATGATACACGGGCATTACAATATCTGTTACCAATCAGTCTCTTCAAATTTCTTTACAATTCTGTCAATTGCGTGCGCAGTTGGACGATTATGTAAACCATAATCTCCTCTTGAAGAACGATATGTGGCTGTGGCAGATTCACCATTTTTGGAGTAGGTTTTAACAATTTTTGTGCGATAGTTAGGCGATCCATTTTCGAAAATATCAGACTTTCAACTGAAACGAAAATTGGTTTAACAACTTAGTTTGACAGATGTCGAGTTCCATCCTTATACTTTTGAATCCCCAAAATGGATAACCCTTTACATAACCTAGACCGTGTTATTTTCAAGGGGTGAACCATATGCGGGCTATTGGCGATAATAAAACACAGTTAATAATAATAATATAATTTCCTGGGGCAATTTCAAACAAGAATACAACGATTTTGTTAAACAAATTTTCTCGCAAACGGCTTTAACGATATTGTGTTAAGTACACTGCGGGGCTAAACTAAAACTTTTTTATAAAAACAAGTGCTACTCCTTAGCTTTAGAAAATAATAAAGCCATCAGCAAAGCCGACTAAGAAATTTTCAAGATAAAACGAGACCGTGATAAGTCACGGTCTCAGTCTCCAAGACCGTACTTTTGGTACCGAAATTCGTCGACAGTTTCGTTGGCCTCGGTGATGTCGGCGCGTGGTCTCGGTAGTTTGTTTTTGGTTTTCGCTAGAAGAAATATTTTTTTGTATTTAATTATTTTTTAGTACCTACTTATGCTCAATTTTTATAAATTTCACAAGCTTTTAGTTTTTTTGTGAAATATTCTATGCCCATTAAAATATCACATTATATATATAGTTAAACTCATAGAGGCGCACTCCCAAAATCCAGTGAAGAATACGGACGATTTATGTACGCATTTCGTTGAAATAGAAATCGTTAATTTTTCAGACTTTGATTCCCCCTCCGGAAAGACGTGACTTTAATTTTTAGGTGACACTTGGACAAGAATATTGTCGAAACGTCAAAGTATAATTTGTTGCCTACCTATCAAGTCACCCTCAAGCAAATTCAAATTTATTTCAGAAAACTTGAAGAATTTTTCGATTTTTTTTTCTCCGGAAAAACTTGATTTTAATCATTTTATGTGACATTTGGAAAATAATATTATCTAAATGTCAAAATATTGTACTCAATCAATGTTAAAATTGCGGGATGGTTCCAATTTAAATAGCATTTTTCTTACCAACAAACTTCTGGGATACCGTACTCTATCTTTTCAATCTGAATACGAGTTTTATCTTACATCTTTTTACTACAAAAAAAAACACGCAGGAAACAAATACTAAGGATGAGACCAAGACCGAGACGAGACTGCACATTAAAATATTCTCGGGAAAAAGGCGAGACCAACACCGAGACCAGGTTAGACGAGACCGAAACCGAGACGAGACTGAAATTTTTCGAATTTACTAGATCGAGACAAGACTAACAAAAGTTCGCCTGTTCCCGTCTCGTTGCCAGCCATAGAAAAAAGTGGTGTTGCTTAAACTTAACAAGAACTATGTATTAAAAACTAGAATTTTTTTTAAGGTCGCGAGTGACGGCCGCCGTCAAAGTAGCGCAATCTATGAGTTCAATGATGAACCTGGTTCATTTATCTTCCTGTTTCAATAACTACAGACAGAACTACTGCAAGAAGAGTTTATATTCACCAGAAAAAATAGTTCTGTTTAGTGGGACGATCCCAGTATTCTTAAATTTTGTCGGACTAGCATTATTTTGGAACCAAAAATCTTGAGCATTTTGGTAAAGTATATATCTGAAAAGTTCTATAAGCTTCTATATGCAAGGCGCCTTCAATTTGAAGCAACAATAATGTTAGTCACTTAATAGTCTAGAGACAAACTCGTCCATTTGTGCAGGATGATGATGGAGAATACACTACACACCGCTCTATCAAGGTTTGCTCATGCGACTTTTTCAACATCTTTTTGAAAAAATAATGTAAGTTTCTCACGTCAACACTAGTTGTACAATCTTTCAAAAGTCGGACAAATGAGGCATGATGTCAGTGATGCTTTCGTTAGTAGATATTGATAAGGAAGCAACGAAGACAGTGAATGGAAGAAAAACTAAATATATGCTGTCAACAAGAAAGGACACCCAACATCGACATCTAGGACAGAACGTCACTATAGACTAAAGCTATAATTTTGAACTGGCCGGAGACTGCATACATAGGATCCGCTATCAATTCAGCCAAGGATACCAGTGCTGAGATCAAACGAAGAATTACTCTTGCAAATCGCTGTTTCTTTGGGCTAAGAAGGCAATTGAGAAGCAAAGCCCTCTTTGGGGCAACAAAATTACTGTATATTATACTTTAATCTCTGGAAAACAAACTTAGGTTGAATCATCATCTTCAGAACATATAACTGTGATGCAAACGGTTTCCAAATATTCCTCTTTCGTGTTAATTCTGATTTCTGGCTTGGCGATCTATGTTTAGCTGCATCTTCTTGTAGATGTAAGGCGGTATACAGATCTTCTTTAAGTTGTTCCACGTTTTGAAGATCCCATTGAAGGCTCACTTAATGGGTTATAGCGTTGCTTTTTCATCGACCACCATTCATGGTTTCTCTTCTCAATCATCAATACTTTTTTTTATCATACAATTATCTGAATGTGAGACAATTTTTAATATAAAATCGTCTTGAAGCTAAGGCATATGTTAACAAATTTTGGCAAGCCAGTTTCTAAGTAGAGAGTGGCATAGTTTTGTGTATTTCTTTGTAAGTTATAAAGTTTCTTCAGAAAGATTCTTTTAAATTTCTCCACTTCTTCAAATTAATATTTTCCCCAGATTTGGTAAACATAGCACATTTTCTTTTTTTGTTTTGGTGAAAAATCATAATTTTCGATTTCTTCATGTTAACCGTAAGTCCTCATGTTGCACAATAGTCGAGTCGGAAAGCCGGCTTATCATTACTTGCAGTGATTCAGCTAGAACTAAGCTGCTGCGTACAAAGGGATATTAATATTTGTATCAGCTATTCAGATAGTAGCTAAAGTTTTTGAGAGGATATTACTTCTGCGCCTACAGCCAGCAATAGAAGAAGACCTGAAAATCAGTTTTTAGATTTAGAAGCAAGCATTCGACAATTGACCAAATGCATAAGATCACTGACGTCATTGAGAAATCTCTTGAAGAAAAGAAAATTTGTTCGCCTGCTTTCATAAGGTGTTACTTTTATAAGGCCTTTATTTTAAATTAAAACAAATTCTGCCTGAAGCACTTTATACGCTTGTAAGAGTATATCCAGAGAGTAGACTTTTTCGAGTAAGACATGGAAACGATTACTCGGATCTAATAGAAATAGTGCCTGACGGGTACCACAAGGAAGTGTTCTAGGTCCAATATTCTACGATACCTATTAATTACACGTGATATACCTCAAACAGAAGGCACTATCATAACCACGTTTGCTGAAGACTCTGCAATACTAAAAGTGGGCCAAACGATACACATTATCTCCGCTACCCGCTGAACTATTTCGTGTGGGGTTATGTTAAGTCGCTTGTCTACGCAGATAAGTCCGATACAGCGACGACTGACGCCTTGGAGAAAATATTGGGCGCCTTATTGTTGACATACCGCCTCAATTGCTGCAAAAAGTGGGCCCATCGGCTGGAATTTATTCGAGCCGTTAGGCCCACTTGCACGAAATTATTTTGAAAACATAATGACAAACACTTATCTTTATAATAAAGCTGAATTCTTGGCCATATACCATTAAATTATATGTGTTTTATTTTTTCTTAAAAACCACACGTCTAAAAAAAACACCCGTTTCATTAATACTACTTTTCTACTTTTCTTCTTCTAGCTTGGAAAAAAAGCATTGATTATTGACCCCAAGATAAATATTTGGTCAACTGTTGAATAGTTTCTTTTGAAGCCCGTTTAAAATTCTGTTAGGATTCTATTTTCTGGAGTGCATTAGTTCTCGGTGAATTTCTTCTTCGTTGGATTAGAAACTTAATTTTGAATGATTTTATTCAAGTTGTATTTGTCGGCCTTAAGTATGAAACCCAGAACATAAATTCTGGTGTGCACCAGGTCCTATTTCCTCCGACTCTCTTCCGCATTTTCTTAAATGGTTGTTTTTCTGCAATTTCTAGTCCAATACATTGTTTTGCTGAAAGAATACAACTCATTTTACACACAAGTCAAATTTCGGACGTACTGTCAAACACAGAGATTCTTCTGCACATTTCACATCAACATCAACATTTTTACATTAAATCTCTGATATTTGGTAATTTTTCTGAAGCAGCAATATCACTAGTAAGTAAAAATGGAACTGACAGATTGCAATCTGACAATTAACTTGACAACCTCAACTGTCTAAAAATATTACTGTGTTAAGAAAAACACTCGATATTTTTCAATTAATTCTTCAAAACAAATCCAAAAATATTCATTTAAATTTCTGTCACTCTCGTTATAAATATAGATGAACATTTTTAAATGAACAGATATTTTTACTTTGAAATTTTAGGTGAAACAACACGACAGGTAGGCGAGTCTTAGTTGCATGTGCTGATTTAAGTGAATAATAGAAATTATATTTTTGTTTAAGATCGCATTTTTCAAAATGACTCATTTAGTAAATTTATACACATTTTCAAAAATAAAAACAAACAAACTTGCAACAACAAAAGTGTCAACACACAATTTTTCTCACACATTAATCTATAGCCTCCTAAATTTATTTATACCTCCTTAAAAATTAAAACAGAAATAAACTTAAAATAGAATTTAAAAAAAAAATAATGGGATTGTTGTTCTATATTTTTTTTTGATACAAGGTCAAATTTTATAGGAAAACCTACATCACCAAATTGAAGTGATGGTTTTTCCAAAAATTATTTTTTTCACACAATAAGAGTTTTGGAGACAAAAATGAAAACCAAATTGTAAGAGCTAAATTTTTAATTTAGAATTCTCAATGATTTTCATGTGGATTTGTTTAATCCAGTTAACAGTTACAGCTACAGTCATAGCTATCATCATTACCTATGTATCTAGATAGATATTATTAATTTCATCCTCAGAACAAGCAATGAATAATTTTATTAAATAAAACGCCTCAAAGTCCTATGATGTCATTTGTAAGTGTGTGGGCGTTTTTGTGTTATACGTACTCGCATAAGTACTGCTTTCATTAGAGGATTGCGAGATTAAAATTTTGAAAACCGTTAGAGCTTGTTTGTTATTATCCTTGAATTAAACCCCACGTTAGCCATTTTACCTGTGTTTCCTCCATACCTAGTCTATGCCGCTCCGACCAGTTATACACAACCACACGGCACATACAAAAGATAGAGAGTTACAATTGAAATGAGCATATATGTTCTGTTCTGTAGTAATATTCTATGCGGAACAATATGTCGCAAGGATGTACATATATTATTTTTAAGTTGAATCCCTTTCCCTGCTTATATAACCCCATTCAATATATGTATGTATGTATTTGTATAGGTATATCGTGTCTACTTACAAAAGAGGGCGCCACACGGGAAACACCGTCTAAACAGACTCCATAAGGGTTATTGCCAGGATATTAGCATTTGTATTGCCCCCCCCCCCCCCATCATACGGATAAGGAGGGCGATATGCATTTAAAATTTGTTTGGAGGTGCGAGAAGTCAATTTGGATTTTGTCTGTAATTTCTGAACATGTTTTACCCGAAAAATTGAATTAAACAATCTTACTCGTATGTCGTATTGTTGTTGTTTTTAATTTTAATCAACTATGTGATGATAAGGTATATGCATGCTTGCTTAATATGTAGGTTATGCTTTTAATGTCGAAGCGGGTATGAAGTTGAAAACTTAGAGAAGTTTGAGATAACAATTTGAAAGTCTTCCATGGACTTTATGATACAAATACATAGGTAATGATAATTGTTATGGTATTTTTGATGTTTCTGAGGGTCAAGGTCGTAGGGCAGATAAAAAATAAATATTTAGAAAAAAACATCCTTAATTAAGCGATAAAATACCCTATTTAAACTCTTCCACATTAGAAAGTATATGTTTTTTTTTTTAGATTTTTTCGTGTGGAAGAGAAAGAAGATCTTATAACGTTACATGATTGTAATAATTACAAGAAGGTTGCGGGTTTTGTTAATTTGTGAATGTGTTAATTGGTGCCATTGGAGAATACCAAGTTCGATAATGATGCTGTAACAATTAAAAATAAGAAACTTTAGGATGTGAGCAATAATTGAATATCACGATGGTATATAGAAGGTTACCCAATCTTGGGGTTACTAAAAGTTCGAAATTCTGTATTTCAAAATTCTAAAAAAAATTAGAGTACCCATTTGTGAAATTCTGTTATGATGAAAAGAAAAATTATGTTCATAATTAAAATAAGTGTGCACTTTTGGCTTAGAATCCTCAGACATGCAATTGATTAAGATTAATTGCGGGCTTCCAGAATTTTACCCCATTTTCTAGTGCTTGTATAAATATTTGAACAGGACTTACAAAATTTTGAAATACAGAGTTTTGATCATAGATAATTTTTATAAGAAGAAAACTGAAAAGTGGTAATATAGAAAGCACAAAAATACAATGCACACATTAATGGGGTTTCGAATATCCTTTAAATAATTTACCAAAGTTATGTAAAAGCAAGCTTAACACGAATTCCTTCCGTTTAGGATTATTACTCACGCTGGACCTACCCACCATATCTGGATCAGAAAAACCATTAGTCAACTGCATAGGGTATCACAAGTACTACCCCTCAGGAAAATTTCGTAGTCATGGATATGGCATGAGCTACACAACTTACTGAGGAGCGAGGTATAAATATCATCTCTTTAAGAGCTGGAAAATCTATAATTGGAAAATCATTCGTTCCCGAAATTTCTGGCAACCATACTTATGATAACCCACAGAAACCACCTTGCTCCCACTAAGGAGCCTATCTCACAGGGCTCCCAGAAATTACGCCAGAATTTTTTTTTGGAAGAAACGCCAGAATTTTTCTGGCTCAAAATTGGAAAAAATAGTAGAATTTTATTTGGAAAATTAGCCAGAAATATTTAGGATATTTTTAAACAAGGCGAAGGAGGTGGGTTGCACGTCCGGTCGGGGCGGGGCCACATGACACATTGTGAAATCATTATTCAAAACATAAAATAGATTTAAAATGTAAACAATAAATTTTAAAAAGCTCGCCTCGTAATGGGGGCATTCTGCACCCTTGCAAATCCACTGCTTGGCCCAATATAGAATTTGGGATGGGAACAAGTTTGGGTATATTCAATTTTTTTTTTTGAGCTTTTTACAAAATTGCAAAAACACTTCACTTAAGCCCGAATTTTTTTTCTGGCTCACTTTTCATTTTAGGAATTTTTTTTAGAAAAAAATCCAGAAATTTGGGAAAGATTTTATCAGTAAACTTTTGCCTTTTTACCTAGGCAAAAAGGCCAGAACCTTGTATGAAGAATTTTTTGGCGTAATATCCTCTGGCGTAATTTCCGGGAGCCTCTTACAGATAGGCCTGATCAAACTGATTACTACTTCATGGTACCAGAATTTTCCAGCATGACCCAGGGGCTTCTGTCTCCCGTTATACTGGAATTAAACTGTCGGGGGCGTGCAAGCTCATGCACGCAGGAGCAATTGAAATAGTGACCAATTTACTAGCATCATACTTACGCCCTGAAAAACTAAAATGCAAAATGGAAGAGGCAGTAAAAGTTTAGTAACTCAAGCTTTAACAAACAACCCAAAACTAACTATGTTATACTAAAAACAACCTAGTTTGCTTAAAAACTTCTTCGATTATGGAAAGCAGAACGCTGCAAATCTTTCAGTAGGTTCCCTGTCAAAAAAGATTCTCCTGAAACCCAGTCATCTGCTGAACTCAAAAGACCATGGGAGAGAGATCCATTATATCAGTATAGTGCGGATAATTATGTAGCATATGTCACCAATCCACCTGCATTTCTTCACATAACCATTTCGAACTTCGGTACACACTTCTCTTATACAAAAATATATACATGGAACCATATCCAGTCAAAAAAAAAACTCATTGACAGAGAAACCCAGGCTCTGGCTAACTATTATTTTGATTAAATAGGGAAGAAAATCAAAAGTTACTGTTCCTTTTTCGATATGGGTCCATCTGCATTGCCATCTAGATAAGATTTGATCACCTAATTTCGAACGTTAGGATGTTCATTACATTTGAAATTCTGTATATCAAAATGACCTTAGAATATTTGATCACCCCGCATGCACATTGCTCTTAGAGAAACAGCTAAATATTTTTTTTTAATTTTCGTTTTTTAAATTTTTATATATAGGTACATAAACTCGTTATTTTTGTCTAACCAAAATGTTGGTATTGTAATCTTAAGTATTTAACAATAAACATTTAAAAAACAAAATTAATAAAAATATCGTCAACCCGTTTGCGAATTTTTATATTTATATATATATTGAAAAATAAGAAAAAAAAAATTATTTGATAATCCAAAAAAAAATACGTTTCGAAAATGTTGGTATGCAATATTATTAAAAATTTTAAGGACTTCCTATTTAAATATTTTTATCAAATGGTCGGTACTTTTTGTTTACCAAAATTTAGACTATTCGTATAATAGTGCCAGAATTTTTTTTATCAAAATATTGAAAGGTGTTTTCGAGATAATTAAGGTTTAACTTTTTTGCAAAAAAAAAAAATAAACAGCACCATTACATTGTACGAACTTGCTCTTATAGCTACTTCTAGGGATCTACATACCTACAAATGCATATGCTCTATATCATGGATTTTAATTTTGTATTTATGTACATTAGAAAGATAATATGTACACCTAAATACATAGATAGAAGCAAGGTATTTAAATATGTACATTTTAATAATGAAAATGAATGATGTAGGTGAGTATAACTTTATAATTTATGTGCATCATACTCGTACATAATAATTCATGTGATTTTTAAATATATATATATATAAATATACATATATGTAGTATATACAGATGTAACTATTTAGTGACGTACGCAAAAATGCGTAAAAATTAAATATAAATAGGTAGAAATAAATAGATGATACACATAATAAAATCTTTTGAGATTGCTAAGTTGTTAAAGTTTGAGAAAAAAGATGTCATTTGAAGTGTTGGACAAATATGAATATACAAAAAAAAAAAAACAAAAATCGTGTTAGGAGCGGTTTAAGAAAAACTATATGTACCAAGTTTTTATTGATAAAATTTTAAAAACGTTTTTAGTAAAAAAACGAAACGCCATTTTGAAGTAATTATCAATTTACGTATCGAATTTTAATTTCAAATAAATGCAGTAACTGGTTATCGAAAAAATTATGTTTTTTTTTTAAATCGAAAATGCTTTTTTTTTTGAAAATATGAAAATATGAGTATGCAGTATTATTACCACTTTAAGGGAGCATTTGCATAAGAAAAAAAAAGTCAATTAAATAAATAGTGGTTATATGGGAACTACCGTTAATAAGTACGAAACACAAAATATTTTTACTTAAAAGTTTTGTATCAAAATTCTTGGAAGCACTTACATTTGTATGGAAGGTACCGTCGTTTTTTATTTAAAGAAAATAGTTTTGAACTATTCAAGATATTGTCAAAAAAACACTACCAAATACGAAGTTTCGAAAAAATCTATTGAATCGTTTTCGAAATTTTGAGTTTTCACAAAAAAAGTTTATTTTAATTCCAAAAAAAACAATTGTTTAACAAATTTTGGTTTACATTTTTGGTATTTAAACTTTCGACGAGCATCTGCTTTACACAAATTGAAAAAAAAAAACAAATGAACCGAAAAGAACATTTTCCCATTTATTAATGAACAGAATTTTTTTTATAAAAAAACTCGTAAAACATGTACATACCATTATTTGTCGTCTTAAAAAAATGAAAAAAAAACTGTGGGCATATTACCAAAAAAAAAAAACTATATGTACCAAGTTTGAAGCTAATCCATCCAACCGTTTCGGCTGTAGACTCGGGGACAGACAGACAGACGAAATAATTTTGGGACCCACTTTTTTATCTTCGCTATTATCGTCGTCAAGTTTAATCTAAATTCAAATGGTTGTAAAAAATTTGACGTTAAAAAATGCAGTTACTTTGATGGACTGATATTGTTAGCATTGCTGAATGCAGACCGAACAACTACCAATTACAAAAAGAGTATAATATTAAAACAAAAAAAAATCGAAAGTTTTCCTAAATTAGCGCCGAAATGTTCAAAGTTAATTTTTTAGATGAATATCTAATTTATTTCTTAACTGACCGACTTGGTTTTCACTTAATTAAAGGCTTTCGATAATGGATCCATCCGGATAATTTACCGACAAAAAAAATAAAGTTGTGTTTAGTTCTTTTGACAGATAAATTTTAGAACAGAGTCATAAGCAAGTCCTCTACTCAAAGTTAATTTTTGGATTTATTTATATTAAATAGATTGAAATAATTGTGATTTTTGGAAGTTTGGACTTATGATTTGGTGGTATTATTTATGTATGTAGGTATCTTATACCTAGTCAGAACTTTAAATTAGCCTTATTTCTTTAGGTCAAACTTAGCTTGAATGGTTTTAACTGTGGAGCATTTAAATCTGATACATATGAATTTAAAATACAATATTTGTTTGATATAAAATCATAATAATAATCATTATTGACATTTTTTCAGGATTTCAATTTTTACTTATAACATAGCAGGTCTCTGATTTCTAGTACGATTTTAGCTGAAAGCCCATTTCACCACATTTAACATACTGAATCAAAAGTATAGCCATACTGATATAATATAATTGATTTCAATTCAAAGGGGTAAATAAACGAATTCTTTTTTTTTTTACGAAAAAAAAGTATATAGCTATTAGCTAATAAGATGGTTTTATTGGTAAAATAAAATCAATTTTATTTGTTTAACTAATCAAAATTGAAAAATAAAATGTTCAATGAGAATTTTGAATGAGAGCTATAATTGTCACGCTTTATTTGTGCCACTAATGAATTCTAAAATGACGACAAAGCGACATTTTAACCTTGATTTACGCCTCAACTACCCTTAAAATGATAAGGCACATTGCAAGCGTTAGGAAAGTAGAGATAGATTTAAATGAAGATGTCGTTACACATTGGTTTCGAATTATTTCTGAATATCAAAATGGGAGGGGGAATAGAGCCCAGTAAAGTATTCCATATTCGCGGCTAAAGAAAGAATATCTGCACTTAACAGTACATCCGAAGTTGGGCTCTAATGTAAGCTGATGAGCATTCCTAGAAGTATTGTCGTTGAAAAATTTAAGCGGATGAATACAACTGGCTATTTGCTAGAACATTGAGTTATACTCCAGCTTTGGACGAATGAAGGCATTAAGTTAGAATTACACGATGAACGTAATCGGTCAACGCGTTGACTCTCTGACGTCGAAATGACGTCACAAATCTGTCCTTTTTGTGCTACGTCTTGTGATTTTGAACGAAAAATGTTGTAAATACATTGACGAGACCATTAAGACCTGTGTTGGCCTGAATTTTTCGATCAGCGCATTAACGGAGTGGTGACAGAATGAAAATCATTTTTTTGGCGTTGTCATAGAGTCAACGCCTTGACCAATTACGTTGCCCATGTAATTCAGTCTTTATAGATTACAGACAGGTCAGATGGGAAAAAAAATGTTTACATCTTCGAATAAAGCCCAAGCACTTTGCAGCATTTTTTGCGACATCGAATATGTTGTCATTCCACAACAGGTAGTCTGTGATACACATACCAAGGACTTAAAGGTGATCGCTTTCTTCAATGCAAGTGCCGATCATGAGTACCGACATGGGTGGTGCGTTATTCTTTAACGACAGAAGACATCATTGAGTTTTTGAAGCATTAAATTCTACACGACTTATTATTCCCCATTGTAAAATGATGTCGAGATAAGAATTTAATGAGCTTATCATACACTGCCATTGTAGTTCAACATCCGAAGAACAAGGAGGTGAATCTGCAGAGCTGAGAGTCCTATCGTCAGCAAAACAAATTAGTGGATTAGAAGTTCCAGATAAGAGATCATAATTTTTATAGATCAATATTTTAAACCCTCATTTCAGATAAAAATAAATGTCTACCACGGAACCATGAATAGAAGATTAAGCACCTCGAAAATAGAATGTTTTCGATAAACACAGTCTCCCATTCTTTTAATTTAGTTGGCCGCTTTCTGCAAATCTGTTTTTATCGCTCTTGAATTTTTTTTTGAAATATTTGCTCTGCATTTAGATTTTTTTTATATTAATCAATGAATATGTAATTCTAGAGAGTTTCTGCCTTATCACTTTTACTTGATGGTTCCTGAGATCAATTCAAAGAAAAAAGAATGAACTTTTGCACAATTACAAGGTGTATTTGCTAATAGACAATTTTATTTGCGTATAAGTTTCAATCGCGTATTTGTTTTGAGTTGAAGAAACGAAATAAGAATGACTGAAAAACAGTTCAAGATGATGGATACTTACAATAAAAAATAAAATGCACGGCTGGATCGCATGTACTTGCTCTTATGTTCTATCACATTGTATGCAAAATATTCCTAACAGAAACGGCTACATATATTTTTAAAATCGTTTTTTACATAATTTTCTTATATACTAAATTTCTTACATTTTTTCTAAAAAAAATTGGGATGACAATTTTAAATATTTAATTAAATAAAGTTAAAACCAAAAATTCAGAAAAATTTATCCACCAGAAATCCATTTAGCCTTTTATGAGAAAGCCGAAAATAAAAAAGAAATGCTTGTATAGCAGGTACCGTCAATAACAAAATATGTATGTAAAAAAAAGTTTGATCAGAATGTATATACTCGTATTTTACTAAAATGTGTGCATACACTAATTCTTATCAAAATTGTTAAAGTCGTTTTCGAGATAATTAAGATGGTAGAAAGATTTGTATGGCAAGTACCGTTATTTTTGGGGCTAAAATAACGATTCAAAAAATCTATTTTATACAATAACCTAACACGCCTACGCAACAAGTTTGAAAAAAATCGGTTCAGACGTTTAGGATGGATAAAGCTCTATAAACAGACAGGCAGACGGAATTGCGGGACCAACTTTTTTGGTGTTCTACATCATCGTAATTTCAAGTTTGATTAAAATCTCGAGTTCGGTTTTTTTTCCAAAAAATGCAAAACTTTCCCTATAGTACCTACATCGCAAGTAAAACCTAATCAATTGCGATTGTTAATTAAATTGTTAGCAAAATTTTCTTTAAAAAAAGCTTGGAAAGGACCATTCGAAGTAGTAAAGCGTTATCCATTTTGCGGTTTCAAAAGTATAGTGCTGAAATTCGACATCTGTCAAACTAAGTTGTTAAACCAATTTTTTTTGTCAGTTGAAAGTCTGACATTTACCGGAATGGATCGCTTAACTATCGCACAACGCATAAAAATTGTTAAAACCTACTACAAAAATGGTGAGTCTGCCACAGCCACATATCGTGCTTTAAGAGGAGATTATGGTCGTCCAACTACGCAAGCAATTGGCAAAATTGTGAAGAAATTTGGACTGGGCTGGTTACAGATATTGTAAGGCCTGTACATCATCGTTTCGCTCGTACCACTGAATATATCGCTGCTGTAAGTGATAGTGTTGCCGAAGACCGGAATGTGTCGATTCCACATCGTTATCAGGAATTAGGACTGTCTTACGGCACATTATGGCGTATTTTGCATTTGGATCTACACCTACATCCGTATAAAGTCCAGCTCACACAACAACTGAAGGCAGCTGTCCATTCACAACGTCGTAGATATTGTCGTATTTGGGGTTCTGAGAATCCTCAAGTAATTGAAGAGAGGCCATTACATCCACAAAAAGTCACTGTATGGGGCGCTCTTTGCTCTAGAGATGTGATTGGACCTTAATTCTTCGAAAACGACGATGTAACGATTGTCACCGTCAATTCGGAGCATTATGGTCATATGAAAACGCCTGCTATTGAAGAATACGACTTGGAAAATATGTGGTATCAACAAGACGGGGCCGCATGCCAAACAACTCGAGCGAATATGGCTTTATTGCAGGAGACATTTGCTGGCCGCGTAATTGCTTGTCGTGGCGATATCAACTGGCCACCAAGATCATGCGATTTGACTCCGCTGGACTTCTATTTTGTGGGGCTAGGCGAAAGATCGTGTTTATGCAGATACACCTTTAGCACTTGAAAACCAACTTTAGTCAAGTTATGGCTGAGATACCGCCCTATATGTGTCAAAAAGTGGTCGATTTAAATGATGTTGTGTTTCACACATAATGTCAACGTTCAAACTTTATAATAAAAAAGAAATATCATGAAAAAAAATATGTTATGTTATTTATTTCCGTTGACTTTTGAAACCTCAAAATGTATAACCCTTTATATATCGTTTACTTTTTCAGGGCTTGCATAAAAAAAAAGATTGATTGCAAGATTATAGTTATGAATTTTGATTTTTATTTGCGATGCATGTAGGTAGGTACTGTAGGGCAAGTTTTGCATTTGGAAAAAAATCGAACTCCAGATTTCTCTAATAATTTATAATTAGTGTATTAAGGATGGACAAATTAAATTTATACAAACATCATCATGATATACGAGTATGACAGGTCAATTTTCCAACTTTCAAACTGGTATACATTGTACCCAATCTTCTTCTTCTGGATAAGGTAGATATTTAAGACTTGAAACTAAAATGATAATACATATTTCCCATCAAGTTTAATTTTTATATTATTTCATTTTTTTAGCTTCACGAAGAGTTTCGTTTAAAATGATTGTAGAATAAAAATTAAACTGACGGAGTTTTTTTTTTTAATTTTTAAATCTAAAGCAAATAATCGTTTAAAAATTGATATAATTTAGCAAAACTCTCTACTTTTCTGTAATATTGAGTAAGTCGTTCAAGAGAACGAAACATTCAACGAACGGTAGGTTTTTTATAACCATTCCTATGTAATTCTATGAATTTTCCTTCTTAACACATCGTCTTTAAATTTAATGGAGGGTGAGTAAATTAATGATAATTATTATGTAGTGATTTCTTCCTATTATGAGTGTAAGAAAGAGAAAGAAATAGAGGGTCTTTGAAACTCTCTATCAAAATAGATCAATTTTCGTTCCGAAAATCTCGGAAATATTTATATTCACATTTGTTTCAGTTTTTTTATTAAAACTTTTTCAAATTTTTGATTCACATGTTCAATTTTTGAGTCCTTAGAAAAAAAATCTTATCTAGTTGAGTTTTGGTCAATTTCTTCAAATAAGCCCTCAAAACCTTGTTAAGTTCAATCAATTTTATTGACAATCAGCAAAATCGACTAGATACCCAAATAATCTAAGAAAATATTAACTTATGCTCACCTCACTCCTTAGATGCTTATCCAATGTAGAGACTTCTTCAAAAAATGTCCAACTTAGATTTTCAGGGGGACTGCGTTCCTCGATTTCGATGTCTATATCGATATTGTCGCTTTCGCCGTCCGAATCTAAAAAGTGACGTTCCCTCTGATGATAATTATTCTCGACAGGCTTGCGATTCTTTTTGCCAGAACAATTATTATTATTGTTGCCACCGCCTAAGGCCAACAAACCTTGTGACTCGAAAATTAAATCAGAATTTGAATTTAATTCGAGGACTTCATTCACCATTGCAAATTGTTAAATCATTCATTTTACGCAATCAAATAAATCCAACCCTCCTTATCCATCCGCGAACATAAATTTTGCGAAAACAAAACAGGGATTCACCCCGCAGAATTCCAGACCCAGACTCAGACAAAAAAAATTAAAAACTAAAAAAAAACTGATCACTTAACAAAAAACACACGCACTCATAGAGGCAGCACGCAGTATTGTAACTTGCTGTAACCCTCGCCCCACGCAGGAAAATTGCTTTTCGCTTTGACTTTGGTCATCAATCAACGGGCAATTAAATGCTCAATTAAATTTTCCATCCGACTGCATACAATTCGGATTCAGTTTCGTATCTTTTTTATTCTTTTTTCTTTTGAATTTTTTTTCAATATTAACAGATCTATCTGTGCCAAAACATCTGTAAGTACGGACGAGAAAAATCGCGACGGAATTTTCCCCAAAACACTTCCGTGCACTTTGGAGTCTTGACAATCACTGAGACTCAATCACTGAATTTATCTCCGGCAAGCAAATGAAAATATTTTTCTCGACTATGGAAAATATTTCTCTACGTTGAGGTGCAGATGCAGATACGTGCAAATACTATATCTGTAGCGGGCGTAGAAGTGGGAGTTCAATTTGGGGGAAATGAGCTGTTTTCTGGATTTGTCGTCAAGTGTTTGTGTGGGTGTGTTTGGCCACTAACGAGAGAGAGCAGAAAGCTTTTCTCTATTTTGAAAAACAGATGATTACTTGGTTTGTCTGTTTATTTTCCCGGTTAATCGAGTTCGAGTGGGGTTTGTTTTTTGCAGACGCTTTCTGAAAAGCACGTGGTAGGCACCAGAAGTGCGCATGTTACGTAGAGTGGTTGCAGGAAATTCGTGGCAAGCACGTGGTTGTTTTTAGAGCATTGCCAGTGAAGAGCAATTATTGGAAATATTTAATTTCAAGTGAACAAACTTTTATGAAGGTTCTCTTCCATTGTGCAAAAGTGCAAGATTCTACTATGTCGGGAAGCGATTTGAGGCTTTATATGTAAGGAACCACTTATGATAAAAAGTTGAAATTTGGCGAGGCGCCTGTGCTTGACTAGCTAAGAAAATATTTACTGCCCTTTAATATGCTTTTAGTTGCAGATTATTTTGTTAATTAAAGAAAATTTAATTTATGTATAAGAAGTGTGATACAAGGTGGTCCACGAATCGTTCTACAAAATTGAAACCTAATAACTTTTTTTTAGTTTGAGTAATCGGCTTATTTTTTTTTATTTTATAGGCTGCTATTTAGATTTATCAAAATGAATGCTTGGGATACTGAAAAATGGATTTGGATAGTGCAGCGATATCATTCTTTGTAGTCCGTCATTCCCGTTAGGCTGGAGTTTGGCGGTACTCCCCCTAGTAGATGGACCATTATGAGGCTGGTGAACATGTTTGCCGAATCTGGAACCATCGAACGAAGACCGAATCATCGAGATCCCAATGTTCGGGTTCAGGATATAATCGTGGCTGTTGCATCGGCAATACAGGCAAATCCAAGTGTTACTCGAAATTTATCGGGCCAAATTGGAGTTAGCAGACGGTCATAGCAACGGATACTTCATGATGACTTAAAATTGTTTCTGTACAAAGTCCAAATTACAAGCAAGTTAAACCCTCAGGATTTGCCTGTTCGCCTGGAATTTTGCCGAAAAATTATTGCAATGACCGAAGAAGACAACACATTGATAAATAGTTTTTTCATGTCTGATGAGGCCAATTTTGAATTAAACGGCAATGTTAACAAGCAAAATTGGCGCATATGAAGTGAATCTAATTCAGAAATGTTTCATGAGACGGAACTGCACCCAGAACGAGTCACTGTGTGGTGCGCAGTTTCATCAAGGTGTATTGTCAGGTCATACTTCTTTGCAGAAAACTGTGTAACACCAACTGTCAATGGGGACCGTTATTTAAAGATGTTGAAGGAGTTTTTTTTACCCAGAACTTCGCTGAATACGTATCCCTTTCAGCAGGATTTAGTTTCAACCAGATGAAGCAAGTGCACACGTAGCCACACAAGTTATGGCGGAACTCCAACGAAAATTCCCAAACAAATTGATATCCAAAAACTTCACTTTCCGCTGGCCCCCAAGGTCACCTGACCTGACTGCACTAGACTTTTTTTTATGGGGTTATGTCAAGCAAAAAGTGTACAAACCGAAACCCAGGAATTTGACTGAATTGAAGCAGTCCATTAAGACATTAATTGAGGCGATCCCAGTTTCAACCCTTCAGGCTGCAATGAACAATTTTATGATCAGCTGCCGCATATGCGTGGATGAGCGTGGAGGTCATTCGCGGTCTATCATCTTTAAAAACTATTAGTTATTCAAAATAAAATATAATTTTTAATCCAATAAAAATTTAATGAAATACATCGATTGAAATAAAAGTTATTTAAATTTCTTATTGTAGCATGATTCGTGGGCCACCCTGTATGTATTGGTCAAATTTTGCATTAGGAAAAAATATAACTTAAGATTTTTATCAAACTTGACACTAAGATGATAGAGACCGTCCGTCTGTCTGTATGTAGAGGCCGATCTACAGCCTAATAGCCTATTCACACCAAACTCGTTTACCCTTTTCATTTATCAAAACGAATAGAGCGTTCACACCAAACATTTACTTGTTTTCGTTTGACATTTGAGTTGTTTTTGAAAAAGCTGCCAAAACGTTGATACAATATGAATGCTAAGCAATCAAATCTTATAATGCTGCATGAAAAGAGACTTAATATCAGGATTTTAACCAACCTTCTTTTTGAGTCAGAAGTATCTAAAAGCAGGAAGAATAGTCTTTTTCATTGGAAAATAAAAATTGAACTTATAAAGAAAAGAAAAATAATAGTTCAAAATTATGCAATCCATTAAAGCATGTGGACAAATGTGAGCTTTTAATAAGAATATTCAGTCCAAAGTTCGATCAAGAACTTCTCGTCCGTACTACCCCAAAATCGCTTAGTTTTTTTCTTTTACATTTCCTGTAAATAATTTTAATTTTTAATTTTTTTGACAGCAAGCAATCAGCTGTTCTTTTTTTCCTGAGGGCCTATTCACAATGATATCAATTTCCCTTGAGGGAAGATCTGTTGGTTTAATTCATCTTTGAATTGCAACTCGTTTTCAAGTCGTTTTATCAAAAACGAGTCGTTTGGCAAAACAAATCTTTTATGAAAAATGTATTGGAAAACGAGTAGTTTTTAGTATTCGTTTTGAGGAAAACGAGTAAAATCTCGTTCGTGGTTTGGTGTGAATAGGCTATAAGCCGTTGAAGCTATTTTCTTCAAAAGAAAAATTCAAAATTACTGTAAATGTGAATTATGTGGAAAATGGCTTGAACTAGAATCGTTTTATCGATTGTCGACTTTTTATTACCAGCTCCAACGAATTCGATAAAAAACATGTTTTTTTTTGAAAAATTCAATTCAAACCAAGGCTTTTAAAATATTTATATGGTATAGCTATCAGACCCGGCCAAGCGTTGCTGCGACCTTATGTATTGTATTGCGTAGAATTATTAGATATTGAAATTGGCTGTTAGGGAAGTGATTGGTAAAGATTATAATTAGTAGCAATCAGAGTTTTCCATTAATAATTAAGAACTGAAGAATAAACAATATTACTCGTCAATCTGTCTTCCGTTAAACAAATAAATTTGATGGTTTGCAAACGGGTGAGCATGCAACATACGGCTGAACATTGAAGAAACACGTATTCTCCAAGTCCAAGCCACAAATTGTCATTGACTGACCTTGCACTTATTTATCATCAAAGCCAAGCGTATCGGGAATTGTAGCCTTTTGAAAGCTATTGTTAATTCTGATGGAATCATATTCGAGGTAATAGGACGACTTTTCCTTTAAACTTTCCATTCAATATCGTTGCTTTAAGTATGTTTCCGGTATGCTGGTAAATACATACAACTAATGTTATGTATATAATATGTATTTTTTTTTTGATATCAGGATGTCCCAAAAAAGCCTCAGAACTGAGGATGAAGTGAGGGAAGAATCTTTAATCTTTAGTGAAGGATTAGAGGAATTCGAAGCAACCGGATCTTCAGAAGCAATCACGACATCAACAACTACAACCGCGGAGTATATCCGTAGAATAATTGAATAAAATAAGTAGTAAGTTGTCTCAAACACAAGAATTTCCCATAAATTTGCAAAAAATTATTTGGTTCTATAAAAACTGAATTTGCCTTTTAAAATATAATTTCTGGTTGTCTTTATTCTGAGACCAAAAGCCAATACTAGACTGGATCACACAAAAAATTTCAATTAAGAATCTAAATATATTTTGAATGTGGCTTTTACTTAATTTTTTGTACACAAAATATCTTCAATTTTTTTCTAACAAAAAAAAAATTAGAACAATTTAAAACATTTAATAATATAAAATTAAAAATATTGAATTTTCAAAAAAAAATTCCTACATAAATGTTTGTATCGAAATCCGTCTAGCCGTTTATGAGAAAGTAGAAAATCAAAATAATTGTTGTGTGGGAGGTACTGTTAATAACTAAATACAGTAGACGCTCGTTCCAGTGAACTATCCAATATAATGAAAACACAAAATTTTATACAGGGTACTCTAAATAGTGAACAAGAAAAATCTCGATATAGTGAACACTGATTTTTCTCTCAGAATTTTCCATCTACAGTGCGTCCATAGCTTGTCGATAGGGTTTTACCGTTGAGTTTCATGTCGTTTTAACTATAAACTCTTCAAATTCGTTTGTGTCTGTGTCCTATTTCATCAAAGGATACTGTTATTTATATTGATATGGTCATTGAATGGGCGGTACATAATAATGTAGATTATTCTGACATTTTAGTTTTAAAATATTTACAAAAAAAGTTGTCCAAAACAATTTAAAATTAAGAAAGACACAAAAAAACGTGACGAATTAATTTTCCTCATTTTAATTTTTTGTTATACGAGTACAAAACTTTATTTCTGCTTTGTTACCTGATAGTTAAAATTAATTTCAATTTTTTTTGTTATTCACGTGATATGAAATGTTTTTTTTTTTTGTTTTATTATTATGCTTTTTGTCAAGTCTCACTCCGCCTATGTATTTTATTGAATGCTTGTAAAACTGCTTCACTAAAGAATTATAAAAAAAAAGTTGGATGTACTTCACACTACACAATTTATATAGTTTTTATTAAATATAACTTTGAAAAAATAATACAAATTCTCTGTCCAAATAGCGAACAATCTCCGAGTACTGAAGATGCCTGGTTTTTATTACTTCACTATATCGAGCGTATACTGTATGTAAAAAACAAACAAAAAATGTTCACCAAAATAAAGAATATACCTAAAGTAGTGCACAAAATTTTCTTATCAAAATAGTTAGAGTAGATTTCGAGATACTCAGGATGGCAGAAAAATTTGTAAACGTGTTAACGATTCAAAAATCTATTTAAGACAATCACCTAAAACGCTTCAGTACCAAGTTTGAAGTTTATTGCTTCATCCGTTTAGGATGTAGCTCGTTGTACAAACAGATAGGCAAACTGACAGACACACAGAATTGAGGGACCCACATTTTTGGTGTTCTTTATCATCGTAATGTCAAGTTTGATTAAAATCTCGAGTTCGATTTTTTTTCCAAATGCAAAACACCAAAAAAGTGGGTCCCGCAGTTCCATCTGTTTGTCTGTCTGTCTGTACAACGCTCTACAACTAAACGGCTGAAGCGATTTTCTTCAAACTTGGTACTTAAGCGTTCAAGGTGATTGTCCAAAATAGATTTTTGAATCGTTTTTTAGGTCATACAATATTTTCTACCATCTCAATTATCTTGAAATTGGCTCTTATGATTTTGATAAAAAAGTGTGTGCACTATTTTAGGTATACTCTACATTTGGGTCAAAAATTTTGTTTAAATGTTTTTTATTAACGATACCAATTTTTTGGAACTTTCTCATAAACGGCTCGACGGATTTCGATAATTTCTTATTTTTATTTGTATATAGGAGGTTCTTCAAATTATAAATAATACACAATTTATATCAAAATTTTAGAAAATATTTTTTGGATTTTTGAAAATTGATGATTTTTTATAATTTAGTTTTAAAGTTTATATTATTAAATATTTAAAACTGTCATTTATCAAGTTTTTTTTAGAAAAAAAAATAAATTAGCAGTAATTTAAATATTAATATAAAATATTTAAATTAATTTAGATTCTTAATAGAAACATTTTGCATACGATGTAATCGAACATAATAGCAAGTTCGTGCGATCCAGTCGTGCATTTTATTTTTATTTGGCAGTCAACATCAAAAATTTCATCTCTCAAATACTGCTGACAAAAAAGGGGTTTATTAAAGTTGAAGTCTTGTGTATTTTTTTTAATTAAAAGTATACCTAACAGATTTTTTGATGGTCTATTTAAGATTATGAATAAATTTAAGTCAGGCTTTTAGCCAAATACTATTATAAGATCGGCAATTATTTTTTTGACAACCTTATAAATTATCGTAATGATTGTAAAATATAACCAAAAGTTAACATTCGGTTTAAGATAAATACTATATGGTTGAACTCAGCAAGGCATATCTGTGATTTAGAAAATTCTATTAATGTTTTTCTTAAGTTCAGAGTTTTGCTTCCTTTTTACTGTAAATTCATTGCCAGGATTATACACTCACTGTCTTGAGAGATTCTGCCTTTAAAATCTGCAATTTACAAAGTGCTGAATAATTCATTAAGTTTCCTACGAACTCACATGGCTGAAAGTCGATTTAAAAGTGACTTTAATCAAAACATCTACGAGTACACTTGAATTAAAGCCTGTCCTGCTGTTAGAGTATAGTGCTTGGTTGCACACTTCACTTAACACACAACAAAGTGTCACCGTTGCAGTTGAAAAGTATAAACCACTCAGCGAGCGCACTGAATGGGATCAGTTCGAGTTCCCGCCAAAAAGGATAAAATTCCAAAGAAAGCGTGAGCTTGGTTGAGTTAACAAAATGCAAAACAAAGCAGAATTTTACGCCCACGGCGCGTCGCGCGACGGCAACGGGGCATCAGTGGTAGGTATAATAGAAAAAGCAAAATATTTACCAACTGTTGGAGAGCAGCGAGCAGTTTTTTTCTTCCTTCCTTACCTATGTTATTGAAGTCCTGATTCACAACAAATCCAAAGGAGCAGCCGGGCTGAAGCTTGTTGCTGGATGAATTCCATTTAGCGTCGCTCCAACAGTGCAAGGATATTTTGTTTTTATTACGAGAGTAAAGCAACTCACACACAATATTGTCTACCAGACGAATGCATATGTGTGCATCTGTGTATGCATATGCATATACCTACAACCGGCGCTTCGTGCACCTCTATTTTTTTTTCGAGATTTTAATTTTCCTGTTTTACTTCCGGTATTCTGGATTCTGATATCAGCTTGATTGCTGCATGTTGTGTTATATCTATCGGCATTGTGATGATTTTTGTATTCTCAGCTTGGAATTCAAGTTTGTATATTAAGCGAACAGATGAATAACCCTGCAGAGCGCCAAATGGAATGCCGGTTTCCAGATTCTCCCATTCACACGTGGGTTTTTTTTATTTTAATTTTGCGAGCTTTTATTGTAATATTTTTCACGGTTCGTATAGAATGCCATCATTACAATCATGGCAAACACAATCATTATTGAAAAAAAAAATATATGGTCACGTGGATTCAAACAATGATTTTATGTTTGCATTTAAGTTTGCATTCATACAAAATTAATTTCGTTTCGTTGTCATACAAAAAGAATTCTGTACACCTGGGAAGTTCTTGTTCTTTAACAAGAAATAAATGCTTATGCATTTATAAGCAAATGTTTGGCTCCGTTGGTATTATTTTAAAACTATATTGTCAAAATTACATTCAAATTAATAAATCAGATTTCCGAGAATGTTATAGTTAATTTAAAAAACTGTCATGTTAATACAACTCATTGTGAATTAACAAATATATTATAATCAGCCATTGATAATGGAAAGGAGGTTAATGATGTCTCAGCCGATTTCGGGAATACCTTCTTACAATATTCCTACAACATGGTCCTTCTCAAACTGTCTACTCTCAGCTGTCTACTTTCAGCTTTAAACCAGCTATGTTAGCCTCCTTGAATACGCATGTCAGGTGTGGTAATCTTATCTTAAAATTCGCCTTACGGATCTGTCTTGGCACAATCAGTTGACCCTACCAAAATCGTAGTAAACTACTCGACTATAATCTGTGCAACAAAAATAGTCAGTCCAGCGAAGATAGAGCATTTTGCCTCTCACTCTGGTTGCATGTTAAAGCTCTAATAGGGTTTCCGTACTTATCATTATAAATGGCCACAAATATGAGAGAAATATGAATATGGGTTACCATCTACTTATTTAAAACAATGAAAATTTTAATTAAACTAAAAAAAAAAGATTTATCTTTTTCCACACCACCAAGCAGGGTGTCAATTCCCGATCTCTGAAGATGTGATGTGATAAATTTTATCACGCTTTCACGTCTAATTCGATTCTCGATGTGTGAAAAAGTGAAGTTAAATGCCAAACATTTTTCATATGATAATTTTTTGTATCACAGTCAATTGTTCTGGGAAGAAAATGTTTCTAATCGAATATTTAGAAGAAAAACAGGCTTTGGCACATTACAAGCAAGTAGCAATTATATTTATACACAAATTTATTTTTGTAGTAAGTTATATTTGTGTTAATTAAAAATTAACATATTCACAACAGCCGACGCGACAGATCGTTGGAAACTACCCATTGGAAAAAATGCAGAGCACTTTAACATATTTAAATGGCTTTGCAGCGCACTTATACGTTGACTGTTTTTCAAGAATGCTCTCAATTCACGTATTATATCAATGAATAAATGTTTTGGGAATCTGTAAAGTTCAATAAAGTGCTCCTAGTTGTAACTTCGAATGGATTCTGCCCATCTCGAAGGGAACGCCTCAATATCCGCACATTATTCGGATTTTTTTTAGTTGAAAGTCTGACACTTACGAAAATGAATCGCTTAACTATCGCCCAACGCATACAAATTGTTAAAACCTACTACAAATGTAGTGATTCTGCCACAACCACATATCGTGCTTTAAGAGGGGATTATGGTTTACATAATCGTCCAACTACGCAAGCAATTGGGAAAATTGTGAGAAATTTGAAGAGACTGGATTGGTTACAGATATTGTAAGGACTGTGCATCATCGTTTCGCTCGTACCACTGAAAATATCGCTGCTGTAAGTGAAAGTGTTGCCGAAGACCCGAATGTGTCGATTCCTCCTCATTCTCAGGAATTAGGGCTGTCTTACGGCACATTATGGGGTATTTTGCATTTGGATCTACACCTACATCCATATAAGGTCCAGCTCACACAACAACTGAAGCCAGCTGACCATTCACAACGTCATAGATACGTGGGTATGTAAGTAAATAAAATTGTCATATTTGGAGTTTTGGGAATCCTCAAGTAATTGAAGCGAGGACACTACTTCCACAAAAAGTCACTGTTTGGAGCGCTCTTTGGTCCGGAGGTGTGATTGGACCTTACTTGTTGGAAAACGAGAATGGAACGACTGTCACCGTCAATTCGGAGCGTTATGGTCATATGATAACCGCCTTTTTTTGCCTGCTATTGAAGAATACGACTTGGAGAATATGTGGTTTCAACAAGACGGTGCCACGTGCCACATAATTCGAGCGAATATGGCTTTATTGCAAGAGACATTTCCTGGCCACGTAATTTCTCGTCGTGGCGATATCAACTGGCCACCAAGATCATGCGATTTGAAACTGCTGGACTTTTTTTTGTGGGGCTACGCGAAAGACCGTGTTTATGCAGATAAACCCTTAACTCTTGAGCACTTGAAAACCAACATTTGTCAAGTTATGGCTGAGATACCGCCCAATATGTGCCAAAAAGTGGTCGAAAATTACGTCAAAAGAATCAGTGCTTGCTAGTGTTTAATGTCAACGTTCAAAATTTATAATTAAAATGAAATATCATGAAAATAAATATTTTATATGTGTTTTATTTACGTTTACTTTTAAAATCGCAAAATGGATAACCCGTTACTATTGAATATATTATAAAACCCGCATTTGTTCAGTCCGACGTCTATTGTTAATTTATTAAACTAATTATTATTCCGGACATTATTTTTAAGCAAATTTAGAAACTGAAATGAAATATTTACCTTTCCCAACAAAAAATCTAATCAGAAATGAAAGAATTTATCATTATAATTTTTAGTACAAACTTTATCACAATGAGTTCTAGAATCGCCTAGTTTTCGTGAAGTTAGAAAATGATAAATCTCTGTGAAAACTGAAATAATATTTTTTTCACTATTTAACAAAAGCAATATCTACTAAAACTCTGAAAGCGAAAAAAATGAACTGCAGTTTAACGGGCTATTATCGAAATTCAAGCAAATAAAAAGGAGAAAATCAAACCGATAACACTTCTTCTCCTCACCTTACTAAATTTTTTCTCAAAAGCTTAAGAACCGAAAGCTGATCTGATCTAATGATGATCTGATACTAAGTTTTTGTAGTAAAGTTTTCTTGGTTAAATAAAAATAATTAGATTTAATTAAAATAGTTTTTAGGTCGAAAGACATTAGTATTAAGAGATATTGTTTAGTTTAGAGCGCCCGTAAAGGGCCAGTAAATTAGTTGTAAGTTATTGATAAGTAGGCTAGTTTTAAACATTTTTTTCTAGCTTTAAGATAGTTATAAGTTAAGATGAAATAAAAATGAATTAAAAAAAAAAAAAAAAAAAAAACCGAAAGCTCTTTGGTAAAAACAAATACTGCAAAAGCTCTTTTGTATTACTTTCAATGGGTATTGCTAACTCTGTTGGAATGTATATTTTGTTCAAATTATACAGCGAAAGTAGAAACTAGTGGAGGATCAGTATGCTTTGCTTTGGCCCTTTGGGTATTCAATGAGGACGGTCAAGATGAGGTGAGCGATATCTTGCAGCAAATTACCAAAACAATTAGTGTAAGTTGGTCAGTGGGTAGAATATTTTTTAGTTGTAGTTTTTTTTTTTAATTCAGTGTGGTGATAGTATACACAGACCCCACTGGTTTGAAAAAAGCTCGCCAATAAGCCCTGTACTGATAATTTAGGGTATTTAGTTGCATTGGGACCTTAAGATCTATTGTGTCCCCATTTGGATAGAAGAATGGCATTGCTCATTTATAGCTCTTCCTCCAATTTTCTGTGGTAGGCTGCTTTGAGAGAAAAATTAATCGGGTGATTTTTGGTCCTGTGTGCATAAACGATGAGTGGAGCAGAAGATACAACAATGAGTTGAACGGGCTTTACGTGTTCAGTGACACCGGCTCAGGCAAAAGAGTTAAAATAAAACTTATTCTATGGTTGGGTCATGTAAAGCGGATGTACATCAATGCACCGGGTCGCAGGACGACGCAGTAGACGAAGATCGATGCTCATGTGGAGCGCGCAAGTAGGAGAGGTACTAAACCAGCTATTGCTGGAAGAAGCTTTTTGGCTGATACCCATTTCAGATCGCGGATTTTAGCGCCATTATATGTAAGTAATTTTATTTTCTATATTCACTGATAACTGTACTTATCTGATGATTCAAGCCCATCGAAGTTCTGCACCAAATAAGACGTAAATTTGTCTACTTTTTTTAACTCTTGCCATTTAAATATTTGTATGGCAAGTACCGTTGTTTTTGGGGCTACAAAAACGATTCAAAAATCAATTTGAGACAATCACCTAAATTGCTTAGGCACTAAGTTTCAAGAAAATCGATTCAGCCGATCTCTACATCGTTCTACAGACAGACGGAATTTCGGGAATCACTTTTTTGGTGTTCTCTATCATCGTAATGTCAAGTTTGATTAAGATCTCGAGTTCGATTTTTTTCCAAATGCAAAACTTGTACTATAGTACCTACATATATCGCTAGTAAAAATTATATCGAAATCTTGAAAGCTATTTTTGAGATACATATTCATTTGTTTGAAGAATAGTTTTATAGCAAGTGAGCACTACTATCTTTGAAGCTTACAACTTTTATTTTTCATACAGACCTATGTATGAGTCTTTAGTTTGAAGCAAATTATTTCATTGTTAGTCCTACAAAACACAGAGAAGGAGATATACACACACAACAAAAGGCCCCAATTTTTCCACGTGCTCAGAATTGATTAATATCTCATTTTATTTTTTAAAAGAATTCAAAACATGCTTCATAGTTAGAGCATATGTAAAAAATACGAAAATACATTTTTTTTCGAACGATTTTAAATTTTCCGTACCTCTTCTTTCTTCACAATATAACATACTAAGACTTAGATGCACAGTTACCTGTATAGGTAATATGAATTTGTTGCCTCCGAAGTATGCTTTTATCCTTTTTAAAATTAAATAAAAAAATAAATGACATTCCTGAGACTCTCCCTAAATCAACTTTTCTCCTTTGTACCATCAATTCGCTTTGGTGCGGGTGCAAGTGCGTCAAGTCCTTCTATATGCCTTAATGTCTGTTCATACATCATCATTTTGCGTTAAGTTTTCGCTTCAATATCAACCTGTGTGTCATCGATAAGTATACAAGTTTTCTCATACAACTTTCCTTTGTAGACTATTAAAATAGTTTGGTAATAAATTTATCCTTGAGAATGGTTGATATCCTATGATAATCCAGGGATAAAGGCATACAGCAATGCAGGGAGTAAAGGTGAAACAGTATTAACTCGGCTTCCACATACAGAAACAGGACTAATAAAATCTACGTGACTGGAATTGAGTTATGTGAAAAAGGATGCACTTTGCTATTTTTGCTGACATTTAATTTAGAATCAAATCTAATCCAGCCACAGATTAACAATTTATTCTTATATGTGATATTCTGTTGCATGCGTCGCGTCGGTTGGTCACCCTCCGTCACTCTGGGGAGACATACAAAATTGCTTAATCAAAGGACTTTTTTTTTAAATTTCTATTCCGTTGTTGCAAGAGTATTTGCATATACTTGTAGAAAATAGAAACCAACCACAATGGCGGATGAAAGGCGAGCAATTACTTCATATTCAGTTCCAACTTAATATGAGAATTTTATGGCTAGATTCAGGACACAACCCTAACTAAGTATCTGTAACAGGCTTCGTTTAGTTCGTTGTTGTATGAAATCCATTTGACCTGATGTCGTTCGTTGGTCGTCGGTCGTCTGGTCCTGATGCTGCCTGCCCACCACAAACTGAATTGTGTTACTGAAGGGAATTTTCAATTCTTTACGTGATCTCCAAGGACATTTCGAGTCTGATTGCAAAATTGTAGCAATAGCTTCATCAGAGTGGACCTGGACCTGGACATCAACGTTGGTGTCGCCTCCCCTTACAGTGTATAGAAAGAGGACTGTTTTGTGCACTTGTGGCTGCACAGTTATGTTTTTGGTGAAGAGGCCACTATGGTGGTGTGGTGGTTGTAGGTTATGATTGTTACTGTCAGCAAAGTGGAAATCATGATTTTTTTCCTCCCTTTTATTTCCGTTTTAGTTTTTATTAGTTTTTAAAAGAGGATGTAGCTTGATGTGGATATTAATATTTGGTTTGTTTATTTACCATCAACTGTTATTTGTTTATTTAATTGAAATTGGTTTCTCTTGTTATATGATATCCTCTAATCAAATAAATCCTTTTCAGTCATTTTTTCGTCCTTTCAAAGTGACAGATTTAGACAGATGATGTTGTAATTATTTTTAATGGATTTTTTCAGAAGAAAATAATTAAGCAATTGTATTGAGGTAAAATTAACTAACTTAAATTAAAAAAAGAGTAGAGTTAATTTATTGTTCTCTAGAATTGTTTTGAAGTGTACGCTATTTTAGAAAACATTTTTTCTAACTTATTGCAAGCTCACAGGTTTAGATAAATTTTTTTTACCAGTAAATTAAACATTTCTTGCGATTAAATTGTTCATAAATTATATTCATTATTGTGACCTAAATTTCATTTTAAAATAATTCTGTTCGTGCAAGTACTATTCTTACAGCAATAAAATGCATACATTTTGACTCAATTTTATAATTTCGTTATTGGAACCTAAGGCAGATGCTTTTTTTTATAACGATGCGCGCACTAAAGGGGTTTTGGTTACCCTTAATATGTACAAGCACAGTGCGAGCGTTAGGAAAGTAGGAAAGGATGAAAAAGGATATACCGATGCACATTGGTTTTGAATTTCTGAATATCAAAATGGCAGTGGAAAATAGAGTCGGGTAATTTATTCCACATTCGTGTTGTACGGCTAAAGAAAGAATACCTATACTTAACAGTACGTCCGAAGTTGGGCTCTAGGGTAAACTGTTGAGCATTCCTAGAATCGCGAGTATTACGGTGGAAAAGCTTAAGGGGAAGAATGCAACTGGCTACTTCGCTAGAACAGGGTTTATAAAAATAGCGATAAAGTAACGAAATACATGAAACATTTCGACGGTGTTCGAGAAATGTAAATGTTTCCACAATAATTCTATCGCCAATCATTCTTAGAGCTCTATTTTGAATTCTATCTAAAAGATTCAAATGGGTTTTGGGAGCTCCTGCCCAAATATGAGAGCTATACTCCAACTTTGGACGAATGAAGGCCTTATAGATTGCAGCCATATCAGACGGTGCAAAAAATGTCTTGCATCTTCGAAGAAAGCCCAAACACTTTGCAGCATTTTTGGCGACATCGAATATGTGGTCATTCTACCAAATATTGTCTGTGATACACATGCCAAGGACTGATAGCTGATCGGTTTCTTCAATGCAAGTGCCGCTCATTTATAGTGGCATGGGGGGTGGGTTCTGCTTTAACGACAGAAGACAGCACTGAGTTTTTGAAGCATTAAATTATATGCGGTTTTTTATTCCCCATTGGACAATGCTGTCAAGATCAGAATTTAATGAGCTTATCATACGCTGCCGTTGCAGTTCCACGTCCGATGACCAAGGAAGTGAAACTGGAAACAAATATGAAAAGCTGAGAGTACTGTCGTCAGCAAAGCAATTAAGTGGATTAGAAGTTCCAGATAAGAGATCATTAATAAAAATGAGAAAAGGGTAGGAGACAATTAGGAGCCCTGGGGTACACCAGCATTTATTTTGTGAATATCAGACTTGAAACCGACTTTGTTCTTAACCAGCTATTTCATCAGGAAACGTATAACTTTTTGTACGATTTTCTATATTCAGTGAAAAAACTTTTTTTTATTTTTAACAATCGAAATGTCAAAAGTATTGATTAGTATTGATTATAATGGATGATGTAGACTCTTGCGAATTACAGGAAAATTGGTAATTATCAAAGAATGGATGATTATTTTTTCAACGAATTGAATTAAAATACCAACATTTCCGGACTAATAGTATTAATTCAAAAGCTTTTATGTAAAATTAAAAATACCAACGTAAAAGAAATTGACACAGAAAAAGAAAATAATAAAAAGAAACCAACTACTACTGCTAATCGCAGATGAGAAATACTAAGATTGGAAACTTTTGTGCGATTCAACCTCCAAAACCCCTTTGTTTACAATATTGTATTTGTAAATTTCACTCTCCATCAATCAATAGATGTGAAACTACACACAGATGCAAAAATATCAGTTTTATCCTTAAGTTGAAAATTTCAGTTTCATAACGGTAGTAGCTTGTTGGCAGACCAAAATAGCAGCCGAAATGTCCCATCTTTGTAGAAAATGCGAATTTTTATTGCGGTATATGTAGGTATGTGGCAAGTTTTGCAATTGGAGAAAAATCGAACTCGAGATTTTAATCAAACTTGGCTTTACGATGATGGAGAACAACAAACATGTTAGCCCCGCAATTGCGTCTGTCTGTCTGTCTTTCTACCAGTCTTCCTATATGTCTGTCTGTCTGTACAGCGCTCGAAAGCCTAAACGGCTGAAGCGATTTTCGGCAAACTTAATATTAAAGCGTTTTACGTGATTGTCTAAAATCGACTTTTGACTAAAAAAAAACGGTAATTTTTTCTACCATCTTAATTTTCTCAAAAACGGCTCTAACAATGATAATAAAAAGTGTGTGCACAACTTTAAGTATAATCTACGTTTTGGTCGATTTTTTTTTTAAATATTTTGTTATTAAGCTTCCTGTTATTGTAGTTTCGACTTTCTCATAAACGGCTTGGATTTTTGAAAAAAAAATATTTTTTTTTTGAAAATTCAACATTTCGAAAATGGATGGATGATTTTTTTTGAAATTTGGTTTTTAAGCTTATGTTATTAAATACCTAAAATTATCATAACAATTTGTTTTTATTAGAAAAAATTAAAGAAATCTAGAAATTTTTTCATACGATGTAATCGAACATGTAAAGAATGTAAAAGCAAGTACGTGCCAACCAGTCGTGCATTTTATTTTATGAGCATTCGCCTAAAGACTAGTACAAAGTGCTTTAGCACGAAAAAAAAATTGTTGAGAAAAATATTTTTGTTTTTTCGGGAGAAAACGAATATTTAAGCCCGGTGGGTCTCACAATTCGGTCTGTCTGTTTTCGACTCTTTTAACATAAATGGTTGAACGAATTTTCTTATATACCAATAATGTTTTTTTCTGTAATATGCACGCAACTCTGCCATTAAAGGTTTCTTAAAAACAAAGATTTTTATTTTAAAAAAAATCAGTTTATTAATGAAAGGAAAAAGTACTTTTTGGTAGTTATTATGGTTATTTTTTTAGAGAGCTTCCTAAAAAGCTTAAACATTATTTTAGGTAAATTTTTAATTATAAATAAAAGAAAACACTTTTTTTTTTTAATTTTTACTTGCGATACATAGCACATTCGTACTATAGGACAAGTTTGTTATTTAAAAAAAAAATCGAACTCGCAATTTTACTCAAATTTGACGTAACAGAGCTAGAGAACACGGCCAAACTGGGCCTCCCGATTCCATCTGTCTGTCTTCGATTTTCTTTGAAGCTTGGTATTTAAACGTTTTAGGTGATCGTCTCAAATAGTTTTTTTAATTTATTTTTTTAGGCCCAAAGATAACTGTACCTGCCATACAATATTTTCTACCATCTTAGTTGTCTCGAAAATGACTCTAACGTTGTTGATAAGAAAATCTGTGGTATCTAAGTTATATTCTACATTTTTACTTGCGATTATAGGTACTATAAGGCAAGTTATTTATTCGTAAAAAAAATTTTTTTTTCTAACAATCAAACATAACATTACGATCATAGAGAACTCCAAAAAAGTGGGTCCCCCAATTCCGTTTGTTTTCGAGTCTGCAGCCTAAACGGTTCAGTGGATTTGCTTCAAACTTGGTACATATTGTTTTTTCGGTAATATGCCCACACGTTTTTTTCATTTTTTTTAAGACTACAAATAACAGTAGCTCCAATACATTTATTTTTGGCCAAAATAAATCGTATTTTCCTCAAAAACGGCTCCTACGATTTTTATAAGACAAAAATCAGTTCATTAATGAAGGGAAAGGATACATTTTGACAATTTTTTTTGAAAAAAATTGTTATTTTTGGTACCTCTAGTAGAACCATTTTTTTGGTTTTCGATTTTCTCGGAAACAGTAAATTTGATTTGTTTGAAATTTTTTACGCAGAAGCTCCCAGAGAATTTTAACACTATATATTCTAAATTTTTTCAAAAAAAAAAATTATTATTTTTTTTTGAAAACACGAAATTTCGAAAACGTCTGAATAGATTTTTTCAAAACTTCGCATTTGGTGGTTTTTTGATATTATCTTGAATATTTAAAAAAACGATTTATCTAAAATAAAAAACAACGTTACCTCCCATACAAATGTTAAGAAACCGTTAAGAACAAAATTTATTTCTCGAAAACGGCTCCATGAATTTTTATATTTTTTTTTTATTTATTTCATATAATATATATATATAATATATTAAATAAATATATAATTTATATTTTTATTTGTGTATTCTTAAATTAGTACAGTTCACTTTTAAATATAAAAATGTTTTTTTTTGCATACTTATTAACGGTACTTCCCATAGAACTACTTTTCATATTTTCGACTTTCTCAATATTTGATAAACCTATTAAAATATATTTTTTATGGTGCCTAAAATTGTTACGAAAATTTTCCAAAAAAAAGTTTTTCGATTTTTTTAAAAATAATCTATTTTTTTTTTTAAATCGATTTTTCAAAAACGAGACACAGAATTTTTTTTAATTTAAATTTTATATGTATATTAATAATATCTGATGACTTTGAATGCCCAACAACAACTTGAGTGTGCTACCACCAAGTTTTGTCTCAATTATTTTTGTCTGGAATTATAGCTATTTCACGACCTGCCACGGTCTATCATCAGATTCCTTTCAATACACGATGAAGGCACAAGAAGTCTTTCAATTAAAATGAAAAAGTAAACCAGCACCAATAGAGCAAAGGAATATGATGATCGACATCGGCAGGTCGTGAAATAGCTATAATTCCAGCCAAAAATAATTGAGAAAAAACTTGGTGGTAGCACACTCAAGTTGTTGTTGGGCAATCAAAGTCATCAAATTATACGAAAAATGGCTTTAAAAAGCAAGTATGTAATCATACAAAAACTGAATATTAATAACATCTTCAAAATAGCGCTTCAAATTTTTTTTCTAAAAATGTTTTCAAAATTGTATACATAAAAAATTAATTTATTAAGAATCCGCTCCAACGATTTTTGATTTTTTTTTTCATATATTCTTATTTATCCATGAATTCTAATGCATCTTTGTTTTCCCTCAAACTATAACGACTAAGCAATATAAAAACATTTAATTATGTGTCTTATCCATTTATTTCTACCATATTATTATTCCCTTTTTACGAATTTTTGCGTACGTCGCTGAATACTTAATACAATGTAGGCCCTCATACATCTATGTATATATGTGTCTAAGAATCACATGAATCTTATGTAAGTATGCATAGTGCACGTAAATTATAAAGTTATACGCATATGGCTACCACCCATCTACATTTTCATTATTATGTACATATTTAAATACTTAGATTACATCAATATGTCTATATATGTAGATATATTTTGCTCTCCTAACTTATATAATTAAAATCCATAACTTAGATTTAAATATGCATTTGTAGGTAGGTACATATGCAACTATTAATTGAATCATCCATTTGACAATTCATTGTACTAATAATCAAGAAAATCTTACCTACATAGGCCTTAAACCTGCATAGGATAACTACACCTAACTAACTAAACCTCAATGGTTAGCTACATTAAAGTTGTTAGCCACAAGAGCAAATTCGTGAGATCCCGTCGTGCATTTTATTTTCATGTTATATTGTTATTAACGGTAACCATTTTTTGATTTTCGACTTTCTCATAAACGGGTCGATGATTTCGATGAACATATTTGTGTAGGAGGTCCTTTAACTTCTTAATAATACTACATATTTTTTTGGATTTTGAAACAAAAAAAATTGTGTTTTTTTTTCAAATTCAGTATTTCCAAAATGTGTGGTAGATTTTTTTTTGAAATTCAGTTTTTATATTTATATTATTAAATAAATAATATTGTTTTTTAGAAAAAATATTACGAATATATGTATATAGAAAATTAAGTAAAAACACTAAAAACCTAATGAGCTGTTTCTACTAAAATTCTTATGCTTGAGATGTGATCAAACATATGAGCAAGTACGTGAGATCCAATTAAGTTATGCCAGATATGTTTTAAGAAAGACTAAGGTAAAATGAAAATTAGACTAGAAAATAAATATAGAAGTCTTGGGCAATGGTTACTATTCAAGTAAATGTACCTGTGTCGGCAGTTGTCTTCTAGCAAATATTTCTTCTATTTTACATTTTTGAAAATTGAAAACACTCTGGGAAGAAGGATGTCTGCAAAAAAAAAAACTGGCGTTACATCTGGGCTATACAATGTACATAATCAAAGCAAAAAAATTACTCTAATTTGAAAGGAAATTTAAGTTCTCATATTTTTGGCATTTCTTTTAAAATAATTTTTTTTCAAAATGTCTTTAGATGTTTCTATACAAAAAATTGAATTGAAAAAATATTGAATAATATAAATTTAAAAACCAAAATTTCGAAAAATGTTTTGCTCCCGTTTTCGATATATTTAATTTACAAAAAAAAATATATTTCTTTAACATAATTTTTTTAAAGCCGTTTTCGAATTGATTAAGCCTTTTCAGAATGTTTGAAGTACCAAGTTTTCGTACCAAGTTTTTAAAACAATACTTTAGCAGTTAAGGCTAAAGATCGAGGTACATTCATATAGACGGACCCACTATTTTGGTATGTATTCTCTATTATGGTAATGTCAAGATTCATCAAAATCTTGAGTTCAATTTTTTTCAAACTCGAAATTTGCCTACAGTCTATACAAAAGTAGGTAGCTATATCGCAATTAACAAAAACCTATGTGGTGTCATGAGTCTATCATATTCCAATATTATCACACAATTAAATGTCAGAGAAGGCAGCACTTAAGTTAATGATACCAAGTAATGTTAGCATACGTGCCAACTGACATAATTGTCACTTCAGAGTAAATTTATATTAGAAAATGCAACCGTTTGTGTGTCTGTCAAGTAGAAGATAAAAAAACATAAAATTCATTACATACAAATATAAGTGCTAAGTCTCTGATGTTCATATGACGTCTTTAATTAATTTGAAGTAAGAATTTAAAATAACACACACAAAATGGTCCACATACGCCGCAGTGAACCCCATTTCATCTAATCCATTTGAGTGGCTATATTGCAGCACATGTTCAACTTGTAATGAAAAAGTACAATCAAACTGGAAAGTCATATTTCCAGAAAGCTACTTAAGCAAATGAATGCGAATTTCAGAAAAGGACACTATGAACTTAAGTTTCAGCCCCCACGAAAAACTGGCATAAAAAACCCTTTTACTCTGGCTTTGCCATGGTGACACGACCTTCTCTACTACCTCCCCCCCCCCTCACCCCTATCCATATGACTATACTAAACAATCATCATCCACTAAATCTACTTCTGTTTTATTAACCTGGCATTGTGAGAAATTAAGCCAACACAAAAACGTTGGTGACCCAGGTGTTTGGGTATGCAGCGACAGCCATCCTATGCCATTCAGAGCTTCTCCCGAACGGAGTAGCAATAAAACGGCAGCGGCGGAACTTGATTAAAGTTTTCGTCGTCGCCATAATGCCATCGCTAAGGACTCACTCTATACAGCAAGCTACGATGATATGCTATGATGACGGTGTTTATAAATTAAAAAGTTCCAGTTTTTGGTTTTGAAAGAGCAAAGTTAGCAGACTCCGATGCTAATGCTGATGCTGATGATGGTGGTATTGTCTGTGTGCCCGGTGCGGTGGTTTTGTTCGTTGCTCCCGCACTTCCTTACCAAGTCAATTGTCCTCCAGAGAGGCATCCAGGTTTTCATAGTTTGGGGTTATTCATATGAATGCATGCTTTTATGCATTTATAATTTGTAATTCCCACTGATACTCATACTTTCAAATGTAAGCTTTATGCCTTTTGGGTTTTGGTATTATTATTTTATGACTTACTTGATGGAACTTGTTATAAGAACTTGCACGACTTAAGTGTTCTTAAAGATTTCTGTGTTTGGTCGTGCGTTTTCCGTATCAAAAAATATTAGTTGAAAATTAAGCTAGTGTTCCCATTTTCCCAAGTAAGGACATTTTTTTTATTTTTTTTTTTCAAACAGGAAGTTGATGCATTTTATATGTGCATATCTTTTTTTCTCTTGTCCAAACCAAAAGTAAACAAAACCTCACTTCATGATAAAGCCATTGATATACTCCTCAACAGGATAACTACCAGCAAGGATGAAGATGAGCTACTCACAAAAGGAAGCAAACAAAAAAAAATCAAAAAACAGAAAAACAACCATAGAGAGTCGCATTTATAGCTCTGAGCAAATATTTGCATAAAAAGGTCAGTGGCACCTTTTCAATTGGAGAAAGCCACCTATACGAGTGCAGCTGAATATTGCCCCAGGAAGTGGAAGGACTTTGCTCGCATCCCTCATATATAGAATGATGTTTGTGTACACAAGGTGATGGCTGGCCATTCATAGGTGGTAAATTGTGGGCAAAATATTTCCTGGTTTCTTTTTGACTTCATTTTTTTGTTATTGTCTAGTTGTTTTTTTTTTTGGCTCGAAGCAATAAACTTTTCTTGTTCAAAAAGATTCAAAGAGCTTTGAAAAAGTCTGTGATTTGCAAAAAAAAAGAGTAGATTGGGATTTACATCAGTGGTTGATTTATCGAATTATCCCTAAGGCGATAACCGTCTCTGTGAATCCGATGATGAAAAAATTAAAATCGTTTAATTATTTGTAAAGGAGTGAAAAAGGGAAAAAATACGTTGTCCTTGCGAGATGGTATCGCTGGAATGTCATGTAATTATCTTGTGGCTGATGCAATTTCGCTGCAAAGTCCAGACTTTTTTGTGTACGTGTAAAAGTTCATGAATTAAAGCCTTCGGGGTAAAATCATGGCTTTGTGAGTTCTGAAAAAAATCCATCATGGCTTAAAGGGGTGTAATAATAATAATTAATTAGTTAGCGATTTTGGAAAGGGGATTTGTTTTGTCTTGGATTTATGGGAAGCCATCAGTATATTACAAAGTAAGACAAAGAAAACGTTAAGTATAACACCTGCGAAGGTCCTTACGTTGACCTCAGTCTTTTGAAATTGTAATATTGAAAAAGCAGGGGCGGATCGAAATTCTCCGGTTATTTTTTTGTTTTGTAGCTTCCTATTTAAAAACTTTTTGCAGTTAAAATACTGTTTTTTTTTTTTTTAACTTTTAATTCAAAGGGAAAATGATGAACTTCATGTTTAATCTGTGGAAAACCTTTATGAAATTTTTGGCATTTTATACTATATATTTTAAAACTATTTCAATCAGATTAAGGGATTAAAAGGAATAGATAGCTAAGTGGATTAAAATTCCAGTTAAAACTAAGCAAGTCCAGAATTCAGAATGCCGCCTAGTATTAGCTTCAGCACACACCTTTAAATTAGCAACCAATTCGCCCTTTAAACATTTTTCGAACGGGCCCGTGATGTAATGGTTGGTACGTTGAACTATTTCAAAAGATGTCTTATAGCATGCATGGAATTTACAAGACAGTATTCTCTGGAATTAATCCTTATACAAATAAATCCCCGCTGAAAATAAGCTTGTCGATATAAAGATAGATAAGTTGTAGAAGGTTCACGTGAGGTTCGTTATGAAGAGAGAACGATCAAAATGACGCTGTCCATTCGAATTGGAGGGGAGTAAATAAGACTTTCGACAAGAAGTCAGGTTATCAATATTGAGAAATAAGTACACCAAAGCTTGTGGAGTTGATGTTCTCCCAGATGGCCTCTTCAAAACTTATTTCCACGATTTGGTCCGATGAAAACTTAGCCGATGAATGGGATCTCAGTACTTTATGCCCAATTGAGGAAAAAGAAGAAACATTGAACGGCGCCAAAAACTGATATAATACATACATCTAAGTTTCGCATATAAAAACTTATTCTGTCTGTTCTGTGTGAAAACTTTAAACCTTACGAGACCAATTTGATCGGTCCCTAGACTATAGGTGCGGTCTTAAATTTGGTAAGTCCACCAAATCTTCATATTAACCATTGAATTCCAGATAAAGTTAAGATAGCTTTACAAGAGTTGAGCTATACATAGCCATGTAAGATGTCGTATCAATGACATCAGGATGGCATTTGAAGAAAACTCGCTGGATCGATAAGAGACTCTCTTTCTATCTATGACTCTCGCCTAACTCTTTCTCATGGAAAAATGGTTTTGAGTTAGAATAATGAACTTTTTGAAGAGCGCATGATTTAAGCTTCTTTGAGGGAAAGTTTCTTAAAAGATATTCTATTCAGTTAATTTTCATTTATGAGGATAAAAAAATAAAATAAATAAAATGCACGAACTTTTTCTTATAGCTAACAACTTTTAAGTAGCTATTTATGCATTTATGTAACCATTGAGGTTTAGTTAGTTAGGTGTAGTTATCCTACGAAGGTGTAAAGCCTATGTAGGTAAGATTACCTTGATTCTTAGTACAATGAATTGTCGAATAGATGATTCAAGGAATAGTTACATAGGTACCTGCCTACAAATGTATATTTAAATCTAAATTATGGATTTTAATTATGTAAGTTAAGAGTAAAATGTTTCTACATATGTGCACATATTGTAGGAACCTAAGTATGTAAATATATACATAATAATTAAAATTAAGGAACTTTATAATTTAGGTGCACTATGCATACTTACATAAGATTCATGTGATTCTTAGACACATAAATACATAAATGTATGAGGGCCTACATTGTATTTAGTATTCAGTGATGAAGGCAAAAATTCGTAAAAAGGGAATAATAATAAGGTAGAAATAAATGGATAATACACATAATTAAATGTTTTTATATTGCTTAGTCGTTATAGTTTGAGGGAAAACAAAGATGCAGTTTGAATTCGTTGATAAATAAGAATATATCGATAAAATTTTCAAAAATCATTGGAGCGGTTTTTTAATAAATTAATTTTTTATGTATAAAATTTGAAAACATTTTTAGAAAAAAAATTTGAAGCCCTATTTTGAAGATATTATTAATATACAAATAAAATTCAAATTAAAAAAAAATTCTGTGACTGGTTTTTGAAAAATTGATTTTTCAAAAAAAAAAAAAATGTTTATTTTTAAAAAATCGAAAAACTTTTTTTTTGAAAATTTTCGTATGCAGTTTTATTAACAATTTTAGGGAGCATTTGCATTAAAAAATTGTTTTAATCGGTTCATGCAATATTGAGTTCTATGGGAAGTACCGTTAATGAGTACCCAAAATAAAAAAAATATTTTTATACTTCAAAGTGAACTGTTCTAATATGAGAACACACAATTTGTTTTATAAAAATTCTTGGAGCCGTTTTCGAGAAATAAATTCTTTTCTTAGCGGTTTTTAATCATTTGCATGGTAGGTACCGTTGTTTTTTATTTTAGAAAAAAAGTTTTTTTAACTATTCAAAATAATGTCAAAAAAACCACTAAATACGATGTTTCGAAAAAATCTATTGAGTCGTTTTCGAAAATTTGAATTTTCAAAAAAAAAATTATTTTCCAAAAATTTTTTTTTTTTAAATTTTAGTATTTGTTAGTATATATTTTAGTAGTGTTTAAACTTTCTATGAGCTTCTGCGTAAAAAAATTGAAAAAAATCAGATTCACCATTTCCGAGATAATCAAAAACCAAAAAAATGGTTCTAAATACTAGAGGTACCAAAAATAACAAAAATCAAGCATCGTTGCGCGTGGTTAGTACTTCGATGGAGCACCGTCGGAAACCAACCACGTGCTGTTGACATGTGTTTCTTCTTTGTGTGTTCTTCCTATCTCTGTTTCTCTCTGTTGTATTAATGTATGTAAACGTTTAAGCCAATGGTCTAGTTGCCAGTGCTTCAGTGTCTCTACTTCGTAGATTTATCTGCGGAGTAGTATAAAATGTAATGTAATGTAATGTAATTTTTTTCCTAAAAAAAAATTGTTAAAAGGTACCCTTTCCCTTCATTAATGAACTGATTTTTTTTTTATAAAAATCGTTGTAGCCGTTTTTGAGAAAAATAAGATTTTTTTTTGGCAAAAAAAGTAAGGGAGCTACTGTTATTTGTCGTCTTAAAAAACAAAGAAAAAAACGTGTATGCATATTACCTAAAAAACAATATGTACGAAGTTTGAAGCAAATCTATCAAAGCGTTTAGGCTGTAGACTCGAGGACAGACAGACAGACAGACTGACAGAATGACAGACGGACAGACAGACGGAATTGGGGAAAGCACTTTTTTGGTGTTCTCTATGATCGTAATGTCATGTTTGATTGTTAGAAAAAACAATTTTTTTTTACGAATACATAACTTGCCTTATAGTACCTATAATCGCAAGTAAAAATGATTGGTTTGGTTTCTTCTCGTGAAATTTACGTGAGCCAACAATTTGTATGACCTTCCCATTCCTGCCGATTAACATATCGAAAAGGAAAATTCGTAATTTAAGACTAAAAAATAACCTTTGTACTTGATTTTACACTCGAGATCGGACTCCAAATCAAAGAAAAAGACTAATATCGCGACGAAATTATCTTAGATGAGACTGTTGACTATGGAAAAGTAGTCGTATTTCCCTCCTTAGCAATTCATCAGCGAGACTTATACACAATTGCTAAACCCATAATCCTGAAAATCCAAAATTAAAAAGATTTAATAATATCTGTAAGCGTAAAACCAAAATTAAAAAAAAAATCATCTACGCGTTTTCGAAATACTGAATTTAAAAAAAATATATATTTTTTTTTTAATCCAAAAAATATTTTTAAGAAAATTTTAGTATGCAGTATTATTTATAATTTGAAGGACCTCCTATATAAAAATGTTGATCGAAATCCGTCTATCCGTTTGTGAGAAAGTTTAAAATCTCTACCGTTAATAATAAAATATTTAAAAAAAAATGTTTGGACAAAATGTAGAGTATAAATAGTGCCATAGTACTGGTACCAATAGTTTTGGAGCTAAAAAATACTATTCATGAATCTATTTAAGACAATAACCTTAAACACTTAAATAACAAGTTTGAAGAAAATCGCTTCAACATGTTAGGTTGTAGGGTGTTGTACAGGCAGACAGATTGATAGACAGATAGACAGACAGACTGACTGAATTGCGGGACCCACTTTTTTGGTGTTCTCTATAATCCTAATGTCAAGTTTGATTAAAATATCGAGTTCGATTTTTTTCCATATAAAAAACTTGCCCTATATTACCCGTGGTGTTCAAAATAATAGCAATGTAACCTCCCGATTAATATATTCTAGTTCTTTAAGTTTTTTATTTAAGTTTATTAAATTCATTGAATGCCTATATATTAAAATATATTTCTTATGAAATTGTATAAGGCTTGTTATTTATATATATATATATATAATGAAGAACACTAGTTTAAGTAATTATAAGTTTATAGGTTTAACAAACACACATACGATCAAATTTGTTATAAATATTAAGTTGATTGAAAAAAATATGGTGGTAATAAAAGCTTCAAATAAAGACTAAAATTTAAAAGAGAACAATAAAAAAAATCAATACATATACAATACATTTAGTTAATTAAGTAGTTTTGAAGATACGTTCCTAACTCTCTGCGAAACTGAGACTCACCACTAACTTTCCTTATGTACCTTGGTAGGGAGTTCCAAGTCGGATGGCGTTGATGAAAAATTGTCTTTCTGAAGCCAGACAAGAATAACGTGGCGGTACAAGATGTTGGGACCGGTTTGAAGAACCGAACTCTATTTTATTAAATACGCTACAAGGTTGTTTTGACTGAATTATGTTGTAACGTAAAACAAGGGTTCGTTAGCGCATGAGTTGATCCAAAGACATTTTAAATATTTGAGTTGAGAAACTAGAGACCCTGTCAAATGTGTGCAACCCAAATATACAATGCGCCGTATTGTTGAAAGCTACATTAAGCCTTCGCCTGTTTACTGAATCACAATTACAAAATATTTCACATCCGTATGTTATTATTGGTATCACTAATGCTTTAGCCGTTTTAAG
Organism: Philhelius pedissequus; assembly: GCA_910595825.1. Lineage (NCBI taxonomy): Eukaryota > Metazoa > Arthropoda > Insecta > Diptera > Syrphidae > Philhelius > Philhelius pedissequus. The sequence goes on from OU343162.1 coordinate 62,915,629, forward strand.
GGGCTATAATATTGTGAAGACCATAACATTCGTAGGACGCCATACACTTTACCAACAGCGACATTAAAGTGTCCCAAGACAATCTGCTATTAAACAACATGCCGAGATTACTAGCTGTTGGAACGTAGGCAAGGAGTAAACTATCAGGGTAAATGGTAGGGAAATATTCTAGGTTCAAAGGTTTTAATTTGGACTTTAAGGGATTCACAAAAAGACCATTTTGTGTTGAACAATGCAAAATTTGTTCCAATTATTTGTTAATTGTGTATGCACAGTCTTCAATAAGCCCAAGAGGGCAGCTTAGGGGAAGTTGAACATCATCGGCATACATTTGAGCAGAAGTTTTAGTTATCATAGCAGGAAGTTCATTAATGTATAATGAGAATAGAAGAGGTCCTAAAATCGAACCTTGGTAGAATCCTGTCATTATTACTGTGTTAAAGACGTATGTGAATAATAGGTGAATAATAGAATAATAGGTAAAATTAACTTGAGGAATTTAGGGTGCATTTTGTCAATTCCAACAGCGTTAGATTTAATCATATTGTTAATATGATGTTATTATTTGTTATGTTAATATGATTGACCGAATCATTCGTCAACTTCTTTCTGAAGGTAAAACTTATGCGGGGATCCAAAAAACTTTTCAAATCTCTGCAAAAATTATTTCAAATGCAAAAGTTATAAAAAAAAACTTGAAACTCGCGGCAGAAAAAAAGTTTTGTCATCCGAAATCGGCAAGGCGGATTGTAAGATGCTCAAAGGCCTTACCCCACTTGCCTGCTACTGAGATAAAAAAAAATCATTAAATTTGAATGCAAGTGTGAAAACATTTAGAAGAATATTAAGATAAAATAATCTCAACGCCAGAAGCCCAAGGAAAGTTCCACTTTTGAGAAAAAAACACATTGCTGAAATAATACAGTTTGCCAAGACCCATGTTCATAGGCCACTTCAGGATTGGCGAACTATCTTGTTGACGGATGAAAGCAAAATCGTTTTGTATGGCAGCCCTGGTTCTCGTGAATATGTGCGATGCCCACCAAATGCTGAATACATGCCAAGGTATACGCGGAATACCGTAAAACATGGTGGCTCTAGCATTATGGTATGGGGTTGCTTCTCATACCATGGTGTAGGTCCCATATACCGGATAAATGGTGTGATGTTGACATTCTTCAGGGAACCATGCTGCCTTACGCAGAGGAGGAAATTCCAATCAGATGGGTCTTCCAACAAGACAATGACCCGAAGCAGACCAGCAAAAAAGCCAAGGAGTGGTTTCGGATCAATAATATTTCTGTTTTGGACTGGCCTCCCCAATCACCTGACCTCAACCCAATTAAGAACCTTTGGGCAGATGTTGAAAAAATAGTTGCAGCTTCAAAACCCACCAACAATAATCAGCTTTGGATTACAGTTAAGACTGCATGGAAAGATATCAGGCTTTGGCTGATTCTATGAAGCGACGATGTGAGGCCGTTATAAGCAATAAGGAGTCTTCAACCAAATTTTGTTGTAATTTTTATGGAAATTTTTTTCTTTTCCTTAATTTTTATGAATACTGCTATTTTTTACCGGAGCAAATCTTTACCTTGATTTTAAACGTTTTTTATTTTCATTTATTTGATAAAATATAAACATGTCTTGTCATAACCTGGATTAAAATTAATGTGGATTAATAAATAAAAATATTTATAACGATTAATAGTATTTATTTTATTCAATTTTTTCGGTGTCCCCATCATACTGCTATTATTTTGACCGCAGTATATGTATATCGCAAGTAAAAACGTAAAGTATATTTTCGGGTTATATGTGCTGTCACTTCAAAAAAAAAATATTGTGGACTTATGCTCCGAGGAGTTTATGTCCCTGTCCCGAATAATTTTACCTAATTCGTATGCATTTTGACATAAGTGTCTTTCGACCAATCGTTGTTTGACAAATATCTTCTTTTGAAAGAAAAAAATAGTATCTGATGGATAGCAACAGTAACCGTCATATTGTTAATAAAAGAAATATGTCCCTAGAGCAAAATTGAGCTTTTAAAATGTCTTGCCTTGCCAAGAAAATGCAACCAAACAAAAACAAAGTAAAAAGAAAACTCTTAAGGATGAAATTCTATTTTGGTTGCGAACGAACAATTCTTCCAGACACTGGTGGTGGGAAAATTGCCCTGCCTGTATGCCATCCAAATTCATATAGCATCAGACAAATCGTCCTTTTATCGCAGGACATATGTTGCAATGATCTCCATCTACCCATATCTGCCCTTCCAGCCCTCCGACTCCGACAGTATCTTGCAGCACTGATGGAAGAAGATTGGTCTATTTGCAAATTTATAGCTGCAATCAAAAGAAAAGAAACAGCGAACAGACGATTTTTATGCTGCCGATTTGGAAGCCAAGCCTGATTGAACGAGAGGTAGAGCGAGTCTGAGGGAGAGTAGCATCGAAAGCAATGAGCTCATCTTGCTGATTTGAAATCTACTGCAGACAAGGGTGGGAAATTAGGAAAAAAGGAAAAAAAAACAACACGATTTAAAATCGACTATCTACTGGAGTGACTTGCTTTTGGCCACTGAAGCATCACCCATGCGATACGAATGCAAATGCCATTTGAAGTCCAGCATTTAAACGTAGGTCTGGAAAAGGAGTGAGGATAAAAAAAAAAAATAAATCGCTTAACTCCTAAGCTGGATGTGGCACACACTGAAGGATGAAACTGAAACCGAAAACTAAGCGGACCACCCACCCAGCCTTTTGGTTGCCCGAGCCAAAAGTGTATTTTAATAAAAAACTTCAATCACTGCCAATAAAGATTTTCCCTCGATTGTGGCAGGAGGACTGGGTTGGATTTGGCCACAGGAACAGAACAGTTGCTCTGGCGGGGGTGGGTGAAGCATTCCCTGAGACAAAAGTTCAATTTGCGTAGGCAGATAGATCGGAAAACGATTTGATTTGATTCATTCAAAAGCGTTGAACCAAAAATCAATTGCCTTCGATCTCTGACGATTGAGTGAGTTCGTTCATTCGTTCGATTCGCGTATACCATGGTTGGCCGAGAGTCCAGTGCGGTGACGAGGGTAAACCGTATGCCACATCACCATTGCCTGAGCACATTTCGATTTCGAGGGATGGAGTAGGTTATGGTTTCATTTGGAATGATGTTAGTCAGTCAGCGCTTTGATTCTGATGGCCTTTGTACTCTCAGCTATGTTTTTCCTTGGCTTGGATGGCTTGGTGATGGGGTATATGGATCCTGGAATTGTTTGTTTTGAAAAGGATTAAGAGAAAGCAGCGTACTGCCATCCGAAATGCCTCATGGGAAGGAAGCACACACACACACACAAAAAATACTGCTATTTTATTCCTCTTCACTTCGTTTGTGACGATTGTGCGCTAATTGTTTTCTATTCAGATGCCATTCCTGAGTATATTGATACGTTTGTTTTTATTGTTTGTATATTGTATAGGGGGCACAAAGTTTGATTGTCCTTTTCGTTATTTGTGTGTTCTTGCAATGGGGGCGGACTGGGAGTGAAATTCATTTGATTACCTATCGGATGAGTTTTTATTGAAAGTGTTGTACATATATAGAGTTTACTTGTAGAAACTGAAAAAGATTTAAATTTCAAGAACAAAGGAAGCTAGTTTAGATTAAAATAAAAAACAAACAAATAAACAATTTAATAAAAGAAGAATATGATACATACATATGGGGGATTTGCCCAACGGATTAAAATGGTAGTAGGTAAGTAACATCAATAATTAATATTTTAGCTTTTGAAGTTTTTAATTGATTTTGAACAAAAACAATTCTGTCCTGTATTGTAAAGATACTGACTCTCTCATTGACAGCATAAAATCAATTTTACTATGTCACCAAAAGTGTCAATGGTCACAGTAACCACGCCTACAATATTGACTATTAGACGAATGACGCAAGGTTGTTTGAAAATGCAATGCGTGTCATGTGTATGAACACATAGTAGAGCATATCATGTCATCACGTTACGTTAAATTAATACATACATAGATTAAATAATTGATAATCAATTAGCTTCAATATTATTATCTAAAATCTCGTCGTGAAAAGTTTCCTCCCATTGAATCGGGGAATGATTTAATAATTACAAGCTGCTTACATCGAATCATGTCGAGCTTTCGTCTCATTTTCTAAAACAATGTTGGTTATCGACTAATAAGGTAAAATATCTTAAGTCAGTTTTGATGATTTTTAAGGAGAGCAAAAAATACTTCAAAGCTGCTTCCCAAATAGTCTTTCAAGTGTGGACCTTATTGAACAAATCATTTAGATGTCAAATTTTATGAACTTTTTTCAAAATTATTTCAAACAGATATTCTTAATATTTCGCCCGTTATAAGGAAAAATAATAAAATAAAGTTGGAATTTCTTAAAATTGCATTTTATATTTTTCAAAGATATTTTGTGCTTCGTGTTTTCGTAGGACGTTTTCCATTCTAAGGGGCATATAAGATGAGTTGCGTGGGCAAAAGTGAAAAAAAAAGATTTAAGATGCTATTTTCTGTTATTTTTATTTTAAAACTTTTATTCCTAAAATGAAAAAAAATCACATTTGTTCTATAGAGGTAAACCTAAATAATGAAAAAAATTAAAAAAAAAAAACAAATACTTGAATTTCTTAAAAAAACGCAAAGATCACATTTGGTTCACAGAAAAAAATTAATTACAAAAAGCGAAACAATTTAAGACAATACAAATTTAAAATTGATAAAAAGGAAATAGACCAACTTATAAATTCATTGAAAAAACTTCAATCGATTTCATTTAACAGTGTTTTAAAAGTCATATTACCAAGAACAAGAATTTAATGATTTTGAATGACCAACAACAACTTGAGTGTGCTACCGCCAAGTTTCTCGCATATTATTTTTAGCCGGAATTATAGCTATTTCAAGACTTGCGTAGTGCGTTGGCTTATAAGGGTACAAGCAGAATGAAGCGCAGATCAAACCTGTGGAATTCATTAGAGCAAAGAGCAAATACCTTGAGAGGTGAGCAGAGATAATGCCAGAGTGAGGAGCAAGGAGTAAGAGCAAAGTAGAAGTAAAAAAGCAAGAGCACATTCTTTTCTATTTAATTATTTTTCTTCTTTAATTAAAAATCGCTGCGATGAGAGAGGAGAAATCAAACATGTTTGAAATCCCAACTTTGCGATCATCACCACTAGAAAAAAAGAAATCTTGTGATCGACATTGACAAGTCATGAAATAGCTATAATGCCAGTCAAAATTAATATGAGAAAACCTTGGGGGTAGCACACTCATATTGTTATTGGTCATTCAAAATCAATAAAATGATAGAAAAAGTGTTTAGAAAGCAAGGGTGTAATAATACAAAAATTGAATATAATAACAACAATTGTTGAAAAAAACTGAACAAAAAACTTCAGTTTATTTGATTTAGCATTGTTTTTTTACGCTAATACGTTCTTAAACATAATATAATAAGAAATAATTAGTTATTCAAACATTAGATTTCGTCGTCTGATTCGTTAGATATGCTTGGTTGAACATCTGGTTGATAATCGAAAATGAGAATTAATTAAGTCGAGCATATCAGCAAGATACTTTCTTACTTGCGATATTAGTATTTTTTCTCAAAAACGGCTCCTACGATTTTTATAAAAGATATCAGTTCATTAATGAAGGGAAAGGGTACCTTTTGATAATTTTTTTTTTTGGAAAAAAAATTGTTAGTTTTGGTACCTCTAGTACAACCATTTTTTGGTTCTCGATTTTCTGGCAAACGGTTGGTTTGATTTTTGTGAAATTTCTTACGCAGAAGCTCCTAGAAATTTTAAACATCTAAGCCAAAATGTTTGAAAAAAATTTTTTTGGAAATTAATTTTTTTTTTGAAAACTCAAAATTTCGAAAACGACTCAATAGATTTTTTCGAAACTTCGTATTTGCTAGTTTTTTAACACTATCTTGAATAGTTAAAAAAATGATTTTCCTAAAATAAAAAAAGGGTACCTCCCAAACAAATTTTAAGAATCCGTTAAGAAAAAAATTTATTTTTCAAAAACGGGTGCAAGAATTTTTATATATTATATAAGTATATATATTATATTAGTACAGCCCACTTTTAATTATCAAAATATTTTTTTTGCGTACTTATTAACAGTACTTCCCATAGAACCACTTTTCATGTTTCGACTTTCTCAATATTGGATGAACCGATTAAAATAATTTTTATAAACATTTTTTTTATACAAATGCTCCCTAACATTGTTAATAAAGCTGCATACTCAAATTTTCAAAAAAAAAGTTTTTTTCGATTTTTAAAAAACAAATAAATTTTTTTTTTGAAAAATCGATTTTTCAAAAACCAGTCACAGATTTTTTTTTCATTTGAATTTTATATGTATGTGGGGTGGTGCAAATCGGAAGAGCATTCTTCGGCGTCCATACTAACTGACAAGAACATACACAATTCACGTACAAACACACTTTCATTTTCTTGATTCTTCCATACCATTTTGATCATGTACAAGGAGGGAGTAAGTTTAGTTTAGTGTTGAGTACCGCCAAGTACAGTCCGTTCGTCATAACGCCACTTAATAAATCTATGCTGTCTATCTACTTAAATTAAACAAAATAAAGACAATTTGAGCCATTATATTTAAAAGAATTACAACTGTTTTTTTTTTATTGAGAAGATCGTGACGTGGATTGAAGTTAAAGATCCTACATGTATATTAATAATATCTTCAAAATAGCGTTTCAATTTTTTTTTCTAAAAATGTTTTCAAAATTTTATACAGAAATAATTAATTTATTAAAAAACTGCTCACACGATTTTTGAATTTTTTTTTTTTGATATATTCCTATTTATCCATTAATTCAAATTGCATCTTTGTTTTCCCTTAAACTATAACGACTAAGCAGTATAAAAACATTTAATTATGTCTATTATCAATATATTTCTATCATATTATTATTCGCTTTTCATGAATGTTTGCGTTGTCGCTGAATACTAAACACAATTTAGGCCCTCATACATTTATTTATACATATGTGTCTTTAAAAATCACATGAATCTTATGCATGCACAATATTGTAATGGCACCTAAATTGTAAATTTGTATGCATATAGCTACCTACTCACCTACCTTCGACATTTTTATTATTGTATGTACATGTTTAGATACTTAGGTTCCGTCTATATATGTATGTAGATAAATTTTACTCTCCTAACTTAAATTATTAAAATCCATAACTTAGATTTAAATATACATTTGTTGGTAGGTACCTTTGTAACTATTTCTTGAATCATCCATTCGACAATTCATTATATGTACTAAGAATCAAGGTAATCTAGCCTTCATAGGGTTTAGACCTGCATACGATAACTACACCTAACTAACCAAACGTCAATAGTTAGCTACATTAAAGTTGTTAGCTACAAGAGCAAGTTCGTGCGATCCAGTCGTGCATTTTATTTTTTTATTTTCGACTTTCTCATAAATGGCTCGACGGATTTCGATCAACATTTTTATGTAGGATTCCCTTCAAATTCTAAGCAAAACCGCATACCAAACTTTTTGAAAAATATTTTTTGGGATTTTTGAAAAAAAAAAATATTTTAAATATTTCGAAAACGGATGACGATTATTTTTTACGAAATTTTATTTTGAAGCTTATATTATTAATTACATAAAATTGCCATACCAAATTTTATTCAGAAAAAATTAAAGACATTTTGTATACAGAAATTTTTTTAAAAAACCGACTTTAAAAATATAATCAAAAAAAAAATCGGACTCGATATTTTAATCAAGATGGAAATCTATCTGTCTGTTTGTTTGCAGATCGATCTACAACCTAAACGGCTGAAGCCATTTTCTTCAAACTTGGTACTTAGGCGTTTTAGGTGATTGTCTCAAATAGATTTTTGAATCATTTTGTATGACCAAAAATAACGGTACTTGCAATATAATTTTTTATACCATTTTAATTATCTCGGAAACCGCTATAACGATTTTGATAAAGGTATTTTGTGTATTTTGTTTAAATATTTTGTTTTTTGATTTTCGATAATACTGCATACCAAAATTACTATAACATGGTAGCGTCTTTCGTTTCATGACCAATCTCCCTTGTGTAGAATTGAACGATTCGACATGTTTTAAAAAGTTGTTCCAACAAGATGGCGTTAACAATTAATGATGTGCTCATTCAAATCAAATTATCGATTATAATCTATTCTTGCATTATCTCGAGGCATCTCGATATATCATCTGAAATAATTCGAATGATTTCCATTCATCTTTCAGGATTTTCATTCGAATTATGTCTCATCTTTCATATACTCGTATATATGTAGGTCTTCTCATTATCATATGATCTTGTGCTCACTTTATGAACTTCATTCATTAGTTTCTACTTCGCTACTTGTACTGAGTTCTAGACGTCTCAAATCCGACTCTTATTTGCTTACTTTGGGATATCCCAGACACAGATGAGTAACTTATATTTGCTTCGGGAAAGAAACATCAAAACACATAGTATCATTTCCTTTCAGAAATATTTTTTGTTTGATGAGTTTTGAGAAAACTAAATTGATATCCGATTGATTTTTAATTTTTAATTCCGCTGCGCGACAGGAAGAAATTTAATATAACTACCTATCAAAAAATCCCTGATATCCTTTTATATCAACTACAAGGACTAAAATAACACCTTTAGATATTTTCTTCATAAAAAACTATATACTAAGTGATATGCAACATTCGTTGGCGTTTTTGTATTTATATTCAACTAAGCGATTTTTGATTACTTTTCCGCCGGAAATTATCATACATCCTTCAGGTTGAATAATTTTCATGGATCTGTCTCACTATGTGTATCTCGCTGGTGTCTCAGTCTCTCTCTTCTCAATGGCATGTGATGGCAAATAAATTCTCTTCCGTTTGTCGCATCATAAATTTTCCATTCAAATTTTGTTGAATGGTTCCGCGACGACCGACGACGACGCACGGTGTAACATCGGTGATACGAGGTGTTTCCTTCGAAATACAAAAAGAAACTTTGATGACAGCTGTGTAATGTGTATATTGAAGTTCTAAAGGTATCTCATGTTTAAAGACTTAAAGATTTAATTATATTAAATTTGATTGTGTGGGGAAATCCTTTAGACATGATGATCCATTAACCTCTGAATTCTGTTACTAATTTTCGGGTAATTATTTGCCTTATCTTCATCATTGCAAGGATATCCAATAACATCAAGGATGCATTGGGGGGTAAATACAATGAGGAAGAAATTTCAGGCTAGACAAAGTGAAAGATAACTATCAGCACTCGGGAATCACACACAACCAGCAACAACACAATAATAACAATGAACAATGCTCCGAACTAAAGGCTGTGTCTCCTTGTCTATAGGGATTCTCCATTTATCCACCGAATTTCCTGTTAGAAGGATAAATTAAATGGAGAGTTACGAATTTACAACTCGGATGCCGTTCATTTGTTTTGTTCGGAAGTGATGCAACAGCCAGACCAAGACTCATGAGTCGATGAGCCAAACTAAGTTAAGCAGGATTTTCTCGTTCGTCGTATAATGGAGTCTTTTAGTCCTTTTGGATTTGAAATGGTGAGAGGAAGGCGAATGAAGCCTATATCGTAGTTTGGTACGTACAGAGCAATGATGGCGATGATTTAGCTAACCAAATGCAGTCGGACTTTGTTGGTGTTGTTATTAGTGATATCAGATTAGATAACTTTACTGGATTATGGAAATGCCAGTTTCGAGGTGTTGGAGTTATAAATTTTTGGGAAATGATTTACAGGAATTAGAAAAGGATTTTAATGTATTGTCGAATCAATAAAGAAAAATTATTTCGAGAACTATTTTTGGACTCAGTATGGGGCAAGATTATTGGTCCTTATTTTTTTATATGGGAAGAGTCAATCATTGGTGATATTACCGAATTATTGACGAGTTGTTGCTACCGCAACAGGAGGTGTGAATAAATGAGTTTGCCAGGCGGCTGTCTTACTGATCCAGAAAGCCTTACTTTAGTTTAGAAAAAAATAGGTAATATCAACATCTGTTATCCCAACCTACTAAAGCGAGCCAAGCTGTTAACTAATTCCTACATTCTGTATCCAAAAAACCTAAAACTGGTCATAAAAATGGTGCATTAATTCAACACTCAACTCTGTTCGAAAACAATCTAAAATGTCAATCCTCAAAATTATAAAGCTGAATCCGTTTTTAGTATAGTCGGGTTGTCAAAAAAAAGGACTGAAATAGAAAAAATTAATTGGTTCAATTTTCTCTTGTAGGTTGGTTGGGCGGGGTCATTAGAAGTCTAAATTTTGGTTTTCGGGAATACTGGAACTGGAGCTTCAGCCACCATTTTAAATTTAATGAACATTTTATTTTGGATAATACGAGTAACTTCGCCATTTTTTATTTCTCACAAAAATAATTAAGGTAAGATTTGTAGGAAATTTAATTTTCTTTTTCAAAAAAGCTACCGTTCGCGAAATTTTAATGATAAACTTTTTTTGGGGGATTTGACCCCCGTCCCTTCAATTTTTCAATTCAATTATCTTTCTAGTATCATTAATATTATATAAGGTTGGTTTTAGATTTATTTAAATTAGATATATTTTAATTCGTTAAAAACATAGTCCAAAGAAAAACCACTTTTAACACCTAAACAAAATAAAAAGCGACTAGAGTAGGCCGATCAACGTAAAACCTGGACTTTAAGTCAATGGCAGTCCGTTGTTTGGAGTGATGAATATAGGTTTGAGGTTTGTATGGGCGATAAAGAAAACGAGCATCTCTAATGATATAGGGATGCATGTCGGAGCGTGGTTTGGGCAATTTACATTTTGTAAATGGAAAAGTCAATGCTACAAAGTACAGAGATGTTCTGAAAAATGAAAACGAGCTAGTGATGGAGACTATATTTTTTTACAACAGCATGGTGCTGCTTGCCATACAGCAAGGTCTACAATTGCATTGTTATCTGCTGAAGCAATTCATTTACTGAAATGGCCTACCAGCAGCCCTGACCTTTCACCAATTGAAACTATCTGGCATAAAATGAAGCACAAACTGCGAAAAGAACCATGCCGAACTCTTCAAGACCTAAAAGCTAAGATCATAAATATTTGGAAATCTTTTGGTACCGAAGATTATCAAAAATTAGTTTGGGTAGTATAAAGGTTTTGGGTTGAAAAAATTATATAATTGGAGGTTATTTACACTTTTATTTGATCGTAGAACATTATATAAAGAGGTTGTTCACAAAAAATGTTCGCAATGTAAAGGTTTATTGACTCTCTTATGAATAATTCAAGGGGATTACGAAAAATTTGTTAAATCGAGCAATTCGTTATGCTGTTATACGTTGCACTGTAAAATAAAGCAAATAATTCGGGCACAAGCAACTATCTAAGCATATATAATATTAATGATACTAGAAAGATAACTGCATTGAAAAATTTAAGGGAGGGGGGTTCAAATAACCCAAAAAGAGTTTATCATTAAAATTTCGCGAACGGTAGCTTTTTTGAAAAAGAAAATATTAAGATTAAAGTTGTTGGAAATTAAATTTCCTACAAGTCTTACCTTAATTATTTTTGTGAAAAACCAAAAATTGGGGAAGTTATTGACCAACATAAAATTTTCATTAAATTATAAATGGCGGCTGAAGCTCTATCGTGATTTTCCTGCAAACCGAAACATAGACTTAGAAAGAAAATTGTACGGATTAATTTTTTCCATTTCAAATGCTTTGACAGGACACACAGGCCCCTCACTAATGTTTCAATAAAGAAGAAGCTCACTAGATGATTACAATTTTTGATAATAAAAATTGGAAGCATACCCTGCACCATTCACTGATTCACCAATTGCAGAAAAAAGAAGGAATATGGAAAACAAGTGATTTATATTTGACAGGCTTACAGTTCACATTCAGTTAGTGTAAATATTAAATTACGATGAAGAAGTGAAAAGCGAAACTTTTAGACTTATTGTAATTCTTCTTGTCAATTACCATGGAACGCAGTTTATTGTCAGTTACCATTCAATCCAGATTGCATTATTAACGTACATCCCTGTATCATCAAAATTGGATCTTTTTAATCATTAGAAGTGGATATAGCCTTCGTCTAGAATTATATTTCTATTCCAAACCTACCCCATTGTTCTCACTTATATCGCTAAGGTAATTTTCCTTTAGAATTGCGTTGAGTTGAAATCAGATTTCTAATTCCTTCCAAAAAGCTAAAATGGCTTACCGAAGCCCTATCGAAGCTGAACTCTTAGTTAGGGAGTCTACTGCTTTCAACTTAGCTTTGCGTTTATATGAAATATTGTGTTATTTATTTTCGTAACAAAATGAAATTGTAAGATACCTAAATATTTTAATAAATAAAAATAGGAGCCACTTTTATTTAAGAATTGAATTTATGTCAAGAGGCAAGCTTTATAGGTTTTTCTTGTGAAATTATATACATGGTTAGTGGCAACTTATGGATTCGTGAAAAAAATTCGAACTCGACGCTTTGATCAAACTTGATATTACGATGATAGAGGAGGCGAAAAAAATGGGTCCCGCAATTCCGTCTGTCTGTCCTTGATCTACAGCCTAAGCGGTTGGATGGATATGGTTCAAACTTAGTACGTAGACACAGGTTTTTTTTTTCATTTTTTTTTTTAAGATGAAAAATAACGGTATTTACCTGCCATACATTTTTTTTAGCCGACAAGGTAAATCTTATTTTTCTCCAAAACGTTTCGAACGATTTTTAAAGAAAAAATCAATGCATTATTTAAGGGAAAACGTACATTTCGGTATTTTTTTTTGAAAAAAAAATAAATTTTTGGTACCTCTAGTCTAGTAGAACCATTTTCTTGGTTCTCGATTTTCTGGAAAACGGTTCATTTGATTTCTTTTTCAATTTGTTTTATGCAAAAGCCCCTAGAAAGTTTAAACACTGATATAAACCAAAATTTTTTAAACAATTTTTTCTTTGAAAATTCAAAATTTTGAAAACGAGTCAAACTATTTTTTCAAAACTTTGTATTTCATAGTTTTATTGGCATTATCTTGAATAGTTAAAAAATACTACATTCCTAAAATTAAAAACAACGGTGCCTACAATACAAATGTATGTTAAAATAACCGTTAAGGAACAAATTATTTCTCAAAAATGGCTCCAAGAATTTTTACAAAAAATGCAGATATACAAATATTTTCTTTTATTACTTATTAACGGTACTTCCCATAGAACCACTTTTCATATTTTCGACTTTCTCACTATTGGTTGAATAGAATAAATTTTTTTTTATGAAAATGCTCTCTAAAGTGTTAATAAAAGTGAACACTCAAATTTTCAGAAAAAAAAACATTTTTTGATGTTTGAAAAATAAATAAATTTTTTTATTGAAAAATCGATTTTTCAGAAACCAGTTAATGAATTTTTGTTTTGGTGGAAGTGTGTCATTTCGTTGATTTTAGCTTCAATTTGGTCAAAAGTTTCCAAAAAAAACAGATGGAAAGAAGTTCACCGGGTCAGCTAGTAATTAATGCTGAATGCAGAGAATCACCGATGATGTCGCCCTCAAGTCAATAGTTGAATTGTGTTTTATCATAAGGCACACAAGGAGTAATGAAGAACGTTTTGAATCTTTATTCAAATTATACGAACATTGTTATATCCCAGGAGATGAGTTGAACTTGTATGTGAATGACATTATAGTGTCCCTTGCCCCTTTTGAATTTTAGTATCAACATAATATGATATATTGATTAATATTGAAATAACTTTTCAAAACTCACCCACGAATCGCACATTAAAACAAAACTGTTCATCATGTAGACATTAAAACAAAACTGTTCATCATGTAGGCATACAGGCTCCCATTCATGAAAATCAGGAAAATCCGTTTGTTCCCAACACTTAATATGATATTAATCTGTGTAGTCCCAGCTGTGCCTTAAGATATGTCTTTAAACAAGAAGCACGTTCCCTTCATAAACATTTGGCAAGTAGCGCAATTTATAATCACGCTTCAATTCCAGATGCACCAACAGCATTCAGCGAGCAGACTACAAATTTCAAGAATTCCTTTCATCCAAAAATAGTTTTCTTTAAATCAAAAAAAAAAAAAAACAGACAAAAGTTGCAAAGTTTTCAACAGTTTCGCACATCAAATTCGCGAGAATCCAATGTTGCAATCTGTTCCGATCCGAAACAGCCGCCCCCACTTTAGCTTTACAATACAACTCATGTACCGTTGCAATGCTATTGCATTGAACCTTTACTGCTAGAACATCTTCAGAAGACAGATATAAAGCCGATGAATTATGGCAAAACTTTTACACAGATTGCCTTTCAGGGAATTTATGTGAATGTGTGTGTTAGCCCTTGCTATAGGCCTATGCTTTATCGTTCGGCACAATAAAATTATCCTTTTGCAAGTGCACTTCATACCAATACCAAACAGTTCCAGCAACAAAGGCTACAACAATGTGGCTAAATGAAAAAATAAAAGTTTCGTTTAAGCCAATTAGCGCGAGTTTTTGAATTTCTCGCTAAAAAAAAAAGTGCAAACGAGGCTAAAAGAGGAAATAAAATAAACAAGGACATCAGTGGCATTTCCTGAGAACCGGAATCAAAAGTGAATTCAAAAAGTTGCAAATGGTCCTTGAATCTTGAGTTGAGTGCGCGCTCACTATGAAGTCACTGAATGGAGGAGTGGGTAATTGACTCCGTGTCGGAGTCGGTGTGTTGGACAAACTGAATAAGAGTCCTTCTCACTGCACAAGTAGTTTGTTGTTTTTTTATTTTATTGTTGATGATAACCTTAATTAAGTCACAAAGCAAAAAAAAAATTGCAAAAGCAACAATTAAATTTAATTTTATGATATGAATATGTACCTACCTAAATATACACAAAAAAAAATCAAGGATAAAAAATCCTTCAGACGAAATGTTGACCATTTGACTGTTTGATTTATTCAGTGCACATTTCTCGACGAGTATGATTGTATGTGACACACTCATACTTTAATGTCGTGCTCGTGATACTGCTGCAGTCGCAATGGAACATGAAAAGCTACTCTGCTACTCATGTCTCTAATGGATGTATCTTCCCACGTTCACGTTCTGGATGGCAACTAGCGAAACAGACAAGGATATAATATGTTCATATGAAATTAAATTTTTCGCTAGCGCATTTTAGTTTAATGAACAAATATACACTCAAAAATATGAGTGCAAATTTAAATACTGAAAATATTTTTTTTTTGTTGTAATATATGTAGGTTGGTATAATATAGATTTGACAACATCGAATGCAAGGATTTGACATTTGGCTGGCCCCAAAAATGTCAATTCTAACATCTGAAGTCGATTTTGAAAATATTTACGAAAAGAAACGTTCAACTAAAAACAATCAATTTTTGAATTGATTCACGAAAACTTGACTTGGTGAGGACTAATGCATATGGTCGCATCCTTGCAGCTATAGACGTGCATTTATTCGAAAGAAGACTTTTGGTCATATTCTGTGACCATTTAAAGCAGTTTTTAAGCCACCTGATATATGTTATGTATGTCCTGTTTCAGAGTAACTTACGGCAAAGAATGTCCTTAATCGAAAAAATATTTATAATGCAAAAGTCCAACTTATTTATAAATTCTAGGCTTTGTATGCCATCATCAAAATAATGGCGCTATATATTCAGCAATATCTAGTTTTACAATCTTTGATACCAAACGATATGAATATCCCATAAAATTCAGCAAGAATCTTAATAATACTTTCGAAGTGAAGCAGGATTTTAAAGGTCTTGAAGAAATCGATCTGTTTTAACTTACTATAAGTTTTCCCAACAATCCTATTCCATTAGCTCTAGTTCTTTTTCTTACTGACACAAGTGGTCCACTCCAAGTTGGTTGAGGTCCTCCTGTGAATTACACCTTAGGTAATGACTTCCTCTACTATTTTGAGGTTCGGTTTACACCACACAATTTTTGAATTTGGTCGTAAAATAAGAGTGTGTAATAGCGTTAGAAGTAAGACATTTTTACTTTCTTGGGCTACTTAATTTAATACTCAATAGTATTATAATAATCCGAAAAATCAGGTAGTCAGTGTACAGCATTTGTCTTTTTCAAGTAAAACTATCTATTTTTTTATCCCCGGCTTTAATTGTTTAGTTTCCAAAGGTCAATTTTTTTCTAAACTAAATTCGACAGTGAAATTCATTGCCTCTGCCTCGAAACATTAGAAAAATAAATAGCACTTTAAAGATTTATCAAAAACTCAAACCTTATTACCAAAACAATTAATTAAATTTGAAATTTTGCTTTAATTTCTAACTATTTATCTTAATTAATTTTTTTTAACGCAACATTGATAAAGTAGCTTTAAACACATCTTGCATTCAACCTTAACTACGTTATTAGATATTGAATCTTACTGTATAAGTTTTGAAACTGAACAAATATTAAAAAAAAAAAAAAAAACTAAATAAAATGCACAACTGGATCGCTCGTCCTTGATCTTATGTTCCATCACATTTTATGTACAAAATTCTTATTAGAAACGGTTGAATATATTTTTAAAGTCGTTTTTTGCTTAATTATTTAAATACAAAATTTCTTTAATTTTTTTCTAAAACTAAATTGCTGTGACAATTTTAAGAATCTAATAATATTAACTTTAAAAAAAATCATCCACCCGTTTTTGAAATCTTGAATTTTCAAAACAAAAACTTTTTTTTGATAATCACAAATCCAAAAAAAAAATATTATATATATTATAGATATTATTTAAAATTCAAAGGACCTCCTACATAATACAAAGAGCCGCTTGTGAGAAGGTCAAAAACCAACATAAAATAGTTGTATGGCAGGTACCTTTAATAACAAAATATCTAAAAACATGTCATCAAAATGTAGACTATACCCAAAGTTGTGCACACACTTTTTACTTGCGATTATAGGTAGATACTTTTTTTTTTTTTTAATTCATTTTTATTTAATATTAACTTATAACTATCTTAAAGCTAGACAAAAATGTTTAAAACTAGCCTACTTATCAATAACATAACTAATTTACTGGCCCTTTACGGGCACTCTAAACTATACAATAACTCTTAGAACTAATGTCTTTCGACCTAAAAACTATTTTAATTAAATCTAATTATTTTATTTTTTTTAACCAAGAAAACTTATTGCCAAAAAACTCGGTATCTAGGTAGGTAGATACTATAAGGCAAGTTATGCACTCGTAAAAAAAATATTTTTTTCTAAAAATCAAACATCACATTACGATCATGGAAAACACCAAAAAAGTGGGTCCCCAAATTTAATCTGCAGCCTAAACGGTTGGATCGATTTTCTTCAAACATGGTACATTATTGTTTTGCCGGTAATATGCCCACATGTTTTTTACATTTTATTTTTAAGATGGCAAATAGCAAATAGCAGTAGCTCCTATATATTTATAAGAATCAGTGCATTAATGAAGGGAAAGGATTTTTTTTTTTGAAAATAATGGTTATTTTTTGTACCTCTAGTAGAACTATTTTTTTTTTTTTTTGTTTTCGAATTTCTGGGAAACGGTTAATTTGATTATTTTTGAAATTTGCGCAGAAGCTCGTAGAAAACTTGAACACTATTATGAGCCAAAATTAAAAAAAAATTTTTTTCAAAACCCAAAACTACTGAATGGACTTTCCGAAACTTCGTATTTGGTAGTTTTTTTGACATTATCTTGAATACGTAGAAAAAACTATTTTACCAAAATAAAAAACAACGGTACCTCCCATACAAATGTTAAAAACTCGTTAAGAAAAAAATCCATTTCTCGAAAACGACTTCAAGAATTTTTATAAATAAAATGCACGACTGGATCGCACGTACTTGCTCCTATGTTAGATCACATTATGTGCAAAAGATATTTAATAGAAACGGTTAAATGTATTTTCAAAGTCGTTTTTCACTTTATTATGTATATATAAAAGTACTTAATTTTTTTCTAAAAATTTTTAAATATTTAATAACATAAACTTAAAAACAAAATTTCAGAAAAATTCGTCAACCCGTTTTCGAAATATTGAATTTTCAAAAAAAAAAAAAACATTTTTTTTTTAAATCCAAAAAGACTATTTTTCGAAAATTTTGAAATGCAGTATTATTTAGAATTCGATAGACATCCTGCATAAAAATTTTGATCGAAATTCGTTGACCCCTGTATGAGAAAGTCGAAAATCAATAAAATGGTTGTATGACAGGTACCGTTAATAGCAAAATATTTTAAGAAAATTTTTAGCCGAAATGTAGACCATACCCAAAGTAATACACACAAAGATTTTTATTAAAATCGTGCGAGCCATTTTTGAGATAATGAAGCTCGTAGAAAAATTTGTGCGGCAAGTACCGTTATGTTTAGGGCTAAAACTTAAAAAATCTATTTTTGACAATCACCTAAAACGCCTTAGCAGCAAGTTTGAACAAAATCGGTTCAGCTGCTTAGGCTGTAGATCGTACTACAGACAGACAGACAGACATACTCAATTTCCGGACCCACATTTTTGGTGTTCTCTATCATCGTAATGTCAACTTTGATTAAAATCTCGAGTTCGATGTTTTTTTCCAAATGCAAAACTTGCCATATAATACCTATATCGCAAGTAAAAATGTGTGTGTTCTTCAATTAGAACAGTCCACTTTCAAGTATAAAAATATCTTTTGCGTACTTATTAACGGTACTTCACTACACCACTTTTCAAATTTTCGAATTTATGAACATTGGATAAACCGATTAAATAATTTTTTTATGCAAAGGTCGCTAAAATTTTTAATAAAACTGCCTACACAAATTTTCAAGGTTTTTAAAAAATAAATAATTTTTTCTTTTTTTTTTTAAATCGATTTTTCAAAAACCAGTCACTGATTTTTTTTTGAAATTTGAATTTTGTATGTAACTTAATAATGACTTCAAAATGGCGTAATACATACAATGTAGGCAATGTAGACATATGTATCTTTAAAAATCTCAAGAATCGTATGTATGTATATTGCATACTTACCAACCTTCATCCTTCATTTTTATTATCATAATAACATATCAACATACCTATGTTCCATCCATGTACATAATTAGAATCCATAACATAGATTTAAATATAAATTTGTTGGTACATATGTAACTATTCCTTGAATCTTTCATTCGACAATTCATTATACTAAGAATCAAGGTTCATCTATCAATCCTGAATGTGCTTGAAACAATTGAACAAAGAAAATTATAGATTGGCTATTAATTTGTTCTGGGACAATAAAATTCGTGCCGTTAACTCCAGCGACCCAAGTATGTTCCCAAAAATTAATAAGATTTTTAGAAGAAATGATCAAAACGATCTTCCGTGTCTTAAGCTCCAGAGGACGACAGAGAACAGAGACGTACTTCTGACAGCAGGCATAGACCCAGAGGATGCCGTATTGGACGATGACCTCTATATAATCGAAGATCCGCAGAAGAGAGTGGAGGCTGTGGGGGCTGCTTTCCAGCAAGTGTACAAGGTGAATGCTAGCATTCGCCCGAATCATGACCTGGAGAACAGAGCTCTGCTTCATCACTTATGGCTCCGGAACGATATAACCGAATGGCGATCTGAGAACCTTGGTTTTACCAGGTTTAATGATGAAGATTTGGCAAACGCCATAATCGCCGACCGAAATGGGCCCAACCCCCGGTTAATTTCGAAGAATGAGCTCCAGCTCATCTTCGATTCATTAAAGAAAAAGAAGTCAGCAGGAGTCGATGGTATATCCAACGTTGTACTACGACATTTGCCTCAAGAAGCAGTTGACATTTATACCACACTGTTTAACAACGCGCTGAATAATGCATATTATCCAGTGCGATGGAAGACAGCTGTGGTGCACCCTCTCACAAAAAAGGGAAAGGACAACTCCAATCCGGCGAATCTCCGGTCGATAAGTCTTCTTCCAAGTATCAGCAAAGTATTTGAAAAGGTTATTAATAGAGCCCTGTTCAAATGGGCGGAGGACAAAAATATCATCCCGGATAATCAGTTCGGTTTTAAGGCGGGACATGACACAATTCATGCCGCGTCTAAACTAGTTTCTGATATCCAATGGAACAAAACTAAAAAGCAGTGTACGGGTGCCTGTCTGGTTGATTTGGAGAAGGCCTTCGACACCGTATGGTTAGAAGGTCTCTATCTAAAGCTAACCAGACTAGGTATAAGTAAACCTCTATTGTATATGCTTTATGACATGCTAAATGATAGAAAGTTTGTTGTCAAGAGTGGCAATGTAACTTCTACCGCAATTTTTAATATTAATAATGGTCTTCAGCAGGGAACGGTTAACTCGCCGATTCTATTCAGCATTTACACCAGCGATCTGATAGGTAGTCTAACTCAGGCAATTGCGTACGCCGACGATCTAATTGCGTACAGAACAGCTAATACAGTTGAGGTCATCAAAAGTCTCTTGCAGATTGACTTCGACAAGATTCAGCGATATTGTGATGACTGGAAGTTGAAAATCAACTTCCAGAAATAAGAAACTATTTTGTTTAGGACTCCGTTGTCTAGCGCCTCAGGGGATACGAGAAAGAACTGGCGCAAGCTGGTGATCGTAGGGCCACATGGACATCCAATGGCGAGTAAAAGTGTAGTAAAGTACCTTGGCATCTGGTTAGATCAGTACCTGTATTTCGACAGACATATAGGTGCTGCTTTGGCCAGGGCTAGGGGAGCCTTTGCCTTGACAAAACGACTGTTTTATAGCAGCCGTCTTGACAGCAGGGTGAAGGTGATTTGCTACATGGCCCTCATCGGGCCGATGATTGCCTACGGATGCCCGGTGTGGTTCAACGTTGCCCCATCTCAAATGGAAAAGATTCGGGTGTTTGAGAGGCAATGTCTTAGACGTTGCCTTGGAATACACAGAACACCAGAGTCGGAGTACACAAGATATTATTCCAACCAGGTTCTATACAACGCAGCCAACATAAACAGAATAGATTATTTTTTGTTTAAGCTGATTCGGGGTCATACTGCAAGAGCGATGTCCTCAACCAACAGCTTAATTTTTGGGGCTTACTACCCCAATAATGAATATTTTGAGAGTGCGCGGTTAAGTGGCTACATCCCTCCCGAGGCATTCCTCTTTTTAGACAGTCGAGGGCTGATACAGGATGGAATGGCGGTTCCGCTCATCTACCACGTCAGCCGGAAAACTGTAGATAGGCGACTCCTGTATGGTCGAGACGTCATCGCTCAAGGTGGAGAAGAGCGCCTTCGGTTCAGCA
The DNA here is from genome assembly GCA_910595825.1 of Philhelius pedissequus. Taxonomy (NCBI): domain Eukaryota; kingdom Metazoa; phylum Arthropoda; class Insecta; order Diptera; family Syrphidae; genus Philhelius; species Philhelius pedissequus. The sequence goes on from OU343162.1 coordinate 62,937,011, forward strand.
GGACTGTGTCCGATCGGGATCGGAGGGATAGGGCGAAACAGGAGAACCAGTTCTGGTGGCTCTCTGAACAGCATCATAATATTTAAAGTCGATGAAGATGGTATATCTTGGCCGACTTACATAGATTTAGGGCAATTAGGTATAGGGAACAGTCGGGGTGGCACCAAAAAAAAAAATTAAAAATATGTATGTTTGCGGGGGCATTTGTGCATGCAGCTGCGTGCCTGTGTATGTATGTACATACGAATATGTATGTACTTGGCTGTTTGGGTGGCATGTCTCTGTGTGTCTGCATGCGTATACAAAATATACAAAAAAAAATTAAAAAAACGAAAAAAATGCTGCTGTGGCTGTTCTAGTTTTTAAGTAGTTTTAAGTGGTTTTGGGTATTTTTAGGTATCTTAAGTAGTTTAAGTTAGTTTTAGTTAGTATATAAGTTAATTGTATCTAGTTTTAATTATTTTTAGTCTAGATTTAGGTAGTTTGTAAGTAAAAAATTAAAAATGATACGAGACCAAGTTTTAAAAAAAAAAGTTTTCTTGGTAAAACAAAAATAAAATAAAATAAAATAATTAGAATTAATTAAAATAGATTTAAGGTCGAAAGATATTAGTATTAAGAGATATAGTTTAGTTTAGAGTGCCCGTAAAGGGCCAGTAAATTAGTTGTAAGTTATTGATAATTAGGCTAGTTTTAAATATTTTTGTCTAGCTTTAAAATAGTTATAAGTTAATATTAAATAAAAATGAATTTAAAAAAAAAAAAAAAAAAACAATGTGCTTGAAACCTGCATAGAATAACTAGACTATACCAACCTACTCATCAATGTTTAGCGATATTAAAGTTGTTAGCTACAAGAGCAAGGTCGCACCATCCAGTCGCGCATTTTATTTTATTTGGAAATATCTATGCCGAAAAAGTATCCATTTGAAAAACTTAAAGCATTATTCAATATTAAATTAATTTTTTTGAATATTCAATTTTTGACAATTAGAAGTTACTGGTAGCAAATGTTTCTAGGTGGGCCTCGGCAACCAACTAAAAGTTTGTGACCCAAAAACAAAACAGACATTTTTATTTTCTAATAAAAAAATATATTGAAACCACTTCTGATTTTATTTTATTGAAAATCGATTTTCAGAAAAAAAACTAATTTTTAAGGAAGCATTAATGCGTGATATTTATAAGGATATCACACGTTTTCGAGCTTTTGGGGTCAATTAAATTACTTCCAAAACATATTATAGTTTAATAGTCTGTAAGTCACATTCTAGTGACCCGTCCAACATCATCCTTTGTTTACAGTCCTGTGGAAAAGGGATATTCAAAGGCATACAAAACATGTACAAAACTTTTATGTAAAATTAGGACATGAAATTTAAATTTAAAAGATTATTCAAATTTCTACCTTAGCTCTTTATTAATTTTTAATTGTGTGGTGGATTTTTGAATGAAAACCTGTCAATTGATTATCCTTCATAAACAGGATCAACGACAGCTCTTACCTTGAGTACAAAAGCTTCGATGAATATTCATCCATTTTGCTAAAGTTAATTTTGTGTGAGTGTGGCGTGTGTCTACGTAACTTGTCCAAGTATACGTCGGTACCAGTGCGAACAGATATTGTATTGGCAAAAATGAAACTGATTAGACACACGTTGGATTGGGTGACCACCCTGTTAATCTCGGAAGCTGGCATAATCCATCCCTCATCTCTCATCGCTTGATACATCATTCTCTTTCGAGATACACATTATAATGGGATACAAATCTTTGCCATAACAATCCTTACAACTACCAATTCCAATAACCGAGGACGAGCGGACGACGAAGATAAACAATAGCGAGCGGTCCTGCAGAATAGAAGTTTACTGATACTTCTGCGGGTATTGAATTTTTCTCGAGCTTGGGTGCAGCAAAACTTTTCCTTTTTCATCATCCTGTGAAATAGAATCCTGTATACCTTTTTTGTTGCTACTACATAAAGCTGTCAATTATTTCATTACAAACTATGAGGAGAGTAAAACGCTAGCAACCTGCCTGCCGTTTGGGCTCAAAATTAAACAATAGCCTACCCAACTGTGGCTAACTTTATTATGGATGATTGATACCTCATTGCACCGGCGCGCAAGGATCTCCCTGCGGACCATTAGGATGCTGTGGGTGTGGTAATTATGTGATTATTGGCAATAGCAGCACTTTTGCAGATTATCTTCACACTAAAGGAAATTAAATTTTATGATTTTACTCGTACTAAAATGAATTCCACATACTGTACATTTCGTAGGACAACGCCGACTAAACACATTGAATTTATACTTTTTCTGTTGGAAAGTCGTATTTGGGTTTAGTTTCTTGCATTCAAATGATGAGATACGAGGGCGTAAGGGTGGGAAATTGCATTAGGAAATTTACCGGAAATTAAAACTTCGAATGTAAATCGTGGTGCAAAGTTTTCACTTTATTATTTTTGGCATTAACAGTGCGGTTCGAGCGGTTGGGTATATTTCTGTATTTTTATATATTTTTCAAGTCTTAATAATGAATGTTTTTTTTCCTTTATTTTAAAAATTCTCAACTTATTTATTTTGCGAATTATACTGTACTTTTCTTCTTATTATGAAACACTTTATTTAATAAGTTTCAGCAACTTTACTTCACGAATTATACAATTTGCTTTTCTAACTTTGGAATTTCCCTATGACAATTAAATAATTTTGAATCTTATTCATTAACTCATCATTGCGCGTACATGAGGTTTTGGTTTCTTTATTATTTCTCTAACATCGAAAAGATCTTATTCATTACTATATTTAGCGTTACATAGCAGGACGATAAGCCAAACGTGGGAAGGTTGTATAGAGCCTACATAAAAGTGATTTTTTATCGAAAAGTCATTTGACATAGCGCCCAAATGTCGATTTCCTTTTTTTTAAGGATTGGTAAATGTGTATGTTTGGCATGTTTCCACCAACGACAATGCTGTGTGAAAATTGAAAACCATTCTCTTTTCGATTGTCAACCGAGAAAGAAATCTTTCTGATCAGGGGTAATGTTGCAAAGCTTTCTTATGTGTCACAAAGGGAATACAAGATAACACCATGAATGCGCGTACTTTGTTTTGACTTTAGCGCATTATAATTATGGTAGGTAGAAAAATGTGTATTGTATAAAGATTTTCATAGCGACTACGGCTACATAAGTTCATATGATCTGCATCAATGCATTCATTTAGCTTATATGATGTGTATGATTATGCTATATATCATTCTCCAATTAAATCCGACCTATATGCCAGCTGGTGGAGGTACTTTTCAAACGTTTCATGAAAAGGCTCGTCTTTGGTTTCTATAAATTTTCTCTCCGGTGTGAGAAGAATTAAGACCTTGTCGATGTGTTGTGAACGTTAAATTTCCCTAGGTGATTGTTACAGCTAATACATTGTTGTATTTGGATGGGACACTTAGATGGTGTTGCTGTTTCAATTAAAAATATGAAGGCATTACAGAAAATTTGTATCGTGGCTATAACGTTAAAAATGTACGCGCCGAAAAAGTTTTTGAAACGGAAGTATTATTGTCCGCATGTAATTATTTGAATTTAATTTATTAACATAATTTCTCATTTTTTCAAAGTCGATCTAACCAAGTAATCCGTACTGTAGTATGGATAGTGCTAACTCTATACCAGTATACACAGAGTGGTATACATATACTCATAGCTAGTTGGTGGTGCCGATGTTAAAATAACTTTTGTGCTGGTTTTGGTAGTTGCAGACATTTGGCCAGTTTTTAGAGAAAATTATTAGATGATTGCATGAGAGTTGAATATTAATCAGAGATTTACATGAGGATAAAAACAGAACGTGTTCAGTTAGAAAAAGAGCATTGGTCTTATTTACATCAAATCGGCGCAAAATTTAAAATAGCTAGACGTTGTTTAAAAAAAATGTAACGTGAGCGAATGGGAATTTATTATTGATATTTATTTGAAATTATTAGGTTTAATTTTCTACCAAAAAAAGATGAAATTTATCATGTAAAGAACAAAATGTGAAAAATAAAATAAGCGGGTTTATTAGTTAGAGGCCATTTTGGTCGCATTTTCGTTTTTAAATATTTTGTTATTAACGGTACCTGCCATACAAATATTTTTATGCTATCCGACTTTCTCATAAACGGCTCAACTTATTTCGATTAAAAAATTTCAAATTATAAATAATACTACATTTAAAAAAAATTCAATATTTCGAAAACGGGTAGACGATTTTTTTTGAATTTATATTATTAAATATTTAAACTCATTTAAGCAGTTCTAAAATTAAAAAAAGAACAATTAATGAATGTAGTAATAAATGATACTCAAGTCATTTTACGGCCGGCGTTGGCAATTAATTCGGAAGGAACACAAAGTGAAGACTTCTCGAAATAATCGCCTTTCCTTTTGAATTTTCCGCTCAAGTTCAAAAGGGAATTCTAAAGAAAGGTTTTAAGTCGTGATGACATTCATAAGGGAATTTACCTCTAAAAATTAACTGAACCATATTATCAGTAGGCAACCCATTCGCAAATTTTTCGCTTACAGCTTAATAAAAAATAAACCGGTAATTGGGAATCTTGATTTCTTGATTTGATATTATAAAGAAAAGTCATTATTTCATCGTGCTAATTCTTATCCAAAGGGATATTTCGAACGTTCCGTGGGATTTTTTTTGTTGCCATTGTGTTATCACTGCTAAGGAACATCACACTTTAGCGAATATTGTTAAAGTTCACTTAAAGTTATAAGTCGTTTTTCTAACAACTAATTTTTTTTTAATTCAGCTTATGAAGTTTTTTATTTATAAGAACGACAATATGGGGTTAGGTTAAATGGAGTGGCTGTCAGCGTGGCAGCTGAGACACTAAGAACAGAGTTGGTCCCTTGTGATTCTACATGAATCATGCACAGAGAAAATTTTACCAAATAAAATAGAAGAAAAGTAATAAGATTTTTTCTATGGTTTTCATCCAATAAGAAAGCCTTATTAAAACCATAGAGATAATCTTATCAAAATGTTGATTATCGTTTTATTAATAAGAAATCTTATTAAGCTACAATATGACTTCCTAAAACAATAAGAAAAACTTATTGAAAAGTATGAGCAAATCTCTTTGAAACAATAAGAAGATATTATTGATTACATGCGAAAATCTTTTATATACAATAAGAAGATCTTATTTACTAGTGGCAATCTTTAATATACAATAAGAAGATCTTATTGACGCTTTATTGAAAAGGAGTGAAAATCTCTCAGAAACAATAAAACGAACTTATTCGTTTGAAATAATTAGTATTCGAAGAAATTCAAAATTATATTTTCCAAATTCATTTCTTTCAATGCTTAATAATTTAAAGAAAAGACGAAATATATATATTTTTTAAAACTATTTATTGTTTTTATGTTTTACAAAAATAAAAATTACATGAAATAAAAATGGAACACTTTTTAAGTGGTATGGTAATTCATAATAAACTTAGTAGTTATGTAGGTTTACATAAGTAAATATATTTTTATTAATAAAAATAACGAACACTCACTTATCACCTTAATTACTTTTTTTCCGAACAGATCACGAACTAACCTTATCGTTTCAAAGTTCACAATTAACTACGTTTAACTATACAAATCACCGTTGGGTGCAAACATCAAGCACAAAGAGCTTTGATAGGCACACACCCGCAAAATAATCCTTTTTTCGGTATGTGTACCCAACCTCAAAGCACAATGTTAATGAAAAAACTTATACTAATAAACATGAATTCTTTTTGATTCAAGAAGATTTCCTTATTAGCCTTTTTAGAAAAAAAAATAATTAGATTTTCTTGCTTAAATTGAAAAGTAATAAGGTTTTCCCATTATTTATGTTATTTAATATGTTTTCCCCATAGAAAAAGTAGAAAAAAAACTTTTCAAAACTTCCATAAGATTTTCTTCATAAAATCAATAAGATTTCTCTATGAAAATATCATATTATTCGATGCTTTTAATAAGAAATCTTGTTAAAGTAAGTCAATAAGGGAATCTTATTGATTTTATGTAGTACTTCTTCGCTCTGTGTGAGATAAACTCGCTATTCGTTGAACAATTTGGAGCTCCTAATGACGAGTATGAGACTGTAGATGACTCCACGACGGAGCTTACGTCATGGCAATATTAACTCATGCCATTTTTAAGGCAGTCACTTATGACTTCCAAATTGTACATAGACATATGTATGTTTCCGTGTTTGTATTAAAAATTTACAGAAACGTTCAAACTGTCTATTTAAAAGAGCAAATATATATAAAGGGTGCTTTTTTTAAGAACTTGAGAACTTTAAATAATAATGCAAGATAGTAATATTATTTAAATGATTTTTTTATTATTATAATCTGGTAAATAATTTCAATTCATACGCCCACGTATCCATTGGATTTTTCTTGTTTTTCGGCATAAGCCAATGACTAAACATATTCCCATAAAAAAGTAGTCGAAGGGGTTAAGTCGCACAAACGGGACCACTTCTGGAAATTAAGCTGTCATCAAATTGATTTTGCAATAAATTTATAGTTAAGCGCGCTGTATGGCAAGTTGGACTGTCTTGTTGGAACCAAATATCGTGGGGCTTAGCAGATACATTTTTGGAAACAAAAAATTAGTCACCATTGGTCAATAGCGATCCGCCGATTCACCGTAACGGCGCAGCTCCTTCCACATTCGGAAAGAAATAAATACCGATGATGCCGCCAGAATGTAAGCCGCACCAAACACTCAAGGATTGTCTTCGCTCCATATAAGGCAATTTTGCTTATTGACGAAGCCATTTAACCAGAAATGCGCTACATCACTAAACACAATTCTGCGGTTCATCTATGAAGTTCGATAACAGATTAATTTTTTTTTTGTTTTTTTCAAAGTAAATTTCCACAATTTGGAAACACTGGCTGTTAAGGCGTTAAATGATTCATGATGAATTGCCAAACCTTACTGAACAGAAATGTCAACAGATCTTGCAACTGTCAAACAATCGACAACAACCATCGAAAAATTCAATAATGCCAAAATATTATAATGGAGTTACGAGTAGTATAATATTTTACTTTACTAAAATGCTCAGAATAGTATTTCCAAGTGGAACTGTGCTTGGGCAGTTAATCAAAATGACCTGAGTTCGAATTCCATAAAATCATCTAAGTAATACATAATTGCAATTTCTAAAATTAAATTAAATTCTATACATTGCAGATAAGCAAACAAATAGTTTCCTAAACGCCAAATGTTAATAAAATACACATCCAGATATAATAATATGAAAACAAGCGATCAAACATTTTTTTTTTAACTTTTTGTGTAGCTTGTATAAGGGCTTTAATAATTATTTTATTAGGCCCGTATAATCACTCATAAATACAAGCTATTTGCTTCCATATAGCCTGCAGGTATAGGCCTTTATATGACCCTTCTAACAATGACTTTGGAAACGTAATGATTTGCGTATGACTTGTGACGGATTTTCATATGCAAATAATAGCTTGTATAATGTGTGTCTGCCAAAATCGCTTGCATAAGGCCTTCCAACTACAATCTAAGTTATTAGTTGGGCATGATTTTTTTTGATTTTTTTTTTTTAGGGTCTACACGCGCTCAATGGATTAAACTACCCTTTAAATGTTTCAACACAGCGCGGGCGTGAGGTTAAGGAAGAGAAAGAAGGATAGGAAAGATGCGTGGCGCAATGTTCTGACATGATAGGTGGCTGTTGTCTCCGATTTTATCTCCGGGGATGGCGGATGAACTAATGCGGAGAAATTTCCGTGTCTTATTTATATATGTCCCTTATAATTCGCATTATTTTTTTATACGTTGTCATATTTTATAGGTGTGCTAGTTTTACTCAATCACGTGTTGTTAGTTCTTGGCCTAAACACCATGTAATGAGTAAGTAGCATCTCATTGTAAGACATTTATTTTTTAGAATTGGTTTTTAGTGGAAAAATAAGAGGACATAGACTACGGCAAGGATCGAATTTGTGACCATGAGGTTGACAGGCGAACACACAACTATCGCGCCACGGCCACCCCCATGATTTGTTGTCCTTAAAAGACTGCAATTTTACAAACTAAGATCTCATTGACGTAATTCGAGCTGGTTAGGAGATCACTTCCTACTTAAGTTTAAATTTTTTTTAGAGAATTAACTTTTGATTTTTTAAAAAAAGAAGACGAAAAATATGAGCCAACCTACTGCAATGTTACATATAAGAAGTAGCCATCTCCAATACTTATAAAATTTGGAATGAATTTAAATATAAATCAAATTAATTGAAATCCTGTGAAAGAAATAAGAAAGGCAACAAAATTGTCCTTAAAATAAAGTAATCCCTTCAATTGAACCACAAATAAACAAATCTAGCTATCTTCCCTCCTAAAGCTTAAATCGAATTATCACCTTTTATGCACCTGACAAATTTCCATGGAATAATATCGAGAAAGAAAGTAAAACATGAACCCAAATTCATGATCTCAGTTTACCTAAAAAAAAAAAAAAAAAAAAAAAAAAACAGAAAAGGAAAGGAAAGGAAGAAAGAAAAGAACCCGTCAAAGCCCTCTCAGAAGCAGAAGTAGCTAGCGATACTCCTGCCTTTGCAGACAGATATTATGGTCTGGTATGCGGGACCATCTTTTACCCTCGAGCCATCAGGGCTAGCAAAGAGATTCGCTTCTAAAAATGAACAAATCCAACAGGTAATTGAGTGGAAACGTGATCAAATTTCATTATTTATTGTTGCCCTAATGGAAGGCGCCGGCATCATAGCTGGGAGTTCTCATTGGTTTACCATCATCATCGTTTCGTTGTCATTGAGGACCAAAACGATGCCAATGTCGAACAAAGCTGTATCTTTCGTTTTTACCCTATATACCTATACTACAAGTATCAATGCTCTGATTTTTGAATTGTGATTGAGTTTGCCCTTCTTGTTTTCTATGTTCATGTCATCATTTTTTGTCATCTACCTAAAGAAGGATTGAGGGCTCAGGATTATGGATTTTTTGTATTGTTATTTTAAAAGTATGTACAGTAATAATAATATTGGGGTGTTTTCTGGCAAGTATGAAAGATATTAGAGAGTTTATTTTCCCCCTTGGAGTGCCTTAATTTGTAGATTTACAGACGGCTAAAAAAATTATAATTCCGAATGAGTTTTAAATAGTTGAAAACACGTGCTGAAGTGGAATAATTTGAAGAGTTCTTTTAATGGAGGGATTTATGTTCAAATTTAAGAGTGTAAATGAAGACTACTTTTTAGAGTTCTTTAAAGTTGAATTATATACATTTCTGTAGAAGTTGTTTCAAAATACTGATTTCTATCAACTGATGAATCAAACTGAGATCCTGAGAGGAAACGCCAATTTTGAACTATATCGCTTAAAGCTACTTTGAATCAAAATCGAGCAAAGAAGAGTATTGCTATTAAATTTACTTAAAAATCTCCGTATTGACGCCTGGTAAGTTGCTTTCCACTCGACCTGGAAATCAGCGCGTGATCTATCAATTAGAAATAGATTTATTTGACGTTCAATGTATTTCGCATAAGAAAAACCCAAAAAAGGGTCTGAAAAACATTCATTTTACTAATTAATTTTATATGAACGGGTACCCATATTATGAATTTAATAAAATAAAAATACATGTGAGTTTGTAAATCAAGAAGAATGTATATCAAAACTTTATTTTAATGTGCTTTATTGTGCAAATAAAAAATGCAAACAAGCCCGAATTGTTGTTGTTGTTTTTTTTCAATGAGCTCATGTCGTCATATCATGTGCGTAGTATGGAAAGGCGGCTTAAGAAACTAAATTAAAATAATGGTTAATGAATGTCTATTTTCCCATATTTTATAAATCAAAAGCTCTATTTGTCAAAATGAGGGAGGTGGGCCTTGCGTAAATTTGTTTGTAATATGGATGTAGGTATTTGTATTAATTTAAATGTTATATGCATTTATTGCAGAAAATTGACGAAATCATTTGTGAAATTAATTAATATAATTCGTTTTTTCTAAACACAAATAAAAAATATACCTTATTCAATAAACATAAGCATTTGATATATTCAAGATATAAATAATATAAGAACCCCCATAATTTTGTTGCTAAATTTTGATATGGAATTTTCAATTTTAGTGGCCTTTATTGATATAAAAATTACATACATAAATAATATATTAATAAAAAATAAAATGCCTCAGTTTATCAAAAAATTGTAGGCTTTCAATAAATTATTATACCTACAACCAAAAAACAATTTCGCAAAATTTAAACAGCCTGATGTTAAGGGCTCAGCATGATACTACTTAACAGTTTGCTAATACTAAATCACTTTTCTAATATTTTATTAATTTCTTTTTAACTAGCAACATACTTAATCTATTTTCTTAATAAACACGCCTAAAATAGCACAAGAAAGTAAGCGAACATAACTTTTTGTCGTTTGTAAATGTCAAAGTGGCATATGGACTTAGTACAAGATTAAAAAAATAAAGTAGCCATTTTGTGATTTTAACTTTAGTAAAAATTTTAAGAAAATAGTACAAAACTAAACTGGTTTAAAATTAGCAAAATCCTCTTTTTAGCATAGTATCATACTAAATATGATTTAACATATTACTTACATATTACTAAATTTTTTTTTTAGTTTTAAGCATTTTTAAATTTTTTTTAATAATTGGTATGAACAAATTATTTATTCTCTAAAAAAAAAACGTTCAATTATTCAAAAAGATTCATTTTATAAACAAACATATTTTTTCGTAAGAAATATCGTAATTTTAATAATCATGGCTAAGATCCTGTCTTGTTTTTTCGTAACCGATGATGTTGTTATTGTTTCCCGTTGAAATGTTTTTTTTTGTAAATCATTTTCCATTTAAAAATAGGTAAATCATTATAGTTATCAATTCCGATTTATTTTACCCTTGATTTAGAATCTTTCATGCTTTATTATTCTACTACTGCCAAAATATTTATACCTGTCAAATCGAAAAAAAAAATCGATTTCCAATTGAAAGTTCACGCGCTGACTGCCAGGTGCCGTGACTCCATGCGTCAATAAAGAAATGATTTCCAACAGACATCTCATACAAGTGATGACATAGGGGGCGTTCGGTAGCGCACAGCTTTGCTGTGCAATACGTTTGTCGTTGTTGTAATACGTGTTAAATATCTGTCAATTAACATCTGACGACCATAACAACCAACAAAACATATGATTTCCAAATCGAAGGCAAGCTAGCGCTAAATTAATGGTATACTAAGGTATCGTAGTGCAAAGCTGACTACGAAATCAGCTGTCTTTTCAATTGTTGTTTGTGAACTTTAATTACGTACCCAATACATCATCTTCTTCTTCTGAATCGGTTGAAACATTTGTGGTTCTTACTTCCTGATTCATTTTTAATTTATATTTTAGCCAACAAATGTATGTTTAATTCACTTTGAGCCGAAGTGTAATCATAAGCAAATAGTTTTTTTTTCTGTTTTGACTTTTGACAGAAATGGTTACCTATTGGGTTTTATACGTTCACAAACGCACAATATATTTTTCAGCAATGTATCAGAAAGATGTGCGACACCGAACGCCCTCATACCTACCTGCTGTGTATATAAAGGGTGTTTTGTTTTCAGAGGTATAGACTTATAAAATGAAATGAAACACAGACAAATTTTGTTTTTGAAAGAAATTCTTTGCAATTTTTTTTTAAATTTGGTTTCTGTTATTTGGCAACCGCGGCTGGCTCGTACATAGTCCAATCTTGAGATCCAATTGTCGATCACTTGTTGCAGAATTTGGGTCGTATATTGGAATTGTATACTTCCCCCACAGAATATTGTTTAGCCAACTTTAAATTCTATCCATTTAAAGAAACACACAATACGAGTAGAGTCGAGGGGAGTGACAAAATAAGTATAATTAATGAAATCAATGTGGTCAAAGTGAAATCGAATCAAACAAGCCATCTGTCATAAAGTACTAGCAAATCACGACGGACATACACACCTGGTATTTATAAACAAGAATCGTGGATATAGATAGATTGAAAACAAACGTCAATGTGTGGTCTGATCATTTTTAGTCAAGAGGAAAAAGAGTCCAGATAGTGGTTTCCCAAAGGACAAGAATCCGTAAGCTATGAGATACGTTTAAAAAATTCAGAACGTCTGTATATATAAAGCAACACAATTCGGCCCTACATGAACGCCTTGTGGTACTCCAGAGACTGCAACATATATTTTTAATTTAACAATTACAGATTCTAATTAACTATTCTTTAAAACAAGTGTGAAAGCCATCAGAAAAAGATATCCAGAATACGATAACAAACGAACTTCCTTACACGAAATGGTGAGAACTAGATGGCGTTAAGGGAGAAATGCTGAGAATTAAAAAAAATATTTTTCCCATCACAAATACCTTCAATTACATAATTTAAACCGCAAAAATCCCAAGCTTACGGCATTTGTAGATATAAGCTAATCTGTTTCGTAAGAAAGGCCTGGAAATACAGTAAATATAATACGATTAATTCGAACAATCTGCGATAGACCGCCAAAAAGTTTGTGAAGTTATTCCGCAGAAAGCAAGAATAACTCGGGCTTAAGAAGAGTGGAACTCTGTCCGATTATCTTTATTACTTAAAATATTATTTAACAGAGTATTTCATATAATTGTAATTGCCTACGATCTCACGTTCGCACTCCGAAGGAAAAACGGCGTATAAGAATCTAATTCCGGCCCAGGGCTAATCCGAGCGAAAAATAACTACTTTTATCACCCACCTAAGCGACACACAATTGCATTGCACCAAAACAAGTATCGGAAACTTGGCCACCTAATCTATTATGATCAAAGGGAAACTAACTCCTCAGCAACAGCAAGCCCCAGACTAATGTTTGCTTCGATCATGTTAGTTTTTTTCATGAATCGCCATATCGTACTTACATCCTCTTGTTATACTTTCTGGTGTGACACAGTGTGAATTGTAAGCACGTCGAATGTGGTTTCAATACTCGTAGTGCTGAAGTCGCTGTGATCACTCATGCTGACTCGGTGGGTGGTGAGCGGCTAGTATGTAATGTGTGACTGGTAATGATATGTTAATGTTGTGTACTGGTCGCATGGTGTTGCTCAAGTATTTTTGCTGATGATAAAGTACTGAAGTGGGTGATAATGAATTTCGGGTGATGTTGGGGTTAGGGTAATATCCCGCTCTTACATTGTTGATGCATCGTTGGTGAATGTGGTGGATTGGACACGTAGCTGCGGTCGGTAAAAGATACTGTAACGCTTCGTTATATGGTGTTGGTGGTGCGGGGCGGGGGTTGAAATCATTAGATAAGACATCTTGGAAAACCTTGGTGGATTCTTATAAATTCTTATAAATAAAAGAAGACAAATTATATAAACGAGCATAATGATATTGTACTTAATTGTAGTAATGGGTATAATCGAGTGATTTCAATAATCAAAATATATCGACATATTATTATTTGAGAGATAAAATCATCGAACAAAAAATTCGAACTATTAAAGGGTAAGAAAATTGGAATAGTTTACTTCAAGTTAGAAAGGTCACGAAAAGAAATAATATTAACTACTCATATGACAATAAATAGAGTTAAAATCACAAAATAGCTACTTTATTTTTTTAGTATCGTACTAAATTCATATACCACTTTGACATTTACAAACGTCAAAAAGTTATGATCGCTTACTTTTGTACACCATTTAAGGCGTGTCTAGTTGTAGTTTATTAAGAAAATAGATTTAGTATGGTGGTAGTTAAAAAGTGTTTAAAATTAGGAAAATATTAGTAAATGGCATTAGTATTAGCAAACTGTTAAGTAGTATCATGCTTAGCCCTTAACACCAGTCTGTTTAAAATTTTGCGTTATTAATTCCAATTCAAACGCACAAACATACATGTTATAAAAATTTTGGGTTTAAACATGCTTTAAAGATTATATCTTTTAGAATGCCTTAAGCCTAGTACGCTGCTGGTGCGAAACGAAAAATCCCATACAAAAATGACACGACGAAATCATGAACGAAAAATTTCGCTCTACTTTTCGTTTTCCAGTACGCTGCTGAACGACGAAATCTGTAATTTTAGTGGATAGCTGTACCACATTTCTTAGTACAATTCTCCACTCTTTTCGTTCCCAATTTAATTGACCTGCACATTAATTGCCTGCGAAATTCTGACATTTCATTTTATTTATAAAAAAAAAGTCAAACTTGTTTTGTTTATTTGATTTTCCTTTAGTGTCTGGTTTTTCTGTGCATTTTCTGTATGAAATTATTAAAAATAATTTCAAATCTAATTTTTGTATTTAAATCAATTTCAAAATCGACTAAACTAAATCTGCAAAATGAAAATGGGAAGTTGGAATGAAGCACACCCTTCGCATACATATCATATCGGCGAACAAGATATAAATGATCTTTATTTGGAATGCTTACTATAACCAACTATCGACTTTTCCCATTGCTAAGATTAAAAATAACCTTCTGTTAAAATTAATTTATTTTAAGTGACTACTAAATAAAAATATTATAAACAAGATTCAGTAGTTTGTTCTGCAATTAATTGTCCATGTCACGATTTTTAAAATACATTTGTTACTCCGACTTTTAAGTTCTATGCGACCTTTGACACCATATAAATATAAAAAAACACTTACCATTTCTAACGACATACTTTCAGCACATAAATTAAGTCAATTGCCACAAAGAAAAAATCAAATCGACCGCCCGCTACTGGCAGTACGAATATGAATTTCCGACCTGGTCGGGACAAGATGCCGGAAGCCAAAGGTAAGTGGCCTTCCGCTGCACCAACTGCAATTAAGGAAATCATCTTTACCACAATAATGTTTGGTTGTAAAAAGGCTATTTTAAACGATACCTACCCCTATTTGGGAAGCCTGTTTCCGATCTCATTGATTGACGATTTTATACCATACCACATAACTTATTTCTCAAGTTCAGACAATCTGTTTAATGTTTACTTCGTGAAAATCGGCACGGAATGGACATTGTTATTTAGTCTACAATTTCTGGTGATGACCTCGATAGTCCTTTGTTGTGGTGATAGAAAGAAGATGATGACAAATCACTTACCTCGCATTGCCATCGCTACCTACTTTTTATTTTCTGGACGAAATTTTTTAATGTAATTGAACCATCGTATGGCAGATGCACTGCTCCAAAAGCTATTCACTGTTCACGTTGAAATATATAATCTGAAAAATATAATCAGACTATATAATATAAATATAATGGACTATATCTTCGAACGGGTTGTCAAATAAAGGCGAGCGATATCTTTTTAGAATCAGCACTTCATACTTTCAAAGGAAGCATCAACATTTTTTGCAAAGAAGTTGTATTAAAAAAATAACTCCAGGAATACGCATACCTCATTCTAAATATGCGTATTTCAAGAGTGATTTTTTGCAATAATCCTTCTACCTAAAAACGTTTGATGCTGATTTTGAGAGTATCTAGAGTAGATTACAAAAAGGTATCAACCAAGTTTTTAGTATAACCCGTTCCAAAGATACACTCCAAAGTATTTTCAGATTATGTATTTCAAGGTGAACAGTGAATAGCTTTTGAACTATATCTTTGGAACAGATTGTCCAATAAAGGCGAGCGATATCTTTTTTGAATCAAAACTTCATACTTTCAAAGGAAGCATTAACAAAACCAAAAGTAGTTTTGTTACCAAATTACTTTTAGATGTATTTTTTTTGTCACCAAATTTCCTTTATATATAATTTTTTTGAAATAATTCTTGGACTTGAAAATGGTATCCGGAAATAGTAAGAAACCATAAATTATAACTCATAACCGTTTACACCATCCCAATGAATGACGCAGTTTTCGAATTATAGAGTGGTTTACCTCCATATTTCATTGATTTTCTTAAAATTGATAGAAATGTCATCAAATCGGCAGATAAACCAGTTAATAAGTCCCAAAGTATTTGCTTAATTTCCATCATTTAAACGGTTCTGAGTTTTATTTTAAATCCTCTATGTGTAACAAGAAAAATTTTTAAATCCAAGAATTATTTCCAAAAAATTACATCTAAAAGTAATTTGGCGCCAAGAAATTTTCCATCTAAAAATAATTTGGTGACAAAATTACTTTTTTTTAACAACTTGTCAATTGTTTTTGACAGCTTACAGAACTCTCCGCAAATATTTTTCCGCTGTGGTTATCGTTAGCATTTCGCTCTCCTAGTGGAGACCACCGAAAAATTTCGTTTCGCATCAGCAGCGTACTAGGCTTTAATCAGTAACACTAAAAAAAGATTTCAGATGCAAACAAAACTTAATAAAAGTAAATCAAATACAGAGACGAATTAAATAAAAAATATACACCACAGATGATACTGGTATGTAGATAAAAGCATCACAATGGTCACCATCTTCATTTTCATCTACCTAGTATAAAAAGATTCCCTCTACTATTTACTCAAGACTAGACTTTCTGTGTGCAAAAAAAATAATCATAATAACCAAAAAGTAGTCTGCAGAATTTATGACAATTTAATTGATTTACTTGAAACGTGACCAGAAAAACAATGAATGCATTACGTTGGAATTACCCAACAACATGGGAATTTTTCAAAGTGCCGTTTTGTTTTTGTTTCCATTTGCTTTTTTTCATTTCCGAGAGGGGAATTTTTTTTTAGGAAGATGTACTATTTCATCTAAGTGAAGATGAATGTTGCCAATGTATTGAGAAAAGTGTATTTCTATTATTCACAAAAAAAAAAATTATCATATGACTGTACTATTGTGCACAATAAATCCACAAGTAAATATTTAAAACCAAAACGTATTGCGTTCCCTAAGTGTTATCCGGTTGATCATGATGTCGAAGAAAAGTCGATATACAGTTTCTGAGTGTCAGAACAGATAAGAACACTTTAGAACAGAAAAGTGCAGTATTTGGCTGTGCAGAGAGAAATGTTGTGTTCTAAATTGTTCTGGATTGGTATTCAATGAGTCAGCTTGGAACACATTAGAACAGGATGTCCTGCACTCGCTTTTTAGGTAGAACAAACAACGAACAACTCAAATTGTAGGTAAACAACAAATTTTTTTTATAATGGTAGGACTGACTGTTCTAAGTTGTTCTATTTTTTTCTGAAGTTTATCACGAATCTGCTCTGTTCTGCACTGTTCTGTTTTAACTTTTTCGTCAATGAACAATCTTAATATTAAATATCACACAGACTGTGAGGTTCAACCATATTTTGTATGGTTCAAGTACATGATATTAACCGAATACAATGTGTTCAAGCCAACCCGTATTGAGAATATAAATCACTCCCTCTTGTAAATCTATGTATACGTCATTCAATAATGGTGCATTCAACTTCGGCGTGACGTGGACCTCATCGACATCTTAAACCAATAGTGAATCACGATAAATGCCTTTTTTTCGCGTTAGTTTTCAGCAAAAGCTAACTTATCCAACTGAGAAAGTTTTGCTAGACTTTATAATAAGTTACACGGTGCGATAAATGGTATCTACGCTTGTGCTGGGTAATAATTACAAAAAAACTACAGAACATACAGCCTATTTATTCAAAGTAATACGTCATATTATTAATGATATATTGTATACGCTTTTGAATCGGTCACTTTTCGATACACATAAAACAACCGAATAGCATTTAATTCTTCAGTAGTTCCGGTCGTGAGGTCTTCTATACCCTGTTCAATTTATATTTTCAGTACATGCGTTATGGGAGAGCTTTTTTAAACACATTGATGCCGGCTGGTGTTTGCATGGCACACAACTTAAGTAATTGCTACTGAAATATTCCATAAATCCACGTACACTCCATCATAACCTGTCTGCTCCCCGGCTGAGAGGAGACTGATCGCCAATTTGACTCTCGGTTATTGAAAAAATAAACACATTGATTAAGAGTTACCATTGGTCCGTTGTTGGAAATTCTAATACCTTTTTCTTTGATATTCGTGCCACAATAAAAAACCTCTATTTATTTAATTTCTTATTTGTAGGTAATATAAATATTAAAAAAGATCATATGTATTCTTTTATAACACTAAAATTAATATAAAAAAATTACTAAAACTAATGGCGCAAAATGTTAAACAACCTATTCTTAAGGCATTGACACGATACAAAATAACAAATTACTATATACATACTTTTCATAAATTGTAAACCTTTTGTTAACTATAGCAAAATGCTTATTAACCAGATAGCAAAGCATTTGCAGGGTTTGAATTTTGATGACTACAGTTATTGTGTTTATGCTTTGTACATTAATTATATGTTGATGAAAACCCAACGTGTGGTCTAAATATGTATTCGATGTTTATATTTTAATCACTTAACTTCATTACTTACAAGGAAAATGTACACCAGCAGGATTCGAACGTGGGCCCCGCGTGCAAGGCTGAAGTACTATCAGAGGACATTATGGATTTAGTACGATACTAAAAAATTAAAGTAGCCATTGGGTGATTTTAACTTTAGTAAAATGTTAAGAAGATAATACGATACTAAACTCGTTTAAAATTAGCCAAATCGTCTTTTTAACCTAGTGTCATACTAAATATGATTTAACATATTACTAAATCGTTTAAAATTTTACGACATTATTTTTTACATAATGATTAATGAATCCATAGATTATCTTCTGACTAGGAAGTTGCTAATTAAACAATACAAAATAAATAAATAAAATTTAAATAATTAAATTTGCAGATTTGAAATTTTTGCAATTATTTGGCTTAATTTCATTATATGCCATAATTGCATTTAATGTTTTATAATGGCAGTCTGTTTTTATTGAGTGATTTTATTTTTATTAAGCCTAGAAAAAAACTCTCTCAGCCGAAGTGATTCCATGAGGCAAACTAAGGAGGATCAACATACATTTTGTAATATTAACGAACATTCGTTCATAAATAGCTTATATAGCTTAATCCATAACGTTTTTGAATCTTCTAGAAAAACATTTTTAGCTAGCCCGATTTCAAAAACGTTTCTTAATTCGGTAAAAAGAACAAGCTTTTCGTACTCAAATAGAAATTTTTGAAACAAGAATTGTAAAGTATGAACAAATATTTTTGGTCTTGAATTTTATTTTAGGGAGACAGGTTCAATAATTATTATTATCAAAGCATTTAGTATCTCGTTTTTTTTTTAAATTAAGCTTTCTCTCAATATCTTGTGAAAGTTTCTTATAAAATGGGCGATAATTTTTCAAGGCATTGAATTTTTCATCAGTAATTAAACATAATTCTAGTTCTTCCATAGATTTCCAAAACAATATTAGATATTTGCCTACAGTTTTGGGCCTCATAGCAGATATCATCTTGTTTTAAAGAGTAAACATAATCTTCTTTTAAAGAATTTTTAAGTAAAATATTGTGAAAGTATTTATATCTGAAACTTATAAATTTATTTTTGGGGTCTCGCCTTAAAATGAAACGTTTAATTTGTCTGTTTGGGTAAGAATGTAATCTAAGCTTTGTAATAGGTTTTTTTTTGTTTAGGACAATAGCTTGTTTGCCTGTTAATTTTTTTCCGTTGCAGCAAGAAAAAAATAGGACAAAACGTTCTCGAGAAGAGAAAGCCAAAAAAAAAAAACTGGGAAACAGTTAACAGACAGAAAAGAAAAATTAAATTTGTATTATTTTTGAAATACGTATAAAGATTATTTTCAAAGAAACGAGTGAATTCATGTATGGATTTAGAATGAATGCTCCATTAATGAATTGAAAGGACGTATCCAGATCTTTTGATGAAATCTAACAGTGTGTTTACACTGAGCCTTAATTATTAACGTAAAACTTGGGATATGAAAAAACAGTGCCATTTTGAATTTTTTTTGTACCACCGTGCCACGAGAACTTTTTCGTGTCATAATGGCACGATCGTGGCACTTCGGCAACGTTGAGAAGCATTCAGAATCGAAGCTTTCTTAGAGCTTTTGAGAGCACATATGTTAAGTTTAAGGAAAAAGGTGTTGTCGCGGTGTGCTTTTCTACTTACATCTTTTGTTTTTTTTTTTTTTGAAAACGGTTAAAATGCAGCTACATATATTTTATTCGTTGGGTATTTTTTTAAAGGAAAAATTACTATTTGAGCAAATTTTTGATGGAGTTCGGTTCATTAATTAATTGCAACATTAAATTACCAAAGAGTTTTTTTTTGTTCATGAAAATAAAAATAAAATGGAGATGGTTGCGTGTATATAAATATAATATTTAAAATAGTGCGGTGCAATTTGAGTTGATATTATTATTTGTATGCTGTGTTTAATTACATTTAAAATGGCTTCAAGTTCTTCGAAGGACACAAGTTCCTTATTATACCTTATTTATATGTTTTTTTCTGCGATTTATTTTCACGTTAAATTAGATTAAGCCCTCTGGGGAACTCTTAGAACAATCTTACTTCTTTGTGGTGTGGAGAAAGATAGATTTATTTTTATTTAGATTTAGTTTAATATGTTTTAGATTTAGCTTATGAATAACATTTTTCTGTTCATGAAATCTAAATTAAAAATTAGTAACCCTACCGACATTTGTGAGAGAAATATGCAAATCTATAATGCTCACTTCGGCAACCATCGAAAACGGAAAAGCTTCATAGAAATGGAAATAGCTTATTGAAATCCATAATAGTAAGGGTGAAAGGCAAATATCCTATCTTCCATGTACTAAAAATATAAATTGAACAGAGCATAGGGTCTGGGGGCGATTTTTAAAAACTTAATCCTTTAAGTAATTCCAAACGAAAAAATCGCAGAATGTTTTAAAACTAGCAACGAAATAACGAATATTCATCAAGTTTGACAAAGCGTTCGCTAGGATTTTCTTATTCGCTACGAATGACGTTTCATAACTAATACTCTCTGATTATGTATAGTTAGTTGCGAGCGAACAATTTATTCGTTTAGGTGTGGATGCTATTTGAAACACGAATAGGGTTAGACAGTCAGATTGTAACTCGCAGCGGAAATTTATTTTTCAAACAACATATCTTTTTCTGGAAATTAAACAGCAAATTCAAAAATTTAAACATTACTAATAATTATATTTGTAAGGAATTCAAGTTTATGGCGATGACAAAAACGTACATTTAAAAAAAAAAATTGACACAGTGAGGATATGACGTTGACGTCAAATGAAAAGGTAAATGTGTGAAATTGCAGTGTAATATCGTCTGAAATTATATTAGTATGAATACTAATTGGCCTTACTTGATAGAAGAAAAACTAACTTCTATTAATAAAAAAAATTAACAGTACTAAATGACTTCAAAATAAATGGCAACCTCGTTAATTCAAACTCCCAGTTAAGAAAAAAATGGAAACCATAAAACAAAGAATGTTTAAATCAGCCATGATATCTCTACCAATTCCTATTCCTAGAGTCCTATATACACATCTCTGGCAAATATCTATATAGTTACTCTGATTCAGCTGTCCATTTAGCGGCCGACTGGACGAGAAATGGTGGCAAACACATATAAAATGCAATTATGATTATTTTAAAAGATCTCCCTTAGAACTTAGACGACTGAAATTTTAGTAAAAAAAAAATAAATTAAAAAAAATAAATTTTTTTATCACGCGAATCAAAGCAAGTGGAACTGGGGCGTGATTCTGCGTTAAAATTTGGGCCTTAGCAATAGAAAATAAAATAATGTCCAATGAGATGGTTAATGGAAATAGCATCAGTGGCCACGTAAAGTAGCGTTGGCCATTTCTAAGGACATGGATTATTGTCTTTCATGGAAAATCTCCCTCTCGGCATTTGAAAGCACTTAAGTGAAGAATAACAACTTCAATCGGCATTCTTTCACTGGATATACAATAATTATAGATATATAAAAAAAATCCCAACCAATTTCTATGAAGGACATTTTTAATACTTCCAACGCCGCGCTACATCAACGCGTTGCCGCTGCCTAATCGCCATCAATAAAAACCGTCCACCAGACAAAGTACGTCCTTAAAGGAATTATCTTAAGGGTGCTAGGGTTGGAGGGATGCTTATTGAATTTTATGGAGTAAATAATCCAGCAGTTGAATGAAAACAAAATCCCCACAAAATGCTAGTTAAATAATATCTCTATAGCAGGAAACGCGAAGGAATAGAATGAAAGTCAGCTAAGAAAATCTCAGAAAAAATGACAACCCCACAGAGTGTGGCGTGCAGTGTGGCGTCTTAGCATCCGGCAATCTCCTTTAAGGACTCATTGTTATAGAACTCTTAAGTAATAACACACAGTGGCATATTAAATTGTTTTGCGAAATTTATATCATCACATTATGGGATGATGGTTTTTTTCGTCGTTCTCCGTTTTTGAAGATCAGAAACTCGCACACTGTTCATAAAAATACAGGGGATAATATTTCCCGAATCCTCCATGATGCATTAATGTTGTATAGGGTTATTTAGGACTGACAACGAAAATACTGCTGTAAAATTGCATATATTCATTTTAAAGGGAGAAAAAAGTTAAAAGTTATTTTTAGAGCACACATCAGGAGTGGAAAAATGATGAAGTTCTAAAGGGTGATTTTTTTGCTACTTGGTTTTTGACGTTTATATTTTTGACAGATCACACATGACAAATTCCACGAACATTTGACATTTTGATTCAGTATTGTTTGCCATTTCATTATGAATAGACTTACGCCTGAACAACGTTTGCAAATTATTGAAATTCGTGCTCTGTAAAAAATGTGTTTCGCAAGCTACGTCCGTTTTTTTTCCGCTCATTTTTGGCTAAATGGATACGTGAATAAGCAGAATTGCCGTATTTGGAGTGAAGAGCAGCCAGAGGCAATTCAGCAGCTACTAATGCATCCCGAAAAATGCACTGTTTGGTGCGGTTTATGGGCAGGCGGCATCATTGGGCCGTACTTCTTCAAGGACGATGAAGGCCGCAGGGTTACGGTCAATGGAGAAAGGTACCGTTCGATGATAACAGATTTTTTTTTGCCGAAAATGCAAGAATTGAACTCGGTCGACATGTGGTTCCAACAGGACGGTGCCACATGCCACACTGCACGCGAAACCATGCATCAATTGAGAGGCGAATTTGGTGAGCAGTTGATCTCACGTTTTGGCGCAGTCAATTGGCCACCAAGATCATGTGATTTGACCCCGTTAGACTATTTTTTGTGGGGCTATGTTAAGTCTATTGTCTATGGGGATAAGCCAAACACGATTGCTGCCTTGGAAGCCAACATTGAACGCGTCATTGGTGAGATTCCGGCCGAAATGTGTGAAAAAGTTTGCCAAAATTGGACCTTCAGAATGGACCACCTGAAGCGTAGCCGCGGGCAACATTTAAGTGAAATTATTTTTAAAAAGTAAATGGCAGAAATTGATTTACGATCCAAATAAAAATTTCATTCACTTTTTACAAGTTTCTGTGTTTTTTTTGAATTTTCAAAAACCAAGCTCTTAAAAATCACCGTTTACTTATGATAATTTTCTTCTGCGAAAACGAATATACTCTTAGACTACATTCTTATCAGCAAATTGAGATTAAGGAACAACGTTGGGTTGTTCTATACAATGTTATGAAAAAGTTGATTTATAATCAAGAATTTCGTCTTTAACGAATGCCAATATGGCAGATAGTATATCTCACCGAATAATGGCACAAGAATATAGAATCTTTACATTGTTTTTTTGGGAAGGAAGATTAAATCGGTGGATATTTCAATTGAATTTGATAGAGTTTATGGCATCATGCTCTCTTATTGAAATAGCGAGCGGTTTAAAATTACTTGTCGGACCGTAATAGCAATAAAAATCATATTAGAGGGTTTCAAGTCTGAAATTCACAAAATAAATACTTGTGTGTCCCAAGGCTCAACTTTATCTTCGTCAGTCTTTCTCACAATATTCTAATCCGCTAAATTGGGTTGATTATGACAGTAATCTCATCTTTTCGTATTGGTTTCCAGGTTCACCTCCTTGTTCTTCGGATGTAAAACCACAACGGGAAACTACAATATGCCCGTTGCATACTTGGATTACTAATGAGAATCTCGAAAATTGCTCCAAAGATTTTGATTTTAAAAAAATGTGTGCAGTACTTTAGGTATAGTCTGTTTTGGTGAAATTTTTACTTGCGATATAGGTACTATAGGGCAAGTTTTACATTTGGAAAAAAAATCGAACTCGAGATCTTATTCAAAGTTGACATTACGTTGATAGAGAACACCAACAAAGTGGGTCCGGCAATTCCGTATGTCTGTCTGTCTGTATGTAGAACGATCTACAGCCTAAACGGCTGAACCGATTTAGTTCAAACTTGGTCGTTAGCCGTTTTAGGTGATTGTCCAAAATAAATTTTTGAATCGTTGTTTTAGCCCCAAAAATAACGGTATTTGTCATAGAAAAGTTTCTACTATCGTAATTATCTCGAAAACGGCTCTAACGATTTTGATAAAATTTGGTGTGTTTACTAACTTGAGCATGGTCTACATTTTGGCCGAAAAAAAAATTAAAAAATATTTTGTTATTAACGGTACCTGCCATACAACCATTTTGTTGATTTTCTACTTTCTCATAACAAAATTTGTATACAGGATTTACCTCAAATTCTAAATAATACTGCATTTCAAAATTTTCGAAAAATACTCTTTTTGGATTTTTGAAAAAAAAATATATTTTTTTTTGAAAATTCAATATTTGGAAAACGGGTGAGCAATTTTTTCTGAAATTTTGTTTTTAAATTTATATTATTAAATATTTAAAATGTTCATACTAATTTTTTTTTAGAAAAAATTTAAGAAATTTTTATATATAAAAAATGAAGTGAAAAAACGACTTTAAAAATACTTTTAGCCGTTTCCATTAAGAATCTTTTACATATAATGTGATTGCACATAGAAGCAAGTACGTGCGATCCAGTCGTGCATTTCATTTTATTTTTTATACTTATATTGTTATTACATTATTTTACCATTTTGTTTTCATTTTATACTTACTTCGAATGCAATATTTTGAATATAGGTGGTCGATTTTTAAATATGATTAAATACATAAAATTGTCACACTAAAAATTTTTTTAGAAAAAAATGTACAAAATTGTGAACCTATATACAAAATGAAGTAAAAAAAATTAAAAATATATTGAGCTATTTCTACTAAAATACTTGTGCTTTAGATGTGATCGAACATAAGAGCAAGTACGTGCGATCCAGTGGTGCGTTTTATGTAATATATCTTGTCAGGGATGTAATAACAGATCATATCGCTTGGACTTCTTTACATATGTATACTTATACTATTTTTAACAGCCATCCTCTTTCTGTGAGGCCAAGAAATAATTCCTTTTTTTGTATTCATCAACATTCAACCAATTTATGGTTTGAATGAACCAGTAACAAGATACCGTAAGTTTTGTAAAAAATATGACAATGTAATTGATGTGGAAAGTTCTAAAGAAATTTTTAAATTTAACATAGTGAGGTTTCGTCAATTAATTTAAAAAAAAAGTAATATTTAAAATTGTTCATTTAATAATTAATAATTAATTTTTTTGTCTAAAAAGTGTAAGCTTCAGATTGCATTTCAAAGGTCTTATGTCTTACAGACATATAGTTAAAATTATTATTTAATTGAAGAAAACGCAAACAATATGTTTATATTATTTTTGTTTTTGTTTTTATCGTTGTTAAAATTATTATTATTATTGTGCCACTTTTAAGTATTTCATAATATAAACTTAAATTTAATAAATTCAAAATTCAGAAGAATATTACTTTCAATTTGAAGGAAATCTTTTTTTAAAATTTGTTCGAAATCCGTTGAACCGGTAATGAGAATGTCAAAAATCAAGAAAACGTTTATATGGCAGGTACCGTGAAAACATTTTTTATAAATATGTTTTTGGACTAAATTGTAGGCAATACATATAAAAAGGTATTGAATTTGTGTTATCAAAATTATTAGAGCTGTTTTCGAGATAATTAAGATTAACCATTTTTGGTACAAAAAATTGACCAAACTCGACATTACAATGATGGAGAGAAAAAAAGTGAGTCCCGTAATTCCGTCTGTCTATCTGTTAGTCGATTTACAGCCTTACGTCTCTTGGAAGATTGGCTCGATTCTTTTTTTATTAATTTTTTGTATCCCTACAACTAACGGTAAAATATTTTCATTTCTTAAATCAATATTTCGAAAATGATTGTATGAGTTTTTTTTAAATTCTCAATTTATATTACCAAATCCAAAATTCCATACTAATTTTTTTTAAATAATTAAAAACAATGGCGCAAAATCTTAAACGACTTAGTAAAATGTTAAAGCCACTTTTAGCAATTAACTAAGCTAAAAAGATGATTGAGCTAATTTTAAACGATTTTAACATTTTACTTAAGTTAAAATCACGGAATGGCTACTTTAATTTTTAGTAATTTGCTAAATCCATTATGGAATCTGATAGTATATCAGCCTTGCACGCGGGGTGCCCAGGTTCGAGTCCTCCTGGTGCACAATTTTTTTTGTAAATAATATAGTTAAAATGATGAAAATAAAAATAACTAATACCTTTTTAGAGCACATGTTGGGTTTTCATCAACATATTATAATTAATTGTATATTATATATATATTATATATATATTAATTGTATAATATCAATTGATTGTCTAAATATAAGGTTCTTAGATCTACCTCTTAAAAGAAAAAAAAGGACGAAATCCTTGAAAATTTGACATTTAAAATTTTGCCTTTCAAAAACTTTCAGTACCTTAAAACGTTCCAAATGAAAAATTGTTCACATAATTATTCATATTGTAAATTATTCTACAATCGTTCATTTTGTCATTTTTTTGCAAACGTCCATACGAGTGCATATCCTGAAAACATCAATTTTTCAACATGCCAGAAATATATTTAGAATTTCATCATCTGCCTCTTTTCGTTTATATAAAAAACCTTTCCGGCATTTACTTAAACTTACTCTATTTTATTCTACCTAATGTGCTTATTTTAAGGGTAAACATTCTTGTATACACTTGGAAAGTTAAAAATTATGTAAGCACAAAATTTCATCCAAATCGTTTTAATAGTTTTTGAAAAATTAAATAAATATATACTTTGTCGAAAATATAATAGTTGTCCACTAATTTTTTTCGCAGAGTTTGTTTTCAAAAGCTTAATTTTTTTTTCCATAGGACACTTCTATTATTATCATTGTCGTCATTATTTTGGCTTGACTCGGTTTGGTTGGACCAAGACAAACTGCCAAAAGGATGAAGGGGATAAAATTTGTCGTAATAATAGTAATTGAAGTCAACGTACACATACACAAACATAGTCGCTGCCACATTTCCATCGTTTAGATTTGCAAGAGTTACTGTTTTCTTACTGTTTAAATTCTATGCTATATTCCAAACATAAATTTTTTTGGGAAAGAACCCGTGACGAATGTCGACAATTTTTTTCTCCCAGACACATCTAACAAACTGCAAGGACGACTGGGGGACGGCCAATTAAAATTCGATTTTCAATACGTGCTAAAATTATTATTAAATGAGTCTCACAGGTGTCCTGTTGATTTTAAATTTTAAATAAATAATAATGCCCATCTGTTGGTTTGAAATGTTGTTGTTGAAAAAGCAAACTGATTTGGCAGGAAGCTTCCAAAAGGTGCAAAGGATAATTAATCATAAAATATAATTTTCCTCTCGCCAATGAAAAAAGAAGCTAAAAATATTTGGTTTGTTTCTTCTTTCTTTTCTTAGCTAAGGGTCTTTTTTTGTGTTCATCCCTCATAGAGCACCACAAAGTTAATTACTTAAAACGAATGCTTTTTGGATATCAATTAAAAGCTTAACACGAAGTAATTAAGGACGACGATTTATGTCTTTTTTTCTACTCTGTGAAAAAAATCTACAAAAGGAAACTGTTTAAGCCATTTAGATACTACTTCAATTTTTTTTTGTTTCATACTCGAATCTGAGAGATTAGCAGGGAATTTACACGAAGGGCCCGATGGAAGTTTATTGCGGATGGAAGTGATGGGGACTTTTTTTTGCCTTTTTTTTCTTTTTTTCTAACGGAAATCGATTCCGTGCTAATCGCTGGCACGTATTCAATTATATTAATTAACAACTCTTAATTGGAGTGAAATTGATTTCATGTTGAAGTGGAGCGTGACTCATGGATTCGAAGGTGGTTATAAATATTTGGACGATATTCAGATGTTAAAATGGATAAAAGAATATGTTCTATTAACGAGCTGAAACTACATCTGGAGCATTGTAAGCGAGAAATTTACCTACCGAGGTTTTTGGCATTTTCAATGTTTTGGGTAACAAGTTTTTTAATGTATTTTTATAGTGTAAGTCAATGGACTTACTTGGTACGTATGATACAATTAAAATATTAGATGCGCCTTTGCACTCTGACCAAAACTCCAGAAGTTCAACTTTCAATGGCTTTGCCGGCTGAAAGTGAGCAATGGCCGAGTTAGTTGACTTTGAGGGCAATCCTCGACTGCGATTTCTTGGAAAAGAACTGCCAACTTAGAAATCACCGCAGACAAAAGTAAATTGAGTCAACACCACTTGAATTCAGTAGCCTGTGACGTCCCAAGTGTATGAGATAAACATCACCCTTAAGTCTCTCGTGCAGATTGTCCAATGTGTTTGAAGTAGCACCATCTTGCTGGAACCATATGAAATAACATGTCTAATCGTTGAAAATTTGGGCCAAATTGAATTGGTTATCATTAATCTGCAGAGCTCACCGTTAACGTTGATATTTGATACATTGATTGCCTCACCTCGTCAACGTTGTTTAAGAATAACAACGGACCATTGACACTCCCAAGCATCAGCCAAAATTTGCAACAAACTGTAACTTATTGTGGATATTTTCCTTGTTAATAATGCCATTCATCCTTAAATGCGCCCTGAAAAAAAATTGCTTTTTCGGCAAAAATGATACCTAATAAAATTTTATTACTTGTACGTGTATCTCAGTTGTCTTGCTTGCTATGGTGATTTGGTCTCAATAATTGAATAAAAAACAACAGCTTGACAGACGCAGTCAGAACAAAGGTTTTGCTACGGATAATTAACATCGTCCCAGCCCTATTGGAAAACTCTTTAATTATCGATCGAGTCATGGCAAGTCACTAGGGTTAATTTTTTGTTTATTAAAGCTATAAGAAATCAGACCTATATTTGGAAAGACACGTTCGTTTTGCTTTTGTCAACCAGAATGCCATTGGAGCAACGCATTTGAATGTGGTCGTCAAGGCGTGGGAAATTTTTGATTTTCATCGTATTAACAGTCAAAAATAAAAAGCGACCAATTTAGTCACAACAAGGTTTTTTCAGTTTAAGATCGCAATACGTTAAGTATCGTTAAAGAAAATAATTATGTCAATTATATGAGGAATGGAACTTCACATTGGCAGGACTGTTTTAATTGATTGGAAATCGCATTTTAAAGTTTACGGTTTAATTAAAATTAAACGGTTCAATTAAAGTTTCTCATTTTTTCACAAAGTATTATTTAGAAAATATACTTTCTAATCACCCTAAAGCTAAATCTGAGAATAAACCAGTTTTTCGTTGCAATTAATATGTATACCTTTTCACTTGTCCTTTAAATTCATATGCACATACGACACACCAATACTAAAATTTTTGTTTTTGTCGACGCGTACGTGTATATGACGAAATACACGTGTATTTACTAAACTGCAAGTACGTCAAAATAATTCTGAATATACTTTATAGCTTTCTTGTCGTATGTAGGAAATCAGTGGACATTATGGCAAAACAATATTAGGTATAAAAAAAAAGAATGGAATTGCACTTCGTATATCCAAAAAAAATTGCGTTTACGTCAATAATCTAACTTATTAATTTGCGTGAATGTACGTCAAAACAATACGTTACAAATATATTTTACCAACAAGAAAACATATTTTGAAAGAGCATAGTCGGAAATGTAAGACTGCATTCATAGCTCAAAAAGTGCATTTTGTCGTATACGTCGTAAACAATTCTCAATTGACGATTTATCGTTATTTTACTTTGCCATTTCATCCCGAGTACGGTGTTGAATGGCTCCGAAGCTAGTTTGTTGTTGATCCCGATTTTCACAAGCAAATTTTGTTCAGCGATGAAGCTCAATTTTAGTTGAATGCCTGCGTCAATAAGCAAAACCTCAAGAAATTGTTGAGACGCGCGCCGTTACATTCAGAACAAACTGACAGTTTGGGTGTGATTTATGCGGGATGGTGGAATCCTTCCTTCTTTAAAAACGATCCCGGCCAGAGGGCAACACTCAATTCAGACCTTTATAGAGCTATGATCAATGAGTTTTCGTTCATGAATTGAATCGCCTTAATGTGGGGAAGATGTGGTTTAAAAAAATCGGCACACAGAGCGTGCTACAATTTACTTGGTTGAAGAAAAATTTTGGTGAGCGCATAATTTTGTGTAATGGACTTGTAAGTAGTTGGCTTCCAAGGTTGGCTAGTTGGCTAGTCTACACCGGCTTATCGGACGATTGACGACATGGAATACAATATTCGCCGCCATATGGCCAATATTTCTACGACCCCAAATACAGACAGTGATCGAAAGTCGGACCGACCTTAAGATTGGACTACATCTGGGCCATTTTTTGGAAAAAAAAATCGAACTCAAAATTTTAATCAAAGTTGACATTACGATGATGTAGAACACCAAAAAAGTTGGCCCCGCAATTCGGTCTGTCTGTCTGTTTGTAGAACGATCTACAGCCTAAATGGCTGAACCGATTTTATTCAAACTTGGTGCTTAGGCATTTTAGGTGATTGTCCAAAACAAATTTTTGATTCGTTGTCCTAGCCCCAAAAATAACGGTACTTGCCATACA
Organism: Philhelius pedissequus; assembly: GCA_910595825.1. Classification (NCBI taxonomy): domain Eukaryota; kingdom Metazoa; phylum Arthropoda; class Insecta; order Diptera; family Syrphidae; genus Philhelius; species Philhelius pedissequus. The sequence continues at coordinate 62,968,016 of OU343162.1, forward strand.
AATTGTTCTACCATCTTAATTATCTCGAAAACGGCTTTAACGATTTTGATAAAAATTGGTGTGTGTACTACTTTGGATATGGTCTACATTTTGACCAAAAAAAAATGTTCAAAAATATTGTCGTTAACGGTACCTGCCATACAACCATTTAATTGATTTTCTAAATTATCATTTCGATAAAAAATTATGTACAGGAGTTAATTCAAATTCTAAATAATACTGAATTTCAAAATGTTCGAAAAATAGTTTTTTACGATTTTTGAAAAAAAAATGTTTTTTTTTTTGAAAATTCAAAATTTCGAAAACTGGTGGACGATTTTTTTAAAATTTTGTTTTTTAATTTATTTTATTGAATACTTCAAATTTTCATACGAATTTTTTTTTTGGAAAAAATTTTAGAATTTTTATATGTAAAAAAATAAGTGAAAAACGACTTTAAAAATACATTTAGCCGTTTCTATTAAGAATCTTTTGCATATAATGTGATCGAACATAGGAGCAAGTACGTGCGACCCAGTCGTGCATTTTATTTTCAAATAAATTTAATTGCATATGACTATTTATACAATTTATCTATGTTTTATTTCATATTATACTTCTATATCTACAAAAAATACACCCTCTTTAATTTGTGTGTAGAAATACAAGCAGAACTTGCACCGAAATTGGGTTTGTAAAGGGTGTTTTTTTAGACGTTTAATGGTTTTCAAACTGGCAATACTTTTTTCGGGGTTGGTCTTTTTGACAGCTGTCACTTGATTTATGCTCAGTTTGGTTTGCCATTTCAAGAATTGAAGCAGAACGAACAACAAGCGCTTCGCACACGCTCGGTGAATGGGCCCAAAACGAAATGGCCAACGATCCGGATTTTTACAAGAAAATTTTTGTCAGCGTTTTGGTTAAGTGGGTACGTCAATAAATAAAATTGGCGTATTTGGAGTGATCATAATCCACAAGCTATTGTTGAGACACCGTTACATCCTCAAAAAGTCACTGTTTGGGGTGCTCTTTGGACAGAGGGAATCATTGGTCCACATTTCTTCAAAAAAGAAGCCAGCCATAATGTATCGGTCAATGAGGAACGCTATAGACTAATGACTTTTTCTTGCCTGAATTGGAGGATGTTGATGTGGACGACATTTGGTTCTAACAAGACGGAGATACATGCCATGCAGCGTACGAAACAATCAATGTATTGAAGGAAACTTTTGGTAAGCGCATTATCTTGCATCGTCTGCCTATGGCGAGGCCTCCAAGATCGTGCGATTTAACACCGCAGGACTATTTTTTGTGGGATTATGTGAAGTCGCTTGTCTGCGCAGATTGCCCGAGGACGATTGACGCCTAGGAAGAGAATATTCAGCGCGTTATTGCTGACATATGGCATCGATTGCTGCAAAAATGGTCGAAAATTGGGCATCTTCAGCTGGAAATTATTCGAGCATGCCGCGGCGCCCACTTGCCCGAAATCATTTTTAAAACATAACGGCAAGCCCTTATCTTTATAATAAAGCTTAATTCTTATCCATATCATTCAATTATAAGCGATTTATTTCTTCTTAAAAGCCATACGTCTAAAAAAAGCACACGTTATAATGAAACAAAATAATTTAATAATACTTTTTAAGTGTTTCTTACTTTTTGAACATGATATCAACTCACGTAACGTATTCACATGTTGCCTATCATCAGGATATTAAATTCTTATAGTCATAGTATCCTGCTGGTATAATAAGCTGTGCCAGTAATTTCATTTTCGTTGTTGATGGAAAATATTATATTCCTAGGGTTTTAAAAGGATGCAATCTTTTGTGAATGTAATCTTTTAAGATTTATTTTTTTTAATTCTCTCGGCTCCAGATTTTGCAATCAACATCCATTTCAAATAAAAAATAATAAATTCATTTGAGTGGAATCTTTTGAGAATGTATTCTTTGTATTCTTTTGTCTTTGCAAATACCTGCATTGAGAATATCATTTCCAAATAAACTGAAGTTTCTGACTTTGAAATCATAGGCGCAAAATTTTAAACAACCTTTTGTTAAGGGCTTAACATTTTACTAGTTAGCAATTTCCTAAGTGATTATTGAATGAATAACTACTTCAAAATTCTTAAACCTTTTCTCAACTAGTAAATTGCTAATTGAGCAGAAAGCTGAGCGTTTGTAAGGTTTGAATTTTGATGAAAACAATTATTGTAAATTAATTATATGAAAACCCAACATGCGCTCCAAAAAGGTATAAGTTATTTCTATTTTCATCATTTCATTATTTACAAAAAAAAAACAAACAAAAATTGTGCACCAGCAGGAATCGAACCTGGTCACCCCGCGTGAGTTACATTGACCTCTCCATACAACAACAACATTAGCTGACTATCTGATATTTTATTTCTTCTAAATTATTATTATTTATTCAATTACATTGACTTCTCCATAAAACATTAGCTGACTATGTCATATTTTATTTTTCTAAATTACTTTATTCTTTATTATATCAAATTACTTATTTCTCATGCATACTGCATTTCCGCTTACTATTTCTCACTCAGTAAAATTCCATTTATTATTTTCCCAGCGAATAAAATGTAAACATAAGCAAATAAAATAGATAAATGAGAATGTAAATCAGTTTTAAGCGTCTTTTTTTAAATAAACATCAATGGGCGAAGTTCTGCCTAAGTAAAAAAGTGTTTTTTTTATATAAACCGGGAAAGCCATATCTTAACTGGCGCAGTCGGTAGTTCGGGACGTACACAAATAATAAACGACGGTTCATCGTTTTAAAAACAGTCAAAGGATAATTGACAAGAAAAAGAAAACCTATCTGAAAGTGTTTTGTGTGTTAATAAACGACGGTTCATCGTTTTAAAAACAGTCAAAGGATAATTGACAAGAAAAAGAAAACCTATCTGAAAGTGTTTTGTGTGTTAATAAACGACGGTTCATCGTTTTAAAAACAGTCAAAGGATAATTGACAAGAAAAAAAAAACTATCAGAAAGTGTTTTGTGTGCTGTGTTTTTACACTTAAGTTCTGCCCGAACCTAACAACAACAACGAGAAAGCTGATTCCCGGTAGAAGACCAAAATCATGAAGATAAGATTAATTCTAAGGCATATTAGCGTGTAAGTCAAAAGTAAAAATATTTATCCTTAAGAACTCTCAATCCTTTCCTCTATCCAATCCATGTCCAGTAAAAAAAATAGACCAAGGAGAACCCCATATTCACGAGTAAATTTAGATTTAGAAAGCATAAGTGAAAGTTCAGAGGAAGAAAAAGAATCGAAGAGTGACGTTGATAAAAGTGATATTTTGGCAAAGCAACTAAATAAATTAACGCATTATAATACATTAAGTAACCTTGATAATCTCTTTAATAATCTCACGTTAACTGACTTTGACAATAATTTTTTAAATAAAAAAGTACAACAAGAAAATAAACAAAAAATGGCAAACAGTGGTGACGACCGAATAAATGACGGTAATGACATTTTTAAAGCACTCAGGGTCCCTGATGCTATTAAGGATTTACCGAAATTTGATGGTAACCCCAGACTCCTTTTTGAGTTCATTCAGAACGTAGAAGAAATTTTATCTTTAATTCCGGAAGTGGACGGCACAGCCCAGGGAAGAATACTTCTTCGTGCCATCCGAAATATAATATTCGGACCTGCCAACGAAATTCTAAACATGTATGGCACTCCACTTGCATGGACATCAATTAGAAGCAACTTAGTTTTACACTATAGCGATAAAAGAAATGAGACCTCTCTCATTCGTGACCTCCATAGCCTTAAACAACAAAACAATACTGTTGAACAATTTTATAGTAAAATAATCGAAATTTTTGCTACTATAAGCAACCACATTAAAGTTCACGATACAGACTTAAATGTAATTAAAGCCAAAAATGAACTCTATGAAGAAATGTGCCTTAACACCTTTCTAGTAGGTTTAAGAGAACCCCTTGGTTCAACTGTCCGTGCAATGAAACCCACCTCATTGCCAAGTGCATTTGCATTCTGTATCCAGGAGCAGAATATATTTTACTCGAAAACAAACTTGTCACTTTTTGATAACAAGATGTACAAGAAAAATTTTGAAATTCAAAATCGACAACCCCAAAATTTTAATTACCCATATAATTCATTTTCATTTAATCAACAGAAACCACAACTACAACATTTTAATTCCCCATATAATACGTTTTCATCCAATCAACAAAAACCACAACCCCAATATTTTAATCCCTCACACAGTACATTTCCGCTAAGTCCACCAAGAACACAACCCCAACAATACTATCAACAACGGGTCCCACAGCAACATATGAATCCTCAACTTCAACCCCCAAAACCTCAACAGAATTATCAACCACAGTTTCAACAACAATCACCTTCCCAACGTTATTCTCAAAAACCTCAGCAGTTTTCACAAAACCAACAAAGAAAATTCGATCCAATGGAACTTGGTTCCACTAGAGTTACTCGTTTGACTCAACCATCTCCATACAATTTTACTAAACCAAATGAACTTCAAAATTTTAGAAAACAAGAACTACATAATGTAATTGTACCACAAGAAACAGACAACTTCTCAAATAACGTAGAATACCCTACTGATGTTATTGATAATTACCAACAGTTAGATTCCTACTATGATTATAATGATCACCCTGATCAACAAGATCTAGAACTTTTAAACGCAATGCATGAATTAGATGACGAAAATTTTTCCACACCTGCCCCACAGACCAATTGGGTACGTAGACATTAACAAACATGGTACTGTTCTTCCTTATATCAACATTTCCTCACCTTTTGGCCGTCCATTAAAATTTTTAATTGACACAGGAGCCACCACTTCTTTCATCAACCCCGAATTTGTACATCCTGATTATTTAGTTTCAATAGAACCGACATCTATTAAAACAATTCTAAGTACACATAAAATAAACAAAGAAGTTTATCTTCCCAACTTCTTAGAGTTTAATCAACCTGGAGAAACCAGATTCTTAGTTTTTCGCTTTCATGGATACTTTGATGGTTTACTAGGACTCGACGCCCTTACGGCACTAGGAGCAAACATTGATTTAGTTAACAAACTCATTATTACAAAAAATTCAAAATTACCCTTAGAACTAAAACCCAATTTTATATCCCAAAAATATATTCTTTCGCAAACTCTAAAACAATCGTAAATTTACCAGTTGACATAGAAGAAGGAGACATTCTTATTAAAACAACATACATTTCACCTCAGTTATATATTCCAGAAGGTATATATAAAACAATTAAATGGTACACCAATTGCATGGTAATTAATGCATCCAATGCTGAAAAAACACTCTTTCTAGAACAACCTCTCAAAGTCACAAAATTCAATAAACAAGAATTTTACGAGCTTAACAATTTTGAAATCAATAGTGAAATTCCTCAAACAAACCCTATAACTTCTGATGACGTAACAAATCTTATTCGAACTTCACACCTTAACCTTGAAGAAAAGAAAGTTATTTACAAATTATGCCGAGAATACGATGATATTTTTTTAAAGACGGACAAAAATTAACATTCACTAACAAAATTAAACATGGCATCAATACCAGCGATGACATCCCCATCTATTCTAAATCTTATAGGTATCCTCATATTCATAAACAAGAAGTCCAAGCACAAATTGAGCAAATGTTAGAACAAGGTGTAATAAGACCCAGTTATTCACCTTGGAGCTCACCAATCTGGATTGTCCCAAAGAAAATGGATGCCAGTGGAAAAGTCAAATGGCGACTTGTGATTGACTACAGGAAACTGAACGAGAAAACAGTTAGTGACAAATATCCCTTACCTAACATTAATGATGTGTTAGACAAATTAGGCCGAAGTATATACTTCACGACACTCGATCTGGCTAGCGGTTTTCACCAGATTGAGATGAAACAAAAAGACATCGAAAAAACAGCATTCACCGTAGAAAGTGGGCACTATGAGTATTTAAGAATGCCCTTCGGGTTGAAGAATGCTCCATCGACCTTTCAAAGAGTCATGGACAATCTGCTCAGGGATCTACAAGGAAAAATCTGTCTCGTTTATTTGGATGATATCATCATCTTTTCTACTTCACTCCAAGAGCATACAGAAAATTTAAAGAAAGTTTTTGATAGGTTACGAGAAGCAAACTTCAAAATTCAGATCGATAAATCTGAATTCCTCCGTAAAGAAGTAGCTTTCTTAGGTCATATAGTTACAAGTGAAGGTGTAAAACCAAACCCCGATAAAATTTTCGCAATTCAAAATTTTCCAATACCTAAAACCCAAAAAGAAATTAAATCTTTCTTAGGCCTTCTTGGATATTACCGTAAATTCATCAAAGATTTCGCGAAACTTACAAAGCCACTTACAGAATGCCTGAAGAAAGGTAGGAATATTGACTTAAATGAAAAATATGTTAAAGCATTCGAAATGAGTAAAGAATTACTAGTTAATGATCCAATACTACAATATCCTGATTTTACTAAGCCATTCATATTAACCACCGACGCGAGTAATTTTGCACTAGGCGCGATTTTATCCCAAGGCGCTTTAGGTAACGATAAGCCTATTTGTTATGCCAGTCGGACCTTAACAGATTCAGAAACCAATTATTCTACCATTGAAAAAGAATTATTGGCGATCGTTTGGGCAACAAAATATTTCCGCCCATACCTATTCGGTCAGAAATTCAAAATTGTAACCGACCATAAGCCCTTGCAATGGCTCATGAGTTTAAAAGACCCAAATTCCAAACTAATCAGATGGCGTTTAAAGCTCGAGGAATTCGATTATCAAATAATCTACAAAAAAGGAAAACTAAATTTAAATGCAGATGCGTTAAGTCGAATTCAAATACAGCCCCCAAATAGTAAAATCGAATTAAATATTAATGAAACAACTGCTGCTACCATTCATTCTGCAGCTGAAAATTTAGATGATCGCATTTTTATTTCAGAACGACCCCTAAATGAATTCAATATACAGCTTATTTTAAAGAAAAATGACAGAGACAAACCACCAAAACTTGAAATGCTATTCAAAAACAAACAAAGAAGAACTGTGTACAAACAAGACTTTACTGAAAATAACATTACAGACATTTTTAAACAACATTTACCCCCAAACAAATGCTGTGCAATATACACAGACAATGAAACATTCAGAATTGTACAAGAAGTATATTCAAAATACTTCTCTAACAGCAAGACCTTCAAACTTATCCGTTGCACCGACATACTAACAGATATAACAGACAATGACGAACAAGACAAAACTATTACTGACTACCATAATAATAATAACCACAGAGGAATCAATGAAACACTCCTACATCTAAAAAGACAATATTTTTTTCCGTATATGAAGACAAAAATTACAACAATAATAAATAATTGCGAAACCTGTCAACTTATGAAATATGACCGAAACCCTCCAAAAATAAAACATGAAATCCCGCCAACTCCAAAGAAACCACTCGATATAATCCACATAGATGTCTATAGTATAAATAATAGGAAAATTCTAACAATAATCGACAAATTTTCAAAATTTGCAGCGGCATACACACTCGCCGTGCAGAATAGCTTAAATATAATAAAATCTATTAAGCATTTTATTAGCCTTCACGGCATACCCAATCACTTAGTATCCGATCAAGGATCAGAATTCACAGCCATAATTTTTAAAGATTTCTGTGCACAATATAGCATTAATTTGCATATTACGTCTTTTCAACAGTCCAGTAGCAATAGCCCCGTCGAACGATTACATTCAACACTTACTGAAATTTATAGAATAATCTACAACAAAAGAAAGGAAAGAGACCATAGCTCTATTTTAAGCGAAACTATAATTACTTACAACAATTCCATTCACACATCTACAAATTATACCCCATATGAATTATTTTACGGTAGGACTTATAAGTTTAACAAAGAAGTAAATTTTAATAATGAACATGAGTATCTTCAAAAACTCAATGAATTTCAAGAAAAATTATTTCCCACTATAAAAGAAAAATTAGAAAAAGTAGTATCTAAGAACATTGAAAAAATTAACACGAATCGAAAAGAAGCCGTAGATTTTAAGGAAAATTCAATCATTTATAGAAAAGAATTTAGACGAAACAAATTGACACCTAGATTTAGCAAACATAGAATTAAAACAAATAATAAAGTTACAGTTATCACTAATGACTACAAAAAACTACATAAATCAAAAATAAAACACAAACGAAAATTTCAGGCTCATGACGATGACAACACTGACGACAATAGCCAAAGGACAACAAATGGAACTGCAAGAACTTAATGGAAACATGGGAATTCTTCCTATGAAATTAGGAACAAGTAGAATCATAAGCAAATACGATAACCTAGTACACATCGTCAGGTTAAACTCATATAAACAGAACATAAACAAAATAACTACATCATTACTAGCCTTCAAAAACATAAATGACTTCAAAGACTCATTGACCGTTATAAACGTCAAAGTTGACGAACTGAGAGCCAAATTAGAAACGTTGATGCCAAAGTTTAGGCATAAAAGAGGACTCATTAACGGACTTGGTTCGGTAGTCAAAAGTATTACTGGAAATATGGACGCAGATGATGCCATGCATCTGAACAACCAAATAGACCAATTAACACAAGACCAACTGCTAGTAAAAGACAAAATAAATAGGATCACTCAATTAAACAACCAAATGACACAGAGATTTACAAACATTACCGACCACATAAACAGACAGCAAGAAATTATAGAAGGTTATTTAAGGTATTCCCAAAATCAAATCAGAACAGATGAAACCGCAATCAAGTATTCCCAATACCTGAACCAAATAAACTATAACATTGATTTATTAAATAGTCACCTTTCTAATATAGCAGAAGCCATAATTCTCGCCAAACTTAACGTCATTTCAAAACAGATACTAAATTCTGATGAACTTGATTACATATATAAAGTCTTTGAAAATAAGTCCATACAAATAAATTCTGATGAACAAATTTATGAGCTCCTAGGTCTACAAGCCTACTACAATGATACAAACATTATATTCAACATAAGAATCCCACAAATTTCCAAAGAAACTTTCTCCTTTTTTCATATCATTCCCCTCCCTATTAATAACACCAAATTTATCATTACCAAACCCTATATCATATCCAATCCTAACAAAATATTTTACTTTGACAAAAAATGCCAACAAATCGAGGGAATATTCTACTGCAAAGAAGCGGACAAACATCAACCGAAACTCAACGATAGCTGCATCACCAACCTCCTAAAAAATCTCCCTGCTAATTGTGATCTCGAGGAAAAATCAGGAAAAGCCGAAATACTTCAACCAGAACATAATTACATACTTTTGATTAACATCCCGGAAACAAACATACAAACCACCTGTGAACCACACCGTCGAAAAATCAAGGGCACACAATTGATACACTTCCAAAATTGCGAAGTCGAGATAAACGAAATCATATATGAAAGTAACGAAAGAATATACTGGGAGGATATCCACATCTTTCCATCACAATTTAACCAGTTAAACTCATCATCAATAGTTCATACACCAAATCTACAAAAACTTCAGTCTTACCAATTTAAAAACATTGAACTCATACAAGAATTACACAGAAGAACGTCATGGACCAGCACATGGATGCTCAGCTCGACAATCATATTCAGCCTATTCATCCTCATCATATTGGTCTACTTAATCGGATTTCTTAGATCACCAACAGCATCAGCAAATATTCCACTCACACAGCAGCTTCCGGAACCCACACCTATAAAAATCATCGCTCCTGTCAACGGAACAACAGGAATGCAGTTCCTTTGGCCATCGCTCCATTCTCAGGGGGGAGGAGTTACATTGACCTCTCCATACAACAACAACATTAGCTGACTATCTGATATTTTATTTCTTCTAAATTATTATTATTTATTCAATTACATTGACTTCTCCATAAAACATTAGCTGACTATGTCATATTTTATTTTTCTAAATTACTTTATTCTTTATTATATCAAATTACTTATTTCTCATGCATACTGCATTTCCGCTTACTATTTCTCACTCAGTAAAATTCCATTAATTATTTTCCCAGCGAATAAAATGTAAACATAAGCAAATAAAATAGATAAATGAGAATGTAAATCAGTTTTAAGCGTCTTTTTTTAAATAAACATCAATGGGCGAAGTTCTGCCTAAGTAAAAAAGTGTTTTTTTTATATAAACCGGGAAAGCCATATCTTAACTCGTGCAAGGCTGATATACTATCAGATTCCATAATGGATTAAGCAAATTGCTAAAAGTTAAAGTAGCCATTCCGTGATTTTAACTTTAGTAAAATGTTAAAATCGTTTAAAATTATATAAATTGCTAAAAGTGGCTTTAACATTTTACTAATTCGTTTAAAATTTTGCGCCATAGTCTTTTAAAATTGAAGTGAATGAGTGCAATCTTTTGATCACAATGAAGATTCCATTCACAAAAGATTTAATTCTTTTACAATTCTGTATATGCAATATGCTGTACAATTGTAAATCTCCTCTACACTAGATCCGCACTGTCGAATGGTATAGAGATAGACACTCTGCTAGGAGGTATTTCATAAGACATTCCACAGCTGCACAACCAATTTTCTCCCCCACATATATATTCAATCTCTCATAAAATAGCTTCTTCTTTCAAATAGAAATGTCCTTTCATCAAAATAAAATGGGTAAAAAAACAGAAAAAAAATAAAAAGTAAACTTTCAGAAAATTATTAGCTTTCCTTTCAAGGACAAACACCCTCACTCACTTTCCTGTTCAAAAAAAAACAAAAAAATAAATAAAATAAAAACTAAAAGTAAACCTTTTGTGAGAATGTTGAAAATTGCAATACGAATAGAGGTGTGAGATTCTGTAAATATTTACTCAAACTTTGGAATGAGCCAACATGTCTAGCACGTTTAGTGTTTTCATTGAAAGAACAAACCAAGAACATGATATCGCAATGAAAAAAAAAAGGAAACAAAAACAAATCAAAAATCAACAACAGATTCCCAGGACAAAAGTCCTAGGAAATAGAGTGTTAACCTACGTTCGCTGAATACAAAAGAGGAGCATGTCCTTTATTTCCGCTTCCTCAAATACAAAAAAAAAGTCCGTTTCGTTTTCCTAAATCTGTTGTTGCGGTTGATAAACCAATCGGCGAACCAACTATTGCTTTAGATCTTGACTATTTAGATACACAAGATGATGTGATCCTTTGAATTAGCATAAAGGACATTTCAATGAAATTGAATCCTATACCTGAGTGATTGTCAGTGTGGAGGAAATTTTTTGTTGTTTTTGTTTCTGTTTAAAAAAAGGGAAACACAACGTACAAAAAAAAACGAATCACATAAAACAGTTTTTAGAATTAAAATGAAAGCCTCGTGGTCCTTCCGGCCACTTTCGCTCTATACCATTCCTTTGTGTACAAAATTTTAATTGCATTAAATGATTTCCTTTTGTTTGCGTGTATCTACATCAGGTAAAGTAGTGGTGAAAGTAGTGGTACGTTGTTGAGGTGCGGTAGGTGGAATAACATCATAGAGACTACTACTACAACGGCATGACATATCGGTATGTACATATATCTATAGTACGAGGTAGTAAAGCAGAATTGTGCATCACAAAAGCCGGAAATTCTTAATTAGGTTTCGTTTCATTTCGTTTATCGCAGTTTGCATTAGTGTGCTAGTGCTGTATTAAGTTTGGTTTGGCGAAGGCTGTTAGATGGTGGAATTGAAAGGATTGGCATTGTTTGTTCAGAGGTTTCTTAGTGAACTTCAAGGACGAGCCGAACTATGCGGATATAGTTGAGAGCCTCAACCAAAACACAGAGAATAGCATGTGCGCGCTTTTTAGCATCAGAAGGTAGATTTGCTTAACCTAGTGAACGTGTGCGGATAAGCTTTGTTTTCTTAACCACATTATTTCATTTTACTTGCAGAGCTCTTCTATAACAAAGATTGCCAAAGAGGACAGTCTTTGTGAACTCCTCTAGATTGTTCAAGGTAGGTATAGTTATTCCGCTTTAATATCTACTCTTGATGAATTAACTTTCATTATTTTGTTCCTGTTAAGAATTTATTCTTGTATTTAGCTTAATGCAGATATACGACTACGAAATAGAGAGAGAGAAAGTATTAGGTTTTGTTTGAAATTAAAAGATTTGACAAAATGTTTGGATGTGGAAGGATCATAGTTTGTTTTTTTTTTTAGGAGAATATTTTTGTTAATTGCAGCCTTGAGTCGCTGCTGGTTTTGAGTATGGGTACATAATTTAAAAAAAAACAGTAGTCTCTTTTAATTAATGTTGATAAAGTAGGAAGGTACACATATACTCTATCGGAATTCCTTAATCTTTAAAAGAAACCGCTGTAATGACCTTTTCAGGTTAGTTACATAAATTGAAAGCAGTTTACCTTATTGGGGCCCTAATAATTACAGAAGCTAGTAATAATTATATTTTTTTTTCTTTTACAATAATTTTAAGTAAATGCTTGTAAGCCAACCACAATCTTATTTGCACGGCATTAGTTGTTATAGCACAGTGGATTGAGAGTTACGTTTTAAGTGTCAAATAGGGAAATATAGAAAAGAATGCTACCAAGAGTTCATGTGGCCCCAACATTCAGGTCTAAGTTAGCGGTCGAGAACAATAATTAATTCATCACAAAAAACACGGGTTTGCACGGTCTTTGGCAATTCATGGTGGCCATGTTAGTTCTCTGTTGTTTATTTTAATTTTTAATTTGTCAGACCTTAAAATCAAAATTACAAAACCAGTTATAACTATCATAAAGAGTACAATTCTCCGATTTAAGGTTTTTGAAGATTTTTGAAAAATATCAAGGCTAACCCGTTGCGGAAAAAAATTGTATTTTCAAAAATGTTTCGGAAGTCCAGCGATATATACACGAAAACAAATGTCTATTAATTACCTATCCACACCTGAAAACCAAACGCTTCCGCAGCCTCTGGTTCTCGAGATATTGCAATCCAAAATTGTACCCGTGACTAAATTTTTTTAACGTCGCTGTTTACTAAATTTTGTGTATACAAAATTTCTTTAATTTTTTTTTTTCAGAATAAAATTTCGTATGGTAATTTTAAGTAATAATAATAATATAAGCTTAAAAATATAATTTTGAAAAAAACCATTATCCGTTTTCTAAATATTTTATTTTCAAAAATATTTTATTTAACTTTGGTATGCAATATTGTTTAGAATTTTAAGCGAACCCTACATAAAAATGTTGATCCAAATCCGTGCTATTTATGAAAAAGTCAAAAATCAAAAAATCAAATTAAAAAAATGGTTGTAGGTATACAGTTATTTTTGGGGCTAAAAAAAGATTCGAAATTCTATTTAAGACAATCAACTAAAATGCTTAAGTGCCAAGTTTGAAGAAATTCGATTCAGCCGTCCAGGCTGCAGATCGTTCAACAGACAGAGAGACAGACCGACAGACGGAATTACGGGACCCACTTTTTTGGTATTCTCTATCATCCTAATGTCAAGTTTGATTAAAATCTCGAGTTCGAGTCAAAATAGAATACGGTATCTCAGCAGCTTATGTATGAAAACGCTCCGAATGGCTTACATATTGTGCGAATTTAGTTTTCAAACTTAAAAGAAATAGGCTGCAAATTATCATTATCAGACACATTTGAAGAGCCATATTTCCAAGATAAAATTTTAATTTTTTAGAGATTTTTTAATCCATTTAAATCGGAACTGTCCCTCAGTGGATTTCGACAGTTGGTGGCTTGACAGGTAGGCATAAAACTATATTTTGAAGTTTCGGTATTATTTTTTTTTTCATAAGTATCACTTAAAAGTCGTAAAGTCACCTTTTCCAGAGGGAGGAACAAAGTCTGATAAATCAGCGATTTCTATTCCAACGACATGCATACATAAATCATACGTATTCTTGTATGGATTCTTATACTCGGATTCGAGCCAGCCCTCAGCAACGAAGCCGAATAAACTAAAAGATTTGAAACACACTCGATCCAATGAATACGATGGCAATACCATTATCCAAAAGCGTACCGTTTGATAAAAAAACAGTGCGTTAATGTACACGGGATTGAAGTAAAACTTGTTTTTATGTCTCGAGACCTACCACTTAAGCCCAGTTTTTCAGTGGTGAGTTAAGTCAGAGTTAGCTAATCATACAAATTACATGATAAAAAAAACACCGATTTTTTCAGTTAATCTAAGGTTACCCCAACTTATTTGTGAGTTAACTCGGGTTTAACAATGTCAACTAAGTAATTTTGAAATTGCAGTGTTTTGTATAAACCACTTACAAGAATTCGTACGATTTTCTTTTAAAATGTGTGTAACTGTTATATTAAAAAAACTGACGTTTACTTTATTAGTTTATTGAAGTGCTTTCGAGCTTTAAAAGAAGTTTTCTAAGTGTTTTTAAAAACTATTTCTAATACAAACAAAACAAAAAAAAATCATATATGTAGATCATATTTCATTATTTTGATTAACAATTACATATTTTTGACCCACCCTATTTTTATATTTCATAATTTTATATTTCATAATTCTTTATGAGCTACATCATATTTTAATTTTATGGAAATCGTTCAAAGAACAATCAATATGGCATTTTTTGAATCCGGTCCGTACTTCCATAAATACATCCCCATAACGACCCCATCTTCCAACTACTGTCAAAAGTCACCGTCGCGTCGGTCGTTCAAACTTTAATCCGTGGTTCCACAATTTCGATTTAATCTCACCGATTTACCTCAGTTGAATTGCTAAAATCGGGACAAGAATTAAATGACCAACAATGCTCTTGATTCTAGAAAATAAGACGATAGCGTGTCATGATTCACTGTAAACGTTTTGTAACTAAAAAAGCATTCTCCAATTCAATGGGACCAACATTTCACGGCGAGACTTAAGAGCGAGAAACTTGTGACCTGAGACTAACTTTTTGCTAAGCCCCCGGGAAATTGGACGAAAAAGCGATGGGATTAACAATTTGCATGCTAAATCCAACAAGAACTAATTCCCGTGGGTGCTTGGCTTTTGGAGAGGATAAAAACTGTGCTACCAAATTCTTTTTCTTTAAATGGAACACTGCTGCCAAGCTTTCAACCAATTATCCCGGGGCTTGGAAAAACACACACCTAATATTGAAGCTAATTGATTTTCACTAACCTAATCTACAACTTAGCGTAACGTGAGGACATAAAATATTTTAATATTTGTATTCTCTTCACAGTGGCCTACTAATTTAACAAGAACGACGAGTTCTCATCACACGTCTCGCATCCATGAATTTGTTCAAGATTAAAGAATGTTTCCAAATCCATGGTAATGCTATTTTAGATTTGTAAGCGGACTTAGGATTCATTGCTGGCAATGCTGGTCTACGTGTGCCAACAAGACAGTTTTGTTTACTTTGTATGTTTTTTTTATATTTGGAAAATGCCCAAGTAACATTTTTCCTCTCATAACATTCTCCAACTCCAATAACTTAATGAGACTAATTTAAGGGAGTCAAAATAATCTTGAAGAATTCATTTAGATTATTATAATACTGCTAAAAGCGTTAGATGGCCTAGTTATGAGAGCCTCTCTATAATCCCTAACAGAGTTGTATTCTTCTTATGGGATGACAGATATAGAATAATTAAAAAAGGCCTTATATGACTCTAATAAAACTCGGCTAAATCTTGTTGTGAGAAAGCGTTTCTTGCAATTGGAGTTGCTAAAAGAGAAAAGAGAAAATGGGATGAGGAAAGAGAATAAACATTAACGAAATAAGAAAGAAGCAAACCCTTTTAAAGTTTTTGCGTGTATGTCATGGCTAAAAACTGAAGGGCTTGATATGTATTTGTGATAGTATTTATTTTGTAAGTCAATTATTCATTATTTTATAATGGCGATACATTATCTTATTACCCTTACTTAAATATGGCTCCTGTTCAGATGAGAGAATTATTTAATAATTACAATAAGACCATTATAAGGGTGTGGTTTCCTCACTCTCATTTACTAGGTTTATATTAAGTCTTCTTATTGGAATATTCATTATATTATGGGATTATTTAAAAAAAAGCGAGCGAGATAACAAGTTACATATATAGTGAACTATTTATCACAGACGTATTAAGGGAAGGGGGCCTCAGCTACAAAAGTAAAACATGAATTTGTTTTTATCATATCACGACACTAGAAGAATGCTAAATGTTGTATACCTTAAATTCTATAAGGTTCGTTATAGAATTTTAAAATAGCTTAGGCTCCGATAAGTCAGTTGTTATGGGATTGAAGATATATAGGCGTTTAAATTTCATAACAAGATTTTTATAAAATTCTAAATTCTTGGAATCTGGTTAAAGGAGGCAAATTTGTTTTAAGTATAAGATTTAAATTATTTGTAAGCTGTAGAGAGCTTACAAAAAATCTTATAAAAAAAACCTTATGAGAATAATTTAAGTTTCGTAACGAGAAATTAACTCGTAGTAGTGGGACCTAAAAGTTAAGGCTTAGGCTAACAAGATTGTTTTTCAGATTTTGGAAGAATAGCTCTGAATAGTATGTTAGTTGGGTGTATTTGTTAATTTTAAATAGTTATATTGTAAATAAATTATAAAATAAAAGTAAAAAGATTAAAGTTTTTTTGGATAGTAAAAAATTGGAAAAAAATATATTTGTTATTTTTTTTTAATGAAAAAGGTTTTGATTCTGGTCATTGTTCTTGGTCCAACTTACATTTAACACAAAAAAAAACTACTTTCATTTGGCTCTTTAACGAAAATATGTGTTAAAATGTTGTACCGGTAAATCTGTGTGTTTTTTTTGCAAAAATAACATTTTTTCTGTATAAAAAAACTTTTTTAATATTTGTTTGTATTATTTATATATATTAAAGGCCAAATCTGTTTTTTACATAAAACTATTATGCCACAGACGGGTCTATAGAAAGTGTATACACCCAACAACGCCACTAAAGAAGTTTTGTTTCAATAAAGCCAAATTGTTTTGGTCTTGAAGTTCAACGTCATGTGGTTATAACAGAATAACTCTACGTGTCCTACTGCTAATTTCAATTTTTTTTTTTTTATAACTTTGCACGCGCTCAAGGGCTTATGAATACCCTTTATATGTTTTTTCTTAACACAGCGTGGCATCCGGTGGAAGAAGCGAAAGAAGGATAGGAAAGATGTGTGGCGCGATTATCTGAGACAAGTGCTGGTTGATGTCCCAGATTTATCTCCAGGGATGGCGGCTGAACTAATGCAGAGAGAATTATCGTGTCTTATTTATGTATGTCCCTTATAATTCGCATTATTTTATTTATTTCGTTCTCATATTTTATGGGTATGCTAGTTTACTCAATCACATGTTGTTAGTGTTATGCCTCAACAGCATGTAATGAGCAACGCAGCAACTTATTTTATGACAATTATTAGAATTGTTTTTTTAATGGAATATAAGAAGACATAGACAACGGCAAGAATCGAACCTGCAACTACGAGGTTGACAGGCGAGCACACAACTATCGCGCCACTGCCAGCACTATCTTAGGGCCTGACGAAGTACCCACCGAGATTGTGCAAATTGATCCGGTATAAATTACTCCTTGTGGTATTTTACTAAGCGGCAAACAACTTAGCCTTTCAAAACCAACATAATCGGCTCTAGTTCTGCCTGGTCACTATCTGTAAGTTACTCTTAAAATGGACCTCAGGCCGCAGTGAAGCACCGGTAGCCATTTGAAGGATATCATAATCCAGATATTCATATAATTGGCAGAGGCCGTTCAAATAAAAGGAAACAAACTGATTGATATATTCCATTTTACTGAAGCATTATACTTTCCCTTCAAAACAAACAAAAGAAAAAAAACAACATTTTCCAGATTCTGATTCTGAATAAGCTGTCATTCTTCAAACGAAATTTTTCCTAAAACGAAAAAGTTTCAGTTAATATTTCTATATATGTAATTCAGAATGAAAATCGAATTTGGCCATAATCCCTTTTGCGCATAAAAGAAAAGAAAGAAAAAATATCCTTTTAATAAGAACTTCTAGATTGATTGCTTACAACTAACTTAACAAACTACCATTGATTATTTAACGACTTCTTAAGTGGTTTTCTCCTTCTGCTCTTGTCCTTATCCTGATGGTTCGTCGGGCTACATTCTCCTTAACATGTGGAGAGTCTTTTATCATAGAGAAGCTCTACAAAAACTTTTTAGATCTATTCGACTTTAAGCTAAGCTGGGAATTATGTGTTTGTGTGTTAAAATACTGTGCAGTGCATATAGACACACATTTGACTATATATATATATAACTGCCGACTCCCTAACATATTGACCCAATGAATAGCTTTCACGCATCAGAATGTGTTCACTTTATGAATTATTTAATCCCGACTGTAGCAGTGTGGCTCACAAGGATCGAGATTACACAAAAAAAAAATCTCACCAGGGTGCAGCACCACATACTCATAGGTAGAAACATGTCCTTTCTATGGCATCGTCCCATTTTTCTGTTCACATTTGAATAATCCTTTTTCGGAATTTTGATTGTGCGCCATAAATTCAAATAAATTGACAAACTGCATAGGGCTGAGTGCATTCGCGCTGTTGAATAATTGAAAAGTCATATGCTGGAGCGCGTTGGGTGACAGGTATTGAATAAAGCGGCACAGAAAAACTCCAGCAGTCCTGCTGGCAGGTGTGCTGAAATAAAAAAAAAAAACTATTAAATTTACTCAGTTCCCCACCCCCTTATGTTCTTCCGGAATATCTATACATATTCCAAATGGAAGGACATTCTAAGGAGGTGTAAGTCTGATTTGCTGCAAAATGCAAATCTATGAATAATTCAAATTCCACTTGCATATCAACAGTCCCCTTTTCGCCCGCCGTGCCGCCCGGCGCGCCTCCGCAGCGGGAGGATGTGACACAGGGCATTGTGTAATGCGTGTAGCATCACAGGTAAACCAAAGGCACCCCAGTCATCCTGTAAATCAGTGCACTTTACGATTCATATTTCAGAAGAATGACAAATGTTATACTTTTTGCGATAAACAAGCTCCTCTAAAGGTAATATAGTGCACTTGCAAACAAATCGATAAGGCATACAATGTCTAGATAAGAATGTATTGCTGTGACCTACGTGCTTGTTATAGTTTTCCTTAAGAAAGATGAATCGGGACGTCGAAGGCATCACATGGGCGCAAGCCAAGAGAGCATCAGGGCATCACCCCACAAGTGGTTAGGAGTCTAATAAATATCTGTATACATGACCTTAAAGGCTTCTACCGTTGATCCTACCGACTTCGGCCGTTAATTGTACCAAGTTTGGCTATTTATTTTACCAATTTTGGCCGTAAGTTTACCGCCTTCGGCCGTCCATTTAACCGAATTTTGCCGCTGATCTTACCAGCTTGGCCGTCTATTTTGTTGGTTTCGTTCTTTGATTTAACCGTCTTCGGCAGTTAATTTATCGGCTAGCACCCCGACAGACTGGCCCACCGGGCAATCTGGATTTTTCCCGGTAGGACCTCGATCAAGAAAAAAATACTTAAAAGCACTTTAAATTCTAGTTTTTAAAAGAAAACTTTCTCATTAACTTCACTCACGAGAGACCTTGCAGTAAATAGCGTTTTTCATGAATTGTTAATGAAAACAATTGGTTGCTCGGCCCTTTAGTCAATATAAATCTGTTGTGGCACTATAGATCTATCGTAGCCCACAGAATTCCGTTTGTGTATCGCTTAGTCAATAAATTATGTAGATTTCTTTGGCCCCTTAAAGTAAATAAATTTACTAGTAGCTTCTAACTATATGCCAATTTCGATGTCGAAAATTATCACACGATTATCCAGATTTAGAAGATGTGGGAATTTACGAGGGAAGTTTAATTCACGTTAGCCCACATTGTCATGTTTTTTTTTTGGATTTGTAAGGCTAAGACCAATTAATTGTCGGTATGATTACAGATTTTGTTCAAACATTTTTTTCGTTTTGTTATATTACTGCAAAAGTAAAGTATTTGTTTGATTTTTACTTACTTTGTTACTTACTTAGGTCCTCAGACTTTTTATGTCCGTGGGAGACCCCTAGTGGAGCATAGGGCATCCACAACGCCTGCTCGGCGTGTTCGGTTCGGTTATTGGATATGTGTCGCAACTCCCTCCAACTCTTACTTAGTTGAGCTGACTCATTCTCGACTGTCCTTCTCCATGAGCTTCTCGGTCGTCCAACTCTTCTTCCTTCTTGAGTGAGCGGATTCCACTGCATTGCCTGTGCCGCAATACTAGCTTAGTTCTTACGCTTAGAGAGTTATTCCTCCATATATTTCTAAGCATACCGAAAGCAACCTTTGCCTTCCCGATTCGGCTGCTGATGTCCTTTTCGGTGCTACTCTCGGTAGAGATGATACTTCCAAGGTATTGGAAGCTCCGTACTTTCTCTACCGGTTGCTGAGAAATATTTATGAGAGAAGATACCTGTGTTCCGAGGCTGATCATCTTTGGTTTGCCGGTGTTGATTTTCAGCTCCACGATTTCTGCTTCTCTCTCCACCCCTGTTGTCATTTGATGGAGATCCATGATCCTATGAAAGAGCAAACATATGTCGTCCGCATAGTTCAGATGTTTCAGGTGAGACGTCAGAGTCTATGGAATACCTTCGTTTCCCGTCAAGGCCACTCGCAGAACATCGCTTATCACCAACAGAAACAATATTGGTGACAAAATGCAGCGCTGTCTGACTCCACTCTGGACTTCAAATTCTTCTGACACCCCCCCTTCTTGCAAAATGTAAAATTTGTATTCATCATAAGTTGCCTTAATAATACCTATTAATTTATCCGGGATACCCCCCCTGCGCAAAGCAAGCCAAATAAATTCTCTATTAACGCTATCGAACGCCTTCTCAAAGTCAATGAATAGCAGGTTAAGTGTTGATCGATATTCGATACACTGCTCAATTAAGATCCTTTACGTATTGATATGATCAATGCATGAGGATCCAGCGGGGAAACCTGCTTGTTCAGCTTACTACTTTCGCTACTATTTTGGCAACGGCAGGCAGGACGCAAACACCCTCCAGTTTTCGCACTGTGTTAGGTCTCCTTTTTTAGGGAACTTGACTATCATTCCCTTTTTCCACTCATTCGGAAATTCTTCGGAGACCCAAGCTTTCTTTATGAGTGGATGCAGGAGTTCGCTTGATGTCGTTGGCGCCGCTTGTAGAAGCTCTACAGGAATACCAATAAGTCCTACTGCTTTGTTGTGTTATTTTGAAATTCGATTTAAAAAATAATTAAAATTTATTTAACTGTTTCATATTAATACAAATATTTATTATAATATATTTAAAAACTGGGATTACTCCTAAAAGCAATAAACTCGGATCTTATAATCGAATCGGAATTGCCTTTGTGGAAAATAAGGAGGAAAAGCGTATTGCTGGCGAAATGGGTATATACGAGCCCATAACAGATGTTAAAAAAGTTCAAGTTTATAACGTAACATTAGATACTTGGGAAAATGGTATGATTGCAGCAAATTGCTCATTTTTCGACACCTTAAATTCTGAGCATATTTTAATAATAATAATAATTTTAGTTATAATAATTTTGATTCCAATGAGAGTGAAGATGAAGCGGAGGAAAAGGAGGAACGTCAAGAAACAAATATAAACAAAACAAAATAACTGCCGTAATTGCGTAAAATTTTGTTTAATGTTTTGCGATGCTATTATTTCGATTTAAAAACATACAAACATGTTTTTCTCAGATACAAATAATTTATAAATGTTTGTTCATTTAAAAATTAACAAACATAAACAAATGAAATATCAAGAAACAATTTCTGAATATCAAATTTTATTTTTAACCATTTGTATACCTTGGCGCTTTTCCTAAAAGTCCCGGAAGGCCTTTTTGCACCCAATCCGCCCCTGGTTAGAACAACAAATAGGCACATTTTATCAGTTTACTACTAGAATACATTGGTTCGACCAATTTCGTTGTATTCTTAAAAACTTTAACATAGGAAATAAGACTCAGCACATTATATCCAGAGGGTTAGAAGAAGTAAACCAACGACAACAGACCAGAAGTCTGATTCCAATCCAAGAGAAACTTACTTTAATCCACAATCCCTCTGTGAAGGGTAAAACAATGTGAAGATCGGCGAACAGTACGAATATTATTCTAGCCCATGGTTAATTCAAAGAAATTCGACATGTATGGACCAGGAAGACGACAAAATACATTATATTTATCTTTACCGTGTCTCTTCTAAGGACCAAAGGATCTGAAAAATAAATCAGAGAACATAAGCAATAGATCAAAAAAAAAACTGGCGACCAAGGAGACCAAACTATGACTTAATGTACACATGCCTATATTATATTATAATTTCTTTTTCGGAATCTGTGTCAAGGAGCAAGTTCGTTCGACTCATTCGTGTATCCTGTCATTGAAATATTTTGCAATCGAAAAAATACCTTTTCCAGCTGTTGAGTTCTCGTGGTAATCAAATTTCAAGTGCATTATGAAATGTTTTTTTATAGCATTACATCAGGTGAATTGTATTTTGATTTGCAGTTGATAAGTAGACAACAATGAATTAAGTCGATGCATATATATGACATATGTATGTATTGAACATACGAGAGTAGATTATAAGCTTTATAAAATTGTTTGAAATTATTGGTTTGGCAAAAGGATTCTTTTTAAAACCTTTGTCGATATATTGTGTGAAAGAGTAATCATAAAAAATGGATATTTTTTCATTAAAAAAAAAACAAATAGGAACATGTAAAACTACATACAAGTTTTAAATTTGTTGTCTATGTATCTTTTATGGACGTGACTCGGTGAATGCAAACAGTGTAAAAGTGTGACAGAAAAGTAGAGTTTATGCAGCACTGTAAGACTAAAAGGGCATTCGATTTCCGTGAATTAGTTGTTGGACTTAGAAGCTGCTAAGAAGCTTTAAGGAAGCGTCATAATAATCTGGTAACCGCTTTCAACAAAACATAGCACATGTTTCGAGGAAGTTAAAGAAACCCGACAAACATTACCCTAGAAATCATATGTAACTTCGGTTATTGCGAGAAAAAGTGACTAAAACTCCTATCGTGAGGGACAAATTGCAAGCTCTATAAAACACTTATATTGACGGAATGGTGTCGAGTACCAACGTTCTAAATAACCAGTAAGACGCGTTGCTCTACACCATTTTAAGATTGAATTCAGAAAAAGAGAATTTGCGTTCAGAAACCGAAATATGGATTTCCGAATAGTCAAAATGAATTCAGAAAATGTTATTTTTAAATAAGAATGGGAAAATAGAGTTCGGAATCAGGGAAATGAATTTCAGAATAGTCAAATGCAATTAGGAAAAAAAATTGAATTCAGATATGGTTAAAAGAAATTCAGAATGGTCAAATTGATTTCAGATAAGGTAAAATAATATTTGAAAACTGTCAAATGGAATTCAGAATAGTAATTTTGAATTCAGAAAGCATCAATTAAAATTTCGAAATGCAAAATTGAACTCAGATGCAGTAAATTAAAATTTAGAAAATAACAAATCAAATTCCGAAATGGTCAAATGAATTTCAGAAAAAGTAATGTGCAATTCAGATTTGAACTTTTATGAATGAAAACAAACACCTACCTTCCTTCATATATGAGCACCGAGTTCGTCTTCGTACTGCTATTGATTACACAATAATAATATCTGGCAGTCTTAGCATCTGGGTGAGTTCTAATCTTTTAGTAGTGTTCTGCCTAGCAATAACCATATTTTTGGTACTATACCTTGAGCACATTTGGTATTATTTCTATTTTTATATAAACATCTTTACTGAGGCTTACCAGCAACACGTCAACGCTCCATTTATCAACAAATAGTATTTATAACTAAACAATTTTTTCTTCGGTACATGTCTCGGCTAAGCACAAAAAATCACCTTGTACACTAGCAAGCAATTCCGGATCTCTTCATATAACAAAAAAAAAAAAAACAATAAGAATATAATAGTTTTTAATTTTTATTTTTCGTGACATTAGATTCAAGTACTGAACCAATAAAGGAAATTAACCAATGTGATGCTTCAAATTGTATTCGTGACAAACCATTATGCCTCAGTTTGAGTAAGCCGTCGTGTAGTAATATAAAGGACTACCTAAATTTCTTCGTGTATCTTTGCGATGAATGCAAGAATATCTCCCTCTCCCACGTGCTCCTAGCCGTCCGATGTCTTAATGACTCAATAAAGGATATTTTTGCCAATAATAATCGTTTTCATAAGAATGTGTTAACTCAATTTCATCATTTTGATGAATTTTCAAGAAGCATAGAAAAATTGAACAAATCTATAGAAACCCTTAGTAATCGGCACCTACTTACCTAACCAGTCGTCTATTAACTTTCATTAATCATACAATTACTAAGTTCGCGCGGTGACCAAACTGACTGTCATTTCGAAAATTTTAACGGTCTCATTCCCTCCTCGCTTATTTCCGCTCTGAGTTTGTATCCCATTAACAATCAAATCGAAATAATTCGGTCCGACCTTGACCTGTTCATACTCTTCTATTCTCTTATGATCAAGGTTTTTTAACCTTAGTTTCTGAATACGCCGCCTATTTTAACTTTCGCAAAGCCAACTTTGTTCAACTTAACATCCTTTTAAATGGTACTGATTACTATCACTTCATTAACTCTTGTTGCCCTATCTTAGTTTCTTCTACACTTATATCTTTGAATGCATTATGCAATGTGTTTCTTACACAACCCAAAAAAGTTATATGTCTTCTCCCCCATGGTACACCAAGGAGCTACGTAGTCTTCGTAATCTAAGAAATAAGGTTCGGAAAAATTACCTTAGATCCGGGACTTATTCAGATTTTTCTTGCTACGAACAAGCCTCATACGATTTTTCTTTTCTTAGCGAATCACTCTACCACGACTACCTTAACAAAATGCAGACTAGTTTAATCCTGGAACCTAAGCGATTTTACGAATTTATAAATTTCAAAAGAAAATCAGATGGTTACCCTTCCACTTTAAATTTTAACTATATATCCTCAGAAGACCCCCATGTAATTGTTAATCTCTTCGGTAATTTTTTCAGTCAATCTTATAGTTACATAGATAATGAACCTGACCTTGAATATCTTAGCTACCTGCCTAACAGTCCAACCTCCTTCCTAGTTTCTGTCGAAATAAGTGAATCGATGGCTTTTGAAAAGATTAACTCTCTTAAAGACGACTTCGCCCCTGGTCCCGATGATAACGCAGCCATTTTTCTAAAAAAAAATGTGTTAACGCCCCTTGTATAACTCTAACAAATCTTTTCAGACTTTCACTCTCTCAAAGCGTATTCCCATCTATTTGGAAAAATTCTTTTATTTTCCCAATTCATAAGAAAGGTCGAAAGTATGACATCGAGAATTATCGCCCCATTGCAAAACTTTCTTTAATCCACAAGATGTTCGAAAGAATTATCTACGACACTCTTTATTTTCACAGTAAATCAATTATTTCACAATTCACAATTTTGATGGGTAACTACAACGAACCTAACTCAATTCGTTTCTATGACGATCTGTGCTCTAGAAAATGACAATGATGTAGATGTGATAACCACCGATTTTAGCAAGGCTTTCGACAAAATTAATCACCAAATTATTTATACCTAACTTGATGCTTTCGGTTTTCCACCATTGTTTATCAAATGGGTGAAATCTTACTTGGAGAACCGACAATACATGATAGTATACAGATGCTCGGTATATATATTTATTCCGCCTCAAGCGTCCATCAAGGTAGCCACCATGGTCCACTATTTTTTGTCATTGCCATAAATGATGTTAACAGCATTATTTCAAACTAGGACATTTTAATCTACGCCGATGATTATAAAAATCATAAAAATAATAGCAACTTCTCTAGATTCTTCCCTTCTCCAAAATGACTTGTTGTACCAAAAATTTCTTGGAATTGAATGTTAGTAAGTGTCAATCAATGAGATTTACTCGTAAGCGCCTACCATCCCCACGTCGTATTTAACACTTTATCAATGAACCCATCCCTGTAGTGTCCTTTATACGTGATCTACGTAATTTATGTGACAAGGAGTTGAACTTTCGTTCCCATTATTATCATATTATTTCTAAAGCAAATTCCACCCTTGGCTTTATAAAGCATTGGTCAAAAGAATTCTCTAACCCCTACGTTACCCAATCCCTTTTCACCACTTATGTTAGGCCAATCCTTGAATATGCCAGTCCAGTTTGGTCCCCGTTTCAAACCACTCACTCACAAAGGATAGAACATTTACAGCGAAGGTTTCTCCGTTTTTCACTTCGATATCTTCCTTGGTCGGATCCTCTAACCCCACCACCCTACGAGGACCGTTTGCAACTAATGGGTCTTAATACGCTGGAGAAACGTCGGGCAATAGCTGACATTCTCTTCATCCACCAACTTTACACAGGTGCCATCGAGTCTCTGGCTCTTCTTGAATTAATTTCCCTTTATACTAATCCTCGTAACCTTAGATCTGTTCCCTTCTTCCTTCTTCCTACTCACCACACCAACTATATGGTCATTTTAATCCCATCCCTAGAATGTTACGATTGGCAAACAGTGCTCAACTCATCCTTGTCTTCTGTTTAAGTTTTTCTTTAACCCGTAAAAATCTTTACTCCCATTATCCATAACATAGTTTTTAGGTTAGTTTAAGTTTAGATTGTTTAAGTTTATTGTTTTATGTGGTATATATAAATGTGTTATTATTATGCTTGAATTAAGCTACCATTTGTTGTCTTCCGATAGATTTACTGTTTATGATTTCTAAATAATAAATACAATTTTGGTCCACTAAACAATAATAAAAAAAAATTGAATCTGATAACAAATATTTAATAATAATTTTCCTTTTCCCATTAAAATGTTACCATTAACGCTGTTTTCCAAAATTTAAATAAAGCAGGGCGATTCATTTCGTTAAGGGATCTTATAACTTGTTCGTGTGAAAGGATAACGCTGCCAAGAAATTAATTTCTTTTTCAACCCATATGAAATGGAAAACAACTTCTCTCTCTTTGGTGTTGCATATATATTGCAAAAAACTGGTAGGTTCTCCTGAGTCCCGATGGGGTATATAATTAAAATGAAGATGTTCCACTCTTAGTCTTCAGATCATCGAAATTGTTTCGACACTATATTCATTTCGGAAGTAGTTTTCTAAGTGTCTATAGATTGATTCTCTTGCTTCCCTTGCAATGGTTTCTGATGGGAACATCTGCTGTCAAAATCAGTTCATAGACGGTTTTTCTATAATCAATTGGCAGAACTTCTTATAAGTTGAGCTCAAAGTGGCAGGAGTCTGCGACCTCAAGCCATTCTCCATACTAGCAACTTTTGCTCTTCACTGATCTTAGCAATAAAGTATTTGGGCGATATTATATTCGTGATCCTGGAAGTGTGACTTTTCAATCGATGTATCGCACGTATTGCACGTCACGATAGCAACAATTTTTAAAAATCGACATAGTTTTATCTTTAAACTCGATTTGCGGCTAAACTAAGCGTTCTAGAAGCATCGAACATGCCAACTTTATTATCTTTGAATTCGATTTGCGGATAAGATACTTGTCTTAGCGACTTAACAATAATTTGTTGGCAACACGTCATTCCTTTTACGAATAGTTTGTGCATCAGAGACCCTCGATCAACTGTATTGAAATGCTGCTTTGAAATTAACAAACAATTTCTTGTTTTTCGATAAAAAAGAACAACACTCAACAACAAAAAAGCAACACTCCTTAAAACGAAGATATGATTGATTGTTTTCCAGATCTAAAGCCAGCGTACGATATACATACATTATTATTTTTTTTTTATGAATTTCTAAAATTTACTAACTTATACCTTCATACAATTAATTAATCATACCTTCGTCTATCATAATTTCGTCTTGATTCAATGGGTCGGTCATTAAGCGATATATCTCACAACACGCAGTTAAGGAGCCATTATGTTTGTTGGTCCTAAAAAGTGTGGGTCGTTATCAAAAACATTATAAGGATTTTTAAAAAATCGACCCAGTGGTTTAGGTAGCTATGTGCCTCGATTATCATAATAGACAAATTTAATCAAAATGCATAAATGCATTCGGGGTGGCCGTGGCGCGATAGTTGTGTGTTCGCCTGTCAACCTCATGGTCAGAGTTTCGATCCCTGCCGTAGGATATGTCCTTTTTTTTCCATTAGAAACAAATTCTAAAAATAAATGTCATACAAT
This sequence comes from Philhelius pedissequus, assembly GCA_910595825.1. NCBI lineage: Eukaryota > Metazoa > Arthropoda > Insecta > Diptera > Syrphidae > Philhelius > Philhelius pedissequus. The sequence continues at coordinate 62,996,424 of OU343162.1, forward strand.
GATTTGCTAGTTTGCTCATTACATGCTGTTTAGGCATAGCACAACAACATGTGGTTGATTAAAGCTGGTATACCGATAAAATATGACAACGTATAAAAAAATAATGCGTATTATAAGGGACATATATAAATAAGACACGGAAATTTCTCCGCATTAGTTCAGCCGCCATCCCCGGAGATAAGATCTGAGACAACAACCACCTACAGTGTCAGAACATTGCGCCACGCATCTTTCCTACCTTCTTTCTCTTCCTTAACCTCACGCCTGCGCTATGTTGAAACATTTAAAGTGTAGTATAATCCCTTAAGCGCGTGTAGAATATAAAAAGAAAATAACTTACGAAAAAGCCCTGTTTGAAATCAGAAAGGATTAGGCTTGCCTTAAATCATAATCCCATAAAATTTGTCACTGGAAAATATTTCAAAACTCATATTTCAAACATCACTCGCAATTAAAATTTAGCTCAACTTCAAATTACTGCATTGTCTACGTTTTTTTTTATTGCAGAGCTGTTAATGGTCAGGATAAATATCAAAAGTCACACAAATAAACAATTAATATATGAAATTCCAGTAACACATCAACAATTCTGTCATGAACATGATTTTTTTTCGACGCGATGGAAATGATATTCCATTTTTATGGCATCACATCAAAATCTATTATTTAATTTTATAAATAATTCGTAATAACCGAGTATGTATTCTGAAATTGGATCTACCTACATTTTTTGTGCCTAGGCATAACCCTAACCATTGCCAATGGCATAATTCTAATTACTGCAACTCTATATTTGCACACCGATTAAATATGACAAATTAACATGCAATACATTCAAACATACGCACACACAAACATACCAAAAATGATGAAAAATTCCCGGAGGCAAAATGATATGCATGGCACGCCGAGACTGTGAGAAATTCGAGGAGTCCTGGCAGAGCAGTGGCATCAAAGAGGCAGACAGGATAGACCGGGCAAACAACAAGTGGGTGTATCCTTGTTATATAATATATGAACTGCATGAGATATGCAAATTTTGCAGAATAATATTATTGCAGCAGATTAAATCTGCATAACCGACTGGGTGGAAAGTTGTTGGTTTGGCGAATGTGGTGGTTTGGGTGGGGCCTCCCGTTTTTTGTGGCGTGTTGGTAGGTGTAGGCATAACTAAAGGTTTTCGCATGCAATATGAAACCTATCAAAATAAAACTCTCCTGCCCTGTCCACTCCACTCCACTCGACAATTTGCACAGTAGCCAACTATATTAGTGCAATATTTTGACCAATGTGTTTGGATTAATTGAAATCGATTAAATCAACAGCATAGCTAATTGAAAATTATACTCAGAAAGGTAAAAAGTTTTCCCCACCCGAGGTGTTAGACGCGACGCAAGCATGGGGTACTCAATTGATTTTGGGGTGGAAGCCTAATGAACCGTTTGATAACTCAACACTTTTAATGGAGGCAAATTCCGGAATAATCACCGTATTTGTTTTGAGTGATATTCCGGCATATATATTCATAAATATGCCCACATTTTTTAGTTGTTTTGAGAATCGAATATTTTTTTTGCTTGCGGATGTACCTACGAGTATTTATAGTTTTTGGCAGGGGAAAAGTTTTCTTGCTAAGATAATTTTCAAAAAAGAAAAAAAAATTTAAAGTAAATACCATTATTAATGGACTGTAATTGATATCCCATGGTTAGCTATAGTTTTTGGCGGGAATTCGGCTATGTTTAATATATATTTCTCTTGTTCTTATTATGGAAAGTTTAAATTTAGAGCTGCAAAGTACAATTTAAATAAATTTGGGAACGCAATACAGTGAAACCAGCTTAAGTGAAACTCGTTTAAGTGAAAACCCCACTTACATGGAAACATTCAACATACAAGCTACCTCGCTTAAGTGAAAAACAAGCATAACTGAAAAAGATTTCTGATGTTTGGTCGTTTCGCTTAAGCGAGTTTCACTGTTACATATTCTTATGTGGAATAAGTCAATTTGCCTGCGGCATGACAGTTAAGCCTAGTACGCTGCTGATACGAAACGCGAAGAATCCCATACAAAAATGACAGAAAGAAATCATAAATGAAAATTTTCGTTCTGCTCTACGTTGTTCCATGACGAAAATTAAAAAGTCTCCACTCACTTTTCGCAGACAATTTATTACCCAGACTAATTAATTGTGTGCGGAAAATAACATTTCAGGTCTTAGTCGTGTTTTTGTTGTTTCTTTCATCGCAACTTGTTTATTTTTGATTTTTTTGATTTTTTTATGATTGAATTTATTTTTTATTTCTTGAACATTTTTTCGTTCATCATCATCAGCAGCGTACTAGGCTCTAAGCAGTATATCCATTAAGACACAACATGAAAAATGCTTAGTTCGGGTTAAATTATTTCCCATGGCATATGGCACACTGTAATCTTAACAGTGTCAGTCCAATTTTTTAGCATGATACATCGTTAAATTATATTACATTACATTACATTTTATACTTCTCCGCAGATAAATCTACGAAGCAGAGACACTGGCCTCGTTCGGTGCCCGGCCGATAGGCTATCCAAGATACCTTTGTAGCGGATTTATTTTCGAACGATTCAGGTAGCTTTCTTGTTATGTCAGTTGTATTGCATACACATCTGAAGTTTTGAATCAGCTGTTCCTCACATTTCCAAACGAATCTCAACGAATCCAATAATTTTTGGGTAGCTTGAGATTTGTTTTTGACAACATATGTTTAGTTCATCAGCAGTTTTTTCCTTAGGCGTTACAACAACACCAAGCAATCCGGGTCGGTTAGGTTGTGCCACCGAACGAGGCCACTGAAGCACTGGCAACTTGACCATTTGCTTACACTTTGTACATACATTAATACAACAGATAGAGGCAGAGATAGGAAGAATACACAACAGAAGAAACACATGTCAACAGCACGTGGTTGGTTTCCGACGGTCCTCCATCGAAGTACTAACCCCGTGCAACGATGCTTGATTTCGCTGATCATTGGGAAGCGAAGCTTTCATCGTAGCCAAGGCCGTTGACAAAGTTAAATTAAATAATATGTAGTCAACGACCTTGGCTCTGATGAAAGCATCTTGGTATCTCGAAAAACAATTGACTATTTCGATTATTTTTCAAGATACTATATTTACTAGAATTTATTAAATTAATTTGTCAGCAGAACATGGTAAATGTAGTAGTAAAATTGAAATTAACAAGAAAATACAAGAATGAAAATGAAAATAAAAGCTGAACGTAAGATTGATCAAATTATTAGATTTATACGAATTTTATGTTTCAATAATATCATGACGTATTGTTAAAATAACTAAAAAAATGACATTGTTAATCTAACATTTAATATAATGCTTTGATATTTTAGGCTTCTGATATTTTAAAAACTTAATATTGAAAATAAAGCACGCCATCTAAATTTAACAAACAAAATTGTCGAATATTTGGGCCAGACTATAGAAATGAGATAAATTATCAAATTTCAAAATTTGTTTCCAAATCATCTTATTTCCCTTAGAAAACCTCATTTCGAATTATCTGATGACAAGTCGAACACACCTTTTTTAAAAACAATTGAATCACAATTGAACACGATTCTATAAAAAATGTCAAAGTTGACATTATTAAAAGTCAATGAGAAAAATAAAAACAAAAAAAAGTTAAGTAAAATAAATTATTAAAACTCAAATAAGTTTGTTTTAATATGTAGGACACGGTACATTTTCTGATACCAAAAAGATTGGCAATTGTTTTGTATTCTGGGGAAGATCCTAGTGAATACATTGCTAGTCCTACTCTTTTTTCGAGAGAAATGTGTTTTAAGAAGCGCGTTTCTTTCTTTGATAAAACTTTTAGCTTTGTGCATAGTAAAGCCAATGTCCATCGGTCAATACTGGATTATTCTTTGGAAAATCGTCATTAGACTCTTTGCACTTCCTTCTCCCAACTAAGGCTTGCCCGAGGCTGCAATAAAATTAATATACTTCTTGAATAATAAATACCTTTGTCCAAAACTTTTTTGCAGTTTTCCATGTTGGAATTTGGGTCGACATTATGTGTATATTTAAGAACTGTCGATTCCTCTCCTCAGCCTCTTTTTTAACAAAAAAATAATGCATCATCGAGTTGTTTTAGTGAGTTTGTTGAATTACCATGATTTGCAGCCAAAATTAAAAGATTTCTATTCAGGATTTTCATTTAAATTAATTTATGTTGAGTTTGTTTTTTTTTTTCGAAAAATTCAGATATCAAACCGAATTATTGGAATTAGGGCAAGGTGTCAAACGAAATAAGCAAACTTAGGCCGGCAATTCACGACACAAAATAACTGCGCAAACTGACATTTCACTCAAGTCGGTTTGTGCAAAACACGATACAAATAAACTGCACAGTTTTCAGTTTTAAAAAGTTTTCATTCAGTAAACATGTGTTCAAAATTAGCTCTCTATCAGAGTTACCTTTGGGATTCTTGCGTTATTTTGGCTCGTTTTTAAGGTCTAGACCCCAGGACACGAGTTTTGTAAAATAGTCGACAATTGACTCCTTTTAAAAATTCAGGATTCTTTTTAACCATTTAAATAATTTTGTTAATACTAAATCTTCGTTGAAAAGTTCTGAATTTGCTCGGATTCTTCTCTGAATTCAGCCCTGTGTGATCTCATTCAAATCTTTGTCTACATTTTTTCATGTTTGGCATTCAACTCCATGTGCCTTGTCTGAGTACTAGTGCAATAATTCCTTTCTTATAACAGATTACAGTTTACATAATACAGATACATATCTACAATCTACATTTGTTCAATCTTGCCAATCCATGTCTTCAACCTTAAAGGATTTAGAAGATGAGCAGCTAGAAGATTGGTTTCCTGGCCCAATTTTAGGTCAGATCTATAGGCAAAATTTTCCCAACAATTAATATTTTTAGATTTTTAGTTCTTAACTGACTTTGTTAATTTGTTTTACTATAAAGAAAACTGAATTGTTTATTTATTCAAATAAATAAATAAATTAATTGTTTTAAGTTTTAACGTTTATTTATTTTGGAAAAAAAATATTGTTTTGTTATGTTTATAAAATATATAAGAATATATTTGTTGATAGAATGTGTTTTTATTATAGTTTTTAAGGGACTCCATTTTTTTAGTCAGGGCTACCATTTTAGACTCTATCAGAGGTAACCCTGCTCTCTAGAGCCGGCTGTTCTTTATAAAGTTCGATGAACTCGCTCCAGAACTTTTGTTCATTATCCATTATAAAAAAGAAACAATGTGTACTGCGTAAATAAAATTTATGAACTGAGTGGTTGCACAGTTTTTGACATTTACGACACAAATAACTGCACAAATTAAAGACTTGAGCAAAAATATTAAAATTGTTTGATTTTTACACAGTTAACTGCATAAACCACACAAACAATCCCATTCATAACACAACTAAACTACGCAAGCCTCAGTTTGGGCAGTTATTTTGTGCCGTGAATTGTGGCCTTAGATGAAAACGCTTTTCTGAAAATTTCGCAATGAGATAATTTCGTCTCTAATGAAAACGTAGTAAAAGATTAAAAACAAACCCTCAAAAACTTAATTTCGAACTACTATTTCAACAAATATTGAAATTAAACAAACAAAAATCTTAATCATTTTTCATATGAATTGTTTTTTGTAATTATTTTAATTATAACAAAAATTGACACAAATATTAATTTTAAAAATCAGTTAGCTATTTAAAACGAAAATATAATCAACAAATTTGGAAAATTTTGAAGAAAAACACCCTAGCTAAAAGCAACCGATAAAAATTATGAAAGTTGCCATTTTTGAGATTGTTCCAATAATTAAGTCAATACAAAATCGAGCATTAAACTAGATTTAAGCAAAAAAATATTAAAGAAAAGTATTAAATTAATTTAATAATTTTATTTGAAAAATTGCTAAATTTCGCTTAGCATTATTTTGAAGTACACTTTTCGGCGGCCGACTGTCTTAATTTTTTGTTTTGAACGTTGGAAATTGAAACTGCTTTTACTATTTATTTTTTTCGACTTCAATATCGTTGCAATCGGTCACAAAATGCAAATTCTACCGAAAAATAATGCTGAAGAACCGACAAACACATACCACAAAAGTATAGTTTACGTCCCAACTTTAAGTGACAACTTCAAGAAATCCATTTCAAAAAATCTGACAGATGTTCGGCTTGCCTTTAAATCAAACAAAACACTCGACCATTATTTTACAAAACTAAAAACGAAACCTGATAAGGACAAACGACCAGACGTAATTTACAAAATTAATTGTAATGGAAAAACAAACGAACCTTGTAACATGTGTTACATTGGAACCACAAAACAACTTCTTCGACAACGCATATCAAATCACAAATCTGACATTAAACTTAAAAATTCCGAAAAGACAGCTTTGGCCAGTCACATTATTAAAAACGGCCATTCTCCAAACTTTGAAGGCGTTGAAATCCTACAGACGGAGAAACATGTTTCAAAACGATACACGTTAGAAACATTACACATTCTCAACAACAAAAACAACATGAATCGAAAACAAACACACAAAACATCTCTGCTGTGTATTGCTCTCTTCTTTCTTCCTAAATGTTATTTGTGCTTTGTTCAAGTCATACAGACTCAACTTCATTCTTTGAAGTGCTTATTTAACTTTTTATTGTAATATAAATGTTTTAACTATTTTTCTTATTTTGTCTAAGTGAGTATTTATAATTGTGTTATTACTTTACTTATCAACCATTAATGTTATTTGTATTTTTTGTGTAAATAAAGTACCCCTGAAGAAGGCAGCAACCCCTGTTGTAATGCCTCCAATATTTCTTGTAATATAATCAAACAAGTTGCTTTATCAAAATTTAATTTTACCGTAAACGAAAAAGAAGAAACTTGTGATATTTTTGGAAATGCTTTAAATGAAGCAAAAAACCTGCAGTAAAACATTTATGTAAATACATTTTACTTAATAAGATTAATTGATTCTGTTTTTGTTTCTTTTTGTTGCGAAATGGACTTATAACTATTTGTAAGGTTGTTCCTTTTTTTTTAATAAACTTAACCAAATAAACAACTTCTTTTTTTGGTTTCGATTAGTTATTTAAAATTCAACATACTAAAATAAAAAAAATTACAAAAAAATATACTCTCGGTATTTTAAACGTCACCCTAAGACAAGTTCAATTGGTTTAGGCATATATTATTTACGTCGACTGTCGACTAAAAGTGTGTCAAATGTCATTTCAATTAGTTTCATTGAGCTTACTAAGTCAAACTTTTATTTTCAAAAGTCACTGTATCAGATTCTACAAAAATTTTCCAAAGATATTTAACTTTTATAAATAAATAACTAATATCTATCGAGTAGATGTCTTAGTTCTTACTTCCGATAGGTAGGACTAGTTTTGCATTTGGAAAAAACAAATCGAACTCAAAATTTTGATCAATCTTTATAGAATCAATTATAGAGAACACCTCAAAAGTATGTCCCGCAATTCTGGTCCATCAGTCTCTCTGCCTGTAGATCGATCTACAGACTAAACCACTTAAGCGGTACTTAAGCCTTTTCTCTTTCTATTTTTAAATTTGTTCAAAACTATCATTACTATATATAACTGCCCTAAACTACAATGTATTTAAAAAAATTCGGTAAAACTTAAATATCTCGAAAACGACCGAAACGATTTAAATAAATAAAAAAAAATAGTACTCTATTTTATATTTGGTTCAAACACTTGCTTGGCTTACATAAACTTCTATTAACCATAGAGACGGTCCCTCAAATTCTAAATAATACTGTAACACCAACATTTTGGAAAAATATTTTTTTGAAAAAAAAACAAAATCAATTTTTTTTTAAATTCAATATTTCGAAAACGGTTGGACAATTTTTTTAAAGATTATATTTTTAAATTTATATTGTTTAATACTTAAAATTTGCATAGTTACGTTTTGTTTTAGAAAAACAAATTAAAGAAATTATCTATATAAAAAATTAAATAAGAGATGATCTTAAAAATATCAATGTGATGGAACACAAGAGTATATAAGTACGTGAGATCCAGTCGTGCAATTTATTTATCTCCAAACTACTTAAATAAAATATAATTTCACACTGACACACGGTGTACTCTCTCGTTGTCTATTCGACAAAATATTTTCGTAGGCAGGTTTCATTTAATACAAATTTAATTCACCATTTGGTCGGCGGAAAAATCCCTTAATAGTGCTTTAAAACCAATTTAGCTGGATTAAAAAAATCCCGAATAGATTTGAAATCAATCATTCTCATAGCCAATGGGCCATTAAATGGCTAAATCAAATGACACCTTGTATTTGGCCAAATAACGGTGTGCGCATAAAGTCCCCACAACATCGACAACCCTTTTGCTCCATTAGCAATATAAACAAAGCCTAATTCGCCCCTCGATAAGCATAACCAACAAAATTATTGCCATTCTCGAATAAAAGCCACACAATCAAGGTACATGTATTGTTTATATATAGAAGGGTCAACTATAGGTTGGGTTGGATTTGGATAGGTAGTATTTGTATCGTGTCTGTGGTGACAATTTGTAGTTTATGATCTCGAAATAATGCCATTTAGGAGTATTTGGACAAACACACCTACATAAGCATTCAATTCGATTTCAATTATTAGATGGATACCGGTAGTGTTTTTGCGGTTAACCACGAATTAATAGTGTTCGGTGACTAAGTAAATTAAAGCAAAATTTTATAGGTAATAAAACGTTATCGAAAATTCCATTTTAAAAGATACCAAAAACAGTAAACACAGGACTTTTATAACTCTTCCTGTTGTGAAATTTTATCGCTCAGTCACGATATTAAACTTCTGACAACTGCACCCACGAGGTTTCGATCAAACCTTTTATTTAGTGAAGGCTGAAGTTTTTTTTCACGTAAAATAGTTATACTTGGTGCTTCGTTATAATTTAATTAAACGATAGAGCTAACAGATGAGGGTGGACCCTTTGGTTTTATAAATATTTTTTTTTTTAGAAATATGACTTTGGACAGTAATTAAGAGGCAGTTTGAAAATTGCAAATTTCTGCTTAAGTATTGTAATTCTGAGTCACATTATCTCAACTAACATTGGTTCGAAAAGGTTTCGGTAAGTTGTTTTAGCTTCGATAAGAGCGAAATGTAAGTATAGATTGGTGGTGAACATGGTTTGAAATAATTTTTGCCAACAAAATATCATTAGCGATGTAGCTCATTTTTCTTTAAAAAGGGTCGTGAATAAACGAAATTCTCGGTTCTTCGCCAAGCCCACAATTAATTCACGACAAGCCACGCCATGACCAACGCGTATCTGTTTGGCCGCCTGGAATTTGTGCGCAAATGAAAATTATTGTGCAGTTGGTCTTCGAAGACGACCCTATAGAGCACCTGTAAGCTTCAATGGAGAACCATGATAACGGATTGTGCTATGCAAATTCTGACTGCTAACGGCTTGAACGACATTTGGTTTCAACAGGATGATGCCACAGCTACCACAATGCGAACCATGATCGATTATTGCAATTTTTTTACAACAACACTGGAAAATCGAGTGCAAGTCCGTAGCCAAACATATATTTGGAAGGGTGGGGATTGATTTAAAAAAAAAAAAAAAATGTTTCACTAGCATTTTGTTTTCGATACAAAAATAATATTACCGTAATTTTATTGTCGGCGAATTAACTGAGATTCAACAATGATTCAAACATGAATTTAAGTCTTATCGCAGACTTAAAATTTTAACCATCATAAAATCTCTGTTAATCCATCATAATAGGGAGTTAAATTTGCTGAACAACGGATTAAATATTTAAACCACATTTGTACAACTGGCCCTTAATGTTCTTTACTAGACTTTTAGTGTTTGCTTGAATTACAACTCATGACGAGATTCATTGTCATATATTTTGTATAGATACCTGAATTTCCTACTGGGCTGTGTATAACACTATAACCTCTCTTCGATCAATTTGGATAACGTTTAAGGTAAAATGCACGACTTAATCGCACGAACTTGCTCTTGTAGCTAACAACTTTAATGTAGCTAAGCATTGAGGTTTAGTTAATTAGGCGTAGTTATCCCATGCAGTCTTAAAGCCTATGTAGGTAAGATTACCTTGATTGTTAGTATAGTGAATTGTCGAATGTATGATTCAAGGAATAGTTACATACGTAGCTTCCTACAAATGTATATTTAAATATACGTTATGGATTTTAATTATGTAAGTTACGAGGGTAAAATGTATCTGCATATACATACATATTGATTGAACCTAAGTATGTTAACATGTACATATAATAATGAAAATGAAGGATGTAGGTGGGTTGGTAGCTATATACATACAAAATCATAATTTAGGTAAAATATGCATTACATAATATTCATGTGATTTTTAAAGACACATATGTATGTATATATAAATGTATGAGGGACTATATTGTATTTAGTATTCAGTGACGTACGCAAAAAAACGTAAAAAGAAAATAATAATAATGTAGAAATAAATGGATAAAACACATAATTAAATGTTTCTATATTGCATAGTCGTTATAGCTTGAGAGAAAACAAAGATGCAGTTAGAATTCATTGATAAATAAGAATATATAAAAAAATAAAAAAAATTGTGGAGCGGTTTTTTAATAAATTAATTTTTTATGTATAAAACTTTGAAAACATTTTTAGAAAAAAAATTTATTTATTATTTATTTTTTAAAAATCGAAAAACTTTTTTTTTTGAAAATTTGAGTATGCGTCTTATTTACAATTTTAGGGAGCATTTCCATAAATTTTTATAATCGGTTCCTCCAATATTGAGAAAGTCGAAAATATGAAAAGTGGTTCTATGTTAAGTACCGTTAATAGCTACACAACAACAAATATTTTTATGCTTAAAAGTGAACTGTACTAATTTAAGAACACACAAAAGCCGTTTTCGAGAAAAACATTTTTTTCTTAATGGTATTTTAACATTTGTATGGGCTGTACCCTTGTTTTTTATTTTAGAATAGTTTTTTTAACTATTCAATATAATGTCAAAAAACCTCCAAATTCGAAGTTTTGAAAAACTATTGAGTCGTTTTCGAAATTTTGAATTTTCAAAAAAAAAAAAAAAATAATTAACAAAAAAAAAAATTGGCATACAATATTGTTTACACTTTCTAGTAGCTTCTGTGTAAAAAATTTCAAAAAAAATCAAATAAAGCGTTTCCGAGAAAATCGGAAACCAAGAAATGGTTCTACTAGAGTTATCAAAAATAACATTTTTTTTTTCAAAAAAAAAAATTATCGAAAGGTACCCTTTCCCTTCATTAATGAACTGATTTTTTATTAATAGTTGGAGTCGTTTTTGAGAAAAATAAGATTTTTGATTTTGGCCAAAAAAATGTATAGGAGCTACTGTTATTTGTCATCTTAAAAAAAAATGAAAAAAACGTGTGAGCATATTACCGATAAAAAACAATATGTAAGAAGTTTGAAGCAAATCCAACGAACCGTTTAGGTTGCAGACTCGAGGACTGACAGACAGACACACACAGACACAGACAGACAAACGGAATTGGGGGACCCACATTTTTGGTGTTCTCTATGATCTTAATGTCATGTTTGATTGTTAGAAAAAAAAAATTTGTACGAATACATAACTTGCCTTATAGTACCTATAATCGGAAGTAAAAAAAGAATTAATTAATAATTAATTTAAAAACAAATACTAGAGCCAAAGATATTCAGAGAAGACGAATAAAGATTCTCAATTAATTTCTATTATTTTGAAAGCTAATATTAATTTGTAACAGTTTAACCCTCAGTTCCTATCAACATAATTTTTTATATTGGCCTAAAGCCACTTTTTTTTTATTTATTGTTTGATTAATAGTCTTTCTGTTATTTGAAAAAGACCTAATTATTAACCCGAAACAAACATTACAAATAATATTTATTTAAGATTAATAAAAAAATATATACATATTTTACAATCATGGTTTCTTTTTAAGCCCGTTTTTCTCAGAACGAATTTTTTGGGCTTAGGCCGTTTAGGCGCTGGACGACTCGTATATGCTCTGATATTTAATCGTTTAAAAATGAAGTTGCACAAGTTCAACATGCTTTTTCTAAAATGAACAATAAATATCTAAATGGTAAGTCTTCTACTTGGTTGAATAATTTCAGCAGAATATAGAATATTGCATTTTAAAAATGAAAAATTTGTTCGTATTAATTTGTTTTATTTATTTAATTTTTATTTATTTATTTAATTCATTATTCATAACAAAATTCATATTTAATGTAAATACAAATAAATGCAAGATGAATAAGTAGTGATATAGTTAATTAAAAAATTAGTGTGTATATCACATCAAAAGTATAATTAACTAGCTATAGATACAATAATAATTTTTTAAATTTAATATTTCAATTTTTTTTTAATTATTTGTTTTTCTTATTTATCTTATTGTGGGGTGTACAGTTTTTTTAATTTATATTCAAAATTATTTCTTTAAACTTTAATAATAATTTATAAGCAAATACATAAACTCAAACCCTATTGAATCCATCAATATTGATGATATCGAAGGCACATTTTCCTTTTCCTCATTTTCTTTTTCAGGAGTAACAAATCTAGATGTTGTTGAAAACTTCCTTTCAGTTAAATCTAACGCAGTGGGGGTGGATGGAGTTAACCCTATTTTTCTTAAAGCTATCCTACCTTTGTTGCTGCCATTTATAACACGTATTTTCAACACTGTTCTAACTACTGGAATTTTTCCTCAAGAATGGAAATTGGCTAAGATTATACCTATCCCAAAAAATTCCTTATGCAATGAATTTAGGCCGATTTCTATTCTTCCATTCCTATCAAAAGCTTGTGAACGTATAATGCAAACGCAACTTAATAATTATATTATGAGTAATAACCTTTTAGACAATATTCAATCAGGATTCCGACCCAAACATAGCTGTACCACTGCGCTAATGAAAGTCATTGAAGATATAAGAGTCGACCTTGATAAAGATTGTGTCAGTATATTGGTTCTCATCGATTTTTTTGAAGGCCTTCGATATGGTTAACCACTCAATTCTCCCAAAGAAACTTCGACAAAGTTTTAACGTTTCTTCGGGAGCGATTAAACTGTTATCATCTTACTTAAACAATAGGAGGCAATCCGTTTGTCTAGATAATCAGGTATCCGATTTCCTTCCAATAGTACGAGGCGTTCCGCAAGGGTCTATCCACGCACCACTTCTGTTTTCTTTGTATATTAATGAATTAGCGTCCATAATTATTCATTCCTCAAAGCAATTTATGCAGATGATATTCAAATATACCAAAGTTGCCCACTAGGCCTTATAGAAAACTGTGTTTTCCATATTAACGAGGATCTTCAGCTAATCTCGAACTGGGCAACAGAAATGGTTTAAATCTCAACCCAAGTAAATGCAAATGCCTTGTCATCTCTAAAAAAGTGTTAGACGTATCTTACTTTCCACCGGTAAGGCTCAACAGTATTCCTTTACAATTTGTGACCTCGTCTAAACATTTAGGTATGGTATTTAATACAATATTGACGTGGAATGACCACATAAATTTAATAGTAGGAAGAACCTACGGAATTCTCCGAAATGTGTGGACTTTCCAAAAATGTACACCATTGAACACAAGAATGATTCTAGCTAAAACACTGGTTATCCAGTTTTAACTTTCGGCTGTAAAATAGTTTTTAATTGTGACTCTGCTAAATTGAAATTAGCATTCAATATCACCATTCGTTACATATATGGACTACGAAAATATAATCATATTTCTCATCTGAGCCTGTATCTCCTTAATATGCCATTTGAAAGCTTCATCAAATTTCGAACATTAAAAATTCTATTTTAAGTACTGGTCAACCAACATATCTATATGATTTTCTTCGTTTCTCGGTATCAAACAGATCAACCGTTTTCATACTTCCGCGTTTCCCCTGTCTTACGTCTGAAAGGCAATTTTTCATAGCTGCTATCCGCCTTTGGAATTCACTCCCACCACATCTGCGAGAGGTAAACAACGGACAGCAATTTCAAAGTAGTTTAATTTTTTTTCTTTATTAATCAAAGCAACTAACTTCTAAATTACATCCTTTATTCCTTCTGTTCTGTATCTTTTTCTCTCTCCTTTTTTTCTTACCTTCTCTCTTATCTTTTCCTTTTTTTCCTATTAATTATTATAATTTGCCACTAGACATATCTACATAGTTTAAAATTTTGTATAACTCTAATCACAATTGAAATTAATTTTTGATATATATACCTATAATAAAATTTGAACATGTACATAAAATTATAAGCTTTCACGTACTTATAAGATTCATCTTACCATGTTAGAATACATTTTGAAACAAATAAATAAATAAATAAAAAATATTATTAACAAAATTAAATTAATTTCACTAAGATGTTAAAAACAAAATATTAGGAGAGATAGCCAAAGTTTAACTTGCTTTAAGAAAGAAGATTGATTTCTCAGAAGCCTCAAATTTGCAAGCAACGACAGTGTAAAAGTTTCGAAAATGTGTAGTTCGAAACGTGGGTATATTGACCAAACAAGCTGAACTGCTTCGTAAACTACGCGTGTCACTTAAGGGACTTCGAATAAAACTATTTATAAAAAAAATTAAAACTTTGTAGTAGTACAAATGCTTTAATGGAAGAATTTTCAAGTTCCTGAAAAGGACATGGCAAGTGATCTTATAGCTTTTTTTGAACTAAAAGTAGATTTTTAAGATAAGACGTATAGGTGCCGCCCCAACAAGAAATACCATATTGAAGTCTTGAATGAAAAGTTGCATAATAAACCGATCTTAAAGATATACAATTCAAATATTTTTAAAATATTGGCGAAGAAAAATACGAAAATGCTGTTTCAAATATAAGATGTGTTCTAACCAACTCAAATTTTGATCAATGGTTACTCCCAAGTATTTGAACCTACTGAATACTTCAATAGTAAAACAACCTAATCCAAAACTTAAATTATCACAGAAATTACTTTTATTTTTATTTTTTTTTTCTATAATTTTGCACGCGCTCAATGGAATATGAATATCCTTTATATGTTTTCAACACAGCGTGGGCACCCGGTGAAAGAAGAGAAAGAAGGATAGGAAAGATGTGTGGCGCGATGTTCTGAGACTAGACCTGGTTGTTGTCTCAGATTTATCTCCAGGGATGGCGGCTGAAATAATGCGGAGAAAATTACCGTGTCTTATTTATTTATGTCTCTTATAATTCGCATTATTTTATTTGTTTCGTTGTCATATTTATGAGTATACTAGTTTACTCAATCACATGTTGTTAGTGTTATGCCTGAACAGCATGTAATGAGTAAACCAGCAACTCATTTTTATGACAATTTTTGAGAATTAGTTTTTATTGGAATATAAGAAGACATAGAGAACGGCAGGAACCGAACCTGCGACCGAGAAGTTGACAGGCGAGCACACAACTATCGCGCCACTGCCACCCCCATTACAATTGCAATTGCAGTCAAAAACAAATTTGTTGCAAATCCAAGAGTGAAAACAAAAATCTGTATCGGGTAACTCCATCTTACGAAGGTTAAGACACATTAGTTGTGTTTTATTACTGACCACCAGCTTGTGAGTTATTAACCAGACACATAATAAACGAATATCGTGGTTAATATCAGCAAGCAGATCAAGAGCGCTGGAAGAATTGTATGAAATCCCTAGATCATCCGCAAAAGCTGTTAGGTTTCCTCTAAACCGTTGTGAAAATATGGAATCGATGAAAATAAGAAAAAATAAAGGCCCAAGGACTGAACTTTGGGGAACTCCTTTATTAATAAACACAGAATCTCTTAGATGACCATTTATTCTGACATTCTGAGACCTATTCTTGAGGTTAGAAGTTAGCCAACTCAACATAAAGCCTAGAAAACCAGCAAGATGTAATTTATATGTGATGATATCGTAGTCTACCATATCAAATGCCTTTGTAATTAAGTATGGCCCAGGACAAAATTTTCTTGTTGGATATAGTTTTTCTTGTTTTAAAATCCATGTAAGTTGAACTGAACCGAACAAAAAGTAACGCACTCACTATAGCCAACTGATAAGTCCAAGTGAGATCGCCGGCAGGGACAAAACGCAAATTTTGTGGACTAAAGGACGTTAAAAGCTATTATGAATCAACAAATATTTAATTTCATATAATATATCGCGACACCTTTCACTTTCAAAAGCATATACGATATTTTGAGATTTGAGTGTTAAATTCTACTTGAATATAACAATAAATATGATGTTAGTTAGTGTGTAAGAAATAATTTAGCACTGTTATGATGGATGTTATTTTAGGATTATTTGATCAAGTTTTGTGGTTAAAATGTAAATGGCAGTATTTGCTTGCCCAAGATTAAATTACATTTTCTTGCTCCTGGTAATGCCCCCCAAGAATTTTCAGCCCTCCTGGGCATTTGCACATCTGGCACATATAGTTATTCCGGCCCTGATTCTGAGATAAAATTTCGAGCGAATGCTGTTTAGTGCCAATTAAAGCTGTCAGTGCCAGCGCAAGGGGCTGTGTGCCGGTGGAAGTAGTTGAGAGCCAGCGAAAGCTGTTGAGTGCTGGTAATTGAGTCGTTGATAATAAGCAAAGGTTGTAAAAGAGCATTTCAGACTGAACTAAGCTGAATCGCAGAGTAAAAACGTAAAACTATTATACAATTTATAACCGTTTATTTTTTTAAGAATTCTAACGTGCTTAGAATCCTTCTAGAAAAAATTGTACAGGTTCTCGAAGTATTATTATGAAATACCTAGGACGTTAAATGTGTACCTTCTTTAATTTGATATGCAAGCTTTTAAAAACAAATGCGAATATTTTTAGTACTTATTTAGTACCAAATACTACATTGCTCTTGTAAACACTTTCTTAAACTGTAATTTGATATAAAAATGACAACTATTTTTTCATTTTGTTGTAGCTTTAAAATTCTAAAGGAAAGCCCCACTGAATGACGAATTTATTAGTACATTCGCCTAGATATCTAAAGTATCTTCAACTATTTTAGGTTTTCAGTATAACACCTACAAAATTAGTTTTAAGCAAATTTATATTTAGACTCTCATTTTGCATTTTTGTTGGATCGATATTTCAATTTAAAGAAAATCACAAAAGAATGTGAATTTTATATCATGTTGGCACTTCTATCACCCTCAAATGAAAGTTACCACAAAAATAACAGGCCCAATTTTTTATCCCTTTTCACATGCTTTAACCATTTCATAAAGACAGACACTACATCATCGTCAAGGGAATATTAAAATATCTCGACCAGATCAGCAGCAACCTTTTCACAGCCCCAAAGAAGACATTATCTACCCCAATAAGTTTCCATAATACTTTTAAGTACTACATCCACCCCATCCCGACTTTGCCTTGCTAAGAGCACTACTATGGTGGTCACACTTACTTATCATAAGTTATTTCCTATCAAGCGACAAAACTTTGCATAACACCGTGTAAACTTGTGAGAACGTTCCCATATTAAAATTCTTGGCAAAGCTTTTTCACATAAATTAAAAGCAAAGTTTTCTTCTTCGTCGTCGTCCTAGGCGTCAGTGTATATGAACCAGTAGAGCCTCCTGTTTGCACGAGTGGTAGCAACCCAAACAGCAAAGTGGTAGACCCATGCTAGACTAGCTCATAGGGTGTATAAGTCCGTACACAGTATGCTTGTATGACTCGATGAATGAGTTGCTTAAGGAGTCAGCAAAGTATATGTTTTCTACTCCATCCACAACTAAGTACACCATAAGAATGAGGAACAAGAAAAAAGGATATTATGTGTCATTTGTTATTCCTTGTAAAACAAAGTTTTGCTTAACGAACAAAAAAAATAAATTAAATGATAAATCCTTTCCTTTCGTTCGTATACTGAAGAAATGGCACGTGAGGCGGGTGCATATATACATACATATATGTAGGTAGCATATGACCTTTATCCTATTTCAAAAGTGCACTTGAAAGACTTTCCAAAAAGTAGGCATCGATATTCTTCCATCAAGGACGTGCACAGACTCGAGTTTCTAACAATGAGGAGTTCAAATACTTTGCTATTCCTTTTGATATCACCACGCACCTGAATTATTGATGAGAAACAGTTTCGCCCGGCCTCTTCCGTAACTTGCATTTCCACATGCAATGCAGATGCGACGGAAATTTTTGAGGTTAAAAAGTCGAAAAGGATTCTCAACTTATGGGCTGATTGAAAAGTTTTTTAATTAATTTTCGCTACTTTCTTTCATCGCTTCGAGAATTTTTTCTTCTTCTTCTTTTTATTCATATCACAGATACCTATATCCCTTCTGAAATCGCATCTTAGGTAGGTACCCATATATCCTTGCAAAAGACGAGGCGTCACGATTCAGAAGTTCAGGTTCAGGACATCAAAAATTAATTTTCCCCACTTATACATGACGGATTCTATGGCAGCGAAATAATTTATGTTCTCCCCTCAGACACACACACACACCCGATCCGATACGGTTTCTTGATTCCAGGGTGGGCCGTTAATACTCGTACAAGCAGACAGATACACACAGCCATGCACAAAAAAAAAAAGTAAAAATAACGAAACTTTTTCAATAATAAATAAATCAAACTGTCATAGAGCGTGTCAAGCTCTGCTGTCAACCCTCCGCTTCGTGTGGAGCTCAAAGAGACTGTGGAAGCAAGTGGGGTGGGTGCATAATGCAAGAGTAACAGTCAATTGTTAGATAATTTCGACAAAATGTCCTTTTGATGTGCGGCGGCTTCTTGGAAGATTTCTTAAAATGAAAAGTGAAAAAAGGTAATCGTGTTAGGTATATTGGTCGTGAAATCGCGATCCTGAAACATGTTGCCAGAAACGTTTAGGTTAACCGCTTATGTATTGAAAAGCCACCCTTCTTACATTAATAGGGTTCCAATCCTTAGAGTCAAAATTTTTATTATTTGAAAATTCTCGTGGTTGTGAATGTTTGAGATATAGCAGTGCAGAATGTACATTAAAATATGATTTATTCATAAAACGATTTAAGGGTTAGGTTTAAGATCCTATTTGATGAATAAGTAAAATATTTCGAAAAACATCCTTTTTCTTAGGGAGACGATCAAGAAACTCAGGAGGTAGCATACGAGTATATGGAACTGTTTTTTAACTCTTGAATGTATTGGAAGTTATGAAATGCAAACGGCTACATCACAAACAGAAGCTGGCTCCGAAAGGTCTAATTTTTGATTGTGAATTTAAGGGTTATATTGGCTTTGAGGACATCAAAAAGTCGATACCGACCAAATTTCTGTAACGGCATCAGATTTGTGAGGTTCAGAGCACGGTCAAGTTACACGCTTATCATTTAATTTGGGTCAATCGAAATTGATAATGATAGATTTGTAGCTCTCTTCGTTGATGATTATGTTAGACGGGGTGATGATACAGCAATCCGCATCACTTCAATCGGATCTCAATGGATCGATTGTATTGGGTATTAGGTGCAGGGTGCCTACTTGTAAAAAAACCTAAATTCAGGGAGAGTGGTTTTTAGGATGTTCTTTAGTGGCAGTGACGAATTGTCGCCCAGATCGTCGAAAATGGGGCTGCTTTTCTAGTTCTTTCTAAGCACGAACACTCAAACTGTAACTGAGGTGAGCCCTCCTCCGCCTGTTCGCTCTGGTACCCTCTATTTAAGTCAGATGAGCTGACGCCCATTCCAATCATGTGGGTTCCCATTAAGTTGTGACCGGTTAGTAGATCATTGAGTTTACAAATAGACGGAACTTGGCATTCAAGAGATGGAAATGATTTAGGTTACCTGAGATCTTAAATGACTTTCGCCTATTAAGACATGCCGTCAATTGCAAAATACGTAAGGCTAAGCGAGATTTTTATAAAAAGCAACTTGAAAGCGATTTACCGCCTTAGACCCTGTGGAAAAATATTAGAGATATTGGAATTGGCTATCAGGATGATTTTGATTTTTCTGCAGTTGATTTAAATGACCTCAACAAAGAATTCGTTTTATGCCCGACGACATCCATGCTAAGCGATAACAACTGTACGTTGCCTGCTGCGGTTGGTTTTGAATTTAACAGAGTGGAACACACTGCCTCAAGGCAGTGATGAGTGTCAAATCTAAATCACCTGGTCTTGATGATATACATCTCATATTTATTAAAGCTATTTTACCTAGCATTCTTCCTGCGTTAACGCATCTATTCAATACAGTTCTCATGACATATCGGTTTCTTATTGCTTGGAAAACAGCTAAGCTAATACCTATTCCTAAGAATAAGGGTACTTTACGTAAACTCATAGAATTCCGTCCCATTGCCGCTTTACCGTTTCTGTCAAAAGTTTTTGAAAAAATACTTCATAACAAATATCTTTCCATTTACAACAGCATGCTTTAATTTGTAAACACCAATCAGGTTTTCGAAAACAACATAGCTGTATTTCCGCGCTGTTAAAAGTAACAGATGACATAAGAGTTTCAAGCGATAATGACCAGATCTCTCTGCTTGCCCTTCTGAAATTTTCCAATGCTTTCAAAACTTGTGTCAAAACTTTGGTAACATTTAGTTTTTCCTCTTCCGCAGCATTATTGGTTAAATCTTATTTATCATGTAGAAAGCAACGTATTATGATAAGAAATGCTACGTCGAATTTTAATTATACATACATGGATGTCCCGCAAGGATCTATTTTGAGCCCCCTATTATTTTCAATCTTTATAAATGACGTTCCCAGTTGTATAAAATATTCTTCTGTTTATTTGTACGCTGATGACGTGCAGATGTATCTCTGTTGCAAACCAGGTCTCCTTAACGATTTTTTTTACAAACTGAACTATGATCTAGAAAAACATCTTTCAGTGGTCTAAAAGAAACGATCTTTGTTTTGTTGATAAGACTAAGAATCTTGGAATTTGGTTTAACAACAACCTCAGATGGGATCTTCTTGTTCGAACTACTGTAGGAAAAATATATGGTTGTCTTCGTAATCTTAATATGCCACAGTTTTATACCCCTGTAAAAACAAGATTAATGTTGGTCAAATCTCTTGCCATGCCAATAATATCATATGGGTGCGAAGCTTATATGTACTGTAATGCTGAATCGAGAAGAAAACTTAATGTGATCTTTAACAATTTGACTCGTTACGTATATGGCTTAAAACGTCATGATCACATATCGGCATACAAAACTAATATCCTCGGTTTAACATTAGATAAGTACCTAGACTACTGTGCTATAAAATATCTTCATAAAATTATAACCTCTCAAAAACCAGAATACCTCGTACTTTTGCTTTAATTTTACCGCGTGCACATACATAACTACCGAGCGACAATTTTGTGTTTACGCCGGCCGTTCGCTTATGGAAGACTGTGCTTTAATATCGATAATTTTAATTTTTCTCTTTTCTCTTACTTGGCTCTTAAATTTTTAAATTTAAATTTTAAATATTTTCTTTTAATTTTGTTGTTCATTTATTTATTATTTTGTATATATTCTTTTCTCATATTGTTAAATTATTTCCTGTTCTTTATTTATGATTTAAATGTTCTTTCAACTTATTTTTTTTTGTTTTTCTTCCCTTAAATTATATTAAATCAAATTTCTATTTCAAATTACAACTAAACTTATATGATCACATTTGCGTTATTAAAGATACTCTATAATCTTTGTAAATGTTGTTTAAGCTAAATAAACATAAAATATCAATCAAAAGAGTTATACTCTGTTCAATTTATATTTTCAGTACAAGGAGGATGGGATATTTGCCTTTCACTCTGAATTGATGACAATAAGTTCGTATTGTTTTAAAGCTTTCACCTTGCCACAAAAACCGTTCATGTATGACGATACATGGTTTTCATCTGAGTACACCACGACCTTGACACCACTTAGATCTAGCTTAGTAAGAATTTGGTAAACAAGAAGAAACCACAGAAAGGCCCTAACTCTTAAATTGCTATCACCTATTTCTGCATGAATTAGTCTTCTTTGAAGCATAAAGTCAATCCATTTTGCAGATCGAGTCAAGGGCTTCCTTGAGTCTACAGCTCAACGGTTGGATGGTTTTGTTTCAAACGTAGTACATATTGTTTTTTCGGTAATATGCCCAATGGCAACGAGACCGAGACTCATCTGGGCTTCAGAGTCGAGACTACTTTAAAAGCACCCGAGACGAGAATGAGATTTTTCGATTTTGACAAGACCGAGACGAGACTAACCTCCAGTTTAAACTTAAGATCAGCTGAACCTTAAACTGAGTTTAAATTTTTTGGTTTAACTCGTTCAGTTTCACAGTGAAATCTGTTAGATTTTATGAGAAATAGTTGGCAGCATTTTTCTTCATTATTCTGATTTTGGTCGGCAATAGCGAAACTAGAATAATATATTATAATACTCAAAATCACTTTGACAACTCGATAACATTTTAATACACATTTTTTTTTAATAATATTTTCTGAAAAAAAACAACAAGCAAACACTGAACTGAAGTTTAAACGGCAGAATAATCTCTGTTTACCTTAATTACAAATTGAACTCAGTTCACGGTTTAAACGACAGTGTAAAACCGAATAAATTGTTGATCTGAAGTTTAAGCCAAAACTGGAGTTTAAGCTTCCACTGTGAAAGTGAGGGTAACAAAATTATCGCCTGGTCTCGTCTTGTTGCCAGCACTAATGACCACTCGTTTTTTTTTTATTTTTGTTTTAAAGACGAAAAAATAACGGTACATGTCAAAAGCTAAATCTAATTTTTCTCACAAACAGCTCCGTTGATTCAATAAAAAAAAAATATGTCCATTAATGAAGGGAAAAGGAACATTTTGGTATTTTTTTTGAAAAAAAAAAATGGTTATTTTTAATACCTCTAGTAGTTCCTATCTTCGATTTTCTTTATAACAGTTGATTTGATTTTTTTGTAAGTGTTGTATGCAGAATCAAAAATTTTAAACACTATAGAATTAAACACCAACATTATTAAAAATTAAAAAAAAAAATTTGTGTGGAAACTCAAAATTTTGAAAACGATTCCATCGATTTTTTCATAACTTCGTATTTGGTAGTTTTTTGACATTATCTTGAATAGTAAAAAAAAACTATATTCCTAAAACAAAAAACAATGGTACCTCCCGTTGGGCGTCCTTTTCCCTCGTGTAACATGCTTAGGTGATTTGGCATAAATCATTGTCAGACACGGACTGTTAGCATCGACCCGTGTCTATTAAATAAAAGAGCATTTTTTAACCGCTAATCACTGGAGTTAAAACAATTGTTTGTAATAAAATCTCAACCCTGTATTCAACCAAAAAATAGTTTATTATTCAGCTAGAAAATTAGTAAACCTTTCTTAAATATAATTAGGGCAACGCGTTTGAGTGCAGTAAACCAAGTCGTGTGAGTCGTAGTGCCAGATCGATTACTTTGTGACATCATAGAGGCAATGGCATGAATATTTATGTAGCGCGTCTAATTGTAGCTTAACGCCTTAAAGACTACATTTCATTTTGATTGAAACCTCAAAATTTATAGAAGAAATACATTATGTATTTAGAAATCTTAAGGAAGTTTTCAAAAAATAAAACGACTACATTATAAATATATATCCACTGGCTTTCAATCTGTTTAACGACATAGTATAAATATTTAACGTTTACTGGAAATTTTTCAAATACACGAACCGACTACAAACACAGCTTTTTTAAAAAGCTTGAAACCATGCCACCGACCCACATTCTAAATAACAACTCCCCATCAACTGTATAAAAGAAAAAGAATAAACAAAGACGACGTTCTTGCTTCCTGTCAATATAAAACTTTTCCGTATTCATAAATAAAAAAAATATTTCAGACATTCGTAATTTATAAAATAGAAATGGTGTCACAAAAGCAGCGTCACTGGAAAATGGTTATCAATCAGATTGAACTAAACGCACTTAAGAAACACAAAAGAGAACGCATCAAAAACTACGACTTCTTTTCAACACTGCCAAACAAACTCCACCAAAGGGTTTCGAAAATCATCCCTTTGGAATATTGCGATGTTTTGCCAGAACATACTCCCCAACATAAGGCAACACTTCAACCACCAATAACTATAGAAGAAGAATCTCCTGCCACACCAAAGGTATGCCGCATTTCGGAATGTTAAAAAGTCTTGTGTATTTTTTTTTTCTATATTCAGAAAATGGACTTCAATGAGAGTACTTGTTCCGTTGTTGAGCGAAAACAAGAGGAATTTCCTAAATTCGATTTAAATCTGGAAAATGTCATTGAAAAAAAATCAACACGTGCAAAATCACACGGCAACTGGCATTCGAAATTTGTATGTGCAAACCGAAAGGATAGGGTGAAATGGAAATCTAAAATTTACCAAATGGAGAAAAATATATGGGAGAAGCCTCTCGACGAGCAAGCCGAGCAACTCATGGATGCAGTAAGTTTCAAACAATAACTTTCAACCCTTTAAACAAAAAAGTCCTTTTGTCCGCAGTCCGCTGAAAGGTTCACCGATTGGGTAAATAGCCTAGGCAGCAAAAGCGAGAAAGGTATGACAAAGGAGCAGCTTAAATCGCTTTTTTCCATTGAAGGAAATGAAAAGCTTTTAGCATCTATCCAAACCGACCCAAAGGAGGTGAAGGCAATCGCTAAAACTGTTGCCGATAGGTGGAATTTACCGGATGTATGCTTTTTGATTATGTATTTTTCCCATACCCACCCTAATGTCAAGTTCGATACTTCATTTCTAGATGGCCATTGAGTTAAAATACGAAAACTACATTAACAAGCATTTAAAGACAACACCAAAAAAGGCCAAAACGGTGGCATTTGGACGAACCATACCTTATAAAGAGAGGCCGTGGATACGCACCGAAGAGGACGTGTCCATTGAAACTGTCTTCCCTGATGAGCTGCGAACTGGAGAACATCTGTTTAAGGGAATTGCTCATTTGCGTTCATCGAAGGCATTTATCGAGTATTGTGACAAGAAGCCGTCCATTCCAAGGCCAAAGTATTTGGTAGAAAATGGGTACTTTAACGTGGCTGCGAAAAAAACTTCCGATGTTGATGTTCCACTCTATGAACTTTTGAAAATTAAATAAATCATATAATTAAAAATCTTAAATCTAATTCAGGTGGGATTTTTATTTAATTGTCAATGTAATCCATATTTTAAAAAAAATGCTTATTTCTTATGGCTACATGGAAAAGAGTTTAACGGTTTATTTTTCAACAAAGGCATGTGCCAAATTTATAATCATTTCGTATTTTAAGGATGTGCTTCATATGTATAACATTGACAAAACGCCTTTAATGTAAGGAATGTAGCTTTTCAACAGACCAATTACTTTTAATTGTAGATTTTATCTAATAATTTTACCATTTAAGATCTTCAATAACCCTTTAATTATTAACGCGAACAAAAAAATTAAAGGTGGTTTATTAAAAAAAATACAATTTTTAATCAAAATCGCAGAGGCATTTGCGAGAAATTTCAAAATAAAATACACGACTGAATCGCACGTACTTTCTCTTATATTCCATCTTTAGTAAAATGATATAAATAAATTTTAAAAGTTGCTTTTTACTTAATTTTTTATATACAAAATTTTAAAAATTAAAAAAAAATGGGGCATATTCATAGTCGCTGATAAACCCAGGTCTTACTAAACTACATTTTAAGCCAATTTTGGGTCAATGAAAACAGACCGATTTTACTTACAAGTTATTGGTTTTATATTTTTATAAGATTATTCACCTAATTTGCTACACAAATAGCTTCAAATATTTTGGAATGACAAGGTTAAGAAAATAGAATCAATGTCCAAAATTTCAAATAAACCTAACGTAGGTCTAACTTAGACACAGTTTAAAAATGACTATGAATACGCACCCAATATTTTTTTTGAAAATGTTGGTTTGCAGTATTATTTAAAATTTGAATGACCTCCTGCAAACATATTTTGATCGAAATCCGTTGAGTTTTTAAAAATTAAATGCACGACTGGATCGAAAGTACTTGATCTTCTGATCGATCACATCGCATACACAAGATTCTTAGAACAAACGGCTTAACAATTTTAAAGGTTATTTTCTTACGTAGTTTTTCATATACTAAATTACTTTATTTTTTTTTTCAGAAAAAAATTTTGTTATGAGCATTTTAAGTATTGAATAATATTAATTTAAAACCGAATTGAAAGAAAATCGTCTGCCTGTTTTCAAAATACCTAATTTAAAAAAAAATGTTTTTTTCTTTTTTCAAAAATCCGAAAAAAATATTTTACGTAAGAAGTTGAAGGAACTCCCATACAAAGTTTTTTTTTATCGAAATTCATGAAGCTATTTATGAGAAAGTCGAAAATCAAAAAAATTGTTGAAATTCTTTCTTTCACTAAGCTACTATTTCAATAGGAATGAATCCAAGCAAAGTTTGGAAAGGCACGAACTTATCTGCTTGTGTTCGCGTAAAATGAAAATTAAAGACAAATAAACTGCGAAAGATCAGAACATTTAACAAAAACGAAATTAAAAAACAAAAGTAATTTGTTTAGTCAAAATGATTTTATTTTATTTTGTATGCATTTCTGATCAAATTCGACAGATCCTCAGCAATACACTATTTAATTTAAATAAGGAAAATATAATCAAAACAAAATACAATAACTTAGAAGATGTCAGAAAAAAAAAATTGATTGATTTATAAGCAACTATACTGTTATTTGTCGTCTTAAAAAAATGAAAAAAACGTGTGGGCAAATTACCGAAAAAAACAATATCTACCAAGTTTGAAGCAAATATATCCAACCGTTTAGGCTGTAGACACAAGGACAGACAGACAGACTGACATACAGACGGAATTGGGGGACCCACTATTTTGGTGTTCTCTATGATCGTAATGTCATGTTTGATTGTTAATTTTTTTTTTTGCACGAATCCAAAACTTGCATTATATGTAGTACCTATAATCGCAAGTAAAAATCATCATTATGAACTTCATATAGACAACAGAAATACAATGAAAACACAAACAATTTCGATCGCACTGTCTTGACGTATATTCCACAAGTACCCAATAAATTGAAACCGAAACTTCGACAGAAAAATATAGATTCTGTCTCCTCAAACAATGGCAAAATAAAAAATTTACTTGGCACAACTAAGGACAAAACCGAACTTAAAGAAAAATCGGGTATTTATGTAGTGAAGTGCGTTGATTGCGGCGACAACTACATAGGACAGACCAAACGAAGTCTGGGGTTTCATTTAAACGAACATTGCAGCCATAACAAATTCAACCGAGCTGAAAAATCTTCGGTTGCTGCCCACGCTCTAACTCTAAGCCGCAACCACTTCGACTTAACTTTCACGAATGTCAAATTGCTAAAAAAAATGTGACTAATGCAAGAAGACTCGATGCATACGAGAGAGCTTACATACATATCAACGATGAACGGGGTAGTGGGAACATAGTGCCTTCTCAATTTAATCTTATTTAAATTAATTTAAATTAACCTGATTTAATGTTTTCTCCTTTTTTACTCACTGTACCTACCTAGCTATAAATCAATCAATTTGCTTTTTTTTCTGACATCTTCTAATTTATTGTATTTTGTTTTGATTATATTTTCCTTATTAAAACTAAATAGTGTATTGCTGAGAATCGGTCGAATTTGATCCGAAATGCATACAAAATAAAATAAAATCAATTTGACTTAACAAATTACTTTTGTTTTTTAATTTCGTTTTTGTTATAAGGTGTGATCTTTCGCAGTTTATTTGTCTTTAATTTTCAAAAAAAAAATTGTTGTATGACAGGTAGCTTTAATGACAAAATTCTTTCATCTTTCCTATCATTCTCTCTCTTCCTTAACCTCACCGTCACGCTCGCGCTGTGTTGAAACATTTAAAGGGTAGTATAATCCCTTGTGCGAGTGAAGAATATAAAAATAAAAAATATTTAAAACAAAAATTAACAAAAATGTAGACTATACCTACAGTAGTCCACATATTGTTATTTTTTTTTATCAAAATCGTTAAAGCATTTCACGAGATAATTTATTATTATTAAATCTTTCTGGGTAAATTTACATTTTTTGATTCACTTAATTAGTATAGCTTGACAACATTTTTCCGTGTGCCTTATTGACTTATTTGTTATTTCGAGTTTGTATTATTTACAAATGAAAAAGTTTAAGTCTTACAGTAGGTACTCGTATATAATAAAAAAAAACTGAGTAAAAATAATAATAATGTAAAGCAAAAAAAAAATTACATTACAGTAATAAAATTATTTTTATTATTATTATTATTCCTAGAAAATTTAATATTTATAATAAAATATATAAATATGTAATATGTGGTTTTTTTTAAATTACTTTGTATCCATAAAATGTTGATGAAACTTGAATTTAAGGTTATTGTTAATAAGCTTATACAATTTTAATACAAAAAAAAGCACTACCATTATTTTAAAAAATCGATACATTTTGATTGCCAGCTGCAATAATAATTAAAATAAGTTTAGTCATAGAGAGAATGCAAAAAGTATGAAAAGTGGTTCAATACGCGGGTGATAATGGCGCAGTGCCGTGTAATTCGGGTTGCATTTACGTAAAAAATATCTTACAGTCATTATTATTATTTTACTTCGTTACTTAATTAAATTAAAACAATTAATACAAAAGACCAAATAGTTATTAAAATGACCATTTGAGTGTAAGGTTTTATTCAAACTGAATATTCAAAACTAAAACTATGAGTATTGACGCCAAAAAAGTTGGCGTCTTGCAAATTGATAATATTTTTTTGAATTTTGAATTTGAATTTTATTTGAAATCAACGCTGTACATCAAGATGAACTTATAACTAGTACAGGATTTAATTTATAAAGAAAATAAACATAAAATAAAAATTGAGAATTAAAAATGAATATTACAATGAAAATTATGATAGTAAGAAAAGAAAATATTAATTATTTATACTTAAGTTTATTTAATAAACAAATTTGAGTATGAAAAATCGCAACCAAAACATTATAAGAAAACGAAAAAATAAATTAAGTTATCTCAACTCAGACTGGAAAGGAAATCAAAGCATACCTTAAGAAATTTTCCGTGCTCAATTCTTGACTTCACATGACTGGGCAAATCATTCCAGAGCCTGACAGCGTAAATGAAAAATTGCCTGCTTGAAGTCAAGCAGGTGCGTATAGAAGGTCGAAGTACCATAGACCGATTAGAAGAACAAAAAGTAATTTTATCAAACAAATAGCTAGGTTCCTTCCTGTGAATAATTTTGAAGAGAAGGGAACAGCATCGATATTTAAAAAAAAGTTTCCAAGTTGCATCCAAGAAGCTGACTAGCTTCAGACGAAATGTGATGAAACCTACGAACATTAAAGACGTATCGGGCACATGAATTAACGGCGACTCTGAGCTTTTGGAGCGACAGATAATCAGGATTAGCAAACAACTCACAGCCATATGATATAATGGGAATTATAAGAGCCTTTACCAGCTTCAACTTAACTTCTCTTGATAGAATTGTTTTTGTTGTTGATAAACCTCTGAGCGAAGCATACACTTTGGATGTAATGGAACTGATGTGGTTATCCCAAGATTATGCCAAGATTTTTAGCTTGGGTTACGTATTTAACTGGGCATGAGTTTAAAAGGATAGTAGGAAAGTCAGAGAAGTTTGGTTGATGTTTAGATATTGGTATGGCTTTAGTTTTGTCTGGGTTAAGTTTGAGACCATTGCGTTTAGACCATTCATATATTTCAAGAAGATCTTCGTTCAGTTTTGCTATTGCGTCCTCAACCATGCCAAACGGAAAACTAATATAGAGTTGGACATCGTCCGCATATATATGGAAACGACAGAAAGATATAACGGAAGGTAAGTCATTAATAAACATTGAGAACAGTAATGGACCAAGAATCGATCCTTGAGGAACACCGTTATAAACAGGAAGAAATGAGGACAATTTACTATTACATGAAACAGCTTGCATTCTATTTGTCATATATGAAAAAATCAGTCTTTTAGAAGTATCACAGAAGTTAAAATATTGGATAAGTTTATCACAGAGAATGTTTGGATTGACACAATCAAATGATCTCGAAAAGTCTAATAATGTTGTCACAGTTGTATGATTAGCATCAATTGCCACTCGTATATCGTCAGAGACTTTAAATAAAGCGGAGGTGCAGCTATGTCCAGATCGGAAACCTGACTGCAAAGGATGAAGAAGCTTTTTGATTTTAATAAATTCTTTTATTTGGTTACTTATAAGGAATTCAAATACAGTAGATAGGAAGGGAAGGATGGCGATGGGTCTGTATTCGGAATTTGTACCTTTTTTTGGGATTGGGATAATTTTAGATTGTTTCCATACAGAAGGGTATGTAGATGTCATTATTATGGTATTGAATATATGGGTAATATAGGGGAGGATAAGAGGAAGGAGAATTTTGACAAAGTCAGGGTGAATGTTGTCCAGTCCCATAGCCTTGGATTTGATGGAAAAAACTGCATTTCCCACATTATATACGTCAACTCCTGTAAAATTGAATGTACTTTCATTTTCTTTGTTACTCGGTGGTGTTAAGAAAGCTGATATAGAAGACGGGGTGGTTATAGAAAATTTACGGTTTAGTACATCTAAATCAATGTCGTCCGCAACTGGAATATTATCTTTTTGTAATCCAATATTGCGGACTTCTTTCCATAAAAACTTTGAGGAGCGATCAGAATTGAATCTATTATTATAGTAGTTTAGTTTAGTGGTCTTAATAAGCTTTGTAACAAGGTTACGAAATGTTTTAAAGCTACGAAGCATTTCAGCACAACCAAAACGTTTCCACCGGCGATAAAGCATATCCCGTTTATTGATAGCATTCAAAATGCTATAAGAGAGAGAAGGACAGCTTTGCGACTTTATTAGACGAGTTTTAATAGGGACGTGTTTATTAAACAGATAATCAATCGACACCTAATACTGTGCTTTTTATGAACAGTATGCAAGATATTCTATATAATAAAGAACAGTTCATTTTAAAAAATCTATTGAGTTGACAAAAATAGGTTGAGAATTTATAATGTATGGTTGGTTGGTACATAACATGGTTAAAATTATTATTATTATTATTTAAAAAAATGGGCTGAGCTAATTTAATATCACACACATTTTTTTATTTATTTTTTATTTTATTTATTTCATTTATCTGAATATCTTTTACAATAGACTTAAGCCTTTAACAGTAAAATTTAAATTAATTTATAAGGCTATATGACAATGTGACTAACTAAATGTACAATAATTATTATCATTGAATGTTTGAGTGCATAAAAACAGTAGAAAAGAAAATGAAAATAAAAGAAGTAATAGTTAATATAAGCCAAATACCCAAAAAGCATTTTATCAAAATTTAAGTTGCCTCGCTGTTTTCTTATGTCTTGAGGTAGAGAGTTCCATAACCTGACGACATACACAAAGAATTGGCGTTTAGTTCCTAAACATGTATATATACGTTGAATAAAAGTATAAGATCTGTTTGAATTTGAAAATGTTTTCCTTTTTTTTTTTTGTTATATTCTACACGCGCTCAAGGGATTTACTTCCCTTTAAATTAAATGTTTCAACACAGCGCGGGCGTGAGGTTAAGGAAGAGAAGGAATGATAGGATAGAAGTGTGGCGCGATGGTCTGAGACTGCATGTGGTTGTTGTCTCAGATTTCATCTCCAGGGATGGCGGCTGAACTAATGCGGAGAAATGTACGTGTCTTTTTTATCTATGTCCTTATAATTCGCATTCATTTTTATATTCCTTGTTATATTTTATCGGTATACTAGTTTTACTCAAACACATGTTGTTAGTTATATGCCTAAACAGCAAGTAATGAGTAAACCAGCAACTCATTGTATGACATTTATTTTTAGAATTGGTTTTTAGTGGAAAATAAGAGGACATAGATTACGGCAGGAATCAAACCTGTGACCATTATGTTGACAGGCGAACACACAACTATCGCGCCACGGCCACCCCCAAATTTATTTATTTATTTGTTATATAAATAAAGCGGATCTTTATTAATGACTAAATTATTAAGAGTTCTTAAAGCAATGTAATTCAAGTATGTGTTGAGAGTACATCCCAGTAGATTCTTCTTGTATGCGGAAACATGGCCAAAACGCTTAAAATTATATACGTAGCGAATGACGTTGTTAAAAGTAACATTCAAGTTCCTTTTAGTTTCGGAGCTTAAGTCGCAAAAAATTTGAGCGCCATAAGTGAGCCGGAAACTTATATTCTGCGGAGTCAATTTTTTCGTATAGGACAACTGCCTAAGGCTACCGTAATTTTTTCCTATTACGCTTTGAATATGATGGTCCCAATTTAATTTAGAATCAAACCAAATTCCCAAATTTTTAACCCTTTCAAAATATTCAATAGTAGCATCGCCAATAATAATAGAAGGAAAATAGCTTAAATCAAGTTCATGTCTGTAAATAACCAGAAATTTAGATTTCGTAGGGTTTAATTGAAGACAATTTCTTTCAGACCAACACATGATTTTATTTAAGTCACTGCTAAGTAAAACGCGTGGTACCAATCAATCCTAACATACAACTTAACCGTATCTGTACGTCATCCGTGTATAAGTTAATTGAACTATGTTCAACCTGGGAAGGTAGGTCATTGATGTACATAGAGAATAACAATGGGCCCAAAATCGACCCCTGAGGAATGCCTGTAAACAAGTTCACAAGACTTGATACTTGTTTGCCAACAACAACAGCTTGTCGTCTTTCCGAGAGAAAAGAAAATATTTTTTTACCAACATTTTTTGGAATCGTTTTTAAGAATTTTTTTTTTTAGGTAACGATGTTATTATACCTTTAACTACAATAGGTAGCCTTGTTTATTATCAAAAATGTCAAAAAACTACCAAACAAAATTTCGAATAAATCGATTAAATCGTCTTCAAAATTTTTAGGTTTCAAAAATGTTTTTTTCCATAAAAAAAAATCGAGGCAATCTTCATTTTCCTTAAAATTAATTAAAATAATTTTTTTCCAAAAAAAAAATGCCAAAAATTATCTTTTGCCTTTCTTACTAGCAATCAATTTAATTTTGTTTATAAAAATCGTTGAAGCTTTTCTTGAAAAAAAAAATAAGGTTAATTGTCCAATAAAATCTGTCTGTCAATTTTTATTGGCTGTTAAAAGAAAATCAAAATAATCTGTGGGTAAATTGTCGAAAAATCAATATGTACCATATTTGAACCCTTCGAGGCTGTATATTCGCGGTCAGACAGACAGACAGAAAGAATTTTGAGAACGAATTTTTTCGACTTCATTATCATCGTTATATCAAGTTATCATCAAAATTAATGGAATCTTAACGAATCCAAAACTTGCCTCGTTGTCGCGGTTTTTTAATAAATTAATTTTGTATGTATAAAATTTTGAAAAATTTTGAGTCTGCAGCCTAAACGGTTCGTTGGATTTGCTTCAAACTTGGTACATATTAGTTTTTCGGTAATATGCCCACACGTTTTTTCATTTTTTTATGACGACAATTAACAGTAGCTCCCATACATTTTTTTGCCAAAAAAAATCTTATTTTTCTCAAAAACGGTTCCTACGATTTTTATAAACAAAAATCAGTTCATTAATGAAGGGAAAGGCTACCTTCTGATGATTTGTTTTTTGGAAAAAAATTGTTAGTTTTTGTACATCTAGTACAACCATTTTTTTGGTTGTCGATTTTCTGGGAAACGGTTGGTTTGAAATTTTTTACGCAGAAGCTCCTAGAAAGTTTAAACACTATTGTAAGCCAAAATTTTTGAATTTTTTTTGGAAATTAATTTTTTTTTTGAAAACTCGAAATTTAGAAAACGACTCAATAGATTTTTCCGAAACTTCGTATTTGGTAGTTTTTTGACACTATCTTCAATAGTTACAAAAATTATTTTCCTATACAAATTTTAAGAAACCGATAAGAAAAAAATGTATTTCTCAAAAACGGGTCCAAGAATTTTTATAAAAAAAATTGTGTGTTCTTAAATTAGTACAGTTCACTTTCAAGTATAAAAATATTTTGTTTGCGTTCTTTTTAACGCTACTTTCCATAGAACCACTTTTCATATTTTCGATTTTCTCAATATTGGATGAACCGATTAATATAATTTTTTTTGTAAAATTGCTCCCTTAAATTGTTAATAAAACTGAGTACTCAAATTTTCAAAAAAAAAAGTTTTCGATTTTTAAAAAACAAATATAATTTTTTTTTTGAAAAATCGATTTTTCAGAAACCAGTCACAGATTTTTTTTTTAATTTGAATTTTAGATGTATATTAATAATATCTTCAAAATGGCGTTTCAATTTTTTTTTTCTAAAAATGTTTTCAAAATCTTATGCGTAAAAAATTAATTTATTAAAAAAACCGCTCCAACGATTTTTGAATTTTTTTTTCGATATATTCTTATTTATCCATGAATTCAAATGGCATCTTTGTTTTCCCTCAAACTATAACGACCAAGCAATATAAAAACATTTAAATATGTGTATTTATTTCTACCGTAATATTATTTCCTTTTTACGAATTTTTGCGTTGTCGCTCAATACTAAACACAATTTAGGCCCTCATACATTTATTTATACATATGTGTCTTTAAAAATCACATGAATCTTATGCATACACAATTATAAAGTTATATGCATATAGCTACCTACCCACCTACATCCTTCATTTTCATTATTATATATACATGTTTAAATACTTAGGTTCCATCTATATATGTGTGTAGATACATTTTACTCTCCTAACTTACATAATTAAAATCCATAACTTAGATTTAAATATACATTTGTAGGTAGTTACATATGTAACTATTCCTTGAATCATCCATTCGACAATTCATTGTACTAAGAATCAAGTTAATCTTATCTACATATGCTTTAAAACTGCATAGGATAACTACACCTAACTAACTAAACCTCCATGGTTATAGCTACATTAAAGTTGTTAGCTACAAGAGGAAGTCGTGCATTTTATTTTGAAATGAACACGCACTAAAGGGGTTTTGGTTACCATTAATATGTCTAAGCACAGTGCGAGGGTTAGGAAAGTAGGAAAGGATGAAAAAGGAGATACCGATGCACATTGGTTTTGAATTTCTGAATATCAAAATGGGAGGGGAAAATAGAGTCGGGTAATTTATTCCACATTCGTGTTGTACGGCTAAAGAAATAATCCCTGTACTTAACAGTACGTCCGAAGTTGGGCTCAAGGGTAAACCGATGAGCATTCCTAGAAGCGTGAGTATTACGGTTGAATTGTTTAAGGGGAGGAATGCAACTGGCTACTTCGCTAGAACACTGTTTATAAAAATAGCGATAAAATAGCGAAATCGTGAAACATTACGACGATGTACGAGGGATGTAAATGTTTCCACTATAGTTCTATCGCAAATCATTCTTAGAGCTTTATTTTGAATTCTATCTAAGAGACTCAAATGAGTTGTGGGAGCTCCTGTCCAAATGTGGGAGTTTTACTCCAACTTTAGACGAATGAAAGCCTTATAGATTACAGCCAGATCAGACGGAGAAAAGAATTTCTTACAGCGTTTTTGGCGACATCAAATATGTGTTCATTCCACAAGGGGTTGTTTTTGATGCACATGCCGACGACTAAAAGCTGATTGGATTCTTCAATGCAAGTGCCGCTCATGGTTAGCGGTATGGGGGTGGGTTCGGCTTTAACGACAGAAGACAGCACTGAGTTTTTGAAGCATTAAATTCTACGCGGTTTTTTATTCCCCATTGGACAATGCTGTCGAGATCAGAATTTAATGAGCTTATCATACGCTGACGTTGCAGTTCCACATTCGAAGAACAAGAAAGGTAATCTACAAACGAATATATGAAGCGGAGAGTATAGTATCGTCAGCAAAACAATTTAGTCGATTAGAAGTGGATTAGAAGTTCCAGATCAATAATAAAAATGAGAAAAAGAGTCGGAGACAATACGGATTCCTGGGGCACACCAGCATTTATTTTGTGAATATCAGACTTGAAACCGCCCAATACAACTTGTATCGAACGATCCGAAATGTTATTTTCTAATCCAACGAAGAAGAGATTCATCGATATCAAATGCACGCATTTTCGATAAGAGAGCTTGATGCCAAACTCTATCTTGTGTAAAGACCCTTGATAAATACCAACATTAATATAATTTATTTGCTGCGTTGCCTTAATTTTTGCAAGAATATTTTGAGGTTGACAGAAGAAAGCAATAAGGTTCTAGAAGTCTTGTTCTTAATATAAACTTATAACAAAAAAATAATTTACATTTAGCTTAAGAATTTCGAAATATACTATCTCTATGGAACTACAGCCTGCTATCACTCATGTGGAAGCAATTCAATCCACAACTATCTTACGTTAACCATCAATAGATTCCAGTGCCAGAATTTCTGGGACCAATCACAATACAGCAGGACACAGCTACATTGATCCTTTTGAAGCGTTTAAGATTAAAGAATGTCGATATTGGATGTGCTTTCGGTTTATTACTCTCTATGAAGTGAGTTTCAACAACCTCCAGCTGAATGGCTTGACTATCCCATTTGCCGCATCCTTTTTACAATGAAACAATCTTTCAATCAATTCATTTGGCAATCGCACAACCACTCAACTGTGTCGCACTTCGTCCTAGGGTTTATTTTTCGGTTCCTTGATTTCCAATATCACTCCACAATGCCAGTATGGACGTGATATAATCCCTTTGCGGTCTAATTATAGGTTCAGATCCAGGAACCCGTTTCAGATCCAGGAAGGACCTCAAATTTCAAAAACACAACGTATTAATTAGAACAAAGAAGAATTGCTGTTCAAGCTCCTGAGGGTGATCCTGATGCCTGGGCAAAGGCAATAGCTATAATCTGCCAAGGACGACAACCCTTCCTGCTGATGGGCATCGAAGAATACTTAATGAGTTTGAGTGAATAATGAAAAACCGGATTTCGCCCTCAATTGAGCACTTTTATGTAACCAACAACGACACACAAAACGTTGTGTGTGAGCTTGAAGTGTGTACAAACAAGTTTTTCTTTTGACAATGTGATGATCCACTTTGGTGTCACTTGAATGACTCCAGAACTGGCCGGTAGGTCGGTGTGATGGGCATAGGATATGAAGTATCTATATGGCTCGCGTGCCAATTCAAGTGGGAAGCTTGAACTTAATAAACCACAAAGTGAGCCATAGGGCGCTGAACAAGGATCTTTATACTCTATGACTATGAATAGCGAAACATATGCTTCGATTGTCAAAGCACCCTCTTATTGACACGGATTCGAGTACCCACAGAGCTCACATAAATATATTATATCGAATTGGGATAGGTGAAGGTGATGGAATCTAATTTTGTATAGAATCGATTATAGAATGGTTCAGTGATTTATTAGAGATACATGAAGAAGTTTCTCTCTATGGCAATCATTTTCCAATGAGTGGACTTCGATTGTGTTTAATTTTTTTTAAGTGGGCTTGGTAAATATTTAATACTTATCAGATATTTCTTTGCTATATGTGATTTAGTTTAATAAAATAAAAGTACTTATGTACTATTCTTATTCTCCTCTAAAATAACATGTAATTTTTCGTATGCTGATTAATTCAATACGAAACCAGCCTTATAGATTTCCTGCAAAAAAATATAATTTCAATCAAAAAAAGGCAACAGATTTTGATCCAATTTCTTGAAAAATTGTCAAAATAACGCCTTGAAATCTGCAGTATACTCAAAATAGTAGTATAAGCCTTATGAAAGAAATTAACAAAAAAAAAATGGCAATGCCGAAGAAGATAACTAGCACAATGCTATTCAGATTGCATTTAAAATACATTAGGTCTTACAGGCATATTAGTTAATATTTTTAAAAAAAATGGCATCATGATGGAATGTTGAATTGATGTCCGATAAACATGTGAATCCAAATTGTTATTTTGTACTTCAATATCAGGCTTTCTAGACTTGCAAGATAATTAAAGTAAAAACAAGATCTTAAAAACCTCCAAGGGAAGTAGGCTTGCGCCCTCATATTGAGCACCTATGGCCACCAAAACTGGAAAACACACGGATCGAGACCAGTAATGATGTTCGAGACCTAATTTATCAACATGTGATTAAAAAAGTAAAATACATTACTGGTTCGTATGAACTTGATCTTGTAGCTAAGAACTTTGATGTAGTTCTAGTTAAAAACTGAATCTGTTAGTAGGTACGTAGTCTAGGTAGGTTTAAAGCAATGTAGGTAATTTACCTTCATTCTAAGTGTAATGAATTGCCGAATTGATGATTCACGGAATAGTTACATATTTACCTACCTACAAAAATGTATATTTAAATCTAGGTTATGGATTTTTATTATGTAAGTTAGGAGAGAAATATGTTCCTACCTACATACATGCATAGCTTTATAATTGAGGAGCAATATACATAATATTCATGTGATTCTTATTAACA
The DNA here is from genome assembly GCA_910595825.1 of Philhelius pedissequus. NCBI lineage: Eukaryota > Metazoa > Arthropoda > Insecta > Diptera > Syrphidae > Philhelius > Philhelius pedissequus. The sequence goes on from OU343162.1 coordinate 63,035,092, forward strand.
CTTAAATATAAATATGTGGGGTTCTACATTGAATATATGTAGCTATTCAGTGACGTCCGCAAAAATCTGTAAAAGTGAATTATAATAGGGTTAGAAATAAATGGATAATATAATTGATAGAGCAGTTAAAGCCTGAAGGAAAACAAAGATGCGATTTGAATTCTTAAACAAATAAGAATATAGCAAAAATAAAATACACGACTGGATCGCACGAACTTGGCTTATGTTCGATCACATCGTATCCAAAAGATTTCTATTAAAAATCAAAATAAATTTTTAAATTCGGTTTTACTTAATTCTTTATATATATAAAATTTCTTTAATTTATTTCTAAAAATATTGATATGAGAATCTTAAATATTTAATAATATAAACTTAAAAACAAAAGATTAAATCGACTTAATATAAGAAAAAATAATTCAAAATCCTGAAATAAATACTTAAACTAATTTGAGCTCAAAAAAAGTACGCCATTTTATTTCTTGGATAAATTTGAATTTTCGAGAAAAAAAAAATTAAAAATCTGTGGAGCGGCTTTTGAGAAAAAAAGTTTTTTTTAAACTCTCTTAAAACGTTTTTCAAAAAAAGTTCAAAAAAGCCAATTCATAGGTATTCAGCAAATACATATATGTAACTATAATTTCTGAAAAAAATAATTGTTGAGCAGTTTTCAAAATATAAATAATTTTTTTTGAATGCTTTTAAAAATACAAAAAAATATTTATTAAAAATATTGGTACGCAGTATAAATCGGGCAACCTAAACCTATATATGTGTGAAATTTCGAAAGAATCGGTTAAGTCATTTACGAAATAGTTGAAGGCAAAAAAACGGTCCTATGGAAAGTACCGTTTTTAGACATTTTTGAAAAAAAATATGTCAACCATATGATCGGCCATATATAAAAAGCTGCACTGATTTTTTTAAATCAAAATCGTTAGAGCCGTTTCCGAGAAAAATAAACTTTAGATTAACGGTTATATGGCAGGTACCGTTATATTTTGAGCTAAAAAAAATTTCAATTTCCATCTGTACAATATCTAAAGAACTCTATATACCAAGTTTGAAGCAATTCGGCCCACCCGTTTTGGCTGTAGGTGTGTTTACATACATACAGACATACTGACAGACTGACAGACATACAGGCGGGCAGAATTTTTAGACCATGTTTTTTCGTCTTCGCTATCATCGTAATGCCATGTTTGATTATTATTTCAAAACTTTTTTTTTCGACGAATGCATAACTAGCCTTATAGTACCTATAATAGCAAGTAAAAATTTTTAAAAATCGTTGGAGCGGCTTAAAAAAATAATTAATTACTTAGATAAAAAGTTTGAAATGCCATTTTGAAATAATTATTAATATACATTTAAAATTTAAATTAAAAAAAAAATTCTATTTTTCAAAAAAAAATATTTCTTTTTTTTTTTAAATCGAAAAACTTTCTTTTTAATCGAGTATGCAGTTTCATTAACACATATAGGGAACATTTGCATAAAAACCTAATTTTAATGTTCTCATCCAATAGTGAGAAAGTCGGAAATAAGTAAAGTGGTTCTGTGGGAAGTACCGTTAATAAGTAGGTACGCAAAATAAAATACTTTTATACTTAAAATTGGAATGCACTAGCTAATTTAAATAAAACACATTTTTTTACAAAAATTGATGGAGCCATTTTCCAGAAATACACTTTTTTACATTTCTAAGGGAGGTGCCGTTGTTTTTAATTGCGATATTGTAGGTACTATAGGGCAAGTTTTGCATATGGAAAAAAAATCGAACTCGATGTTTTAATCAAACTTGATATTACGATGATAGAGATAACCAAAAAAGTGGATCTCGCAATTCCGGCTGTCAGTCTGTATGTCTGTCTGTTTATCTGTCTGTTTCTCTGTCTGTCGATCGAAATCCGTGGAGCCGCTTATGAGAAAGTCGAAAATCCATAAAATAGTTGTATTGCAGGTACCGATAATAACAAAATATTTAACAAAAATTTGTCAAAATGTAGAGTAACTATACCCAAAGTAGTACACACACCAAGTTTTATCAAAATCGTGTTAGAGCCGTTTTCCGGATAATAAAAATGGAGGATTTTACCTAAAACATTTTCTTAAATTTGGTTTCTTGCCTATAAGAACAATCTGTAAAATGTTCGTCTACAACAAATGATAAAAGTGGGCGTGTTGGGGTGGGTCTTCCACAAAAGGGCAAACACTGACCATTTCATCTAAATTATTATTAGAAGTAGTAAGATTAATATTTGTCTTGTATAATTTTTAGACATTTTTATTAAAATTGCTCACCACAATAATGATTTTGGATTTTCGCTTCCCTCTGAAACTGAGTGGTTTTCATTTTCTACTCCTCAAAATCAGACCAATATGTATGTATACTTCTGTGGCATCTTTGACAAAAAACAGGACAATTAGAAGTCTATCCAAAATAAGCTCTCCTATTGTTTTTCTTGTTTGTGTTTGCCTCAAGCTCAAACATTTACCTACCATCCAATAACTGAATGAAATGCATTTTACTGATGTGTTTTAAAAGGAAATTTTCCTTTTATTAATAAGATCGTCTTACAAAAGCAAAAATGCATGCACAGAAAATTCAATTTGGGCCTTGTTTTCCACCAAAGAACACTGTTCCAATATCCTTTCAGTTTATAATATCTATACATTTATGTATAGGCAGTTTGAATTTCTTGTTTTGTGTTTTGCATCACAGAGTAGCGTGACATCACATCAACTACTTCATTGATATTATTAGAATCCTGGTGCTGTGGTTTTTAAAGTGCACTTTTTGTCCATCACCATCATCATGGTTGTACTTTAGAGACTAATGCAGCAACCGCAGTGCAGTACTTGCAAGGTTTCATTTAATTTTTGATTTTTTTTCTACGCTGCCGATCCTGATGTCGTTACCGTCTGTCGTAGTCCTTGTTGTTGTCAGTCGTCATTGTCGATAAACAAATTAGCCAAGAAAATCAGCCAGTAATTTGAAGTGAAGGAGCTTGCAGGATGCGGTAGAGCAGCCTGTCTTTAATCAACTTAAAAAAAACATAACTTGCTACTTGTTTCATTCTTATGCCCTTTCTCTATTTGAGCCGCAGGGATCCATCTATATGTATGATGAAATTTTTTGCGGTTAGATATCAAACAAGCGCCAGCACTGTGATGCTGGATGCTGCCACTCAGCGATACGAGTCCAGGAAATCCATTTTACATCGACGACAACTACGGTCGTCCTTCTGAGAGATGTTTAATTAAATTTCTGAAATTAAAATGTTTTGTTTACATAAATTGGAAAATCTCATAAAATAATAACTACACCGCTAGATAGGAGGGGATACTCGGTCGGGTGGGCACGATGCACGAATCACGGATCCAATACACAACAATATATAATAAAAAAAAAATGGGTACAAACGATTAAGTCGAACAATCATACATGAACGCCTGCCGCTGCCGAGCACCACTGAGCGTGTTTTTTTAGCCTGTAGGTAGGTAGCTTGATGCCAGGATCTAGGTAAATGGAATTTATTATTCATCAAGGATTGTGTTGGAGAATTCAAACATTTTTTTACTCATTCAACTTTGCTGCATGCCGGTGGCAAATTCTCCGATTAACCCTATGACTAGGTGACACCGAACACAGTGCTGCTGTTGTAGACGTCACGTATTGTTATAATGACTATGATCCTCGGGGGTCGCTAGAGCAATGGACACAGTCATCTCATCGCAAATGGAAAGGTGTCCATTTATCGCGCTGGCCGCTGCCATCATTGTCAGAATTCAATGTGAATGGAAAATATAAAATGAAAAAAAAAAAAAGGCACATCTGCATTGGGAATTTTTCGGGATTTTTTACATGTTCGAAATATTTGTTGGTTTCATAATCTCGAGGGCATGAGTTGGGGTTTTAATTTACACCACCAATTCACTCTGGATATTGGCTGGAAGGAAATATTTTCGGGGGCAGAGAATGTCCTTTTATAAATACCTACATATAGGCAAAGGTGATGGCTGGATCAACGATTCATTCATTCATTGGATGACGTTCAATTGTCAGCATTTTACTTACCGTCAATGAATTTGAACAATTGAAGTTTTAATTGAGTTTTGCATTCGACTGAGAGATGACTTCAGTTATGTACCTACGAGGAAAAAACTAATGGACGTTTTCCTTTTAAAACTATATTTTTGATTTAATTGAAAGCTACGACAACATCATACAAGGATCAAGCAACATAATGGCAATACTATTGTATTTTTTGTTTGTGTGTTGGTCTGATATAGGGATTAATGAATTTTTTGCTTGAATTGGTTGAAGGTTAATCAATTATTGGCATTATTCTGTTAAATTTAGAATTCGTTTTTAGTTTTTTAATGTATAGTCTTACAAATTTAAAAGGTCCAGCCGTCCTGAGTGTACACTATTCTAACAGCATAATCAAGGTTTCCCGAAATTCGTCAAAAATCAGTTTTTTCAGCCCTTATTCCTCGTGCAGTTTCCTCCTTGGTTCAACATCTACTTCAACGGAAACATACAAAAAATTCGGCATATAAACCTATGAGAACTTCGGAGGAGTTTCTTGAAAAGTAAGCATATGGGTTCGTCTCTTTTGTGGTTCTGAATATTTCTTAAAATAAAACCCAAATGTTTTGGATCTCTTCGAATTTCGAACAAAATATAATATTATTAAAATGTCCTCCGAGGGAGTTCTTGCAGAACCATGACTGCTTGACCCATCGAACAATTATACGACCATAACTTTAAAAATATTTGTCAACAGCTTGCCAATTTGGTGCATAGCGACAAACTACACAAGTTGGTGGAAATTTTACACTCAAAACCCGTTTATAGACCATCGTGCGCCCTTAAAATATATCTTTAGCTTACACCCCTTGATAGTTTCAGCAAACAATTGGCCGTGAGTACAGCTATTCGTCTTAAATCCAATCGTGGGGAACTACAAAGCCCACGAACTCGCCAGGAATGGAACCCTAATACCAATTCTACCTTGCAATAAACCGCCACAAAATAAATATGTGATGTTCAAATATACTATCCTGTCTGGCCACTAGACAAGTGTGGCCAAAAATTGATCCAAGACCTTCAAAAAGCTTGCTGTCTTTGATCAGAAAACATCTTGGCTCCGTAATAGGTGTCACTGTCGGCAATGACTTACGGAATACTTATCGAAACCGAAACGTTAGTTTTTGATTTCATTTTACAGTTTTGCTATTTTTCTGTAAGCGCAAGTGGATTTGGGCGATTACGCGATAACATAGGTAGTTCACGCCAAAAAATCGATGGACTTACCTCAGTCATAATGGAATTAATTGTGGCGTTTAGCATATTATTCAAAACTTGTATGCGTATGTTGACTTCTTCTCCAGGCTTTCGGCAGTCTAACTGGGGAAAGAAAAAAATATAAACTTCTCTCTCTGGAAAGCTTTAAAATGGATTAATAAACATCAACCGCATTCAACACCAATCAGGAAAAATAATGGTTACTGGACTCTAACAGATAAGGATTAAACAGATTTATTTTCTGAACGCCTTGCAGAAACGCTCAAGACTTTTGAAGGAAAGGCGTTCGAAAACCAACTTGATGAGATCCACGTCAATGGAAAGTTTCAGAAGTAAGGATGATTAAATCCGGCAAACCCCCTTAATGAAAAGTAATCTAATATATCGATTTTTTATCGTCGCTGATCTACAAGGTGCTTGAGAAAATCCTATACAAGAGAATGCTTCTCATAATTGAAGAAAATCGTTTTATTCCGGATCACCAGTTTGGTTTCCGAAAGAGCCACTTAGCAATTAATCAGTCCACATTGCCAGCCAAGCTTATGGGCAAGATGTACTAATGCACAGGGCGCAAAATTCTGGAGCACATTACCAGAAGCAAGAATATGTATCTACATCTTGCGCAAATATATTCGGCCATTTATATTTTAACCACAAACCGTATTCATATAATCCTATATTAAATATTATTCAACGTCTATTGACCGCCTTATAATCTCTGAGCTTCATATCTTACTGTTTGTTGGCAACTCGCTTACAAAAATTTAAATTTGGTCTCCATTTACTATTACAATATTAAATTCCTGCCCAATGAACATAGGAAATTTATATTTTGTAAGGTTATTTCTTTTGCACAGAACGCATGTTTGGCTGAGGTCGGTCCTGCAGATCCATAGAATAATTTATGAAATTGAAAAGTCTTTGGAGAGCCTGAAGTATACATATACTAAGAGAGGTATTTCCGGAAAAAGTATATCACATCCTCGAATCATACACCGAAGAAAGAATATTTCGAGTTAAACAAGGCAGGGAATATTCGGGATATAAGAAAATAAAAGTTGGTATTCCCTAAGGAAGTGTTCTTGGTCCGGTCTTGTTTTATGTACAGTACAGAGTTTCGATAAGGAGATATGACTTCTTGTATCTCCTAGAACAGGCGTTAATAAGCAAGGCACTCTCCTAAACAAATCCGTCAAGGTACTTGGGTATATGCGAATGATATTGACATAATCGGCCGCTCCCAACTTCCGGTTATAAAGGCTTTTACGCTGATTGAAAAACAATCGACCTTAACTTAGGTCGTAGTACAAACATTTGTTTAATAGTATAAAATCTAAAATATGAGCTAGGTTTTGAAATTATTCTTGAAAATTTGTCCAAATGATCTTAACAAAAAAAAACACACAGTTACAATTCAATTAATGCATGTGATTACCTTGTCAACCAATGCCCCTAGCACTCACCGAGCTGAAAGTTGCCTAAGAGGGAGTTCTGCATTATTAGGCCACATTAAAACCTCCATCAGAACGGTAGTTGCATGCTTCCGGATATTAGTGCTTGGTTATGCAATGTCCTTCCCACTTCGACTTCCTGCCTTTTCATCCCACAGCTAAACTCCTTGTCCCAACACACAGCAGCCCATTCAATGAAACAGATGTGTGGCTTTTGTTGTATACATGAGTGTTGGTAGTTGCACATCCGTACAAACATATACATATAGACGGTTCGGCATTTTGACCATATAACAGAAAACAGTCACACTGTAACTGGATTTAGTTGCACGATAAACTTAATGACATTAATGATATTAAGGCACTGTGATGTCGATAGTGAGGGTATGTGCGGTATTGCTTTTGTTGCTATTCAATATCCTCACCTCATTGTGATTGAGTGCACAATACAACAATGTGCATGTGTGTGTATGAGCAACTAGCAACTATTATGCCAACTAATTCTATTACAAATGTAATTAAAGTACAATAATAACTTCGTTGGGGTCCGCACAAACTTTTGTTCAAAAGCGAAGTGTTTGATTTAAAATACCTCACTCTCTCTCTCTCTCTCTCTGTATGCGATTGCTTAAAAGTTTAGATTAGCCTTCAAGCATGGTGGAAATTTAAATATTTATTAAATATTCCCTTAACACTAAAAAGCGTCAATTCGATCAAATATATAGCCGCCCAGGACCCCACCTTACATTTTGAATACAAGAAAGGATACGAAATGTGCGATGTGATGGTATGGTGATGGTCAGCACAACAACATGCAGCCAGTGTCTATATATTGAACGAGTTTTAATCTGATTACGATTTACTGTGATTCAGATCTGATTGACATATTAGTCGGTTAATTAATTGATTTAAAGCCCACAAATGATAAAGCAATGAATTTTCATTCAGACACATGCAATTATATTGTTGAGTGTATTTGTATTTTATTATTATGCAGACATGCATGTGTGTTTTTTTGTGATTTTTAAACTGATGCTATTTAATTTTGGTTTGACTTTAAATGTGATATATGTTAATGAATGACGATTGGGGATTACATTAGAATATAATGCATTTTATGCTAATAGCACAGAGCTTATGCAAAGACATATCTGATACAGTAATCGGAAAAATTTTATTTATTGCATTTAACTGTGTGTATTATTTCGGTCGTTGTTGATGGAAATGAATTATTTTGTGGTTAGATCCGCTATAAATTAGAAACAAAAAAATTTAATGACCATCAGTTGAGATGAGGCACGATAATACAACTGCACAGAACCAAAAAAGTCGTCCTATTGACTATTTTGGTAGTCAATTTGATAATTAAATAGTCGATTTTCACCCAACAACCGCGATAGTTAATAGGACAATTTTCAGTAGTCAATATGACAACCGAAATTTTTCTACAACTCCGTAGTCAATATGACAACTTCGATAGTCAATATGACAAGTTTTGATTGAAAGGAATTGAATCACAAGTTGTCGTATTGACAACCACTGTAGTCAATAGGACAACCGCGGTAGTCAATACGACAACTTCGGTAGTCAAAAGGACAACCGTGGTAATAAATACGACAACTTCGGTAGTCAATAGGACAACCGCAATAGTCAATGTGACAACTGCGGTAGTCAATAGGACAACTGCGGTAGTCAATACGACTACCAATTTCAGATTGACTACCAAGTTGTCATATTGACTACCAAGTTGTAAAATTGTCCGCCGAGTTGACGATCAAAAAAGTTTTTATGTTGACTGTCGGAATTATTAATTTCCTATTGACTATGGGGTTGTCAATTTAGAATTGTTAAACTCAATTTTTCATTTCGTTTTTTTCTGAATTTGACTACCAAATAGTCATATTGACGTCTGAAGTTGTCCTATTAACTACTGCAGTTGTCATATTGACAACCGTGGTAATAAATACGACAACTTCGGTAGTCAATAAGACAACCGCAATAGTCAATGTGACAACTGCGGTAGTCAATAGGACAACTGCGGTAGTCAATACGACTACCAATTTCAGATTGACTACCAAGTTGTCATATTGACTACCAAGTTGTCCTATTGACTACTGCAGTTGTCATATTGACAACCGCGGTTGTCCTAGTGACTACCAAAATTGACAATCGAAATTTTTCCAATTGACTATCGGGTTATCAATTTAGAATTTTGGAACTCAATTTTTTATTTTGGTTGAATCTGAATTTGACTACCAAATTGCCATATTGACGTCCGAAGTTGTCCTATTGACTACCGCAGTTGTCATATTGACTACCACGTTTGTCCTATTGACTAGCAAAATTGACAATCCAAAATTGTCCAATTGGCTATCGGGTTGTCAATTTAGAATTTTGAAATTCTGTTTTTCATTTTGGGTGAATCTGAATTTGACTACCAAATTGTCATATTGACTACTGAAGTTGTCATATTGATTACCGCAGTTGTCATATTGACTACCACGGTTGTCCAGTTGACAACCGAAATTGACAATCGAGAATTGTCCTATTGACTATCGGGTTGTCAATTTAGAATTGTTAAATTCAATTTTCATTTTGGTTGAATCTGAATTTGACTACCAAATTGTCATATTGACTACTGAAGTTGTCATATTGACTATCACAGTTGTCATATTGACTACCGCTGTTGTCCTATTGAGTAAATAAATTGACAATCGAAAATTATCCTATTGACTATCGGGTTGTCAATTGAGAAAAAAAAAGTTGTCATATTGACTAGTTTGGTAGTAAATATGACAATTTCGGGTTTTTTCAAGTTGACAACCGGCGATTGTTAATATGACGACTTTATTTTTTTCTCTGTGTGCTTTGATACGTAAATTTACAAATGGCAGAGTAAAATTATTTAACATAAGCTTCTGTCTTGATAAAAATTGCTAAGAACTACTGTTTTTGAGCAATTCATATACACTTGTAGTGGAAACTTTATTTAAGCAAACTTTCTTTTAATTCATAAAATGAACAATTTACAATTTTTGTGTACACTTTGCGGTTTTTTCAATTTTCTTGATCTTGGGCTTGATGGATTCGTATTGGGCCAAGAGAAGAGACTATCGAGGAAAATCCCTCAAATTTGACAAAAAAAAATGGAAAACCGGTACTTTATTTTCTAATTTGTATTGAGTTAAAAGTATTTGTAATCGATTATTTCAAGTTTATTAAGTGAGCATCGATAAATTGGAAAAAAGTGAGCTGATTTCGTTATGGTGGATTGGGTCAGTACAACAGTGAACAATTTTCTGATTTTGTGCGTAAAACGAAACCAACTGATATTTCTTATGTTTTAATGTCAATGTTTTTTTTATATTTGTAATTCTAGAACCTTTCCAATGGACTATTTAGTGACCGAAATCAGCGGTGGCTCCAAATCACATTTGTGATTTCATATTTCGATAATTATTCTTGCATTTTTACTAGCGATATATATGTACTAGAACTACATATATGGCATTATGGCAAGTAATGGATTCGTGAAAAAAATCGATCTCGAGATTTTGATCAAACTTGACATTACGATAATAGCGAAGACGAAAAAATTGGGTCCCGCAATTTCATCTGTCTGTCCTCCAGTCTACAGCCTATACGGTTGGATGGATTTGCTTCAAAATCGGTACAAATTGTTTTTTTCATTTTTTTAAAGACGAAAAGTAACGGTACCTGCCAATTTTTTTTTTTTTTTTGCCAAAAAGGTAAATCTTATTTTTCTCAAAAACGGATAAAACGATTTTATGAAAATTAATCAGTTCATTAGTGAAGGGAAAAGCAACATTTTGGTAATTTTTTTCTGGAAAAAAATGGTTATTTTTGGTACCTCTAGCAGTTCCATTTTTTTTTTTTTGGTTTTCAATTTTCTGGAAAACGGTTCATTTGAGTTTTTATTTTGAATTTTTTTATACAGAAGCTCCTAGAAAGTTTTAACACTAATGTAGGCCAACATTATTCAAAAATTATTTTTTTTTTAATTAAAAAATTTTTTGTTTGAAAACTGAAAATTTCGAAAACTACTTAATGGATTTTTTGAAACTTCGTATTTGGTAGTGTTTTGAAATTATCTTGAATAGTTAAGAAATCTATTTCCCTAAAATTAAAAAAACAACGGTACATCCCATACAAATGTTAATAAAAACGGTTAAAAAAATAATGTCTCAAAATCTGCTCCAAGAATCTTGATAAAAATTAAATGCATGACTGCATCGTACGAACTTGCTCTTGTAGCTAACTACTTAAGTGTAGCTAACCACTGACGCTGTAAGTTAGGTAGTCTAGTTATCCTATGCAGGTTTAAAGCCAATGTTGGTAAGATTACCTTTATTCTTAATATAGTGAATTGTGGAATACATGATTCAAGAAATGGCTACATATACATATATATAGGTACCTATCTACAAATGTATATTTAAATGGATTTTAATTATGTAAATTAGGATGGTAATATGTAACTACATGCATATATAGATGGAACGTACGAGTAGGTATGTAAATATGTGCATATGTATATAATGAAAGTGAATGGTGTATAGGTGGGTAAAAATCGTTTTTAAGCTTATAAGAACCGCCAAAACCATCACTTTAATGTGATTAAAAAGATTTCGAAAAAAACAAGAACACCATTAGAAGCCACGGATCAATGAAAATTTTATAAAAAAGTGTCTCGAAAATTGTACAATGGATTTTGATGAAATCCTGTTTTTTAAAAACATTTTTTTTTTTTGAAATTTTGGATTGCAGTTTTTTAGAGATTAATGTTCGTGTGAATATAAAATTTAAAATTATTTTTTTGATTAGTTTGAAAAGTGTTGATTTTTCAAAAAATAAGTTTCAAAAATTAATTTTTATTAAAAAAAAAGTTATTCAAAATTTGCATATGCAGAATTAGTTTGGCTACCTAGATCTTCTCATAAATAAAATTTGACAGAAATCCAATGTACCGTAGCGAGAAAGCCAATAATTAAAAAAACGTTGGTTCATATCAAATGATAGCTAGTACCAACAAAAAAATTCTCAAAAATGTTTATCAAAATCGTTTTCGAGAAAAATAAGATTTTCGTTCGCAGTTATATGGCAGGTGCCGTTATTTTTAAGCATAAAAAATAAAATTTCATTTTTCCCTTTGAGGAATGTCAAAATAATCACACATACCAAATTTGAAGGTGATCGCTTACGCCATTTAGACTGCGGCTCATTATACATACAGACGGACAGACAGACTGGCATTTTTTGTCGATCAACTTTTTTCTATTTAAATTTTATGTGTGTATTAATATTAACTTCAAATGACGTTTCAATTTTTTTTAATGTTTTTAAAAATTTATACATTTTTCAATACAAAAAAATTTTTTTTTTTTAAACCGCTCTAACGATTTTTGATTCTTTTTTCTTTTGGGTCTCGATGATCGCACACACACGGTGCTTGATGTTGTGGATCGCCCGTCACACAAAACATTAAAAAAAAACTCGCTCTGCTTTGGTTGCTTTTCCAAAATACTTTGAGAGCAGAGTTTTACCGGTAAGCACAAGATAATAGACATTAGTAGAGCATCAAGGAATATTCCCCCCCCCCCCCCCCTACATGTGTTAAGCTATTTGCAGGCCTTACAGGCCTTCTTGATGTTTGCGTTTTACCAGACATCCGTACAGTAAATAGTCGTTCACTCAATAAATGTTTCACTGTGCCTATGAAATGAATCAACATCAGTTTTAAAAAAATGTTGGTTAATGCCAGTAAAAAACGAATCTCACCTAAAAACACCCTCACAGGTAATTTCTCTTGCAAGCATTATTTGTCAAATTCTTTAACAGTATCTCTTGTCTTGACAAATTGTTTCACATCTAAGCCGTTCGGATTCCACACAAAATTGTAGTTACCCTTCCCTTCTTGCCTGTCTTTTATGTTTTTGTAAATTGAATTAGACTTAAAGTTTCCATTGAACATCAGAAGATGGTTTATTTCAACTCTTACGAATATTCCTTAAAGGTTTGGATTGGATTTGTATCTAGTTCTTAAAAATTGACACACCCAAGGTTATTTACATTTACACATGAAAATACAAAAAGAATTGTATATTCCAAAGTTCTTGTATTGTGTATACATACATATGTATGGTAGAAAAAAATATGTAAAAAGAAATCCTTTCGAATCTTATAACGAGATTTTAGTACTTACACAATCCAAAGCCATCCACCCGAAATATAAGTTACAGATACATACATGCATATGGCTACAAAATTGTTTCATATAAAGCAATATCTTTAACATACTATGGTGTTGACAGTGCATCTTCGTCGGAGAGTATAAAATTATTCATGAAGAATTTTATGCACTGCTGTGCAGAACGAATACCCGACAGGATTCGGTTGCATGCAATTCAACGGACTCCGCACCATCACAAGACGCTTCTTTTGCCATGAAATTCAACCAACGTAAGGCTCCCTCCCGCATGGAGTATCATATATGGGTATTATCCTTTTTAACTTGCCCATATAGAGCAATAGTTCAGATTGAAATGGAATGGATAATCGACTTTAAAGGTACACACCAACTCACTCATTCTTCCGACACTCGATATACTTTATACCTCCACATACATATATAATATGGTGACATGGTTTTCAAGAAACCATTCTCAACAAATGGACAGGCTTCAGAAGAATATCCTTACAAAGTGTGGTGCAAAAAAAAACTCAGAAGAATGGGTTTGACTGTTAGAGTGAAATGCAAAAATGTGATCGCCTCTCACATGGCTAGGGATCGGAGAATCCTGGGGGCGACGGGAATGGAAGCGAAAGGAAAAAAAATGTCCTTTGCCCACACAAAGCGTATATCCCTGCGCATTATGCATTAAACGAAGGAAGAAAGGATAAATGGATTTGTATTGATTCGGTTCAAATTTCCAGTTTTTTTTTTACTATTTTTCAATACGCGATTATATTCTTTTCCGGACACTTTGATTTGGTTTTATGGTTAAAGATGGAAAAGAATATAAAAGGCACTCATGGGTTTCAGGAAAGTGCTCTCATTTTAAGAATAATATTCGCATCGCAACAAAGTAATTTTAAAAGCTAGAAATGGAGTCGGAGCGATTTTACCTAATTTCAAGAAAACATTTGACAAAGTCGTCCATAACATTATCATTTTTTATGGATTTTCGTTATTTTTGTAAGCCTTGACATTAATGGTATATTGAATTGATTCATCGGTACACAATCTTATATAGATTCTGTAGTTCGAAGTCAATCAATTCAAATTCTGGGGTCCCTCAGGGAAGTCAGCTAGGTCATCTGCTTTTTTAATTGAATATCTATGTATTAATGGTTTTGAACTTAACTTGGTATTATCAGACCTATAGTTCTTCTCTGATAATGTACGTAATCTAGTTCTAACTTACCTGGTACCAACACAACATTCTAGTGCTATGCGTGAATAAGTCTGAAGCCATTACTACTGGTTACCAAAAACGTCCTCCCTTATTACATCCCGTCAAAAATGTATAGATGATGAATTTGTTAAGACTTTTATTCGTAATTTAGGTGTAAAAAATGTGATAACTAATTCGATATCCATACTCATTATGGAAAATATCTTTTGAGTATACCTTCATCATCACGGATAAAGGCCGTTGAACGAAATTCATCATATTTGCCGTGAGCTGTCAACCCTACGCAAACCATATGAAAATATTAAATTTACACAAACCGTCAAGGACAACGTAAGTCTACGTGACAGTTAACAGACGCAAACGTAACTTCCGATTATTTCTATGAAACTATAACTTAGCTTTATGAATTTTTTTTTTGAGGAGTGCGAACCAGAGGATTGTTTCAAACAAAATCTTAATATAAAGATACGTTTGAAAGTGAACCATGAATTGTTTAAGGTAACATAGTCGTAGAGACACACCTTTATTAGATTGTTGTTTTGGTTATGATTTCACTTTTAAGGGGATAGTGTTGTACATAAAAAATGAATTGGGATATTTGGGACAAAAAAATCCGAAAAAACTTCGAGGACACTATAAGACTATTAGGGAGACAAAAATGGTTAAATTTGAGAGTTGTTGTTATCTGGTAAAGAAACATTACACTGACTTACTCTTTACTCTTATTTTTGTACATGATGTGTATAATTAAATCTTAATTAAATTAAATTCATTATTGAAACATTTTGTAAATTTTATTCTAGATACTCTATAAGATTCATATCTTAATGTGTCATTGTTAACCTTATATTTTGTTGAAATAAATTGAAATTGAATTGAAATTGAAATTGACTTCGGAAAAATAGATGCGAGTAATTCGTTCCGCATACGTATTGTACGTTAAAAGCAAATTGTTCAAAGAACACCAAATAAGAGTTGGTCTACACCAAGGGAGTGTCTTCAGCCCTTTTCTCTTTATTGTAATCATATACTTTCTTAGCTCTAAAGGTAGGTTCCACATCAAAGAAACGATTCAGGAAACATGGCTTACAAAATGTTTCTGAGATGTTTCACATTTGTTTAATGAAAGTTGATATTTATTTACGTGACCTTTAATTTGATGATTTTGTTACTTTTGCGGTTTCAAAAGTAAACGTAAATAAAACACATATAAAATATTTTTTTTCATGATATTTCTTTTTAATTATAAAGTTTTAACGTTGACATTATGTGTGAAATACTACATCATTTAAATGACCACCACGCGAATTGTTGAAAGCATCGATTCTTTTGAGGTAATATTCGACCACTTTTTGACACATATTGGGCGGTATCTCAGCCATAACTTGATGAATGTTGGTTTTCAACTGCTCGAGAGTTAACGGTTTATCTGCGTAAGCACGGTCTTTTGCGTAGCCCCACAAAAAAAAGTCCAGCGGTGTCAAATCGCATGATCTTGGTGATCAGTTGATATCGCCACGATGAGAAATTACGCGGCCAGGAAATGTCTCTTGCAATAAAGCCATATTCGCTCGAGTTGTGTGTCTTGTTGAAACCACATATTTTCCAAGTCGTATTCTTCAATAGCAGGCAAAAAAAGTCGGTTTTCATATGACCATAACGCTCCGAAATGACGGTGACAGTCGTTCCATCGTCGTTTTCGAAGAAGTAAGGTCCAATCACAGCTACGGAACAAAGAGTGCCGCAAACACTGACTTTTTGTGTATGTAATGGCCTCTCCTCAATTACTTGAGGATTCTCAGAATCCCAAATACGACAATTTTGTTTATTAACATACCTACCGAGTGAGAAATGTGCTTCGTCGCTGAAGAAAATTTTGTTCGAAAAATCGCCGTCCACCTCATGTTGTTCAATCACCCATTCGACTTATCTACGACGTTGTGAATGGTCAGCTGGCTTCACCTGTTGTGTGAGCTGGACTTTATATGGATGTAGGTGTAGATCCAAATGCAAAATATACCATAATGTGCGTAAGACAGTCTTAATTCCTGAGAACGATAAGGAATCGACACATTCGGGTCTTGGGCAACACTTTCACTTACAGCAGCGATATTTTCAGTGTTACGAGCGAAACGATGATGCACAGGCCTTACAATATCTGTAACTAATCCAGTCTCTTCAAATTTCTTCACAATTTTGCCAATTGCTTGCGTAGTTGGACGATTATGTAAACCATAATCTCCTCTTAAAGCACGATATGTGGCTGTGGCAGAATCACCATTTTTGTAGTAGGTTTTAACAATTTGTATGCCTTGTGCGATAGTTAAGCAATCGATTTTCGTAAATATCAGACTTTCACCTGAAAAAAAAATTGGTCTTACAACTTAGTTTGACAGGTGTCGAATTTTAGCCCTATACTTTTGAAACCGCAAAATTGATATTTAGTTTATGCGGTCTAGGTCAATGAAAGATGATTTTTTACAGCAACGTTTGGAAAGTGCTTACGTTCTTCATCAAGCTTTTTTATTAAAGAACTTATGTACTTATGTAGGTTAGTACAATTTCATTAGGTATCACAAAAACAAATAACTTGTAAAATTTCTTTTCAATTTTCAAAAAAAGAAAGAAGAAGGAAAAATGATGTCGTCACCACCCTCATCGCACACAAGACACAATCTATCTACTTGAATGAAATTGCAAATGCCTACATAAGTTTTATAATAAAAGGCCTGCTGAAGAACGTAAACACGTTCGAAACGTTGCTATAAGCCAAACCATCTTTCATTGACCTTATAGCCCGCATAAACTATTAACAAAATCATTTGTTTAATGTTTCTTAATATTTTTCAGGTTTGGACACTCCGGGAAACATTTCTGAAATGTTTCTTTATTTCCCATTTTATTCATCCAGTTTTATGCTTGAAGATTGATTGTAAAAAACAGCACTGATATCGTCGTGTTTTATCATTATAAAAATAATTCACACTTTCCGTGACATTTTTATTTTTATGCATGAAAAATCACTCACTTACTCTCTCCCTACTTTGTAAATGCTTAAGAAACAAACAAAGTTTTCCATTCATAGAGAAACATTTCAGAAATATTTCGCGAAGCAAGACCAAAATTTCAGAAATGTTTCTTTTCTTCTGAAATGTTTCTATAATATTCCTTGATGTTTACAAAATGTTTATTTGGTGTAGACATACATTGCATTTATGCAATTGTATTCTTATTATTTGACCAGTTTGCATAATGTTTCTTGGGAAATCTGCGCAAAAATTTAGAAGAAAAATTCTGCAACAAAAAATTGTTGCGTGTATTCCACGGTCGAAATAAATAGTGGTGTTCTTTGTTAATGTACTACACAAAATGAAACTACAAAATTACCCCCATTTTCAAAAGTTAAAGCTTCCTTAATTCTGATAAATCGTTTTCGTTTAATCTGGAATTACCTACCTGTCGGATTAAAAGTAGATAATTAACTTGTTGCTGATTTTTATCAAAAACTAGCATTAATTTATTAAAACTTTTTAAGCTTATCAAAACAAATCTGCTTATATGGCAACATTTTATTGTTTCCTCTCTGTCTCACGAATTCAGTGGTGATTTCATTTTACGCTGATTGAACTTTAATTTGTAAAGTTGTTCCCAATGCAATTTTTCAAATTAAAACAAATAATGAATTACAGTCGAACTTCGATAACTTGAACCATCACTTCCCAAAAATATAAATTACGTAATATTTATTAGCGAATAAAAAAAGTACAGTTGTTGTGATTATTTAAAATATTCTGTTATACATAACTGACTGACACATCCTTTTTCCTTTACCCGCTAATAATTTAAATTTATATTCAAACGATGTTTTTAATGTTCGTTTAACGGACACATCCACTTTAGCTTCACTTTTAATAAAACTTCACACTGGACTGTTAATATCTACGTCAGTTTCTGTTCACTTTTTATTTCGTCTTTTTTTAATTTTTTTAATTTTTTAAAATAAGACTTTGAATTCGTATCATATAACATACGTATATCAACCTAATAATGTGTGTTCTAAAACCGGAACATGACATCTTTTACTCAGACTTAACGGAATCACAATTTTTAACACACACATATGTATACAAGGTCATAGATCATACAAACACAATGCCCACAAATGCATTATAAAATAGAATTTGATAATTTACCTAAAAGATTCGACTTATCCAAGGTGAAGCCAAATAATATCTTCGAGTTATCGAGACATTCGAGTTATAGAAGTTCGAGTTATCAAACAAAAATTACATGTAAACTTCAGACTTCACGCTATTGCCAACCAATTTCATTCGAGTTATCAAATAATCGAGTTATCGAAGTTCGGCTTATCGAAGTTCGACTGTATTATCTTAAATAGAAATACATAGCTCAATGATCGAATTCAGATTATTTTCGTCAAATTCGATTACGATTAAAGGTAACACTTAACACGCTATTCACACGATTAAAGTTAAACCAATATAGACTATGCTGATTTTGATAATTTAAAAAAATTCGTGCATGAGGCTATAATTGACATAAAATGTACAACTTGGGTACACAAACTATATAAGTCCATAATTAGATTAAGGATATACGTACCATAAAAGTGCCACATAAGTTCATGCACACAAATTTGTCGAATTCAACGCTTTTGATAAAAAAAATAAGTGTGATACTCCTTTTCGTAGAATCTACATTTTGGTCCACATTTTTTTCTTAAATATTTTGTTATTAACGGTAACTCCCATACAACCATTTTCTTGATTTTCGACTTTCTTATAAACGGCTCTCCTGATATATTGATAAAAAACAGAAACTGCATACCAATTTTTTTTTTAAATTCAATATTTCGAAATCGGGTCGGTGATTTTTTTTTTGAAAATTTTGTTTTTGAGTGTATAAAATTAAATATTTCAAACTGTCATACCAATTTTTGTTTTAGAAAAAAGCTAAAGAAATGTTGTATATAAAAAATTAAGTAAAAAACGTCTTTAAAATATATAGTAAATCGTTTCTATTAAGAATTTTTGCTTTCAATATCATCGAACGTAAGAGCAAGTACGTGCGATCCAGCCGTGTATTTATTTTTTTTAGATTATACAATTTTTGTCCCCAGTCTCCCAGCAGGGAAAGTTTTGTCCCAATTACTTAGAGAAATCCACCTTCCTTACAGACATGATGCAATGAAGTAAAAAAAAACAGGATTGCCAAGATTCTTGTACCTCAAATTTGCTCTCATTATGAGTGACCACCTGCTGATAAGCAGGTTCATGTCAAATTGGACGAATAGAAATTGGTTTGATGTAGCAGTGTCAGCTTGCTTGTAAAGGTAAAATTTGTCTTTTCTCGTATTATTATACCACTAGCCCGGCGCGGCGACGTCATGCCGAACGCCCTGCCACAACATAGGGTGGAATTTATTCCATTTTCTTAATGATTGTTTTTTTTTTTCATTTAAGGGATGTACAGTACAGGCACATCACAAACATAATGTATGTTTAAGTAGTTTCGTTATTTTCCGAGTTAGCTACAACTATTAAGAAACTCTTAAATAATTTGTTTAGGAAAATTATTTATCCAGAGCACTCCTGGGGTGGCTTAAGACCTACAGCTAATGTTAGTGACTTAAATTAATGCTTAAAATATTCTAGCACATAGGTCCCCTTTGAATCAGAAATTACATTGCATTATGATCTATATATAAAGTGCGAATGCTGATAAGTACAAAATCTTATAGGAGCTTGATACACTTGCCAAAATTTCATTTAAATTTTCGAAAAACTTCTGTATGATTAAAATCTGCTTTAACTTTTAAAGAAATCCGCAAATAAAAACAAAATCTATATTTACAATAATTGAGAATTTTCAGAAAAGAAAAAAAAATATTCGTAACAAAACATCACTTAGTACAAGGTGGTGCCAAAGCTGTTCCTTGTCTTTAATTTATCTAATGAATGAATATACATACATATTTGGTTCTGCTTTTAGGTTATGATTATTGATATCTTAATATTTTTTATTATTTTTATTATTTTATTTTTATTTTATTATGTAAAATATAAAACAAAAAGATTCCTCTTGATGTGTAACATTTTTCCGCTTGGTTATCTGCAATCTTTGGGACTGATCTCGTAAAAGAATTCGAACAAGTGGACACGTCTATCGGTAGGTCGATTCACGGCTGATTTTCTTCAAACTTGGTACTTGGGCGTATTAAGTCATTAATTCCTTTTTTTTAATCTTTTTTCTTAGCAGAAAAATAACGGTAGCCGTCATAAAATTTTTCCCAGCGTAAATGGTAAATCTCAATTATTTAAAAAACGGCTCGAACAATTTGATAACAAAAAATTCAGTGCACAAATTTAGGTGTATAGTCTACATTTTGGCTTACAAAAAATGATACACGCATAAAATGTTATTAACGATAACTATTTAACTATAACGTTTTTTTTATATTTTCGATTTTCTCAGTAACAGCTCAACGGATTTCGGTCAAAATTTTTGTACAGGACTATTTTTGTCATTCGAATTCTAAATAATACTGCATACCAAAATTTTTTGTTCATTTTTTTTTATTTTTGAAAACTCATTATGTATTTCGAAAGCGGGTGGACTGTTTTTTATAATGGTGGACAATCGTGCCAAGTATTTAATGAAGAATTGTGTGATTGATTTTTAAATACCATCTTAAGTAGATAGATAGATAGAGAGTTTTTTTTTTTACTGAAATACAATTAAATTTACGTTAAATCACCGAATTATTAACAAAAAAATCGTTAAAGCATGGCATTTGCCGTCTGCCAGATTGACAATTAATAAACATTTTTGTATTAAGCCATCAATATACATCTCAAAATTAAAAACGCAATTGACCATTTTTAACACTATAAATTATAATTAAATCAGAAGTCTTCATTCTTTATAGCAGTTCTATATCTAAGCGCAATTTTGCAATATTCGTATAGTTTGACAACAACCATTTCATTCAACAAAGTAAGAACTTGTTCTTCCGATAAAAAGTCTCTTCTGAATATATTTCTTGTAATTTCTCTGAGAATGGGGCATTTTTCCATGAAGTGAACAACATCTTCACTTTCTTCCAGGTTGCACATATCACACATTTCTAGAGGTAAATCAGCCCTGTACGGAATAAAGCTTAGATTTAGTAGTTCGCTACGAAGTCTGGCCATTGTTGAAATTACACGGATATTATTGGAATCACGAAAGTATTTTTTTTCAGCAAGGTTATGATTTAGCCTGCTGTACGTTGATCTGAACAAAGAACTAGAAGCTTCATCTACGAGTATGTATTCAGCTCTACACTTTTCATAAACCCTCGATATAACATTATGCAACATGTCTCTAGTTGTCGATAGATCCTCCACGTCTATATTAAAATTCAACGGCCTTGGTTACGATGAAAGCATCGCTTCCCATAGATCAGCGAAATGAAGCATCGTTGCGCGTGGTTAGTAACTTCGATGGCGGACCGTCGGAAACCAACCACGTGCTGTTGACATGTGTTTCTCCTGTTGTGTGTTCTTTCTTTCTCTCTCTCTTTGTTGTATTAATGTATGTGATGTTAAAAGCCAATGGTCTCGTTGCCAGTGCTTCAGTGGCTCTACTTCGTAGATTTAACTACGGAGTAGTATAATATGTAATGTAATGTTAATATTTATTTTTATTTATTAAAAAAAATTATAATTGTCCAGTGGCCACAGGCGTCAGAATAAATGACCATTCTGGCCCGATTTATGGCATTTTCTATTACTCTGGTTCCTGTCAGGACTTCCCGTTAAGAGCGCATAACAAGAAGACCAAGGAACGATTAAGCGATCTTGTCAGTCAGAGCAAATCGCCAAAAACTATAGATATAGGGTGTATTGGAAATACAGCCTTCATAATCTTAGTTTTGAGACTGTCATATGCCCTGGAGAACCAGTAACCACACATGTTCTCTAGTCACAACTCATTCATTCGACGCTTGCCGTTACAGAAGACGTTTGGCCCGCATGTACTTGCTCTTATGTTCGGTCAAATCGTAAGAACAAGATTCTTAGTAGAAAAGGCTGAATATATTTTTAAAATGTTTTTTAACTTAATTTTGTATATACAAAATTTTAAAAGTATTTTTCAAAAATACTGGTATCCAGAATAATTTATAATGCGAAGAACCCATATATAGAAACATTATGATCGAAATCCGTTGACCCGTTAATGAGATAGTCGAAAATCAAAATGTATATATTACTCCTGGTGTACTAAATGTTTTATCAAAATCCTTATTAAAGAAAATTAAGGTTTACCCATTTTTTTTTTAAACATTGCCTTATAGTGTAGCAATATAGCATGCAAAAATGCACCGATAAAGGATCCGGTGCAAACAGCACACCATAAAGTAACTTTGACTTTGAGCGGTTGTTAAATTGCTTTTCCTGGGTTAAACGGGGCTATTTCGATGGAGAAAGTAAGATTATTGCGCTTGATATTTCTAAGGCATTTGATAGAGTTTGGCATCAAAATCTCTTATCAAAAACGCGTGCATTTTTTATCGATGAATTTCTTCTTCGTTGGATTCTGATATTCATAAAATAGTTGCTGGTGTGTCACAGCCTCCGACTCCGACTCTCTTTCTCATTTTCATTAATGATCTGTTATCTGGAACTTCTAATCCACTAAATTGTTTTGCTGACGAAAGTACTCCTAGATTTCGTATTCTTTTGCAGATTCACCATCATATTCTTCGATGTAGAACTGCAACGGCAGCGTATGATAAGCTCATTAAATTCTGATCTCGATTGATATCGCAAAGTGTTTAGGCTTTCTTCGAGAATGAAAGAAATATTTCTCCCCTTCTGGTAGGACTGTTTTATAAGGCTTTCATTCGTCCAAAGTTTAAGTATAATTCTCACATCTGGTCTGAAACTCCCAAAACACATTGAAATCTTTTAAAAGAATTGAATATAGAACTCTAAGAATGATAAGCGATATAACCTTAACTGTAGCATTTACTTCTCTCGAAGATAGTCAGAATGTTTCATGTCAGCCAGTTGCAGACCTCAGTAATACCGTAATACTAACGCTTCTAGGCATGCTCATCAGTTTACCCTTGAGATCAGCTTCGGGCGAACTATGAAGTACAGAGATTCTTTGTTTAGTCGTACACCATTTATGTGGAATGCTTTATACTCGTACTATATATTTCCCTCGCATTTTGATACTCTTAGCTTCAAATCGTTCCACATTCTCCTAATGCTCGCATTAATCTTAGTCATAATAAGGTTAGTCAAAACCCCTTGGAAAAGAGATGGAAATAGATTTCGTCGATCGATATTTCTATGAGAATGTGTCACTCTTGTGGCTGGAGATTTAGGATGGTTTAATCGTAGGTTACGTGGTCTTGGTGAACAAAGAATAAAAGCTGATATACATTCTCCGTTTGCATTTTGTACAGCGCCAGCTTCAAGTTTTTCACTTAAAGTCACTTTAATGCCACCCGATTGATGTCAAATCTATAATCCGGTGTTTATCTTCACATCTGTGATCGCTAACGGCTGCTACGGGGCCGACCAGACCTGGCAGCATCTCATGTTGTCCCATTATACTCTTCTAGGTGAGCGCATATATGCCTCGTTGTGGTCTTTGCCCGTATTGATGTCTGATGACCGTGAAATCTGCGTCGAAATTCACGCTACGGAAAAGCCAAGGTTTGTTCCTAAAAACTAGAAACTATTATATTGCGCGTTTTGTGGGACGTGTATTTTGTATCTGTTAATTTCGCACAGCAGAATTAATATGTACTGCTATTTGCAAAAATTAAAGGATCTTTCGATAGGCTTATGACAATTGAGCCAGTTGAGTATTTGTCGACAACTTTCTAAAGAATGAAAGGAAACAGTTAAAAATTTGGCCGTCGAATTGAAATACCCCATAGATTACTGCCCCGACGAACACTAAAGCACAACAGCCTACAAGATCAATCAGCTTTCGACTTAGCAAGGCAGATTATATCCTCAGATGGATCTGTTTACATTAACGACTCACAATTCATCACGTCTATTCAAGTCATCGATTTGTTCAAGGGATGTATCTTTACAAAAAAAAGACTTGACAAAATAGATACCCACGACCTGTTCGTCGAATTTAAAGCAGCCTACGGCAGTGTTAATAGAGTTGAACTGTATCGTGCCATGTCCAACTTTGAAATCCCTGCTAAACTGGTACGCCTTATCAGCATGACGTTGGAAAATGCTCGCTGTTCCATCAAAGTTGGTAGGGACTCTACTGAATCCTTCGAAACCACCAGAGGGCTAAGACAAGGTGACGCACTGTCATGCAGCTGTTTTAACATTGTACTTGAAAATGTCATACAAAACACCCATGCCAGCACATCGGGCACTATCTTCAATAAATCGACACAATTACTTGGGCTTGCGGACGACATTGACGTGATAGGAAGAACAAAGCGAGCAGTAACCGGTGCCTTCACCACTATGGAGTCAGCAGCAAGCAGAATGGGACTAAAGATAAATGAGGACAAGACGAAGTATATGCTTTCATCAACAAAAGCCCAATCCCACCACCGACTTGGCCAGAACGTGACCATTGATAGGCATAATTTCAAGGTAGTCAGTGAATTTATCTACCTGGGTACTGCTGTAAACACAGGCAACAACATCAACGCAGAAATCAAACGCAGGCTAACTCTGGATAATCGCTGTTTCTTTGGGCTGAGTAAGCAAAGAATGAATAAATCCCTAACGAGAAGAACCAAGGTGGCACTGTCTAGAACACTTATCATCCCGGTCCTGCTATATGGTGCAGAAGAATGGACCCTCTCCCAAGCGGATTAAAGGTCACTTGGAGTCTTCGAGAGAAAAGTTCTGCGTACGATCTATGGTCCTGTCTGCTTAAATCAAGAAAACAACATTTGGCGAAGAAGATACAACGACGAACTATACGAACTGTACAGCGACATACGCCTAGCGAGAAGAAAATCGAATTCAACGACTTAGATGGCTGGGCCATTTAGAGCGGATGGACATCCGCGCTCCAGCTCGAAAAGTCTTCAACGCCAAACCAGAGGGAGCCAGAAGCCAAGGTAGACCTCATCTTCGATGGAGCGACCAGGTAGATGGAGACCTCCGACAACTTGGAGTGCAAAATTGGAGACGGCAGGCTAGAGATCGAGCCGGCTGGAGAGGCATACTAAGCAAGGCCCAGGAGCACCACGCTCTAGTAGCGCCATCATAAGCCTAAAAAAAGTGTTGATAGTCCACTGTCACAAGAATCCACAAAAAACTGCTTAAGTAATTTTGTGACCCTAAAATGTACTCCACAGCTTCAACCGACAAGTCCTTCCTAACTGCCCGTTTCGTAAAAGCTAAGCTGCCGTAATTTAGCAAAAAAAGTTCTAAATTATTTTGTTTAGCTATTATATCATAAAGACTTTTCAAGAAGGTAACCCCACGGATGAAAGTCTGTATCTGCCCTTGATTTTATTAACGTTCTATTACAATCAGTTCTCTCCTGTCACTTTCTCATATTCAGATTGTATAGTTAATCTGGTAAAAAAATAATAAGTATAAATTTAGTATAGTTCCAATTTTGCCTCCGGAACCAACATTATTATGGTACTTACTTATACCTAAATCCACTATTTTATTAAATTATTTCATGCGTAAGAAGCTACTACTTTTCGGAAGACATACTTTACGGGGACCATTTCCCGATTGAGTTACTCCATAATTCAGCAAGCACCACACTCCCCACTATCTCATGTTTATATTTAATATAAAATGTATTTATAATCAACTTAGTTTCTTCAATAACAAAAAAAACTCCTATCTGAAGAACTTAAATAGAAAAAAATCTCTGCAATGTAGGTAAAGGTATACAAAAAAAAAATAAGAAAAATCCTTCAAGTAAGGTATAGATCCACAATCACTAAACTGCCTTGTTTATCGAAAGAAAAGCCTGTACTCTGTCTCCATCACCCCAATAAAATCCACTTTACAACATCAATTGGCTTTTAACTTCCTAACTTAAAGGACGAAGCACTGAAATGAGAAAAAAAAAGAAGCAAAGTCCCCATGCCAGCATCCTGGTATCGTACCTATACAGCCTTCAACAAAAACACTATCGTTCGTTTGCTTGTTGCTGTCATTTTAGTTCAAAACGCACAAAGCTAACAAGCTAATAAAACCTGAACGTGTATATACAACAAAAAGATGCACAAGCACATCAGACTGCCAAGAGAAAAGGACGTTGCTTATATACAAACATTGTCCTTGTTGTCGGTAGGTGCACATCAAATTTCAAAAAAAAAAAAATTAAAGCGAAACTTCGCTCTTTGGTATTTTTTTTTTTTTTTTGTTATCTTAATTCTGCTTTAAATAATTACACTCCCCCCGATCCAACTTCGCAACAAAAAACGTCACCATTCTCATTCGTCGAAAAAGTCAGTAACGCAATACCTCATCTCAATGTCACCAACCACCCATCAACATTGAATCCTTGCAATGCGAGAAAAAGTCTCATTGCGCGCAAGATGGATTGTCGATTGTCGAACTATCGCCATCGCATCGCTAGTGCATCGTTGGCGCTGGTTTTGCAGAAGGCAGATATGGTGAGGTACAGACCTTATTCACCAGTGAATACAGTATACATCATCATATCAGCATTCATGGAGTGTGACATTTTTGAAATGGAAGACAGGATACCTCGATAGCATGCCGAGGATGTGGCCGTATATACTCGTACTTCGTACATAAGTTGGATGTGATGCACAAGTTCCTTATGTTGAGCAACGATTGCCGCGTGCTTTTCTATTGATCGTTTTTCATCGGAGTTGTTGTCATATCATCGTGATTTCCTGTCACATACCCCTGTCGCCCTTAACTTAAGAATTGAATTCCTTTTACTCTTTTATAGTTGCACCTTCATATGATGCAGATTGCGGGCGCATAGAAGAGTAAAGTCAGTTGTTGGTATCCTATTCTCCATCATCAGAGATAAGCCTCAGTTTTGTTTTTGTGTTTTTTGTTTTTTGCTTTCTCGAACAACGATCGATTTTTATCACAGTCAGCTAGCTTTATATATAAATTGCACCCAAGCCCCTAGTCAGCTTGTAAAGATACGTTTGTGTATTCGTCGGTTTTACACAAAAGAAACATACGCCAGAGGCGGATTTGCGTTTTTTTAACTTCGAAAGATGCCCGAATTAAATTTAAGAAGTGACCATTTAATTGGCATACGAATTTAGCTGCTTATAGCAAACCAGTGATGCAACTAAGTAATTAAAAAAAAACATAGTTTTAAAACATGATTTGGGATAAAAAAGCATGACGGATCTATCTCGTAGTTAGAAACGCGTTAAATAAAAAACAAAAGAAATAAAATGCACGACTGGATCGCACAAACTTGTTCTTGTAGCTAACAACTTTAATGTAGCTTACCATTGGAGGCTTAGTTAGTTAGGTGTAGTTATCATATGCAGTTTTAAAGCCTATGTAGGTAAGATTAACTTGATTCTTAGTATAATGAATTGCGAGATCGATGATTCAAGGAATTTGATGACTTTGAATACCCAACAACAACTTGAGTGCGCTACCACCAAGTTTTTTCTCAATTTTTTTTGTCTGGAATTAAAGCTATTTCACGACCTGCCAAGGTCGATTATCAGATTCGCTTGCTCTAGTGGTGCTGGTCTACTTTTTCATTTTTTAATTGAAAAACTTCTTGTGCCTTCATCGTGTATTGAACCATGACCAGCCGCTTAGTAGCCAACGTACTTCGCATCACGCTACCGAGTCCACATGATCAGATCCAACCTAATGCAGGTTTTTTCTGTTTATCAATTGCATTGAAACGAGTAGCGCTTTTATTAGCCACACAAGTTTGTTGTTTTTTATTCGTTGTTGCATCTGATCATGTGGGATCGGAGGCGTGATGCTAAGTGAGTTGGCTACTAAGCGGCTGGTCATGGTTCAATACACGATGAATGCACAAGAAGTTTTTCAATTAAAAAATGAAAAAGTAGACCAGCACCACTAGAGCAAAGGAATCTGATGATCGACCTTGGCAGGTCAAAAAAAAATTTAAAAAATCTGTGACTGGTTTTTGAAAAATCGGTTTTTCAAAAAAAAAAAAATTTATTTATTTTTTAAAAATCGAAAAACTTTTTTTTTGAAAATTTTCCTATGTAGTTTTATTAACAATTTTAGGGAGCATTTGCATAAAAAAATTGTTTTAATCGGTTCATACAATATTGAGTAAGTCGAAAATATGAAAAATGTTTCTTTGGGAAGTACCGTTAATAAGTACGCAAAAATAATATTTGTATACTTCAATGTGAACTGTACTAATAAAAGAACGCACAATTTTTTTTATAAAAATTCTTGGAGCCGTTTTCGAGAAATACATTTTTTTCTTAGCGGTTTTTAAACATTTGCATGGGAGGTATCGTTGGTTTTTATTTTAGAAAAATAGTTTTTTTTAACTATTCAAGATAATGTCAAAAAATCACCAAATACGAAGTTTTGAAAAAATCTATTAAGTCGTTTTCAAAATTTTGAGTTTTCAAAAAAAAAATAATTTCCAAGAAAATTTTTTTTGAAAAAATTTAGTATACAATAGTGTTTAAATTCTGCATAAAAAAAATCAAAAAAATCAAATTAACCGTTTCAGAGAAAATCGAAAGCCAAAAAAATGGTTCTACTAGAGAGAAAAATAACATATTTTTTCCAAAAAAAAAAATTATCAAAAGGTACCCTTTCCCTTCGTTAATGAACTGATTTTTTTTTTATAAAAATCGTTGGTGCCGTTTTTGAGAAAAATAAGATTTTTGTTTTTTGCCAAAAAAAATTTATGGGAGCTACTGTTATTTGTCGTCTTAAAAAAAATAAAAAAGCGTATGGGCATATGTACACAATATGTACCAAGTTTGAAGCAAATCTATCAAACCGTTTAGGCTGTAGACTCGAGGACAGACAGGCAGACTGACAAACTGACAGAATGACAGGCGGAATTGGGGGACACACTTTTTTGGTGTTCTCTATGATCGTAATGTCATGTTTGATTGTTAGAAAATTTTTTTTTACGAATACATAACTTGCCTTATAGTACCTATAATCGCAAGTAAAAATTCAAATAGACAATTTGGAAACCATATCATGAGTAAAACAAATATATTAAATTAACAGTTTATTTATGCAATTGCTGAAGCTGAACTCAATGTTCAAAGCAAAATGGTATCAGGAAAATAAAAAGAATTGGAAGGGAGAGAACGATTGACGCTTTTAATAATTGAAAAATAAAAAAAAAAACAGTTTCGTCCTTCTATCTCTTTTACTCAGCATCATTGCGTTACTCCAGGCGATAGCTAAGCTGTCAAAAATATTGCATGGCCCGAGGCGGGAGAAAGAGTGCATAAATAAAGTGTTATATTGAAAAATAATATCTGTTCTCTTCATTATTTTTTTGGAGCATTTCACATACCTATGTATATATATATTGGCACTCAAAGACACCATATAAAAATAAAACAAAAAGAGTAGGTATACTTACAAATGAAGTGTTCATCCTGCTCTTTAATTTTAGTTTCGTGTTTGTGTTGTTGGACATGTTGGGTTTTGCGATTATAGGGACAACATTTGTGTCAGAAAAAAAAAACATAATTTCGGACTCAAAAACAGGAAAACATTATAAATCATGATTTCTGGCAGCCCTTTAGCAAACTATATAGTCTACACCTCGAGTTCAATAACACAACTAAGGGTTTACAGCAAATAAATGTACCTCACCTACCAAGAAAGTGCAGTCAGTTCATGATTTTGCAGTCAATAATTTAAAGCAGTGTGTGTTACATGCGATTTTCGTCGCGCGACTATTCATTCGCAAAAATAGAACACTCGACTAAATTCTATATTTCGAAACATTTTTTTCGCCGACACAAATCTTTAAGTCACCTTACTGCATCTTTTTATGACTGCAGTATTCATATGAATGCATTTTTACATAACATATAACCTACTACGAACGAAACTATTATCACTATAATGTTGCAATATAGAAGTTATATTTTTTGGGATATTAGGGTCAAAGATCGACATGACCAAAATTGTGTATTTCAAAATTCTGCAAAAACTAAAATTCTGCATTTCAAAATTATGTATCTAAATAAAAATAATATTCATGACTGGATCATACGAATTTCGAACTCTTGTAACTAACAACTTTTTGAAAAAAAAAAAAAATTATTTACTTTTTAAAATTTTTTTAATTTTTTATTTAAATTTAAAAATAAAGTAAAAAAATATGAAAAGTGGTTCTATTGGAAGTACCGTTAATAAGTACGCCAAATTAAAATATTTGTATACTTAAAATTTGACTGTACTAATTTAAGAACACACACATTTTTACTTGCGATATATGTAGGTACTATAGGGCAAGTTTTGCATTTGGAAAAAAATTGAACTCGAGATTTTAATCAAACTTGACAAAAAGTGAGTCCCGCAATTCCATCTGTCTGTTTGTCTGTACAACGAGCTACAGCCTAAGCGACTGAAACAATTTTCTTCAACCTGAGTATGTAATTGCTTTAACTGATTGTCTAAAATAGATTTTTGTATCGATTTCTTAGGCCCAAAACTAACAGTACCTGCCATTCATTTTTTTCTGCCATCTTTATTATCTCGAAAACGGCACGGAACAGTGTGTGCACTATTTTAATTATATTCTACATTTTCTTCAAAAAAAAAAAAATAAAATATTTTGTTATTAACGGTGCCTGCCATGCAACCATTTCTTTTTTTGAACATTCTCATAAACGGCTCAACGGATTTCCATCAAGATTTTTATATAGGCGGTGCTTAAAACTATAAATAATACTGCATACCAAAATTTTCGAAAAAATGTTTATTAATATTACGAATATGGGTGCATGATTTTTTTCTGAAATTCTGCTTTTAAATTTATATAATTAAATATTTAGAATTGTCATATCTACCAAGTTTTCTGTAGAAAAAAAAATAAAATAAAAATTATATAAAAAATTAAGTAAAAAACGACTTTGAAAATATATTTAAATTCTTAAAGAAGCCTTTTGCATACGTTGTGATCGAAGATAAGAGCAAGTTCGTGCGGTCCATTGGTGTATTTTATTTATAAAAAACTCTTGGAGCCGTTTTTGAGAAATACCTTTTTATCTTATCGGTTTTTTTAACATTTGTATGGAAAATATTTTATTAGCTATTAAGGATAATGTCAAAAACCTACCAAATACGAAGTTTCGAAAAAAATCTATTAAGTCGTTTACGCAATTTGGAGTTTACAAAAATAAACTGTGTTTTTTTATTTGCAAAGAAAAATGTGTTTGAAAAAATGTTGGCTTACAATAGTTTTGAAACTTTCTAAGAGCTTCTGCGTAAAAAAATTTCAAAAATTCAAAATCAAAAAATCAATTTAACGTTTCCCAGAAAATCGAAAACAGAAAACAATGGTTCTACTAGAGGTACAAAAAATAACTATATTCATTAATGAACTGATTTTCTTTCATACAAATCGTTGAAGCCGTTCTTGAGATAAATAAGATTTTTTTTTTTTTGGCCAAAAAATATATGGGAGCTACTTTTATTTGTCGTCTTAAATATGAAAAAAATGTTTGGCATATTACCAAAAAAAAAAACAATATGTACCAACTTTGAAGCAAATCCATTCAACAGATTAGGCTTCAGACTCGAGTACAGACAGACAGACCCATGTTTTTGATGTTCTCTATGATCGTAATGTCATGTTTGATTGATAGATTTTTGCGGTATTAATGCAGTATTCTTAAAAAAATCTATATTTAATACAAACTGTTGGATACGCACCCGAATACCAAATTGGCATACAGGATCTTAGATTTACAGATATTTTCAAACATACGTCATTATAAAACGGTACAAAGGACATGGTGCTTTTACATGTCAAAATCTGCTTGCTAATTCTATCGTCAAAGCTAACTCTTTAATCGGCTTCTGCGCCATTGAAAAATCTCCCATGCTCTATATTCAGAAACAGGAAAGTATCCTTGAAATTTTGATAAAAAGTTCAAATCGTAAGATGGTGCATAAATATTTATCAAATATAATAATTAAGCAATATTTTCACAGATATACGCACAAAATTCGCAGTACAAATACTAACTGTCCAAACTGCTGCCTTTTGATTATGAAGGCAGCTAATTTTCTGGTTTGAGGCCGTTTGATTTTTTCCTACAGAAATTTTGAATTACAATAATCTTCCCAGGACTTAGGAAGTCATAAAATATACGGAGCTTCTGAGTTTTATTCGAACTCGTCTTAACGAACATAAGGCCTCACATAGAAACTTAAATAGTTTGTTGTCCTTATCTTGCCCCTCCTCCGGTCCTGAACTAAGATGTAATAGTATATATTTTATGCCTCACTATCGAGACTTTCCGATCTCTATATAACCATCTATATACATAATCCATACATATATGATGGGGGGTAAGATGAAAAACTCGGATGTGACAATATTGTTTTTGATTTATGAAGCCATAAATTCATTTTTGTTTCACCATACTCGTATAGCCAAGCGCGAGGTGCACCTCTTTGAGTTCACACGGCGTGTGTCCTTATGTTGGTGTACGACGACATATAGTCCTTTGTCCTCGGCACACACATGGCTGCCACCAAATGGTCACTTCAGAGCTGTTTGTATAGAGTGGCTTTCGATATTGGATTAGTTGGACTTTAGGAAAGTCAGTGGATGATGGTTTGGTGTTGGGTTCCTTCAAGTTTGCCTGCTGCAATTCGAGTCAAATGAATGGACGCACTTTGGCTAAAGAATATCACATCATGATGGTCATGAAAATATTTGAGTGGGCGGCAGCGATTGAGACAGTCGAGAACCATTATCGTTATACAATAAGTGATTGTGTGGCAAATGAGATTTAAAAGAAAAAAAATAATAAAGGTCCTTGGAATTTTTTAGTTACACATAATCGTGTATGATGACCAATATAATACAGAATAAGCTTTTTTAAAGCTTATGAGTATAGATAGGAAACATATATGTGTGAGACCACACACAACTAGGGTTTTTGACTTAGGTGGATATATGCAATAGCTCTCGAAAGAAAATAATAGACATAATAATTTAATTTTAAATCTCATTTTAGTTTATGACGTAAGTCATATAGGTAGGTAAATCATTCATCAACGATGTCATATGCAATGCAATCAAACTTTTAAGGCTGGATTATCAACTATAACTTTTGTGTTTGAACTCACCGCAGTTTTAAATAATAAACACATAAAAAGTCGAGTAATATTATATTCCATACCTAAGCGAAATATTGCATTTCTTAGCTTTTTTTAAAACAAATTACAATTTTTCACTCCGAAAAAAAATATTATTATGATAATAAAATCAGACGAAAAACATGAATAATATTATAAACGTACAAGTTCTACTATACAAAAAAGGTCTATCTAACAAGTTAGTCGTGAAAAGTAGTGAGATCTAAAAGCACGCCAAATTTTTACTTCATGAAGTTTTAATATCAAATATTTAAAGTAGAATAATATTGAAACGACTACATTTACATTTTATTATTTTATGAATACTGACTAACTTTTGATGAGTTCACAGGTAAAGTTTTTAAAACCTCCGAATTGGGCATAATACAAAAAACTTACCAAGTATACCCACCAAAATTTAGTCTACGTACTTTAAGGCCTAGCTTTCTACCAAATTTAATTATTCTACAGTGATCGGAAGTGCTCCATTCAATTAATAAAAATTCTTAGAAATACCACGCCCATGGAAATTTTTGAATTATTCATTTGCTTGCATTACGAGACCTACCGTCACAAGATTCTACGATTTCGGGAAGTGTTCCATAATTTTAATTATCTGTCAGTCAATGGGTCAGTTACGGTTTTTGTGATTTTGATACCTTTTATGTTAGGTAAGGTTAGGTTAGCAGGGGGTGTGCACAACTAGCTAAAAGGCTGCTGTGTTCCATTGTGATCGAATTTCACATAGAGATGTCCATATAACTACTGTTTCCTGAAGACCAGTCCGTACTCTCTATATATCTTCGGTGTCCCAAAAGTCAACGTAGAAACCAAAACGGGGTAAAGTAGGTAGTAACAGTTTTCAGAAAAATAATACAAAAAATCGTACCCATGTATTTTGTGAGTTATAAGCATTCGAAAAAAAAAGAAAAAAAAAACAAACAAAAACTGGTCACCCTGTGACGGACTTCAAGTGCCGTGATTACAAATCTTAAAATTTTACCTTACTTGCGATTAAAGGAACTATAAGGCAAGTTATACATTGTCGAAAAAAAAGTTTTGAGATAACAATCAAACATAAAAATTCTGTCCGTCTATATGTACTCGTATGTCAGTCTGTCAGTCTATCAGTCTGTCAGTGTGTCAGTCTGTCTGCATATATGTATAGACACCTACAGTCCAAACGGGTGGGGCGAATTACTTCAAACTTGGTAAATAACGGTACCTGCCATATAAGCGTTACGTTAAAGCCTATTTTTCTCGGAAATGGCTCTAACGATTTTGATTAAAAAAATCACTGCAGCTTTTTGGGTACTTTTTTTTCATATGATTGAAAAAAAAATTAAATGTATAAAAACGGACCGTAGGACAGTTTTTTTTTAATTCGGCTATCTCATAAATGGATTAACCGATTCTTTCGAAATTTCACAAATATATAGGTTTAGAGTGCCCAATTTATACTGCGTACCAATATTTTTAATTAATATTTTTTTTGTATTTTTAAAAGCATTTAAAATAAAATTTATATTTTGAAAACTGTTCAGTAATTTTTTTTCTAAAATTATAGTTATAGGTATTTGCTGAATACCTATGAGTTGGCGTTTTTTGAATTTTGTTTAAATTTTTTTTTCAAAAAGTTTAAGAAAAAAACTTTTTTCACAAAAACCGCTCCAGATATTTTTAATTTTTTATTTCTCATAAATTCAAATTTATCCAAGAAATAAAATGGCGTACTTTTTTTGTGCTCAAATTAGTTAAAGTATTTATTTCAGAATTTTGAATTATTTTTTTCATTGATTAAGCCGATTTAATCTTTTGTTTTTAAGTTTATTTTATTAAATTAAATTTTGTATATATAAAAAATTAAGTAAAAGGCGACTTTAAACATACATTTAGATTTTTAATATAAATCTTTTGAATACGATGTGATCGAACATAAGAGCCAGTTCGAACCATCCAGTCGTGCATTTTATTTCATATTTTTAATTGCTACCTGCCCTAGGTCGTCCAGTTTATCAACAAACCTATCTCTGAATTGTCTGAGGCGTTTTTTTTTTGTAGATTTGGACAGTCGCTGAGCAGATGCTTAATGGTTTCTGTTTCACCAAGATTTTGTTACCTCCTTCAAAAATCGGGTGACATTGTCAATACACCCAATCCAGAGTCCATTGCACCTATGGCACAATATCATGTTAGTATATACACCCATCAAGGTTCTGACCTAGTTTTTTCTCAGTGATAAAATATACTAGGGTTTTCTTTTTGTTAATTCTAGGCCATAAGCTTCTACAGATGACACTATCGCTTTTGGATATCCAGGAATTATTTATTTGCTCTTTCATTTGTATGTCTATCTTCCTTTTCA
The DNA here is from genome assembly GCA_910595825.1 of Philhelius pedissequus. NCBI lineage: Eukaryota > Metazoa > Arthropoda > Insecta > Diptera > Syrphidae > Philhelius > Philhelius pedissequus. Next base: position 63,070,992 of record OU343162.1, read on the forward strand.
CTATGCCAGTCGGGACTTCACGACCCATTCCCAATAAGCTGCTGATGTCCCCTTGCCATTTCATCTGCTTTATGGCTGCCCCTTATATTGTTATGAAACTGCAGAGTTTGACATTGTTGGAGTTACCGATAATATTCAGTATGCTTCGGTACTTAACCACTGCCTTGGATCTTATTGATTGTCTAAATGGATAGTTGTTTGAAAGCTGCTTGGCCGTCCACGAAAAATGTGACCTCTGATGAGACATGTTTTTTCCTATGGATCATTTCGGCTGCTTTTTCAATATAGCTTAAATCTCAGCCTGAAAGGCGCTACATTCATCCGGGGGCTTATATGATTCCTTAATATTAAGAGCTTTACAAAACACCCCGGCTCCTGTTCCTTCTTTCATTTTTGACCCATCAGTGTAGATGGGAATATCCTGTTCTCTTAATAATGAGCTAGGTTCCCATTCATGTCTTTCGGGTATTAAAATCTCGTGGAATTTTTGTTGAACTCTAATTTTCGGTGGCAAGTAGTCAGTGGTCACATCAAGCTCAAGTACCATAGATCCCTAACCTATGGTACTGTGCTTCGAAGTCGTGCTTCTTTTACCATAGTCGAAATATACTCTTGGCTGATAAGCATCTTATGTACTCGTCCAGGCCTGGAAGATTTAGAATGATTTCCAGCCCTGATTATGGCGTAGATGACACTGTTATTCCCATACGGGCTAGTCTAGGTGTATCTTGTTTATGTTTTTAGATAGCTATCTTTCTCTGAAGCCTTCCACCAACCGATCGACCCGTAGGTAAGAATGAGACGAATGATTGTAAAAAAATTTACTTTTTTGCGATTTTTAATGTCCTTCCAATCTTAAAGAAATATAGCTTCTAGAAGATCATCAAACACGTAGGCGAGTTTTTTGTGGAATGACAACTCTAATCGGTTCTTACAATTCAGATATTTTTCTGCCAAAATTGGCAGACCAGCCAAAGTGTAAAGTCAAGTAAAGTGCACAAGTTCAATTAAGGGAAACAAAACATTTAAGTTCTTGAGCATATTTCAGTTATGTAGATATATTTCAGTGTCAGTAATAACTTTCATTGAAACTCATCATCGAAAACTTTGACTATCAATTCTGATGCACTTAAACAAATAAAACTGATGTCGTTTTGGTACCAAAATGAAGGTAATAAGATATATAATATTTGTTGTCAAAAAAAATATTTTATTTGCTCTACCACTTTCTTTTAAATTCACTTTTGATTTTTCAATGATTATTGAATGATCATTGAAAACGCTTTCCATCATTGAAAAATCAAAAGCGAATTTACAAGAAAGTGGTAAAGCAACTAAAATTTTTTTGACACCTTCATTTTGGTACCAAAACGACATCAGTTTTATTTATTTAAGTGCCTCAGAATTGATAGTCAGAATTGATAGTTTTCAATAATGAATTTCAATGAAAGCTATAACTGGCGCCTTAGTCAATAATTTTCGTTGTAATTATTCTTTCAGCTAACTAACGGGGATTTTTATTTAAACAGGATTTACTTAACTGAAGTAATAGATTTCGCGTTTTTATTTAGTTTAAGTGAAATCCGTTAGACAATTAAAAAGTAATTTTTGATTTCATGTGTAGGGAGAAGCGGTCTTAAATTTAAATAACTTAAAACCGATTTTGATGAAATTTTTGGTAGTGATAGAAAGGGGCAAGTAGGTTTATGATTTTTTCTCAAGCGAAGATGATAGAAGTATTTTGCTAAAAATTCGAAATCGATAAACGACGTCACAATTTTAACAAAATTTTTCTTAGCGTTAAAAGTTGTTCGAAACACCGGTTACGTTCAACAGATATAATGAATAATTTCTCATAATTCTTCCATTCAAACTAACTACATTGAGATCATAGGAAAACAAAAATGTATTTTTGTTAAAATGTTTGTTTTCAGTGAAAGACACGAAGTAAATGTGTTCACATGAATTACTAGGACAAAATTTGGTGAAGTTTCAAGAATCCATAAATAAACTCACAACTCTGATACCTATTAATTGTCACGTGTCACAGGCGTGACATAAGTCTTGATATAGGTAATTCCAGCTCATTTATTGTTCTTTTAAAAAAAAAAATTATTTTAGTGCAATTTTTGTATTTAAAGCATGTGGTGTTCTTTTTATGTCCAGAATTCAAAAATACACTAAACAAATATGAACAAGGCCAACAGACAAGCCACCATTAAACACCACAACCATTCTTTAAAATATCCTTTAAAACAATCCAGACACCATATCCACAAATGTATACAACCCCACGATGTAATCATCACTGCCAAAATCACACATTGAGTATGAGATACACACACTTAATAAACTTTCCATTCATGCCAAAACTTCAAACCCTTTTTCAATCCCATTTACCTACGCCCACCATTTCCCTATTTCAAAACAACCACTGTTGTCGTCGCGTCATAGTTATGGTGTCGTTGGTCGGTTTCTCAACTTATCGCTACGACAAACCACACAAGACATTTATATCGCACTCCCTCATCAATGCTCCACACAGCATACATGACATATGTTTCCGCAAAGCTGCCCCATATTTTTGACATAACAATTGTACCCAACACTTGCTTATGCCATTCAACGTCTTGCAAATGGAAACGGAAATACAAACAACGGGTTGAAAGATCACTCTAATCAGAGCAAATAAACTAGGACAAACTCCACATCTCCAACGCTAGCTCTTTGACAAAACTGGCACAGCAAGGAAACGAGGAAATGAATCCTATCCCTCCCACATTATCCCATCAGCGGGCCGGCCCATTGCGCTGGGTCACCATCCTCCGTGTCTTGCTGCTACTACAATTTGATCGTTGTTAAATCATCTAATCAAGCAATCATCCCTCGCAGTTAACACCCCATTTTCTGAGCAATTTATTCAAAAGAATAGTAAAAAAAAAGGCCCACCGACATTAGGGGCAGGGCAACGCAGGGCGTAATATACTTGCAATCGAAAAAGAAATGTCAAGAAAAGTCGCCCTTTAAGAAAAGGTCTGTGTTTTCTTTAAGTGATAAAAGATTAGAAAACTACAGCACACCAGGGCGCAAAAGAAACATAACGACACCAAACAAAAAAAAAACACACACATTATATAAAAAAAAATATAAATACATTGAAACTGGAACCCTGTTCCCCACCCCAAATACACTTTCTGTATAAAGTGTCGAAATCAATAGATGCATAAAGAAAACTGAAAAACCACCGACTACCAAGTGGTGTGGTCGGCAACGGCGAGGACAACAAAGACGAAGACGAATACCACCAAAGGGATCTACGAAAAGTTAATTTCTTCTTCAACTCATGCCACCCCTTGTCATTTTTTTTTTTTTGGGGGGGGGGTTAGGTGCTGGTATTGTAGCTGCCGCATTCAACAAGCTAAGTTCTGTATAAGCTTAGTAAAAACCCGGCGGGGGACATCATGTGAAAAACAATATAGAACGGCATAACTGTAACTGGACGAATTTAAATAGATGGGGGAACAGGGGGTGCTTGTGATACAGAAGACAACAGGTTGCAATGGCCAAAATTTAAAAAAAAGGACTTAAAATATAGGGGAATTCGAAGTTGCTCCACGAAAAGCCCAATACATTCACACTGTTTCAACAAGTCCCTGTAAGAACAAATAAGAAATTGTTACACAAATTGGCCTGGATGCATGTTTGTGTAAAAAAGGGGAAAACAAAGTTTATGATTGTATAGAGAGACGATGGAAAACTAACCATGAGTGAGTGTCGAAAAATTCAGTGGCGTAGGTTTTTGGGCGAAATTATTATATGAAATTGTTTGTACCAAAAACTTAACAGTTTCAAAAATGAGCTATTGAATGTGAAATAAAATGCACAACTGGATCGTACGAAATTGCTCTGGTAGCTAACAACTATGCAGGTTTAAAGCCGATGAAGGTAAGATTACCTTGATTCTTAGTATAATGAATTGTCGAATGGATGATTTAAGGAATATTTAAATATGTATATGTACATACAAAAATGAATATTTAAAAAGATTTTAATTAACTATCAAAATTGGTATAACGACATCGGTTATAAGAAATATCCGTAATTGAGAACTAATCTCTTAGTCCCGACCAAGGTACTAACCAAATATCGGACTTAACGATATCGCCTATAACGAACTATACCTTATAAGTTATAACGAACAGTTTTAAATTGAAAATTAAAAAATCTATCGTTTATAACGAATATTAAGGGGGTTTCCCTTTTTCTGTTTTTTTTTTTACACGCGAATTTCACATTCTGTTAAGTGTTTAATGTATATTTTCTTCAAAATGAGTTCAAAACGTAGAGTTCTTACGATTGAAGAAAATCTGCAATAATTTGCAAAGCTGGTGATTACAATAAAAGTTTGGCAGCAGAGTTTTCTGTATGAACTTCTACCATTTTCAAAGATCGAGATAAAATTAAAAAGAATTTCGAAGAATCCAATTTAAAAATTAAAAAAATTGATGCAGTCATAATCCCGACATAATAGAAGAAGAATTCATACAACAAAAATGTCAACAGCAAAATCACAGATTACTTTGTAGACAATTAAAAGTTTTGCCAAAATAAAAAATTTTCTCCAGTTTTTAATAATTAACAAAAAAATGGAAAATCGGTTATACCGAAACACGGGATATAAACAACAAATTCTCCAGTCCTGTCGAGTTCGTTATAACCGATTTTGACATGTATAAAACTGCCAAAACCATCACTTTAGTCGGTTTTTCGAAAAAAAAACAAAAACACTATTATATGCGACGGATTTTTATGAATACCTATTTTTTATTTGTAGTTTTTTAAATATTTTTTTAAATTATGGTATGCAGTTTTTTGCCGTTTATTAATATACCTACATGTGATTATAAATTTTAAAATATATATTTTTTATGACTTTTAAAAATATGTATTGATGAAAAAAAAATTGCAAACATTTATTTCAATTAGAAAAAAAAGTTATTCAAAATTTAAATATGCAACATTAATTGGGTTACCTAGATCTTCTCAAATATAAAGTTTGACAAAATTTATAAAACCGTTATATGAAAGGTACCGTAAATAGACTTTTCTCGTAAATTTGGTTCTGATAAGATGATAGCTAGTATCAACAAAATAGCTCTCAAAATTTTTTATCAAAATCGTTGGAGCCGTTTTCGAGAAAAATAAGTTTATTACCTTAAAGGTAATATGGCAGGTACCATTATTTTTAGGCGTAAAAATTAAATTTCAATTTCCGCTGACAGATGGTCAATATTCAATGACAAATGGTAAATGAGAAGGTGTTTTTTTTTATAATACAATTCTCTATACTACTGAGATTATTCAGCCAAGTAGAAGACTTAGCTTAGAAGATTATGTCTGGCCCAGGACAAAATCTTCCAATTTTAATCAATGGTCAATGGTCAATGGTCAATGGTCAATGTTCAATGGTCAATGGTCAATGGTCATGGTCAATGGTCAATGGTCAATGGTCAATGTTCAATGTTCAATGGTCAATGGTCAATGGTCAATGGTCAATGGTCAATGGTCAATGGTCAATGGTCAATGGTCAATGGTTAATGGGCAATGGTCAATGGTCAATGATCAATAGGCAATGGTCAATGTTCAATGGTCAACGGTCAATGGTCAATGAGCAATGGTCACTGGTCAATGGCCAATGGTCAATGGTCAATGGTCAATGGTCAATGTTCAATGGTCAATGATCAATGGTCACTGGTCAATGGTCAATGGTCAATGGTCAATAGTCAATGTTCAATGGTCAATGATCAATGGTCAATGGTCAACGGTCAATGGTCAATGGCAAATGGTCAATGGTCAATGGTCAATGGTCAATTGTCAATGGTCAGTGGTCAATGGTCGATGGTCAATGGTCAATGGTCAATGGTCAATGGTCAATGGTCAATGGTCAATGGTCAATGGTCAATGGTCAATGGTCAATGGTCAATGGTCAATGGTCAATGGTCAATGGTCAATGGTCACTGGTCAATGGTCAGTGTTCAATGGTAAATCAATGGTCATTAGTCAATGGTCAATGGTCAATGACCAATGGTCAATAAATTGTTAAATTTTGTTATGATTTGAAAATAATGTTATGGCTAATTTTAGTGGCATTTAAATTAAAGAGATTTTAGGTCTGATTCGAAAGCTTGCTTTAATCGATAACATAACTAGTACAATGATGACATAAATGCGTCAATTACTAGATATCTGTGAATTTTGTAATACGCTCCATGAGAATTAAAGCTAATCTAACTACAACTCTTACTTCCAACCCACCCTTGACAACATTTAGCAATAACCTTTTGACATACTATATGAGATTATTATATGTAACATAAAATGTTGAATACCAAATACCTTAAGGATTGTTGCTTCTTTGGTAAGCCATAGACGGCATAGACACATTAATTTCACTATATTTAAATCAACTGTAATTTTTTTTTTAATTAATTTAAATTTGTAATTATGTCTAAAGAAAAGAAGCACATTCTAATCTAATCTCTCGTAATATTAGTATCGATGTTAAAGTTTAATGTTATCAATTCAAAAACTAACTACATTCATTTACATTTCTCGCAGAAATGTGTAGAATACTTCAGTATTTGTGTTTCTACTTGTTAAGATTCTCCAACACCTTTGTGTTTTTAACACATTTCATAATTGTCTCAAAATAAATTCAAATACTATTTCAAATCTATCTTAATATCCATATATCGATAACTTCCCCTTCCACATTAAAAGTATGTGTTTTAGCGCATGACTTCACATATTCTCCTATACTCAACTAATACATGAACAAATCTTAAATCTGTACGAGTCCCTACCATACCAATACACTCGTAAGGTACCCTATTTGTGTGACCTGTTGCTAAAGGGAATACAACACACTCTCGAAACCGTAATGTCTTTTGTGTGTATAAACCATTAAAAAATGCAACAGGACGAAGTGTCCCACCATTTTCACATAATTTTCATTGCATTCTATACGCCAAAGGATGCTTCCTAATTATTGCAAAAAAAAAAACAACATCAAACCCAGCATAATGCATTAGTATGTTTATCTATTGATGTGTGTTAGTGTGTGTATGTTCAAATGACGACAAAACCAGAACCTACCTTATATTGGGTGCCTCCCGCTTCCGGATAAGAGAAATCAAAATCTATAAACTGTGAAAAAATCATCAGATGAGGTGAAATGCTAGGATCTTCAAACCTCAGTTGGATAGTTGACGCGTCCCGAAACGGTTTGCCGTTCGCTTAACTATGAACATTAAATAGGCAATAGTCCAACTTTGTATTAGATGTGACAGAACTTGTGTATTAATTTAAAACAAAAAAATTAGAAACTCATAAATAATACAAAAAAATAGTGATTGAAAAGTGATACAATTTTGAACTCACATGTAAAGGACATTCAAGAGCTATTACAATATCCAGTTGTGGACATACACAATATTATTGACCATAAGGTAAATTTAAATAAATCCTGTATTCATAATCATTTATCTTTCCAATTCAACAAAATTATATTTTCAAAAAAAAAAACTCCCGCCCATTCACTTGCGTTAAAAATCCTCGGGTGACGTCGTCGGCCGATGCGACGAGGACAAATCCCGTCGTCATCGTTGGTAATCGTCGTCATGCAATCTGCTGAAATCACGTTTGGTCAATTTCGCATGCAGGACACGTTGTGATTAATTGCTCAATAAAAGGTATACAGGGGCGGGGCTGACGGCCAACCCAACCACCTCCATTATATATGAGGTCCTTGAGAGGGCAACGGAAGCATGGCAGCAACAGCAGCCAACCGAGGGGGAAAACATAACAGGAAACAAATTGATTCAATGTCCTTGCGAAACATCTTGGGATAACAAAACAGATTCTCGTTTCTTTATCTTGTATCCTCACTGATATACCAGACAGCCTGGCAGGAAAGAGGAAAGAAAGAATGAATGAGAAAACGCAAAAAAAAAAATAATTAAAAAAAAGAACTCCATCGTAATCATGATTAATTGCAGAATAAATGAGTGCAGTTTTCTGCTCGCGCTGCGAAAGAAAATATCCTCCTAAATAATTTACTCCAAAGTGCGGCGCGTAAAGGATATGTCCTTACTCACTAGTCGTCCTTCCGTTCTAGCTTGGACTTTTGGTCTAAACTTTCTTTGCATTACCCGATTAACTTTGAGGCGGATTGCGGTGGTGGCAGATGACTGCCGGCACTGCGTGGTATGTATAGATCTACTCACTTGCACTCGGTGTGTCGGCTGCTGATGCTGCTTTGGCTGCAGAGTCATCCTTTTAGGACAAAATAAGTTTCACTTCACAACATCTTTTATGTGTTTTTTTTTTGTTTGTGCTTCAGGCGAAAAGTAAATCCTGATGTGATGGAAATTTTTTTTCTTCCTTTCGTTTGTGATGAACGAAAATTTCCTCCCGCAAAGTTTTCTTCGCACTTTATAAAGTTAGCTTCGACTATATAGGTTGGCTTTTACTTCTCCATCGTCCTGTTTTCATATACTTTTTTTTCTTTTTTACAGAGCCTGGGCAAAGTGCACGCTTTAATCAGCTGATTGTCTGCGTATACGTTCTCTATTGTCTTTTTTTTTTAATTTGTTGTTGTTGTTGTTTTGGTGGGGATGGCTGAGTTGTTTTTTTTTTTTTTTTTTTGCTGCGTTTGTGTCTAGGACCATTTAACATCCTCATGACAGAGTAACTTCACCATCATCTATCTCAAACTTCTAGCTTCTTATTCTTTATCTCTATTTTTTCGAATTTTTCTCTTTTTGCTTTCTACAAAATGTGAGCGAAATTCATTCTAAAAGAAGATTAATTAAGAAAAATATGAAAATTGTTTTTGATTCATTACCCGAAGTTTTTTTTGGGTTTGTTTTTTTGAAATCCCAAGAAAATATCCTTTTGGTCAAACTTTTGAAGGAGTACTGGGGTTTTCTTAAGTGTAATGGCTGCTTTAAAATTGAGATTTGTTTTTGAGATTATGGAACTGTTTTAGTATAAGGAAGACAATAGCACTTACGGCACTAAAATCACTCTTAATTTAGTCGTTTTTGAAAGTTTGGAAGTCGGAAAGAATTGAAAAAGATAATATACATTCAATCGTTTTCTTATTGGAAAGGTTTACGTTTTGCAATTGTATAATTAAAAAGTTTAATTTAAAATCATTAATTGAGTTTAAGGACTCTTATAATGAATACGATTTAAAGTTCAAAGAGCTTAAATTAACGTAATGTAAAACATAGAAATTCATTCTTTTGCGAATCAACACGAATGTGGAATTCTAACTCTTTTTTTCCTCCCTTTTTGATAGTCAAAACCTCGTAAGAACGCGCATAGTTATAAAAATGCGTTTAACGATCCCTACCATGGAGAAACGTTTTTTTATACCTGATCCTTAAAATTCTTAATAAGAAAACAATATAAAAATTTTCGAAAAATTTTGAAAAAAAAAATAGCCATTTCATTATGAAACTGAAGATGTCGACATTAGGGAAATAGCCATTTGCATAGTTCCGCATCTTGATCTCAATAGTTTGTTTCAACAAGTATTTTTCAGAGAAATATCTACTCAATTAAACCTAAGCAGTTGCTAGTTTAACTCTGGATGTAAGTTGATTGCAGTTTTTTCATCTTTTCACTCGGCTTTAAGGTGCCAGTTATAGCTTTCATTGAAACTCATCATTGAAAACTTTGACTATCAATTCTGAGGCACTTAGACCAAAATTAAGGTAATCTTACTAATCTTACAAATACTCGTATTATAAATGTGAAAGTTTGGATGGATGTATGGATGTTTGTTGCTCACTAACTCCGGAACGGCTGAACGGATCTGGATGAAATTTAGTACAGAGATAGATTATTGTCTGGAATAGGCCACATGCTACTTTTTATCCCGGAAAAATGTATGGTTCCCGTGGGATAGGTGTGTTTTATATTTCATAGAGCTCATTCTACAAGTAGCCAACATAGCTTTTATTCACAAGGCCCATAGAAGCACACGGATTTGCATGAAATTTGATTGGTAGATGGATGGGGTACTGGATTCTCACATAGGTCATTTTCATCCCGAAAAAAATTAACGGTTCCTATGGGAGAGGCTTAAATATGAAAAAATATATAAATATACTTGGGAGTTTGTTCCGCTTTCACGCCTCAACGACTGAACGGTTTTTAATTGTAGGTGTATAGATGTCATTAGATTCCCGTGGGATGGAAAGTCCGTATACCATCGCACGGGCATCTGCTATTACAAATGGTGTGACAAAATTTATTGTAAATTATCAATAATTGAGAACGAATGGGCGATTTGGCTCGAACTTTTTTTAGTTGTTCGTAAGATCCAGGAGAAGATTTTTGCAAAAGAAAATTTTGGATAAACCCTCTAGAAAAGTCGGGAAATTTTAAAAATTGATTTTTTGTTTTTAATTGTGTATGCAAATCCGGAATGGCTTTTCGAATGAAAAAATAGAAAATTCTTAGTGGAAAACTTGAAAATTTCTAGAAAAACGCGAAAAAAATTTTTTTAATGATATATAGGTAAATTTATAGTATGATTTGATGATTTTGGACAACGTAAAGGTGTATAATTCGTTGTGAAGCTTGGAAAATTTCGGAAAATTGGGACTGATATTATAAATGTAAAAGTTTGGATGGATGGATGGGTGGGATGGATGGATGTTTTTTGCTCAATAACGCCAGAACGGCTGAACGGACCTGGATAAAATTTGACACATGAACACACACATACTCGATTATCACATAGGTCATTTTTATCCCGAAAAATGGAACCAAACAGTTCCTATGCCTATATGGGAGAGGCTTATATATGAACAAAATATATACTTGGTTGTTTGTTCCGCATTCATGGCTGAACCATTGAATAGGTTTTAATGAAATTTGGTAAGCAGCTGGAAGATTAGGGATGATTTATTTTTTCCAACTTTATTTTTGTAGTTCTTACTTTTTGAATCCAATACCAAATCTTCGCTTTGTTCGCGAACATGATCATAAACGATGAACATCGAAGTCAACGAACACGACAAAATATAAATTTTTGGCCAACAACAAGGGGCTCGCAAACCAGCCCACATACAAGAAGAGAACAGCGAGCACGAGCATGTTCCTCGGTTGTGCATACATTCAACTACTGAAGGGTTTTGAATGAAATTTTGTAGGTGGATAGATGCTTTCATTAGATTCCCGTTGGTCCATAGCATCGCACGGGTATCTGCTATAAAGATATATAATATTTTTGTAAATTCACTTTTGATTTTTTAATAATGGAAAGCGTTTTCAATGATCATGCAATGGCTTCCTCATATTTCCACAGATCAAATTTTGTGAAATCTTAATTTTTACTTGCGATTTAATTACCTCTGCCTACCTAACTATCTTTCTGAAGGTCGATCACTATAAGCCGCTGAAGCGATTGTCTTCAAATTTGGTACTTAAGCTTCTTAGATTATTGGCTCCACTTTTTTTCGGCTCCAAAAATAACTTTTCCGACCATATAATTCTTTCTGCCTAAAATGGTAGATCTTAATTATCTCGAAAACGGCTCTAACGATGTTGATAAAAACAAATCAGTGCACTACTATAAGTGTAAGCTAGATTTTGCTTTTTACCTAAACAGTTATCGACAGTATTATAAGACTGTTTTTCTTTTGATTTTGCACTTTTACATTAACTGCTCAACGGATTTCGTTTAAAATTTGTATGCAGGATGTTTCTTGGATATTTTTTTTGGATTTTTGAAAATATAATATTTTAAAAACGGGTACACGATTTGTTTGATATTATGTTGCAACATAAGAGAAATACGTGCATTCCAGTAGAGCATTTAATTTGTCATTCAATAAGTTGGTAAAATCAACCTTAATTTTTGTTTGAGAAAGCCAGAACCCGGGTAGGTATATAAATGTATATTGTACTCTTTTGTCAACATATCATGGATCCGTTTTTCTTGTTAATAACACACATTATCCTTCAGATATATTAAGACGCACAAGTTAAGCTAGAATAACACAATCAAAGTAATCGCTCTAGGTGTTGATACTCTGACGTCAGGCTAGAAAATTTGTTTTCATTTTGTCACCGTCAATGCGTTGCTTGGTATAGAAAAATTGGTTTTAACATTCTAGTTAACTCAATAACAACATTTGTCTGTGATAAACAGAAGAAGTGGTACAATTATGAAAACTTTTGACATAATTTTTCATAGAGTAAGCCCGTTGACATTGTACTTCTAGCTTTTGACTAATATAAATTTAGCAGTCGTTAGTGTTTCGAAAGCAAAATATTAGGCAAAGAATTTTCAATCCTCTTTCAAAAAAAGCATTTTACACTGAACGTTAAAAATCCATTTCCCCCAAATAATCTAGGTTTTCCATAGTGTTTCATGCTGATGCGATGAACTCGAGTTCGAATTTAAGGACTTTTTTTAATAACACTTTTCTGGAAGTTTTTACTGAGTACCGATTAAAAATTTGTTTGGGAAAAATCGTATATATGACTGATTTTTTTAACAAATTCTTTTGTCTATTTTGTCAACAGGAAATTCATTGTCATGTTTTAAAAATTTAAGGAAATACTCCTAAATGAAGTATTAGCCATTAAGTGAATTGTGTTTACGAAAGAAGAGACTTTGTTTATTGTTATTGCTCTAAGTAGATACCATATAAATATGTTAATTATATCATTAAATATGAATGACAATTTTATCTACAAAACGTCTGCTACAACTATTTGACTCCATTTTTAAATTTACAAATTCATGTAAATACATTTCCAATTCGTCTAGGCAAATTTTGAAACGTTGTAAAGCACTTGAAAGATCGGTGACCTTAGTTTAGACTGAAGCGCTCTATAGGCTGCATTGATGGCTTGTAGAATATTGTAATGGAAAACCAATAACAAAATAAAATTGTAGTTTTCGAAATTCTTCTTTAGTGAAATGTCTTCTTTCTTTCATCTGATTCGCAATTTAACAGAATTTTGTTCGTAAGTGCTTCTTGGACTTCAGCAAAGCCCAATCTTAAAACAAATATAACATCATAACATCCTGTCCATCTGGTAGGGTTCAATGTGTTAAATGTTATCGAAGTTAACTCACTTTCTTTATTAGATATACTTGTAAAATTTTGAACTGTTTAAATGAGCATAAGTACTAGATTTAAATTATGAGCAGCATAGTGAACGTAAACCGCATTTGGCTCGATATCTTTTATGTGGCTTTAAACTCCACCATAATTACCTTTTTTTCATTGTGTTAGCACCAACATTACCTCTTCCTTGCCACTATTATTTATAGGAATATTTTTATCATGTATGGATTTAATAATTTAGGTGGACATTGCTAAGGCAGTTTGATCCTTCACTTCATGAAATCTTAGAAGTGAATATATACATTTGTATACATATAAATTAAAAAAGTTAGCTCGTTAAAAGTAGTAACAGTTATCATATTACAAATTCTAAATCATAACAAAAAAATGTTTTCTTATATTGTTGATTTTGTTTCAAAAAACTCACTTAGCAACCCTTATTTGCCTTGTCTTGGCTAACTCAAAAAACTAAAAAGTATTTACATAATGAGCACAATAACGTTGGTTGTGACGAGAAATACAATTTGTTTTATATACAACACACTCACATTTACTAGAAAAGCAAATCAACAGAAGCTATGAAGACTTCAACCAACATCTTTTGAAGAACGGTAGTTGTGACCGAGAAATACGAATCCCCTCGAATACAACACACATACATTTCAATCATCGGCGCTTTTCCACTGACTTGTTCTGGGTCTCCTAATATGTTGGTTGTTGCATATCAAACAATTTGCATTTCTCGGTCGCAACCACCGTTATTCAATTCACTATAAAAACAAGTATGGCTATTTTTTTGTTTTCAGTCCGGTGTACATAGGTGGTGCCGTCCAAGGTAATGCAAGTAAGGGTTGCTGAGTATCTGTTTTGAAAATATAATCAACAATGTGATAAAAATAATTTTTTGTTAGTTTTCCAAGTTATAATATTATACCCGAAATCGTATTACATGTACGTACTTTAATCGTACCAACCTAGAATATTTATAATATGTAGAATGTATGTATGTACATTATGTGTATATATACACATAATATATTTGCTTTCTAGGAAACGGCTCCAAGGATTTCGATGAAATTTGTAGTTCTTTTTCTATGAACGAGAAAAAAAATTTAAAAATATATTTAGTGAAATTCATCCACTGTCACGCCCACTTAAGTATTTATTTCGTGTTTTATCGGAAATGGCTCTATTTCTTGGTACGACAGCAATGATTTTGATGACATTTTCGAAGTTAGTTTTTTGTGCAATACAAAAATTTTAAAACTTGTAAGTGTAAGTAAAATCCGCCCACCACCACTTTTATTATTTCTAGAGTTCTCGGAAACGGCCCTTCTGGGCACTTTGGATAAAAATTTCAGAGTTCATTTTTATAGGGAAGACAAAATTTCAAAAACTCTACGCCCACTTTTCTTCTTTACAAATAAAGTCGGTACGACAGCCGTTAAATGTGAAGACTAGCCGAACGACTCGGGTTGGAATACAAGTCGCTAAATGTGAAAAAAAAAAATTACATTGGTAAATGGTTTTTTAGATAATTTAAATCGAAGCCATCCTTCAATAGTTTTAGACTGCTCATGACTTGAAAAGTACTCAACGAAGTCCGAAACCGCCAAAACCAGCGAGACTCTCAGCGAATTTCGGTACCGAAAAAAAGGTCTCGTATCGATCTCGTCTCAGGTAGTTTTAAAGAAATCTAGTCTCGTCGACGAGACCGAGACCGAGACTAGTCTCGCTCTCGTTGCCAGCCCTAAAAGGAAGTGAGAAAAATGGATGCTCGCGATCTTGTCCCAAATCAGATGCGCTGATATACCCTTTCTGTTCATGTGGGTTCCCATTGATTTCTGACAAGTTATAATTTCAAGCGAAAGGTTCATTTGGGTCTGTAGTAAGTATTTTATCAGTTAGTGTGTTTAACTATCATGACAAAGGATTCCAGTCGAAATTCTCTACCACTCATGAAAAAGAAATCTATTTTTCGGGACTACGGCACGGGGCGGTCGGGGGAATATCAAATTCTAGCTGCCCTCTATTTTTACTGGTTAAGAACACCCACTAGTACTGGAATGCTTAAGAGTTGCACCATCCAATTTATTCATTCATAACAAAATGGCGGTCATATTATATAACATTACTTTCCAGATATTAAATTTATTTTAATATAAAAAAACGATTGGCTAATACTATGTTTTCAACGACCACTAAAGAACCACTAGGAGAATTTAGCATACAAATTTAATCTGCTCAAAGGAAGATTTAATATAAATTGCATTAAAATCTTCACATGACTTATAACTTTAACTTAATCAAACTAACCTATTGCCTACCTGTCCCACTTCCACATCATAAGAGAAAATGAAACACCATTTGCATTTTAAACAGTGCTCTCAAAATTAATCTACTTTGATAGTTGAAAACACTATTTGAGATTAAGTCTATAAGAGAATACGTAGTATAACTCCATAATAATTATGACACTCTGGCATTTATAATTGTCGAAAAAATGTCTGTTTGCTTAACTTTTCCCGTGAACTGTCATTACATTTGAAACGGGTTGAGCAACAGTTCAATTGAAAAGTCCGTTTAAGAACAGCTTGAAACTATATTAAAGTTAACTACTTCAGCAAATAGTTCGGCATTATTATTTAAATCAGTTAAAATTTTACAATAAAAGTGTAATCTTCAAACAGTCAAATTCCTCAAATAAGAAATAAAAACACTGTTATTTGATTTTGTTTAGTTTCAAAAAAAAATGTCTATATCTACTCTTTGTACTAGCTAACTGAATTCTAAATTTAAAAATGCTTAATCCTTCAATCAAAGTAATGCTCTGTTAAAATGCAAATATCTTTTCAATCAGATGACAGATTTGCAGTGAGTAAATTCAATTGCATTTCATGCATAACTTTTTTGGTTTGATAAAAAAAAGGAAAAAAACAATCAGCAAATAAATCGGATGTCCTTTTCTCTCTGTTACTTCGTAGTTATTTTGTTTTTATTTTTGTGTTTTGTTGTAAACAAAAAACTCCATTAAAAACGGAAAAAGGATTCAAACAGATGATTACCAGACGTACATGTGTGGTCACTCACTAATCGAATTGTCCCCCGAAAATTGGTTGTGTTCAACGAAAAAGCCTATATAAGTATCTATGGGTAGGTATAGCTCTATCTGTATATGAATTTCCTGTTCCATCAGAAGCTCAAAGTGAACAGAAGCTGTGCTCTGTGCAATGGCACTAATGAAATCACCGGAAATGTTATTTACAAGCGTTTCTGGTTCAGGGATATTTACATTTTGGTCGTCTGTTCGCATGTGAGTGACACTCAAATTCCAGCGTTAACTGTCATGTTTGTCTGATTATTATTGCAATTTGCATTTTTTTTTTCGGTGGAAATGAATTTCGACAAAAAATTATCACTGTTTGAAGAATGATTATTAAAAAGATAGAAATAATGAAGACCAAATGAATTGTTTCAGAAAATAGAGGCAATATTTGGAATGTTAAGTTTTTCATTCTTAATAATAATACCTGTGGCACAAATTTTACACCACACTGTAATTTCTGATCATTACAAACGTTCAAAATGGCGTTACTTAGGGTTGCTGAGGTACCAATATCTCATGTTCAACTTATTTTTGGTAAGATTTCTCATGAAGAGTAGTCATTTTCAGTTGTTTAATTGTTTTCCGAGCCGGAGAACGATGCCAATGTTGTACTCAGGGACTTCAATGTTTAAGGCAGGAATGAAAGAATTTTTGCCAGATTAGTTGGTGAGAACAGGTTCCTCTAGACAACATTAAATATTATCGACTTCTATTTGTTCGCAGAAGCTCGAAATATGATAATAGGTAGAATTAGATTCCCAAAATTGGATTAGATGGTCCAACAACCAACTAAATCGACCATGAGCTAAACGACTGATGGCATGTATCCAGCATCTTAGACGTGAACACATTTCAAGGGGTAAATGTCAAATTTGACCATTTCCTATAAAAATTGCAGCAAGATTTAGATCTCGCCTATCAAACAAAAAGGAAATGATAACTACGAACAAAAAAAAAGTCTAACAAGCACCACAGTTACCGACGTCTCCAGAAAGCTCATCGATGGTGCACTCACCACTCACATATTACAGACTTCAAAAATGGGTGATCCCAGTGAATACATGGCCGAAACAAAAGCAATCTTTGCACTTGATGTTGAATGCGTACAAAGAAAATACTGTCCAAAGACGCATATGCGAAAATTCTGCATCGTAAAAGAAAAGGCAATGCAAGAGTACCGATCCAGGAGAGAGGATGATAAGAAGCTCCTGCGTAGCCTGCACAGCTCAAAGAGCGAAATGACAGCCTGAAATATTTCAGGCAAAAGCATGTTGAGCTTCATAAAGGCCTCTAAATGACTCAATAAAGATTATCCATAGCACTCATAGGTTATACAATTCAAAGTTACAACACTTCGGTGTATTACAACGGATCTACCTTAATCTACGTGTGCCGGTAACGAGATCAAATGTCTGCCCATTTACTTCACCTAACCTAGAGCCAGTAGGCGTATTCAAGCACTATTTCGAGTAGATGCTAAATGAATGTGACGTGGAGTGATTCTCAGGGCGAAAAGAGATCCCACCGAAAGACAATGAAAAACTGAAAGACAAAGAAAAGTTGAAAACTAGGAAAGGACACCGGTATTAATGGAATACCAGCGGAACTGTTCAAATAGAGGATATTTTTGAAATGGCGCATGTATCAAAACAAATCTTAAGGCATAACCCTGGCAAAAGTTCCAGTTATCTTATCTAGCATAATATAGATGCATATCTATACTTTAATCTTCAAATATCTCCGGCGGGGGCAGATCGGCCATATACTAATTCTTCACACTAAGTCTGATCCTGGAAAAGACTAACGAGTTTCAAGTCGAGACCCACCATCAATAGAATTCAGAGCTGCATGTTGCAGCATTCATTGTCAATTATCCGTTATGACGATGGCCGAATTCGGCAGTCTGGGAAATCTAGAAAACAGACGTCGCAATGTATTACTGGGTAACAGTACTTCTGAAATATTGCAAATATGTAGAGACTTTCTTCAAGAACATGAGACTTTTGCAATTTCGTTCACTTAGGATAGTGTCATTATTAATAGCCATAATTTCGAGATAATAATAATAATAACCCCAAGAATGACTTAAAAGTAAAAACCCAACGCAGAGTTGCCCAAGCGAAACATGTGGTTCAAGAACTCCTATTGTAAAGTACCATGTGAACGGTCTACAAAATAGGTTTACTGCGAGTCTTGCTCTAAGGAGCCAAATGATTGAAAATACGCCGAAAAGTAGAGCTTATATTTGAATTTTTCGAAATTTAAAACACTTTTTGCAGCAATTGGGGCCGTATGTCAGCAATAACGCACCAAATATTCTATTCCAAGGCGTCAGTCGTCTCGGGCGTATAGGCGTAGACAAGCGACTTCACATAACCCCAAAAAAAATAGTCCAGTGGTGTTAAATCGCATGATCTTGGAGCTGGAGGCCACGCTTCAGACCCACGATGCGGCGAGATATTGCGGTCACCGAAAGTTTCCTTCAATAAATTGATTGTATCGTTGGGTGTAAGGCTGTATGTAGCGCCGTTTTTTTGGAACTAAAGGTCGTCCACATCAACATCCTTCAACTCAGGCACAAACAAGCCATTAATCATGGCTCTATAGTGTTCCTCACTGCCTGAAACATTATGGCTGGCTTCATTTTTGAAGAAATATGGACCAACGATTCCTCTGTCCATTTAGCTCACCAATCAGTGACTTTTTGAGGCGCGCGTCTCAACTATGGCTTGTGGATTATGATCACTCCAAATACGACAATTTTACTTATTAACGTACCCTTTTAACCAAAAGTGAGCTTCATTGCCAACGAAATTTTCTTGTGAAAATCGGCCATCTCATTTTGGGCCCATTCACCGAACGTGCGACACGCTTGATTGTCACTCGGCCTTAATTATTGCACGAGTTCGATTTTGTAAGCCTGGCTAATGGGCTCAGTCTGGTCTTCTTCGATACTCTGCTCCACAGCAGCAATAGCGTCTCCGGTGCACAGTGTACGCGTCTGTGAGGATCCGCATTATCCACTTGAGTAAACGTGGGGTGAAACCGATCCATGGTTGTCCGAATTAACGACGATTATTGTCGACCGAATATTGGATGAACCATTATTTTACTAATAAATTTGCATGATTTGCAAACCAAACAGGGCATACATCCAGTGACAGCTATCAAAACGACCAACTCCGAAAAAAGTATTGCCAGATTGAAAAACACACGTCTAAAAAAAGCACCCGTTAAAACACCAATGCATGCCCCTTCGAGTATCTAAGAGAAAGAAAAATAAGGCAGGAGATACAGTTTCATTTCAGGCTCATTAACAGTAATCCAATATAACATATATCATTTTCAAACAAAAAATAATGCGAAAAGGTAGACATACTTAAACTGTAGGACAGTAAGACTTCTTTTGAAAAATTTTGTATGGACACCCATATTTTTAATGTTGCGACCTTTCAAGAGCTAATAACTTGAAACGTCAAAACGTCTTTATTCTACGAAAATGTACTTAGCCTTCCGCCGAATTGTCCTTCAATGTTCTTATAGCTCATTGTTACCTAATTCTTCGAACTCGTATAGCAACTTTGTGCTGAAATCAATTAAAAAATATTTCCTAAATTTTAAGATGTTACAGCCTTTAAAAATTTCTGGTGGCTTTTTTGTTGTTCTTTGCAGTTTTCTGATGTTATGTTTTCGTTGTCTCCAAAACTTCTAATCAATAAAACCCTGCCAGTTAAAAAAAATCTCCTTATATTACATCTTGAATCTGAGTTTGATTTTAAGTCGTTAAAGAATCCACCCACTCAATTAATAATAATCATCCAACAGATGTGCCAATACTAAAACAAAAAATAAACAGAAATAATAAAATACCAATAAGCACTTTCTCATCTTCACCGTCGCGTATGTCGTTTTTTCCGCCGGCCGACGTCGGCGAGCCAAGCCGTTACACAGGACCAGCCAGCGCCATAATAAAATAAAACATTGAAATTGAATCGCCTGCTTCATTGTGACTATTTTACCGTAAAGTGTTACTCGCGGCCACATGGAGCCAGTCCTAAATCACTTCACCGGACCACCGAACCGCTCTCGCATAAAAGAACAACCTCCTGACACGGAAGACCGTTTTATACAGCAAACCAAACCCGCTCCTCTAGTTAGGTCCAATTTCGAGTCTCTGTCTTCATTTGTGCCGGAGACATACACCATTACCTTGCCATTATTTTTTTGTTTTTTTTTTGGTTTTTCTTGTAACCAAACTACAGCCTCTTGTTCGAGAATAGCTCTTCCTAAATGGAGTGCTAAAAGTTGAAAAGATTGCGGTCTTGGGTGCAATTAAGCGAGGCGAAATTGAAATTCGTAAAAATTGTATGGCATCGTTTTTTATTGCACCTTTTCTATGTAGCTTCTCTGCCTGCGTCCTGCGTCGTTGTCGTCATCATCCATTTATCCGCCGCCGCGTGCTCCGTATACTTTCGAATCTCCTTGGGGCTGATTTTCTACCCATTATAGTCGGGACAATTTTTCTCTGTCGCTGTCGGTCTCTGGATCTGGATATCTCCATTTCGAGAACACAATTGCTGGTTAAAGCATATTTCGTGGTATGACACCGCTTTGCTATAATTTTGTTGCCAACCAATGTCGAGACTGCTGCCAACTCTTTGTTTGTGTGTGCGATGATGATGTTGATGGCGATGGTCTTAGCCAGAGCACTCCATAAGGAAAGAATAATATTCGACTGTAAATGGCTCATTTTGCACGTCCGCACTTAAATGGCAACACGTGACTCTATCGTTTTCGACAGTGTCCTGCTTGTGCAGTCTTCCTGTCTCTTATTATTGCTCCTTTTATTTTATATAATTCTTTTGAAGGATCAGGACCTTACCAACCAGTGCAATTCTATAGTGTTAGCCATATTGATGAAGGTATGGTAAGGTCGCATTGCATATAGTGTGACCATATATTATTCTTTTGCAACTTTTTGTGATTTGCTTTTTTTCACTTCCTGTTCTACTCTCGCTCGGCTTTCATCTAAAGGAAGGACAACTGCAGAAAGGGAGAATTCAACAAGCCAATTCAAAAAGACTGTTAAATGAAAAAAAAAATGAAGAGGGAGAAAAGCCAAAGGATATTTCACTGTTTCATAGTGCTAGAGCAACAATTATGTCCTTGGTAAAAAACATGATTTAGGATTCCTATGGCTGGATATTCGTTTTCGTTTTTTTTTGGTAGAGTCCATTGGTTTTTTAATATTTTCTTCAGATTGTTCATTGCCAATTGCTACACTGTTTTTTTTTTCACTTGACAAAGTGTCACTGCAAGTTAGTTTGGTTTTTGTTTGAAAAAATAGGAGTGGGAGAGACAAACTCGTAAATGCAAATGCGTAGGAAAATATTATTCAGTGTTATTGTTCTGTGTTTGGCTTAAAAGTCTCAACTTCGAATTGTGAGAGCATTAACTAAGCGTACAGCAATACTTCGAAAGAAATTATTGGAGACATCGAGTAATAAGCACTTAGGTTAGAATATTTAGGGAACCAAAACAACTGATACTGAAAAATGTAATTGGATTGAAGCCTTTAAAGTTCCCAAATGCAAACGATTTACTATAAAACCACCAAAAATAAAATAGATCAAAGAAGTTGCTTCGTTCTCAAATATTATCTTATTTTAAAGGCTCTATTACCAAGTCAGCATGCTGTCAAAAATATCATTCTACAATAAATTTATACCGCTCCGAATTTTTTCCACACAGAAGGCAAGAAGAAGTCTGTTCTCCTCCGTATTTTTGGATCCTGTTCTTTTTTTTTTTTGATTTTGGAGGGTGTACTAAAACTATGAGCACGTAAGCATTTCGGCTGCAGGGGATGGATGTTCCAACAGGATACTTTTACATATATTTCGACTTTTATAATTGTCCCTATTGTCTTATCGAAGTTAAAATTATTTCCACTGAAATATTACTTGCGTTATATGTATATATATAGGAACGATGTATATGGCAGGCTTTGGATTCGTAAAAATTGAACTCGAGATTTTGATAAAATTTCATTTTAGCGAGAAAGAAAATATAGTGGGTCTCACAATCCTGCCTGTTTATGCGCTCACGTACAGCATCGACGGGTGCATTAATTTTCTTTCAACTGTGAACTTGAGCGTTTCAGGTGATAGGGTCGATGATTTTTTCTAATTTTTGTTTTTAGCACCGAAAATATCGTTACCAACCTGCCATACAATGTTTTGTGCCAAAAATGGTAAATATTAACTTTCCAGAAAACGGCTCCAACGATTTCGATAAAAATAAAATCCATGACTGGATCATACGAAGTTGCTCTTGTAGCTAACAAGTTTAGTGTAGTTAAACACTGACGCTGTTTATAGGTATAGGTAGTCTAGTTATCTTACACAGGTTTAAAAACGATATAGGTAACATTACCTTCATTCTTAGTATGATGAATTGTTGAATGCATGATTCACGGAATCGTTACATATGGATCTACCTACAAATGTATATTTAAATGGATTTTAATTATGTAAATCAGGAGGGTAATATGTACCTACCTACATATATGGAACCTAGGTATGTAAATATATACATACAAATTTATATAATTAAATTGATTGGTGTATAGATGGGTAAAAATCGTAAGTATCTCAAAAAATGTAGGACGGATTTTGAGGAAATCCTTTTTATTATTTTTAGTTTTTTTAAAACAAAATTTTTTTGGAAATTTTTGTAAGCAGTTTTATGGAGTTTATTGATATATATGTAGTTATAAAATTGAAAATTATTTTTTTTTTATAGTTTCAAAAATTATGATTTTTCAAAAAAAAAATTCAAAAATTAATTTTAATTAGAAAAAAAAATTATTAAAAATTTTGATATGCAGAAATAGTTCGGCTGGTTAGATCTTCTCAGATAAAAGATTTAACAGGAATCCAATGTCCCGTTACCGAGAAAGCCAAAAATTTTAGAAAAAAAAACGTCATATATGAAAGTTACCGTTAATAGACTTTTTTCGTAAACTTGGTTCAGATTAAATTTTTTATCAAAATCGTTGGGGCCGTTTTTGAAGAAAATAAGATTTTCTTTTACGGTTATATGGCAGGTACCGTTATTTTTAGGCCTAAAATGAAATTTCAATTTCTTTTCTGAGAAATGCCAAAAGAATCACACTAACCAAATTTGAAAAGGTAATCGCTTTAGCCGTTTAGGATGCAGCTCGTTATACATATAGACGGACAGACGTAAATCACTTTTTTAGGCTTCTCTATGATCGTAATGCCATGTTTGATTGTTAGAATTTTTTTTTACGAATGCATAACTTGCCTTATAGTACCAATGATCGCAAGTAAAAAAAACAAGTGCATTATTATATGAGTAGTCTACTTTCTCATTAACGCCTCAACGGATTTCGATCACAATTTTAACACAGCACGTCTTTCAGATTCTAAATAATATTGAGTAACAAAATGTTCGAAAATATTTGTTGTTGGGGTTTTAGAAACAACTATCAATTTTTTTTTTGGAAATGTATGTATCTAACATTTGACGATATTTGTTTTTTGTTTTTTTTTTTATAATCTACACGCCCTCAAGGGATTATTCTACCCTTAGAAGAGAAAAAAGGATAGGAAAGACCTGTGGTGCGATGTTCTGAGACTGGAGGTGGTTATTGTCTCAAATTTTATCCCCAGGGATGGCAGCTGCACTAATGCGGAGAAGTTTCCGTGTCTTTTTTATCTATTTCCCTTATAATTCGCATTATTTTTTTTTTTGTATACTAGTTTTACTCAATTACATGTTGTTAGTGCTACGTCTAAACAGCATGTAGTGAATAAACCAGCAACTCATTGTATGACATTTATTTTAGAATTGGTTTGCAATGGAAAAATAAGAGGACATAGACTACTGCAGTGATCGAAATTGTGACCATTAGGTTGACAGGCGAACACACAACTATAGCGCCACGACCACCCTCAAAATTAGAAAAAATTAACGAAATTTTGTGTATAAAAAGTTATTATGATTTTTTAAATAATTATATAAAAGAAAAAATGAATATTTTAAAAATGAACGTGAAAAATGAAAATGCCATCCAGTTTAGAAAAAAAAAGGTTTCAACGATTTGTATAAGAAAACCAGTTAATTTGATGGAAAAGGACTTTTTCGTATTTTTTTTTTGTTTGATTTTTTAAATCACTATTTTTGGTACTTATTGTAGAACCATTATATTGTTTTCGATTTTCAGTAAAACGGTTCATTTGATTTTTATTTTATTTTTACGAATTTAAACAAAAAAAAATTGAAATAAAAAAAAATCGACAAATTTTCAAAAACGATTTATTCAAAGATTTGTATATCGTAGTTTTTTGACATTTTGTTCAATACTCGCAAAAAAACACTTTCCTAAAACAAAAAACCACAGCACTTCCAATTTAAATGTTAAAAATAGTTACGAATTTTTCCATAGAACCACTTTTCATTGTTTTTACATTCTCACTAATGTATGACACCGTACCTACCACTCTTCCAAATTTAAAAACTGTTGCTCTAACGAACTATTTAAGAAAAATATATCAAACATTCATTTCTCATTGTCGAATGGCTGGGATTACTTTTCATTGTTTTATCTGTTTAAATTTAAATAATTATTTCAGCAAATTTAAGAACTGATTGAAGACTTAAAAATCATGGTTTTAACATCGCACGGCAGGACTGACTCGTAGACAGGACGCAACTAAAACAAAAAAAATTGTTATCCATTATGCTATGTACTAAAATTATATTAGTTTTAAGTATGATATACACTTTCAAAGTCGGATTGCGTCATTATGCAATTATTAATTACAATTAGAACACAAATGCTTAAGTCTTTGAAAACCAAAAATTAAGCAACTGATAGATCCATTTATTAAAATGTAATTTTATCCCCATAAATAATTGTTTATTTTTGTTTCGCCCAAATATATTATTTATTCAACTAAAAATATATTCTACCTTGTTTCACCTTTGAAAAATTAAAATTGACCTTATTTATTTGACGTAGGTACCTATGAAAAATTTTCCTTAAAACCAAAACAAATAAAAACACAATCAAAACCCCTATATACTCGTAGATACTACAGCCACAGCATTCGTTCCGAGGACGGACGACGTCCTCTCCATCGACCATTGAAAGGGTTAAAATTAAATAACTCGCACAAACAAGCACTGCTGTCTCCTGTCTCATTTCATTTCTTTCCAATTTTGAACTTTCATTACAATCATTTCCTGCCATAACAATTTTTTGGATAATGGCGCGGTATAACGCTTTCCCACCGACTTGAAAACCCCCCTTCACACCAAAAAGAAGAACCTAAAAAGAAAATATCCTTAGGGTACATGCAATTTAAAAAGTTCGCCGGGTATCATCATTATTTCGAATCTTCGACCTATAGAATGAAATGGAAGAATGAATAACAATAGAAAAAAAAAGATTTATCCTTACCAAAAATTACACCACTTACCCTACACTGTTAGCTATACATTTCATCCTTTAAACGTTTTTCCCAAAAAGTTAAACATCACACAAAAAAAAAACAACAAAACAAAAATCGATCCGCGATGGTGCTCAAGAGGAATTCCAAGTACGTCAACTGAATGATACATCGAAATTTTTACCCTTACCACTTGCCTCTAGGGTAGATTCCATCTCGCAACCAAACAAAAAAAAAACACAATAATAAGAACTTAAACACAAATTAGAACTTAAAACATCTTCAAAAATACAAACGACTTCGGTATCACCTATACTCTCTCGTTCATCATTCATTTGCCATTTATTTTATGTAATGAAGTCATCGCAAGTTAAGTTCGCATTTCGCAACCAAGCAGGAGCTCCTCTTTTGCAGGCAAGTTAAACTTATCGTTCTTTTCTTGTATGTAGAAAGAGGGGCAGAAAGATGTAGAAAAAGATCCAGCACAATTTGAAAATGAACCCTGGTACAGTCGCTTTACTTCCTACTCACTTCACATCACTACCCTACCAACATAGATCCTTTCCTTACCTTATAGTTACTTCGACTTTTGGCAAATAAAAGGAAAGAGACAAGCGAATAAGCAAAGTTAGCGAATGGCTAATTTAAATTCCGCTGAGGATACCAGAGGGTCGAGCGATATTAATTACAAAAGCCATTCATTAATTTTAATTGCATTACATTGGGTCAAGTACCCACACCCAACAACTCACCCATCAGCCACCACTACTACCATCACACCATTAGCCATAAATATTGGTGGACATCACTGAGCGCCACAGAAGGAAAGCAAACAAACAAATGGAGAATATTGGCCTTAGTAGCGCATAATGAACCTAAGAATTTTTTTTTAACTCGAAACTTTGGCGAAAGGATACTTTTTCCGCTTGATTCCGGATTGTTGGTGCTTTAGCCTCTTATAATAAAGATGCCTCAGGGCATTGTAGTTCTTAAGTGCTAAAGAAGTGCAGAAGCTACTACTCCTATTAAAAGGGTTCTATTGACTTTTGAATGTCACTGTTGCCTCGCCTGAGGATTGCTTATGAATAAAATCGCTAGCGGGTATTTCAAATACAAGCACAGTGATTCCATTGAATAAGAAGGCGATTATTTATTGATAAGATCATGAGAACAAACTGGGTATAACTACCCTTAAAATTCGAATAGGTATTGAAAATAAGATAGAATTGGAAATAAAACTAAACCATATAGTTACGTACCACAGGAACAGCAAAAGGTCGGCCACTATTGCATTAACCAGTTAAGCAGTATATCCACTGATCCATTGGCACCCGCAATGAAATGGCGTTACAATATTAATAAATATTACTATGAGGAAGTAGATAAAGTCTTACTGATATAACTTATTATTTAAAAATTAAAAAAAAAAACACTTCCGAATTCTTAATTGACATTCTCAGGATCTGTTTGAGTTCACAAGGAATCCCAGAGTTGTTAAATAAAATTAAATCTATGTATAGCGAATGCATTCACTTGAAGTTTTGAATTCACTCCCGAATAATTGAAATCGAAATGAATTCATGTTTTCTTTCGTTTTTCATTTGAATTCATTGAATTTTTATTTTTTAGTGAATTTTTATTTCGTTTGAAGTGATTTTGACTTTTCAATAAAATTAATTAAATATTGAATACAGATTCAATACCCTCAATTTTTAAGTCATTTTGAACTCAATGATTTCAAATTACGCAAGCGAACCTAAAGGGTAGAGGAATTGAAGTGCATGCTGCCTTAAGTCAACTGAAAGCAATAGTCAAATAATTAAATTCTTTAACAACTGTATAATCTATTTACTAAATATTTGTATTTAATTCAGCTATTTTCAATTTAATAATTGCTCCTCATCAAAAATGGTACGAAATAGATTTTTTTTTGCATTTTTTCGAACTTTGACATTAATTATTCTTATGGAATCTATAAGTTACGTCTGATTTCTAAACTCTTTTGTCCTGAAATGAGAATATCAATCATGAAAATGACAAACCAGTGAATGTGACTCTCTTCATCGTGTTCGATCACAACTACTAGTTACTGCACCTATTAGTGAATAACTTTATATCTCAATGATTACAAATTAGCCTATAAGGGGAGTTTTTTTTTCTTAAAAGAATTGGTAGAAATAAAACTTTCTCGTGGCTTAGCGACGTCGCTGCAAAAACACTGACATTTTCATACAAATTATCGATAAAAGAGAGGTATTTTGGCCCGCATAACCGTTTTCTCAGTGCCAAGCATAGCTTGAAGGAAATTAGTTATTACTGTAATAATATAAAATTCTTCATAACCAATATCGTACATATTTTTTTACCAAAAAAATTATCCTAAAATTCCACTCAATCCAAAAATTATAAACATTTAAATTAAATGTTGGTACCATTTTCTTTGATATTATTTTATTTTATTTTATTTTATTTTATTTTATTTTATTTTATTTTATTTTATTTTATTTTATTTTATTTTATTTTATTTTATTTTATTTTATTTTATTTTATTTTATTTTATTTTATTTTATTTTATTTTATTTTATTTTATTTTATGTTATTTTATTTTCATCAAAACATAACTCCCTTCTTCAAAATAAGCCTTGCTGGCTTTTTGCTTTTTTTTATTTAACTTTGCCTCCCTTAGCCCCAGCATCAAAAATAGGATTTTGCCTGATTGTTCTTTCATTAAAGTTCCATCGGGTTTCTTTTTAAATAAGATCCAAAGGAAACTGAACAAAAAAATTCAAACAACAAAAAAGAAACAAAAAAAAAAAACTTTTCTCTGCCACTTGAATTCAGGACTCCTTTAAGGAGTCGAGGTCTTCTTTTAAAATTTACTGACGCCCGGGTTAGAGTGCTTGGATACGGACTTCTTTTTCTTCAAATTACTTTTCCGTCGAACGGAAGAAGAACCCAGGTGGATGTGAAGGAATTGGAAGTGGAAGGATGCTCTGCGTAGGTATATGTACCTACCAAAAGACTGATGGTGAAATAAGTCTCGTTAATGGTACATCGGCTGTCAGTTGGGGAGGAATTAATGAAAAATTTATTGGAATCGAAAAGGAGAGGTCCTTTCTGATGGTATAATTTCCAATGAAGGATTCACCTTTAACACGATTTTCATCTCTTTTATATATTTTTGTGTCTTTAAAAAAAAATTTTAAAAAAAAGTAAAAAAATACAAAATCTATACAGACAGAAATACAAAACTCCTGATTCTCTGACTTACCATCGATAAGCCTTCAATAAATGTAATAATAATTACATCCTTTAGAGGATGAGCCGATTGAAACATCTCTTTTCATTTTGTCCTTAGGGAGGATTTTTCGGGTCCTACCTTTGGGATTATGATATCAAATATCCTATGCCTTGCTGATGGTTGCGTGGATCATCATTGTGGCGAAGAAGAGCAAAGTTTTTTATTTTGTTGGTTGATACATACAACGCCACACATACATATATCCTATGTCTGGAGAATGGGAAAAAATAAATCTCAGGAAATCTGGTATCGTTGAATCCACTTTTGCGTGATTGGGCTTTTGGGTATACACGCTTCTGAACGATACGTATTTTTTTTTTTGAAGGTAGGTTTCAATGTAAAGAGTGCTTGATCATAGATGTCACTTGGAAGTGATATGAATATTGGTTAAAGCGATTCAGTCAAATGATATTACTTCAGAAATAAAAATGTATGATGTATGGCGGTATAGAAAGGGAGAACCTTTTATATATGAAGAACTTATTTATAGGAAGATTAAAATGTTCAATTATGCATACTTCATTTCACTTTATTTGCTTAGGGAAGATGAAGACGAAATGTATTCTTCCGGAGTAATATTTAAAAACGAAAATTAGTCCATGTAATAACAATGAATATTTTGAACTTCTAAATTACGAATCCGATTTTGATAAACGCAAAACCACTATGTACCATGAATTCCGCTTGATAAGCGATCTAAGGTATAAAATGAAAAATATTGTACAAAAGATTCTGAATTGTGGCTAAGAGTTATTGTTTGGCAATTAGGAAAGTCTTTGATCTCCAGAACCTGGGGTTTTTCCTAAAGATGAAAAAGAAAGAACCAATTAGCTTCTACCTTTAGGAAACATCCTGTTTTCTCTGGGCATGCCTGTACCTTCAAAGTGTACATCGAACTAGAAATTAAACCGCTTAAAGAATTTTGAATATTTTCTCGAAAACCGTTCTCCCGATTTAGATTAGTCTTCAATACCAGTAACGCTCCAAGTTGTTGCAATAAAATAACGTTGCAGATTATTGATAGAAAATTCAAAATTTAAAATGTTGGGCTATTTCGACATTCTAACTCGACAATGCCATTATTTCAATTTCATATTAAAATACACGACAATTTTAATTATGATGAGCATAATCCGGCTGAAACGTCGCTCAAAATTTGACAACATTATTCTTTTCGTTTTTCGACCTTTAGCCCACTAATCAATTCAAAATTATTGTTTAGAATTACATTAGGTCACATTGTGCCTGTTTGATTACCAAAAATGTTCACCAAGTTTCCTTGGGTTTTTTTTACAGCAAATAAAATGAGAATTTGTACAAATTCGTACTTTTAATTACTGAGAGCCGATTTTTCAATCTCCAAATAAACATACAGTTAGTTGCCAGAGGAATAAGCTTATTTGACTGTTAAACAACCGGATAGCAACATCGAATATTTCAATCAAGAAAAAACAATCTATAGAATAATTTAATTTGAACGTCACTTTTATTTCGAGTATCGAACTTTTCATAGAAATTCATTTTTGTTTAACTTTATTTCAAAGCAATCATTTTTCAAAGTGTTTTTGACATCGAAAATAGCTATTTATTTTAATCCTCGGATAATTCCTTATTCCGTTCTTAAATGAGAAGATAAGTGTATTCCTAGATTAAGTTGTATCTGACTGTAGAAAAACTGATTTTTGCTCTATCTGGAGAATACGTACTAACTGACTGGTTACTGACTATTGAAAAATTGGCACTAAAAATTTATAAATATACAAGCAAATTTCTGTTTACGAGATTCTGTTAATCCAACACTAGTACTGTCGCATTGCCGCAGTATCAAGCTGTCATACTTTCACGCTTTCTGACACATTTGATGTGTTTCAGTTTAGTGCTGACATTTCCATACAAACTATCAATAACAAGAACTCGACGGAAAAACAGTTTTCTTTAGAATAAGAGCTAAGACCACGAATATTATTTGTGAAAATGTTCACTATAATTCTCTGTTGTGTGATTGTTGAAACTAAACGAAATTCGAGGAAGATAATAGGACAAAAACACGAGATATTAAGGACAAAATTTGAATATAAAATAATGCAACAATAGGCATTTTTTATTGGTAAACAAAAAAGGCTGCCAATAGCGCAACAAAATTTTAATCATTAAACAACAACAAAGGAAAAATGCGAATAAAAATAGTGCCGAGAATAGTGCAGATATGGCCTTGGAATATTTGCAATGCAACGACACGCTCGCGTTGCAGACGACAAGCTTATACACCATTGTCGGCAGGCAGAGGGAGATATAAGATAAAAGTGTATATAAAAGTGCATAATAATTTTATTTACTCATTATCATTATTGCGCTACTTATAAGTTACCCATAAAATACGGCTAAGATCTGTCCAACAAAAATAGGGCAGTCCTTATGGGAGACCTTTTTGAAACACACTGGTGCCTGTTGCTGAAATTCCCACTAAAAATAACCACTGACTTAAATACAATTTGTTTTTGTAATCTTGTTATAATCAGCATTTAATCCAACATGAACTACCTACTGCACATCCAAGTGCACACTGCTGATTGTGTGCATTCACCTTTCACCATTCACTCAACCCTCGTTGTGTGCTTTTAAAGAAATACATTGAATCAGAGAGTTACCACTTCTACATTTGTTTTAATTTTTTATGCTAACTACGACAACCCTGTAAGAGCTTAAAGTCAGAGTGATAGGCAAGCGTCCTATCTTCGCTGTACTGACTATTTTTGTTGGGCAGAATATAGTCATTAATTCCCTTCGGACCAAAATAAGTGCAGAGATTTTTATCTGAATTATTATTCCGGAAAAAACTGTGTTACAGGCGCGGCGTGAAATAACTCTTATCTTAGTCGTTAATAGTTTGTACTGAAATATCGACTTGCCGATGTCATTTGCTTTGTTGAATTCCTATCTCGCTTTTGCACGTCTTTTAAGTACTCGTCTCTATTTATAGTTACCATTACACAGAAATACCTAAGGCCCGACAATTCAACTTGATGAAACTGTTTCGCCTTATGGAGTATGTCCTCTGATTAGAATCATTTGCATCGAAATCTCGTCAAACAAACAACCTTCAAGCCTCATTTTCGATCTTAAGAATTAATTGAGTTTAAAGTGTTTTTTTTTTGCAATTTGTCGTCTTTCCCAAGATATTAAGCTTGGGTTCATTGATTTTTTTTCCGTAAGATATTAAATAAACGAATTCTGAGATTTAATATATTATTTATATAAATTTTGTCAATTATCTGCTAGTGATAATGCGATTCAAGCAATTGGCATGTTCAATTTACTTGCGATATATACTTATAGGGCAAGTTTTGCATTTGGAAAAAAATCGAACTCGAGATTTTCATCAAACTAGACATTACTATTATGGAGAACACCAAAAAATGGGTAATTCCGTCTGTGTGTCTGTAGAACGATATACAGCCTAAGCATTTAAACCAATTTATTTCACAACTGGGAATTAGGCGTTTTAGATGATTGTCTAAATTCTAAAATAGATTTTTTGAATCTTTGTTAAAGACCAAAATATACAATTTTTTCTACATACCATCTTAATTATCTTGAAAACGGCTCTAACGATTTTTATTAAAAAAAAGCATGTGTACTACTTTAGGTATGGTCTACATTTTGGCCAAATTTTTTGTTTACACATTTTGTTACTAACGGTACCTGTCATAGAACAATTTTTAATTTCGACTTTCTCATAAACGGCCCCACGGATATCGATCAAAATTTTTATACAGCAGGTTCTTCTAATTGTAACTATACTCTGTCCTAGAAAAATAGACAGTATACGTCTTATGGGAAAGCTTTCTTAAAATCATTAGGGTGTCATATTTTTGCAGCATTGAAAGAACTTCTCCATAAGAAGTGTTTGCCGGTCCGTAAATATATTTATAAAATAATAAAAAAAATTGCATTGCATCTGACGCAGACCCAACGCCATACTCAGTGCACATCTGAGTGGGACTGATTTGCGTTTGCTCATTTGCTGTGGCCTGTGGCTGCTGCTACTATTCAACCCCCATTAAATATTGATGTGCTTTTAGAGTTACCGTGTCGATTTGTTAACTCGATCGGTTTGTTTTTCCTTAGGTTTCGGTTGAATTGCTTTTGATTTGAGAGCTTTAAAAAAAGTTTTGAATGATGAGTGGTATCGTGGAGTATTTTCTTTTTTTACACTACTTTACTTCTACAAGATTTTAAGCTGTTTTCTTTGAAGAAGAACAGCAGCAGCAGCAGCAGCACCAAATCCTTTTCTGAATAAAATATTTTGTAAATATAGTTATTTAAAAGATAAATTTATATTTATTTTTGTTATTTAATTTGTAATTAATCCTAATGAATAAATGTTTTATTTTGACTTGTTTTTTATTTAAAAGGGATTTGGCCTACTGGCACCTTTTATCTTACCTCATGGTGGTGTGGAAAAAGATAAAAAAATGTATAAACAAAACGATTACATAAAAAAATTCTTATCTAAAAAAAAGGGAGTTAACCCTACATACTATTCTTTCATATCTGAGTACATTTAAAATGCACACTACGAATACCCTGTAAGAGCTTTCTTGGGTGACAGATTTATACAATTAACTGTAGCGAGAATGAGAGGCAAACTTCCTATCTTGCCTGTACTGCCTATTTTTCTGGGACAGAGTATTATAATGCATTTACAAATTTTCGAAAAATAGTTTTTTTTTGGATTTGAAAATTCAACATTTTTCGAAAACGAGGGCACCATTTTTTCTGAATTTTTTTAAGTTTATTTTATTTAATTTTAAAACCGTCATCCCAATTTTTTCTTTTTTGAAAAAAATTCTTAAAAACGACTTTAGACGTTTCTATTAATAATCTTTTGCATAGAATGTGATCGAGTAGTACAAGTACGCCCGATCCATTCGTGCATTTTATTTATATTCAGGTCTGTACGAGTTCTCTGGTATCAAAATGGCGCGCTTTCCAGCGCTGCTTGGGTCTAAGGAGATACGCTCTGACCACCATTTTACCTAGATACCCATAGACATAAAAATGTAGACCTGTTCTGCTTATGATAGTGGCGCTTAAGCGAACCCGCTAGTTTAGAAGGCATTCGAATTCCGGAAATTAGTTGATAGTTTTAGGCACCTCCTAATCCCGAAAAGCCCGGTGAATATCTCAGAATTTTAACCACAAACAAATGTCATACAACTATAATACATTTTTATTTCTCTAGTCTCATCATTGCTTTATTTCTAATTTTATCAAAAACGACATAAGCAATTTTGATTAAACTTCGAACCTCAAATATGAAGTTCAAATTATTCGCACTAAAATTGTTTATAAAGGGGTTTTGCCAAAGCTGCTAATATAAGATTAGCATATAGTTGCTTTTTTTTAAGTTGTCATATTTTCACTTGCGATATACATATGTATGTATGTACTATAGGGCAAGTTTTGCATTTGGAAAAAAAATCTAACACGAGATTTCCATCACATTACAATAATAGATAACACTAAAAAAGTGGGTCCCGCAATTCCGTCTGTCTGTCTGTATATCTGTACAATTTTCTACAGCATAAACGGCTGAAGCGATTTTCTTCAAACTTGGTATTTAAGCGTTTTAGGTGATTGTCCAAAATAGATTTTTGAATTGTTGTTATAGGCCCAAAAATAACCGTAATTGCCATACAAATTTTTCTACTATCTTAATTATCTCGAAAACGGCTCTAATGATTTTAATAAACAATATTTTTTTATTAATGGTACCTGTTATACAACGACTTTATTGATTTTCGACTTTCTCATAAACGGCTCAACGGATTACTATCAAAATTTTTATACAGGAGCAATTTTAAATTCTAAATAATATTACATTTCAGAATTTTCGAAAAATAGTTTTTTGGGCTTTTGAAAGAAAACGGGTAGACGATTTTTTCTGCAATTTTATTTTTGAATTTATATTATTAAGTATTTAAAATTATCATACCAATTTTTTTTTCAGCAAAAATCTAAGAATTTTAAAAATACATTTAGCCATTTCTATTATTTTGAATATTTTGCATATAATGTAATCGAACTTAGGAGCAAGTATGTGCGATCAAGTCGTGCATTTTATATTTATTGTTTCGTGATTTTGATTATATTTTTACAAGTATTCATACATTTCAAAATTAAAAAAAGAAAATTTTTAAAAACTTCATTACTTTTACGAAAAATCAAAGAAAAAGGATCAATGATTTTACTATGGTTACCTTAATTATTTATTAACTAGCTGACCCGACAAACGTTGTCCCATCCAATTTTCAATAAATTTATTTTTCTTCGTTTGAATTTCTGACGATTCACTGAAATCCCGAAAGTCTCTGTGGAGAGAAAAACACTGAGTTTTTCGCTAATGTTCCGATTTTCCGGCGGCAACTTTAAATTAGCAAAGTTTGGCTACTCCAGGTCAAGATATCCAGATTTTTAATCTATTTTTTTAATAATATACGATTTAAATATATAAGATAAGCAAAATCAGTTTATATGTACATATATACACTCGTGGAACATTTGTACAACTTTTGAGGTGACACAAGAAAAATTATAATTTTAAATGATTTAAATTGTTTCCTTATAACAAAGTTCAAAATTTAAAACTTTCTTGATCTTGTTTTGAAATTTTTTTTTGACTTCCTTGCTTTTATGTAAATAAACACAAGAAAATAGGTAGGTACAGTTGGAATAAAAATTAAACCAGATACAAAAAAATACAAATAAGCTTCGTAGGTTGATGTATATAAGAGTAGGTATATCCTGCGGGCCCTTTCTACGAGCCACGAATTTTAAGAGTTGAGTTATGAGAAGGTAAAAGCGGTAAAGCGGATTTTCTCATGTTTACATGATTTCTCAACATGGCTCCAAATTACGTATAAGCAAGGATACTAACTTGTTGCACCACCCGTCAGGGGGTGTTCCTCCATTGTGAATGGTGGAAGCAGAGGTTAAAGTGGTTCTTCAATGTCTATATCTTTGAAGACATACGCAACTTGTGTTATTATTTTTCGTAGCCAAAAAAAGCAAAAAAAAAAAAATAAATAAATATAACCCTCCTTAAGGGAAGACGTGTGGAGAAGCAGCGGATTGCTTCTTCACTCTTATTTTGTGGACCCCTCGAAAAATAAGGATAATGACATTGATGGCAGTGTAAAAGGAATTTATTTTCCTTTTGCTTGGCTGCTGTCATCCACCACCCATTTCGGTGAAAATAAAGATGATGGAGGGAGAGTGGGTGGAAGGGGTGTATAAAGATGAAGAGGACGCATCCTTGAAGGCAATTGATGGTAAAAGCAAGTTAAGGCGCGTATAAAGAAACCGAAAAGGGCTTTGATATGGAATGAGTCCGCTGTGTCTTGGCTTGGGTACAAAACTCTACACGGATGTCGATTAAATTGTTTCTCCTCCAGGTGCCTATGTACGAGTATACCTAGCAACGAGTATAGATAAAGATGAGGAGGACAATGATTCCCCGAACTGCTATACCGCTGCCGGTGCGCCATTAGAAAGACGACAACGATGACAGTGAACGTTTCTGTTATTGATTTATGCAGATAAGCACCTGGATTATAAGCACACAAAGAGGCAGGGTCGAGTGACAGAGAGATACAGCATATCCGAAGGGTATCTGCAAGAAATTTGGTTAAATTTATTGACGGCGGCGGTGTATATATTTAGCCCGCAAAAGATTTCGTTCTTCATTTTTTTTTTTTTTTTGTCGAAATATATTCAATGGCAGGGGAAAAGTTAGATGGTAGCACAGACACAATTATTGTGCTTACAAGTTTCAGAATATTTTTTTTTTTTTTGAAAATTTGTGAAATCTTAACGTCAAAGGGCCTTCAATTTAATTGAAGAAAATTTTGATTTTTTGATTATTTTCTGGAGCACAATCTTAGGAAAATCGGTATTTGAATAGGGTAAAATGGTATCAGTCGAAATGAATGCAAATTAACAGTGATTGGGGGATCAGGTTAAATCTTATTTTTAAATTGCTGATTAAATGGGTCTGTGGGCTTACCTATTCATTTATGTTTGAGTGTGCTAATTTTAATTTTTTAATTAGATATGTCATTTTGGAGAGTACTATATTATGAAGAGTTTATTATAGATAAGAAATATATTATTTGTTAAATATATGTAACAACCAAATGTATGTAAAGAATAAGACACAAATTAATATTGAAGGATTGACGACCGTTTGCTGATACGAATCATTAAACGTATTTGTGTTCGACCTAAAAGGCTTAGAAGCTAATTTTTCCTTTGCATAAACTGTCACATTATGTCCTAAAGTTCTTTTTCTTAAAAAAAAACTTAATAGATACTAATCGGGGAGTGTCTATCACAAAATATCTAAAAGTATCCTCATCCAAATTATAGGTATGTTTCCGTTTTCTTGTCAGCATACCGCAAGTTCCTACCATTTTGTTGAAACATTATTATAAGAAGCGACTTTAAGGTGAGGTTATTAATCTTATGAATAAAATCCGTTAGCTCAGTAATTTAGTGATTTTTAATAAAACTAAACGAATGAACGAAGGAAAACTCATCCCGGCACAATATTCGTTGTGACGAGAAAACTTATGATAATTGGATTGACAGATTGCCAAATGAATCGGTCTTGTTTATAAAACCAAACACAGAAGCAAATGAAGTACCGCCGCCATCCAGTAATTCAGTTTTTGGATGCGTTCGTTTGTAATAAACGAATTCAATATTATTAGACTGAATTGATATTAGTATAAGGATAAGGTTATTTCACTTAAGATATTCACTAGGAAAGGTTATAAGACACGCTCCTAAGAAAACTGAAAAGTTTGAAGAGTAGGTACATTCATAGTTGTTTAAACTTAATAGGATTTTGATTATTTTTGTTTAAAACAGAATCCTGAAACACTGTTGAAGTATTGACACAACAACCAAATGACTTGTTTTACAATACAAAAACTATTAAGGAAAATGCTATAAGTTGCCAAAAAAAAAAACATGAGAGAATTGAAAAATGAAAAAAGTGATAATCGAAGTTCGCTAAACATGGCAAGCTATGGACTGTCAAAATCCGTTGGAGGATGGCTCCCATTTAAATAAACTGAGAAAACTCTACAAAATTCAAACTTAATCTTAGAAAATTTGAAGTTTTTTGCCTTTAGACCTTTTGGGTGACATTTGGAAAAAAATCTATTATACAAGCGTCAAAATATAGTATGGTGGCTACCTGACAAGCCATGAAATTTCAAAATCGATTGCGGGATGGCTCTGATTTAAATGGATTATATTCTATCTCTCTATCTTTTCAATCTGAACATGCGACCTTTCTTACATCATTTTACTTCCAAAAAACACGAAAGAAACCAAGACTAAGGATGAGACCAAGGCCGAGGCCGAGATGGGACTGCACATTTTGCATGAGAAAAAGGCGAGACGTGACTTTATTAGGTGAGACCGAGAGCCATAACAAGACGAGGCTGAAATTTTTCGATTTTGACAAGACCGCCTATGGTCTCGACTCGTTTCCAGGCCTAATAATTTCAGGCGAAGTGGATAAAGTGCTTGACTGCTAACTTAAACATGTGGGTTCGATCCCCAGGCTACGTAGCATTCAGCACGTGTGTTTAAATGAGATAGTAAATATGCCTGATTCTCAAATCCACTATTCCAACAAAAAATTCTTTCCTATCTTGCTATTCCTTCTAACTATTGCCGAGCAATTCATGTTGCATTTAAAAGACTTCAGGCCTTACAGGCATATATTTAAAATTAAAAAAAAATACAGAAAAAGAACGCACGTATATGTTCGTATGTTTGATCGAAAAGATTCTTAATAGAAACGGCTAAATATAGTTTAAAAGTCGTTTTTTAGTTAATTACTAAGATATACCTAACGAAAAATTCTTTAATATTTTTTTCTAAAAAAATATTTGTAGGTATGGTAATTTTAGATATTTTAAAACAGAAGTTAAAAAAAAAATCTTCAACACGTTTTCGAAATATTGAATTTTCAAAAAAATATATTTTTCGAAAATGTTGGTATTCAGTATTATTGTGTAATTCGAAGGGCTTCCTTTAAAAAATTTTGTATCGAAATAGTTTAAGCCGTTTATGAGAGATAAAAAAACTTGAACCAAACTGTAAGCTTTAACTTTTTTATCAAAATCGTTTCAAGATAATTACGCTGGTAGAAAAAATTGTATCACAGGTACCGTTAGCTTAGGGACAAAAAACAATTCAAAAATCTATTTGACACAATCGCCTAAAATGCTTAAATACTAAGCTTAAAGAGAAAATCGCTTCCGCGGCTTAGAATTGTGGAGAGAATTTAATTTTTTAGTCGTTTTTATTAATCCCGATTTTTATTATCCTGTTTCTTACCACCCGGCTTATTAAATTCCCGTTTTTTTCAACCCCGCTTTTGGAATCATTTGGGATCTGATATATGCAAAGTTGTTTGTGTAACATTTATCAAAATACAAAATAGGTTAAGTGGGATTAAACGGAGTTTTAGATAAAATGGGTTTTTGAGAGGCGAACAGTATTTCTAAAAGCGGGTTTCAAAAAAAAAAAACAGTATTTTATTCAATATTTAGACGGGATTTCAAAACATTTTTTGAATTTTTTGAAAAACGGGATTTTAAAATGTCTGCTTCACTTTTTCTAGTGAAATTGGGTATCTCTTATAATCTATAGAACTCTTTGGATTTGAATGAGTATTATTATTAATAGATCAATAGATAGATGTTTATTGCGAAGGATTAACTGTTACAATTAAATTTATCTTAGTGAATACACACAGCTTAAAGATATAATATTTAGTTTATATCTTACAACTGATAACAAATATATATTTTAGTATGTTAATAAATTTTAAGAATGTAAAACTATTGAAGGAGAACTACTGGCAAAAACCTTCATTTGACAATTTGTATTTTAAGCTAAGGATTTCTTTATTTTAGAAATCTGTTGACAAGAAAAAAATGGACTTAAAACGAATGGAATTTCATAAACAAATAACAAACCAAAATTAAATAAAATAATAATCTAACAATTAAAAATTGAAAGTTAAATGAGTAATAACGAGATTAATAAATAAACAATATAATAACAATAAATAAGTAAATAAATAATCAAACAAATAAAAAATAAACAAACAAGTAAATAAATAAGTATATAAATAAATAATTTAATAAACTAATTAATAAACAATTAAATACATAAACAAACAAATAAGTAAATAAATAAATACATTAACCAATAAATAAATAAATATATTAATAAATAAATAATTAAACATGAAATAATTGAGTAGTAGTCTAAGAGCCAGCAACAAAAATGGTAACGTCAATTCAATACAAAGATGTTTACTACTAAAACATGGCCTAGATACTAAAAAAC
The DNA here is from genome assembly GCA_910595825.1 of Philhelius pedissequus. Taxonomy (NCBI): domain Eukaryota; kingdom Metazoa; phylum Arthropoda; class Insecta; order Diptera; family Syrphidae; genus Philhelius; species Philhelius pedissequus. Next base: position 63,111,471 of record OU343162.1, read on the forward strand.
ATTAAATGAATTGTCTGCCACTTATCCGTTGGTGGGGGGCCGTCTTTAGGGGGCTAAAGGGTTGACAAAAATTAGGACAAAAACGTGAGTTCATTAAAGGTGAAATTTGGTTTGCCGACGCTAAATAATATTTTATGTAGCATATAAAAAGGCAGACACTTTGGGCGGGACGAAGATGGAGGCAGACAAAGGGGAAAGTCAAGAAAATAAGGCATTAATTACGTCATTTCATTACGGTTGGAATAAAGGGTAACATTTTGAAGACTTCATTATAAATCTTGTAAATAAAAAGGCAGACATAATTCAGCTTGTCGGAATTTTTTCGAAGTGAATCTCTAATTTTCCTGGACTATAAACTAAAACCAATTGAAATAAGCAAACAAATCGAATTTTACAAATTTAGTCAAAGAAAAAATAATAGGCGAGAAAAACAAAGTAAAGAAATAAAAAAAAGACAAGAAATGACACGCTAAGAGCAAAATAAAAATAAAACCAAAATTTCTAATCATCCAGATTGGGTTTTCCAATGGTATTATCAGCAACAGGTGCAGCATCGGCTTCATCACTCAGATTTGGGGCTCCAGCGGAATTCTCAACAGCTGGTGTAATGTTTTCCAGAACATCGGCAGCTTCATCTCTAGCAAGAGAAGAAGAGCGAAGACAATTCAAAGACATTATGTTAGCTATGTGTATCGGTGGGCTATCGGCGAATTCACATACATACACTTTTTCATTATGCGTAAAAATAGAATGCAGGCATTTTTTTCTCTTTAACTCACGAGCCTTAAGAAAAATTTCGTGGTCTTTTTTTTCTAATGCACTCATACATACGCAAAAATTTGTTACTCGCAAAACCAAGATCTCTCAATGCAACTAGCTTAGAGTTTGTTTTGTAATAGCGTGCCATTTTCTTTAGTAAATCTATTTTGCAGTTTGGGAGTTTGACAATGATCGCGCTGCTAGTGGAATTGTTTGTCCATTGATGCAATCACCAAAAGAGTTCGCAATGTCGTCTGCTTCACTACCGGTGCAAAGAGCTAGTCGTAATCCTGACCATATTTCTGCAAAACCCTTTCGCAACAAGTCTCGCCTTGTACCTTTTTGATTCATCAGCCAAAGTCTTGTTCTTGAATACCCATTTACAGTTTATAGGCTTCCTGTCCTTCGGAAATTCCACAAGATCCCAAGTATTATGTATTTCGATACATAGCCTGCAGTTCTTATTCCATAGCACAAATCCATTCCACATTGTCAGTTCTTTCCAATGCTTCTTTATACTAGGCTCATCTGGGCAAGTTATTTTATAGCCGTATCTCTTCGGAGGTATACCTTTGTTTTCTATGGAAGATGTCCTCTTGTTTTCGTCGCTAATAGTTTGTATATATCATTTTTACAATCTTGAAAGTTTTCTTCCGAAGTAATATCTGCAGTATCTTCAATGTCTTCAACGCCTCCAATATCTTCAACGTCTTCAGGTTCCTCATCGTTTTCTATTGTCTTTGAGCTTTCTTTTATTGATTGGTTGTTGGTGATATTAATGTAAAAAAATCATCATCAACATCATCACTTTTTATCATATCCCGGAATTTTTTGTTATTGTGATTCATATCTTCATTAAGCTTGACATCTCTCGATATGATTATCTGTGCTATTTTTGTGTTTAACAATCTATAACAAGGATATACTTCTTTGATACATCTTCCAGCTTATGTCGAAGTTTCTTACACACATAAGGTGGTCTTGAAAAATATGATTCAAATGGTGTTTTCACTGTAGCTTTAGATGGTAATCGATTTGTTAAGTATTTAACGGGTTTCAAAGCGTCCGCTCAATATTTTCTTTCCAATCCAAACGTATTAGCATACATCGTATCATTTCCATTAAACTCCTGTTCTTTCATTAGCGACACCATTCTGTTGGGGAGTATAAGGCGAGGTTAACTGATGCTGTATACCTTTACTCTTCAAATATGTCATCAGGTTCGTTCTAGTAAATTCTCCACCTCGGTCAGTTCGTAAAATTTTGATTGTCTTACCAAAATAGTTTTCAGCTAGATTTATAAATTCAATTACTTTGTCCATTGTTTGACTCTTGTCTTTTAAGAAATAAACAATGCAATAACGACTGTATTCATCAATCATCGTCAGAAAATATTTGCTTCCACTTGGAGAAGTTTCCCTCATAGGTCCATGAATTCAGCATGAATAAGATCTAAGCTATTATCTGATCTATTCTTGGAGATCTTTGGAAACACTGGTCTCAACATTTTACCTCGTAAACATGCATCGCAATGGTCTGAACAAGTACAGTTTTTGAGTTCGACTCCAGTTATGCAATTATTTTCGATAGCTTCTTTAATGCAATTTTTCTCACGATGACCAAATCGACGTTGAAAAGGATGCACACATTCCTTTTGAACTTCTTTTACCTTTCTAACAAAGTTGTCTTCATTTAGCTTATAAAGGTTTTTATGTAACCTAGCTGTTGCATAAATTCGGCCTTGGAATGTTAGCTCACAAATATTTTCTTTAAATAGAACTTGCCAACCACCTTGAACAAATTTTCTGACTTTCTAACTCAGGAACATAAAGTACATTATTAACATGCACTGATTTGTTTTGACAGTATAATACACCATCACCAGAACTCTTTGCTTCGATTTTGAATCCATTAGCTAGATAAATCACCAGTCTTTCTATTCAAATTTTTGAAAAAATTCTCATCATTGCATATGTAGCGGCCGAATCAATGTACCATGCAGAATCCATTTAAACATAATTCTACATCTTTTTCGTTACATTCACCAGTACCAGGTTTTGAAGTTTGTATCGTCTGCTTGGCTTTAAAATTGAATTTCTTTCTTTCTAAATTCTTGTCTGGACAGTCCCTCTTTACGTGTCCGATTTTTCCACAAGAATAACATTTTAATTTGAAGTTTCTTGTTTTCAGTGCAGCATCTCCTGATGGTTCATTTGCCACTTTTTCAGTGCGTCTCTTGTGTTCTTGAATCAGCTTCTGTTTTACCAGTTCTCAACTTAGTTCTTCGTCTCTTCTGACCTCAATAGCAGTTACCAAGGATATTATATACGTCTGGAAAACTTCCAAGGAGGAAGGCAATCACAAGATGATCAGCTAATTGCTCACCTAATCCAACAAGGCGATCTACAATGCCCAGCATTTCGCATATGTGATCTTCCATCAATTGTCCATCTTTAAGTTGCATACGACACAACTTCTTCAACAACATAACTTTATTTGAAAGAGTTGACTTCTCGTATGCTTTTCTAAGAGCGTTCCATCATTCTCTAGCAGTATTCAATTTCCGAATATGCATCAGCTGAGAATTTTCCATTGCGAGTCCTATTTTAGCACGAGCCTTCCCGTCTTTCAATGTCCAACAATCATCAGCAGTACTCGTTTTTTCTTTATTAACTACTTCCCAAAGATCATCTTTGATTAGTACTAATTCCATCCTATATTTCCATGTTTGATAGTTGGTGTTGTTCAATTTCTTGAATGTCGATCTTCTATGTTGTTAAGATTTTGTTTTTTTTTTTTTTGTTAAAAAAATATCTAGCTTAATTATATTCTTATTATTAATGTCCGGATTCTGGGCCCATAACCTATTAGAATTGCTGTTCCACGAAGTAAGCTTTTTAAGAAACAAAATAAGATGTTTACTTAACAAGGAAAGTTGATTGAATTTTTTTTAAATAAATTAAAATACAAATATCAAACTTGATATTAAATGATATGAATAATGTGTTTAGCTTTAAAAAAAAGTGTTTTTACAACTAAGTATATATGTATATTCATGTATATATACTAACAGGTCTTGTGCGTATAATAAAGTTAGGTGGACGAGAGTCCATATTCCAGCAGAGTTTTTGTTTTAAATGGTATCGTCTTATTACAAAACAATAAAAACTTTAACCTTGGCTTCGATCAAAATGGTAAAAGATTTATTATCAGAATTATCAAACCATCACAACAAATTGAATCGCTTATCCCAAATCCACAAAAAATAAAATTCTAGTTTGATAAGTTAAGCAAAATTAAAATTGAATACAAAACAAACATACCTAACCTAAGTATCTTACTTTAAAACAACTTAAACTTCAAGATCTAATCCATAATTGGATATCTTCCACTTCCACAAATCAAATAGCAATTAAAATCATAATGTGATCCTTGTCCCCAAAAATAATGGCAATTTAAGGAACAAAAAAAAAACTACCTCGCACTGGCCACAAGTTGCCAACAGCATCGTTTACACAACAACAATGAACAATCAAAGTCGGATAAAAGATGTTTTATTACAAAATAAATCTCAAAGTCCTGAAATTTTATTTAATTTCCAAACATCCGTGTTGATGTTGACATTGACATCAACATCATCGTCTCTCTCTATATATGTATACATCCTTCATTCTATCTACGCCTCTCTTACCGCCACGAACGTCCCCATTTTCTTAACTTTCACACAAAATTTCACCTCTATTGCTTTTCGTTTTGTCAACTTTTATTTGATGCGGTGACAGATGATTTTTGTAATTTTCTTCCGCCTCTTAAACTGCTCATCCGTTACCGCATGTTCTGCCATATGCGAAACTGACAGTTAGATAGAATCCCTCTCGCCGACGAACGTTAGGTTAGAAGTTAGGAGCAGCCTATATTGTACGTTTATCGATGCTGTTGTTTTTTTTGGATGGGTGGGGGGGTAGTGGTGTAGCTGGTATTTGGCTTAGGGTTTTTTTTTCTTCTTCCAAGTCAAGTGATGCTGGGAGATTTTGAAGATAATTTTTAAAAAATTATGGGAGACTTCTTCCATTTATTTTATGGTATGGCAAACGAACTTACACACCCAAACACACGCATGTGTAGACTTACAGACGCTAATACAAAACAAGAGGCTGTGTAAAACTGCTGCCTCGTATGTATTGACGTTCTATCCTGGCACTTTCATCATCTTTGGTGTCATCGTTCGCGTGTTTATTTATGATTAATCGATTTTACGATTCTGCTTGATATTTGTGTAAACAGGGTGTTCCTTGCACCAATTGTGTTTCTAGAAGAATCAACGAACTGGAAATGCAGTTAAAAAACAATAAATGTAATTTTTAATTGCGCTATATATATGTAGTTACTGTAGGGCAAGTTTTGCATTTGGAAAAATAATCGAAATCGAGATTTTAATAAAAGTTGACATTACAATAATAGAGAACACCAAAAAAGTGGGTCCCGCAATTCCGTCTCTCTGTCCGTCTGTAGAACAATCTACAGCCTAACGGGCTGAACCGATTTTTTCAAACTTGGTTCTTAGGCGTTTTAGGTGATTGTCCAAAATAGATTTTTGAATCGTTGTATTAGCCCCAAAAATGCCTGTACTTGCAATACAAATTGTTCTATCATCTTAATTATCTCGAAAACGGCTCTAACGATTTTGATAAAAAAAGGTATATGTTGGCCAAACATTTTGTTTACATATTTTGTTATCAACGGTACCTGCCATACAACCATTTTATTGATTTTCCACATTCATTTTCTAAACGGCTCCATGGCTTTCGATCAAAATGTTTACACAGGAGATCCTTTAAAATCTAAATAATACTGCATTTCAAAATTTTCGAAAAAAGTTTTTTTTTGGATTCTTGTAAAAGCTATGAAATCAAACTTTCCGTTTACATGGATATAGAAATGACATTTTCGAAACAAACGCAAGCATAATGGGGATAATATTTAATTCTACACACACCACACCATTATTAGAAATGCTCGCTACTATTATTTTTTCTGTGCACGTTATATCTGACCGAGACAATTTACCGAGTAAAAAAACGATATTTTGGCGTGGCCGTGGACGAGTCAGTAGGTTTTTAAAAAAATTAAAATACATTCAGCATATTGGTCGAGCAGAAATTTTCGCGTCCGGAATTGATGGTTATAAAGTCATATTGTCGAGCATGCCGATCCATGTTAGCAGTTAACCCGTCTACTTATTATAATTTGGTACCGAAATGAAATTAAAGTAAGAATGTCAACGACAGTTACATATGCTGACACGGCAGAAATATATGGCGGTCAGTCCAAATAAATCTCTCCAAACATAAACTTTAAGGAACAATAAAAATTTGAGCCCAGTATTTTTTTCCGACTTGTTTCGCCTATTAAACGGTTTTCCACCATTGAGAGAGTTCATAGCGCCATTTCATTTGGTTTTAACTGTTATTAATTCTCTAGTTTCGTATTGTTACACCAAAGTCATTTTACCATTTGCAAGTTACAGTGACCAGTGACCTTGACTGGGATCTGAACTGGAGGATAGTTAAAATCAGATTCTGTTTTCAACTAAAATAAAATGCACGACTGGATCGCACGAACTTGTTCTAATGTTCCACCTCATCGTATGCAAAAAATGTCTATTAAAAATCTAAATATATTTTTAAATTCGTTTTTTATGTAATTTTTTATATCTACAAAATTTCTTATATGACAATCTTGAATATTTCATATAAACTTAAAAACAAAAGATTTAATCGGCTTAATCAAAGAAAAAATAATTCAAAATTCTGAAATAAATTCTTAAACTAATTTGAGCTAAAAAAAAACTATTTTGAACAATCACCAGCTAAAACTAAAACGCATAAAGTTTGAATAAAATCGGTTCAGCCGCTTAGGCTCTAAGTCGTTTTACAGACAGACAGACCGACAGACGGAATTATGGAATTGCGGGAACCAATTTTTTCGTGTTCTATATTATTGTTATGTCAACTTTAATTAGAATATTTAGTTCGATTTATTTTCCAAATGCAAAACTTGCCCTTTAGTAGGTACCTATATATATCGCAAGTAAAAATAGCCTTAAAGGACGAGTCAACACTCAACATTAGCGCATTTGGTACAATAACACTTGGAAATTCAACCGCAGAAATCCGTTGTTTGCGTGGATTGTGGGCTGTTCACATCATAGGGCAGCACTTCTTCGAAAACAACCACGAAATTGACATGTAGTTTTAACAGGATCGAACTACTAAATGCGACATGTGATATTCTGCTCGGAAGATTTTAGGGAACCTGCACTTTTTCTGTCTTTTTTTTTGTATTCGTATGAGGAAATACCCTCTCATAAAAATAATATCACTTTAAGAATTGAATATTTATATTAACCAATTTTGTTTAGCTCCAGCGTCTAATACATTTGTAATATTTTTTAGTACAACATTTTATTTTTATTAAGATTAAATGCTCAAACACCCTATACAACAGCTACAAACTCCTGTCATTGGCAAGCTGTATTTAAAATGTCTCGATATCCCCATAGTTAAAAATCACACTCAATATAAGAGCGATACACCTACGATAATGTTATGATTGAGATATTATACATTACGGACGGGTGTTGCGCTTCACATATTCAGGGGTTAAATTTATGATCCTTTTATATACAGTATTTATTTTAATGATATCTTTTGATTTTTATTGCTTAAGGCTTTCGTTGGAATTCCTCTTCACATTTGTTCATATTTCATATTTTTTTTTTTATTTTATTTTACGAACAGCAGCATGAATTTTATAAGAAGTCCTAAGCTATAAGAGGTTTTATTACGTCAGGACAGTGTCAAAGCTTTGTTTAATATAGAAAACCTTCTTAATTACATAAGGCTTATTTGTATATGTTAAATAACATAAGGTCCATAAATTTGATAGTTTCAATTTTATTATAGAAAGAAGGTCAAGGCCTTTATTGTCATAGTGGCGACATTAAGACGAGGTAAGGTGCTAAATATGAAAATGAATTATTAAAGGTCCAGATTTTTTAAAACAAGGTCTATAAAAATGAAAAAAAATTATATATTGTTATATTTTACCAAGGTTCGATAAATAAACTTATACAGTCCTATTCATAAAAAACGCTTAGTCCACCTTTAGTCAATGGGCTTACAAAACCATGGAATAGGAGTTAGACCATGGACTAAAATTTCCTATTAATAAAAAATCGAACAAAATCTACTGCAATAAGTATCAACTCTACGTCTTTTAATTTTATGTCCCTGTAAATTTTGTTCTTAAATGTCAATTCTTAGTCTATCGCTAGACCACCTAAGTTGGTAAACGTCAAATACCAGCAAATTGTGTTTTATTAATAGTATTTCGCACTTGGTCCACGGAATAAGTCCCAAACCTTCCCTAGTCCATGTTTATTAATTTGGGTGATAATATTTATTTTATAATTTCCAACTTTAATATACTTCACAAAGTACCTATACATATTTTAAGCACAACATTATGATATTTAGGATGAATGATTAACTTGAAGACCTCGACGATGGATATTCGTATTCGCAGATACAAGGAAAATAATGGAAATTTAAACAATGCAGGAATGCGGTGTATTTCGCAACGGGTGAATTTCAATTGAATGAGAGTATGAAAGGAGTAATAATGCGAATATTTAAAGAGAGGGTGCGTAAATTCAAAAATATAAACAACATGACAGCCGCAGCAATTAAAATTGAAGCTACATAAATCCGATTTTGCTCAGGGATATGTATGGGTTCTACACAAAGATATTTTATTAATTCGTCGGCTAATCTGCGCTGAATTAAAAAATATGGGGATATTTTTACTTGCGACTATACGTACCACAATGCAAGTTATGTATTCGTAAAAAAAATATTTTCTAACAATCAAATATGACATTACGATCATAGAGAACTCCAAAAAAGTGGGTCCCCCAATTCCGCCTGTGTGCGAGTCTGCAGCCTAAGCGGTTCGTTAGATTTTCTTCAAACTTTATATACATATATTGTTTTTTTCGAAAATATATCCTAACGTTTTTTTCATTTTTTTAAAGACGACAGAAAACAGTAGCTACCATGCATTTTTTTTTTGCCAAAAATAAAAATCTTATATTCTCAAAAACGACTCCAACGATTTTTATAAACAAACATCAGTTCATTAATGAAGGGAAAGGGTACCTTTCGATAATTTTTTTTTTTTTTTGAAAAAAATTGTTATTTTTGGTACCTCTAGTAGAACCATTTTTTTTTCGATTTTCTCGAAAACAGTTTATTTGATTTTTTTGAAATTTTTTACGCAGAAGCTACTAGAAAGTTTAAACAATATTGTATACCAAAATTTTTCATTTTTTTTTTTGGAAATTATTTTTTTTTTTTTGAAAATTTAAAATTTCGAAAACGACTCAATAGATTTTCCGAAAGTTCGTCTTTAGTGGTTTTTTGACATTATTTGGAATAGTTAAAAAAAAACTATTTTTCTAAAATAAAAAAACAACGGTACTTCCCATACAAATGTTAAGAAAACGTTAAGAAGAAAATTATTTCTCGAAAAAGGCTCTTAAATTACGAGTAGTACAGTTCACTTTTAAGTGTAAAAATATTTATTTTTGTGTACTTATTGACGGTACTTCCCATAGAATCACTTTTCATATTTTCGACTTTCTCAATATTGGATGAACCGATTACAAAAATTTTTTGTTATACAAATGCTCCATAAAATTGTTAATAAAACTGCATACTCAAATTTTCAAAAAAAAAAATTCGATTTTTAAAAAATAAATACAAATCGATTTTGCAAAAACCAGTCACTGAATATTTTTTAAAATTTAAATTTTATATATATGTTAATAATATCTTCAAAATGGCGTTTCAAATTTTTTTTCTAAAAATGTTTTCAAAATTTTATACGTAAAAAATTAATTTATTATAAAACCGATCCACCGATTTTTGAATTTTTTTTTGTTTGATATATTCTTATTTATCAATGAATTCAAACTGCATCTCTGTTTTCCCCACAACTATAACGACTAAGCAATATAAGAGCATTTAATTATGCGTTTTATCCATTTATTTATACGTTATTATTATTCCCTTTTTACCTATTTTTGGGTACGTCACTGAATACTAAATACAATATATGCGCTCATACATTTATATATACATTATGTGACTTTAAAAATCACATGAATCTTATTTAATGCATATTGCACCTATATTATGAAGTTGTAAGTTGTAGCTTCCTACCTACCTCCATCCTTCATTTGCATTATTATAAACGGTGATTTTTTAAGAGCTTGGTTTTTGAAAATTCAAAAAAACACAGAAACTTGTAAAAAGTGAATGAAATTTTTATTTGGATCGATAAATCAATTTCTGCCATTTACTTTCTAAAAATAATTTCACTTAAATGTTGCCCGCGGCTACGCTTTAGGTGGTCCATTCTGAAGGTCCAATTTTGGCAAACTTTTTCACACATTTCGGCCGGAATCTCACCAATGACGCGTTCAATGTTGGCTTCCAAGGCAGCAATCGTGTTTGGCTTGTCCCCATAGACAATAGACTTAACATAGCCCCACAAAAAATAGTCTAACGGGGTCAAATCACATGATCTTGGTGGCCAATTGACTGCGCTAAAACGTGAGATCAACTGCTCACCAAATTCGCCTCTCAATTGATGCATGGTTTCGCGTGCAGTGTGGCATGTGGCACCGTCCTGTTGGAACCACATGTCGACCGAGTTCAATTCTTGCATTTTCGGCAAAAAAAATCTGTTATCATCGAACGGTACCTTTCTCCATTGACCGTAACCCTGCGGCCTTCATCGTCCTTGAAGAAGTACGGCCCAATGATGCCGCCTGCCCATAAACCGCACCAAACAGTGCATTTTTGGGGATGCTTTGGTAGCTGCTGAATTGCCTCTGGCTGCTCTTCACTCCAAATACGACAATTCTGCTTATTCACGTATCCATTTAGCCAAAAATGAGCGGAAAAAAAAACGGACGTAGCTTGCGAAACACATTTTTCACAGAGCACGAATTTTGATAATAAATTTAAATAATTTGCAAACGTTGTTCAGGCGTAAGTCTATTCATGATGAAATGGCAAACAATACTGAATCGAAATGTCAAATGTTCGTGGAATTTGTCATGTGTGATCTGTCAAAAATATAAACGTCAAAAACCAAGTAGCAAAAAAATCACCCGTTATGTACATGTTGACATACTTAGGTTCCATCAATATGTATAAATATGTAGATACATTTTACCCTCCTAACTTACATAATTAAAATCCATAACTTAGATTTAAACATATATTTGAAGAAAGCTACCTATGTTAACTCATTATAATGAGAATCAAGGTAATCTTACATATATAGGCTTTAAACCTGCATAGGATAATTACACCTAACTAACTAAACCTCAATGGTTAGCTACATTAAAGTTGTTAGCCCCAAGAGCAAGTTCGTACGATCCAGTCGTGTATTTTATTTCTAATGAAATTGAATTTTAACTTCCTGAAGTATTTCTGGCCTGGCCCCCATTACCCTGAAGTTATCCTGCGCGAATATTTCTTAACCTCAAAATTGAAATTGAGTGTCCTTCGCCTGAAACCTTGCACCAATTTTTGCAACTCAAGAATTAAAATGTAAGTAAAGTTAAATTTAATTTTGCTTACAATGGTTTTACGCTTTTGTATAAGCTTATCTTTAACACTCTATACTCTGTCTAACAATAAATTATCAGTACAGTCGCTGAGAGGAATTTTTTCCAAATCAGTAGCTCCAGTGGTATTTTATTGTATTATATTTTGTTATTCATTCATTTGAACTTAAGACTATATAACATATATGAGATTTTAGGTTATTATTTTCGCGGATGATATTCATACTACATAAAGTTTAAATTTTTCGGAACTTACCGCGTTAAATGTTTTTTAGAAATTTTCAATTTCTTTTTCCCGACATTTCGAAGAAGTTTCAAACTTCGTGGTCACGGGATGAGACTGAAACTTCTTCGAAACGTCGGGAAAAAGAAATTGAAAATATTTCTAACATTTAACGCCGTAAGTTCCGAAAAATTTAAACTTTATGTAATATATAACATATTATTGATAATAGTGTGCATTCTTTAATTATGAAGTTAGTGGTGAATGACCCATCAAATTGAAAACCAATTTGTATCTGATGTGGGGCGACAATCAGTGTAAATTGAAATAAAAGAATGGAAAAAAGCTTGCTAGCTACTGTATACAAAAAATACTACAAGATACTTAACAATGCATTAATAATTTACTATTGTTTTTTTTTAGATTAATTTTATTGGACCTGATGAAAAAAGACTAAATTAATGATTCAATACAATAAAAATTCAAAGTGAATAACCAATTTTTAACCTTTTTGTTTAAAACAAGTAAAACGAAAGGTTTCTCGTATAGATAAAGGGCAATTAATTGAAAATATTTGGAGCTGTGTATACAAATGAGAGAAATGTGTTCTATGAACAAGAGTTACATTAACTAAGTTCAAAATGTTAAGCCCTTACGCCAGGAAAAAAAGATACTCACTTCAAAAAATTTCGGACAAAGCTGAATTTTGGTGGATACCTTCATTTTTACGTTATAAGTATTTCCTAAAAAACTACCCAAAATTTCGAGTGGAGCAAAAAATGTTGAGGGGGTCTGGCTAAAGTGGTTAAAATTCTAATTTTTCCTAATTATTAGAAAATTATAGGTTCTTTTACAAAAAGTAGGTACACATTGTAGCTCATGTCATTATACACAGAAAAGATTAAGAGACTTTTGATCGTATTTACAATTGATAAATTTGGAGAAAAACGGTCAAACGCATTGGGGTATAGTACATTTAGTTAACAAATTTAATAAATTAATGTCTTTTAGAAGTTTGGATTTTTTTTTATTATTTCATTTTGTAGATGATTGTACTGTTCACAGGTTTTTCTTAGGACATTTAGGGAAGAAATATACTTTTTGGGGATATTAAAAAAAAAAAAAAATCAGTCCATTGATTATAGAGACTATAATGTCAAGTTTTTCGATGGTAAACATAAATTCTAACAATCAAATAAGATATTTCGTACGATTATAAAGAAGCCTAAAAAAGTGATCGACAAAAATGTATGTCTGCATCTAGTCTCTCCTTCTATATGTAGAACGAGCTGCAGCCTAAACGGCTTAAGCGATGGCCTTAAAATTTGGTATGTATGATTCTTTTGGCTTTCCTTAGAGGGGAGATTGAAATTTTATTCTTAGGTCGAAGAATAACGATACCTCCCATATCTTTCTCGAAAACGGCTCTAACGATATTGATAAGAAAAAAGTGTGTGCCTGAAGTAGGTATATATAGTCTACATTTTGGTGAAATTTTTTTAAAAATATTTTTAATTACTTATTTTTATATTTATTAACCATGTTTTGATTTCGACTTTCTCATAAACGGCTCAAGGGATTTCAATTAACATGTTTACTTAGGAGGTCCTCTCAATTGTAAATAATACTGCATACATACATACAAACAATTTACAACTTTCAAAAACATTTTATTTTTGGACTTTTGAAAAAAAATATTTGTTTATTTTTTTTGAAAATTCAATATATTGAAATTCTATTTTTCAATTTATATTGTTAAATATGTACTTAAAATTATAACACAACATTTTTTTTAATTTAAGTAATTTTGTACATATATACAAAAATTAATTAAAAAACGGCCTTAAAAATATGTGTAACCGTTTCTACTAGGAATCTTGTGCTCACTATTTAATCGAACATAAGAACAAGTAAATGCGATCTAGTCGTGAATTTTATTACCTGCGTTATAGGTACTATAGTCAAGTTTGAAAATGAAATGAAATGACAATTGACATTACGATGATAGAGAGCACCAAAAAGTGGGTTCCGTAATTGCGTCTGTCTATCTGTCTGTCTGTATAACGCTCTACAGCCTAAGCAGCTTAAGCGATTTTCTTCAAACTTGGTATTTAAGTATTTATGGTAATTGTCTAAAATTTTTTAATTAAAAAAATTACGGTGCCTGCCAAAAAATTTTGTCTACCATCTCAATTATCTCGAAAACAGCTCTAACGATTTTGAAAAAAAAAAGTGTGTACTATTTTAAATACACGCTACATTATGGTCAAACAATTTTTAAAACTATTTTGTTATTAAGGGTACCTGCCATACAAAATTTTTGTTTGATTTTGAACTTTCTCATAAACGGTTTGACAGATTTCGATCCAAATTTGTATTTAGCAGTTTCTTCAAATTACAAATAATACTGCATACCAGAATTTTAGAAAAATATTTTTCTTTACGAAATCTATGTAAGATGAACTGAACTTGGCAAAAATTGCGTATTGACAAAGGCCCCCACTAGTCAACTAATGATTCCATGTGAGATCGCCGGGACGAAACGCCAATTTTTGTTTGACTAAAGGCAGTTAAAATCTATTTTGAATCAATTTTTTTTTTGATTTTTGAAAAAGGAAATATTTTTTTTTGAAAATTCAGTATTTCGAAAACGGGTGGATGATTTGTTTGTAATTTTGTTTCTAAGCTTATATTATTAAATATTTTAAATTTGCATACCATGTTTTTTTTTTGGAAAAAAATAAAAAAAAAATTGTTCATATATAAAAAATTAAGTAAAAAACAACTTTGAACATATATTTAGATTCTTAATAGAAACCTTTTGCATATGATGTGATCGAACACAAGAGCAAGTTCGTGCGATCCAGTCGTGGATTTTATTTTTTAATAGTCCGGTGTTGTTTCCATTCTTTAACTCTTCGATCTGCGTTAGCTGAAAAGCTGCGTACATCCTCTGTTTCCTACATAGGATCTTCATCACAGAAAGCAGAGGACCGAACATTGAACCCTAAAGGAACAACCATGAAGTATGAAAAACTTGAGTACTGTTACGCTTTCAAAGAAATTTAATAAATTAGCAGGGTAAAAAGTGGTATCTTACATTTTGTGTAAGCCTGTTAAAAAAATTAATTTTGTGTCTTCAAACATCTTTAAAAATAAATAGAATTAGAACAGACAAAATTGGTATCATCCCATATTCCACTATCTTCCAGAAGTTTTCTGTACTAAATAAGAACTATATTATCCTTGCAAGGATACTTGGTGGTCAAAATAATTGAATATATATATGTAAGAATCCGAGGAAGTAAAAGGTAGTCTGTGATGAATTGTCTGCAATCGTTTCAGCCTCCTTAACTTCATATTATTTAATGATTAATTTCAAAGAATTTGGGTAACTTAAGTTTATTTTTTCTAATGAAACCTAGAAATTCTAGTTGAACAAAAACTCAAGAACAATTAACATCGATGTTTCTCCGAATTTATGACTTATTCCTACGACCGAAGCAAGTGAGCCTATTACTATAAGGACTGCCTTCACGTTATATCGTATTAAAATAAGTAAATTGAAAAAGGAAAACTATTAAAAATATCTCATTATTGTCATTACCATTTCTACAATTTATATCATTATTAAATAATCTCTCACTTGCTTATCGTCACCATTTTCAAGGAGCCCCGTTGTAGCTGAAAGTACAAGAAAATATGTACTTCAATACACAGCGAACAAATTTAAGTGTCAAATAGACAGTTGTAGGGGGATACTCTTGTGAGTCTTGACATAGACACAGGACCTAAACTATACTATACCATGCCGAAGAAGACTAAAAAGAGGGAATGAGTCTGTTAGAAAAGTTAATTACCATTAATTATCGCAAGGAATTTGCATTAGTTGGAAATGAGGGTTGTATTTAAATTAAACCGAAATGATTTATTTGCACCACAGAGTTTAACTTATATAGACGCTCGTAATTTTGCTGACAAAGTGGGTTAGGGTTATTTTGTGTGCGTAATTGTGGGAGGAATAGAGGAGATGAGTTGCCAATGAGTTAAACAGTATTTAGCGGTTTTGATAGGCTTGATATTGGATTCGGATGCGTCGATTGTTGTTGGTTTGTCAGATTAGACTAGCGACCTTAATTATTACTCAAGCAAAAATAATCAAGAGGCTAATTTATAGGCCTAATAGGAAAAATTATGATTTTAGTATAAGTTGATTGTTTCGTTTGCTATATGGCACCTAGGGACGTTATGCTGTAAGTATATCACTTTAATATTCATGATGCTTAATCGAGGATCAAAAACTATTTTGATTATTAAGCTTCAATTTTTGAATGAGCTGTATTTTGAAAGCCTTCAAAACCAAGATATTTGCTTAACATTTTTGGATCTTTTCTTCAATATGCAATGTTCTTATGAGTCTCGATGCCAGTTCATCAAAAACCGTCAATACTGCGAGCAGCGAACTTAGAGTGTCGATTGTAAGAGCAATGAAATCGTGTGCTTTCGCCTTCATTTTGGACGATGAACCCATTGCAACTTTTACTATATGGAGTATTAATCGATGAATAAAAATATACATTACTGCACAGATCACAGAGAAGTACATAGCATTGCTCCATCAATTGGGATTCTGCAGTGTGTTGCATGTTTTTTTTTACAAAAATTGCAATACGCTGCATATTTTTTTTCCAACCAAAAGGAAATTATTTCCCTCGAAATTAACGGACTTGGGTCTTTCAGTGAAACTCATTTAATTTTTATTTTATATTAATTTAATTATGTAATAATATTTTGCACCTTTAACATCAATTCAACAGTCAATACACGGCGACGCGACGGCACCTAAACGAATGACAGCAAAAATGTCTTTATCTTATTCAGATTTTGACAGATAATGATGATACTTCTAATTTACTCTCTTTTTTCTCATTAATTTACGTTGTTTACCCCTTTTTTACCTCTTATACTAGTTTTTTTTTTTGGTTTTTTACCAGATTTTTACGTTGCTTACACTTATTTACGCTTTTTTCCGTAGAAAAGGTAAAAAATAGATTTTGAACATCACTGCATGTAAGACTTAAGGTCTTTTAAATATAATCTGACTTACACGGCAATGGTTAGGAGGATAAAATAGATAGGATGAATTTTTTGTTGGCACAATAGTTTTGAGAAAATGGTCTTTACTGTTTTATTATAACCAGAAGGCGGTATCTAAATAAAATTGGAGGTGCTGAAAAGGATGCTGTTTAGCGTGAGGATGGAACCAACACGTCTAAGTACCAGTCAAGCACTATATCCACTGCGCCAATGCCACCGCCGTCACTCTACTTCAAATCCTCCAGACCAAGAGCTCAGGCATCTGGAAGAGCTTGGTCTCTAAATTAGTGATCTGATATTCTATGTAGTTTTGAACCTGGGCCTGGAAAATTCTTGTCCATTCGCTCGATATTGTCTCACCAATGAAGTTGACATGTTTTGACTTTTTGGCATACATCAACATTCTTAGTTGCTAGAGTTTGCCTCCTCCATTCGAACTCCTCGCACATAGGACCAAATAGTCTTCGATATTTTTTTTCTTTCGAAAGCAGCGAATATCAGCTCTCATGTTTTCTTATTGGCCACCATTCGGCTCTGTAATGTAGGAGTGCCGTTAGTTATTTTGTAGACCGTGCAATAAGTTGGTGAGCAGAGTTTTGAACCCATTTTTTTCGCCAATCCGAAGTAGCTGCTCCTGTACTATCGCCAAATCGATTCTATCATCATATCTATCATCATTTTGTTCTAAGATGACGGAAGCCACTGGATACATCGTTCGAATAGTTCCGAAACTCTATTCCCCAGTTTAATATTCTACCGTCTATTTTTTTTAATGTAACACTCCTCGTCTAGATCAGCTTCAATGTAGCTTGAATTATTCTTACATACATTCAACGCATTTGCGGATCCAAAGGGGGTATCATGAATGAATTTCATTGAAATATTTACCAATTTTATATTATTCTCGATTGAAAATTTCATAAAAAAAAAAAACTAAACAAATATTAACGATTAACAATAAATTGTATTAGATTTTTAAATTTGAATGCGTGGTGGAATCAATTTGTTATTGTTTGGTCGTAAATTAAAACTTTTGGTTTTTCTAAATTGCTACTTTTCCTTGACAATATCACAAAAAGTGACTGCAATTTTAAAGAACTTTAGAAAGTGCGATTTGTTTGCATTTCGTTATTATAGCGTAGCTGATTTTCTTTATTCTGAAATGTATATAAATGTGTCTTATCAAAAAAAAAGTGAATAAATCTGAACTCGCAAGCTACTGTATACTAATATAATATTATAATATTATTTTTTCTTATATACATATATTGTGTTCTTCTTTTGTACAATTTTATTTTTTTGTTTTTTTAATTACTTGTCCTTTGTTAATTGGCCAAATTACATAATTTAATTTTTTTTTCTATGAAAGTAGCAAGACTCGAACGTGGGCACCCCGTGTACAAGGCTGATATACTATCAGATTCCATAATGGATTTAGCAAATTGCTAAAAGTTAAAGAGCCGTTCCGTGATTTTAACTTTAGTAAAATGTTAAAATCGTTTAAAATTAGCTCAATCATCTTTTTAGCTTAGTAAATTGCTAAAAGTGGCCTAAACATTTTACTAAATCGTTTAAAGTTTTGCGACAATATGTCTTACTGTATTATGAGCAATTTAAGAATAAATAAATAATATACCGATCGAATGTGCAACATGAGCTCTTTCCCAAATGTTTGCGTCAGAAATAAATAAGATGATGTCCTAGAATTTTAGATTTACATTTTTGAAATATTTCTAATGTTACTCGGTGTTTCTGAAAGTTAAGCCGTATTTTGTTAATGCTTATGATCACGATTCATGATTCTTTATCTAGATCTATACGAAAAAAAATAAAATTGTTCTCCTTTTAGATTCAGTTGAATAAGTTTCATGCTTTATCAATTAAATATTTTAGCGAAGTTGTAATTTTATTTCAAGAAATTATTTTAAATAATTATAATTATAAAATATCTGTTTTTTACAATTCAGCGAGAAATCTAGTCACATTAAGGGATCCAGCGGCCGAATTCCGCAAGCATAAATGATTTTTTTGTGAAAAACAAAATATTCACGATCAAATGGGTGAATAAATTTGCCGATACCAATAAATTCTGAGGGAAACTTTTGGCCGTGACTGAGTTCATAATAATTGTAAGGATACAGCAACTTTACCAGTATCGTGTTCATTTATGTATAACATCAGTAATATTTCTGTAAAAATTTGGTATAACTACTTATGTTCATTAATGTAGTTATACTGCAATACTACAGTAATATTATCGCAAACTCGTATCTTTCAATGTACTGTTGCACAAAAGTGTACAAGCAAGCATGTGAGTAATGCTGGTGTTTTTTTACATCTTTTCCTTAACAATATTTTATAGTTAAGAAAAACTTTTTATTAAATAGTGATAAATAAATATAATTAAAATAGATTCAAAATAGCTTTTAACGGCCTTTAGTCCACAAAATTTGCGTTTTGTCCCGGGAATCTCACTTGGACTCATCAGTTGGTCTTCCAATTTTAATTATATAAATTTTAATCTTGTCGGATATAGTTCACATTGTTTTTTTTTTCAAAAAATTCATGTAAGTTGAACTGAACTTAACAAATCTTGCGTATTGGTAAGGCGCTCACTAACCAACTAATGAGTCCAAGTGAGATTGCCGGGACGAAACTTAAAGTTTGTGGAATAATGGCCGTTAAAAGCTATTTTGAATCAATAATTCGCCAAGTTTAATTAAATATAATGCTAAGTCTTCTACTTGGCTCAGTAATTTCAGTAGTATATATAATTGTATTATATAAAAAAAATAAAAAAAAACACCTTCTTATAATTAAAATATTTCAGGACATACCCTGATCAAAAAAATTTGACCAATTTGAAGAGTTCGACGAAGTCATATGAAAATGACTTGTAAAAACGTGTTCGGGATATTCAAGTATTGTACTTCGAAAAACTGTATACTTCGCAATCTGCTTAACCCCATGGAAGTCAAACAGTAAGCAAGGGAGTGGGAAATATTTGCTCGATGCGTCCCATTTTGGAAAACGTTAGCTTTCTAAGGTTAAAGTTGGTTTGCAATATATTTTAGAAATTAATGGCACTCTTCTTCTCCGATTTATAGTTTGTTTTCTTTTTATCATTGATGAAAGATGCAAATTTAATAAATTGGGTCCGTTTAAAGCAAAAAAAAAATTAAAAATACTTTTTTCCTCTCATTTCCAGACACGTTAGACCTATCCGAAAAAAAATTTCAATGAATTTCAATGGGTATACTTAGTGTATACTTTGATGAATGAAGCTTATACCAAGTTTGTATACTGCAATGATATTGTATATTTTGTGTTCATAAAAGTTTTAAAGTAACGTTATACGGTAGAGCCTAAGATTCCTAAGATTCGAATTGGAAAAAAATTTAAAGGAAAATTTGTATTCACGATTACTCCCTTAACATAGCCATACAAATACACCTTGATACGGAAATTATATGCTGAGAAGTATTTTCGAAGTGCCGTTTATATTCCCCAACTGGATTTTGTTGTGACAGACTTGAAAGATCGTCTTTCTTTAGATGTACCGGCAATATTTCAGCTACCAGTATTTTTGCCAAAAAATTACATGCACAGAAGCTGACTTGACAGGAAACTTTTCAATTATCAACCAGTTTTTATCGTTATCCAAAATAGTGAGCTATGAATACAAAAATGGAAAAAGAAATTTGAAGAAAGACGTAGTGTACCCGAGTCCTTACCATCAGAAATATTAGGCGTCTGTTAAGCACAATTATACCCAAACAATTATTCATGCTTCGGCGTGTGGAAATTTGTTTTTTTTTTTCAAACTACTGATATATATTATAAGATTATATTGATTCAACGAATCCAATTATGCTCGATATTCTCAGGAAATACCAAGTTCTACGATGGCCAAGTAATTCTCGTGAGTATTTTGCAGAGGGCAACATTTCACGACGAAATATCCAGCAGGAAATAATGTTAATTTTATATTTTCGCAATCTTAAATAATACTCTAAGTTATTTGCAAGAGAAAGAATAGAAAAAAAAACAGAAATACCTATTTGATTTTCTCCAAGATACTCTCGAGAAAATGTTTTAGGGAAATTCCCATGACCAAGTTGATTCTGTCAGCATAAATGTCATAGATATTGCATCAAGGGTTTATCAAACTTAAAATATTTCCGCCACAAAGGTAATAATTCGTTTCGCAGAAATGCGAATTGTAATTTTCCACAGTCATAGAGATCCAGTCTCTTGGGTATTTTTTGTACTTCAACTTACTCACACCCGCAAATATAACTATAAATACACACGAAGCAAGAACCAACTAAGCCCTCGAAATCCGTAAAACAACTACTCTGTTTCATATAATACCAACAACTGCTGCAAACTATATGATCAAAAGGACCTCCTAGAGATAGAGAGAGAAAGACTTAGAATATCCTAAGATCCAGCCAACTGCAAAATCCAAAGACGTACAAAAAAAAGTCTTGAAATTTAAATCGTCTCCTCCGTTGTCGTTGTCGTATACCAAGTCGTAGTCCTTTCTAGTCCTCTTGTCGAAACATTGGGATTCCCAGTGATTATGAATTAAGACACATCCAGCAGTTTTAGTGTGGATGCGGAATCCAAATCCTGTTGCATACAAAATTCCTCCTGCGCAACAAAACAGGATTCGTAATTCACCGACACCGAGTAAGAACTGACGTTATCAGTTGCTGAACATTTTCAACTTGTTTTGCAATATATTTCTTTCGCTCAGCTACTTCGGTATATATAGTAATGGTATTTTTACCAGTAACTATGGCAGCGACCCATACCCAATCCCAACACTCAAGACCGTCATAGTTTTTTTTCCATTGGATTTTTTTTGTGATTTCTGTTCCGTTCTGTTCTACCTGCTGTGATGCATCTCCTACGGTGTGCATATATTTTTTTTCTTTTGTTGAGTTCCTTTATGATTTAACACAATTTTTGGATAGCTCCTGTGGATTTCGCCCAGGAATATGGGGTCTTGGCTTGGGTAACTGCACAAAAAAATAACGGATTTGTCATGTGGCAAAAAGTACATACATACGTATAACATAAAACTAATACAACAACACAGCCTCCCTGCCAGGAAGATGAAGAAAATGATAAAATGGCAAAATTTTCGTCTCAGAACTTTTAATTAGTTTTTGTTAGCCTGACGCGTTGCTTAGGTTTTTTTTTGCAATTTTTTTTACTCCAGGTAAAAAGTATATATGTATATTCAGTATCCACAGGACATGAGTTGAATTGAGTATAATTTTTTTTTTGTTTTTAATTTTTGTCTTTTATCCTTTAGTTCGTTATCACTCTATGTTATTTGTGTATGCCTGGCTAGTGTTTATTTAAAAGCATTTTTGTTAACTTTTTTCTTTTTTGTTCGTCCTTTTGATAAGGATCAACTTTTTAGATACAAGCTATAAATTCTAATTGTATAGATTTGTTTTTCTCCGTGAAATTTTTTATCAACTCGAAATCCTTGGGAGTATTCTCTCTTTGTGATGTATAAGCAGGCTTTGAGGTCAGAATTGAATTGAAATAAGACAAATTCAATGAGGATGAGGATGGTTTATGTTTTCTTGGCAGTCGTAATGAGTTGGGGTGCGGCTAAGAGTGATTTAATTGACTTTTAATAAGATTTATCCTTTATTTGATGGAATAGAATCTTTATTCATTTACAGGTTACAATAGGGGAACCATAGCACCAACAGTGGTTAAAGTCTTGCATTTCTGCTTAAAACTATTTGGAAAAAAGGGAAGTAGTACCACAGAAGCTAAATTCCACTAAATTTGGTTGGAATTTAATTAAAATTTTGTAAACACGTTCGATTTACACCTTGGTGATTTCATGGTAATTTTCTTTAAATTGCAGTTTTTTTTCGATAAGAAGTAAAGAACTAAATTGCACTTTCTCAGTTATTCTATGCAAATAGACTGCACTTGAAGGATTTATTAAACGTATTTCTTATCAGCTGCCAATTTTTTTGTAAAAAGTTTTTTAAACTTGCGTCATATGGTTCACAAAAATATACTTAATACGACAGAATTCGGTTTTTCAAAAAAAAACAATTTACTGTTTTATGAATATTTATGTGATTATTTGAAATAAACAGCTTTTGCAAGTAACAAGTTTTCAAACTATCATTTCAAAATGTTTTTTTTTTCAAACTTTTCGCATTAATAGCGCTGATAAGGATCACGTTTAAGATGGACGAAGTTAACATTTTGGAACATCTTATGCTTTTCTAAACTTTTCTACTAATGGGCCCTATCAGGAATCTCTCAGAGAATTTTGTTTCCCACGGAATATTTTATTCCCCCTCGAAATTTTTCCTGCTATCGTGAATCTCCCAGAGAATAAATTTCCTGGAACAAAAAATCGTATAAAATGAAAGTAAAGGAGAGTTTATTCCCGATGCCAATAAATTCCTAGGGAAACTTTTAAATATTATTCATGCTCCCAGATTCGAATAAGAGAAATATATCCAGGGAAATTTTTATTCACGATAACTCCAAATATTGTCATTTGGAGTAGGGATTTTAAGGGATTTATGAACGAACCATTATTCATAGAACCACTCTCATAGAATTGTAGGCATCGTCAGCATACTTTTTTGATGTAGGAGCTTGAAACCTTATTTTATTTAAACATAGAGAAAAAAAGAAAAGGTCCTAAGATTGAACCCTGAGGGACTACTTTAGTGGTCAGAAGGAAACTTGAAATATAATTGCCAACTAAAACTGGTTGCCTCGTATATAGAAGATACGAAGACAACAAAAGAACTGCGCAGGATAAAAAAAACTATAAAAAGACGAGAGTTTCAAGTAGAATACGTTTTAGTAAAATCAAGTAGTACAAGGAACATTAAATGATCTTCCTCCAGAGTAAGTTTAATATCTTCAGCAATATTTATAATGGAGGCGGTACAACAATGTTTTTGGGGGAAACCCGAATGCTTAGGCGAGTGAATGGATTTTTTCGCTGTTTTTGAAAAAAAAGAGGAATTATTTGAGAGAGCTGGAAACCGTAACGTAACAAGGTCGTGATTTAACGAATCGACATTAATATTCATTTGGCAATTCAGGTTTTATTTACCTCAGCCTATCTCCTTCAAGCGTTCCCGTAGTTGACGACAATTCATTGAAGGGTCTAAATTTCTACTGTACAGTTGGATCTTGGCATTTCATATTTTGTGGAAAACTTGATTGCGCAATCTCCGATAAACCTATTATTATGATATAGATTTCTGATCTATAACGCTTCTAAGCTTCTAGGTTTCTAATTTCATAACTAAACCAAGGACGTTCACCAAGTTTAGTAACTAATTTTCTAATAAACATATCTAATAAACAAACGAGTTACATATATTGTTATTAAGAAAGCCAATTTGGTTATCGGGGAAGAGTAGAAAGTAAATTTGTTCTCAGTCAAAAATTCGAGGAATTAACTCTAAGCCAGAATAATCAATATGCCTGAAGGAGCTGCTTTTTACATTAGGTCGTTCATCAATTAAAATAGTCCCTACTTAGATGATTTTACGTTACTTTTACTATTGAAAAAACCCAATTCTATTTAAAGCAGTCGTCTAGCTGCCAGCCCTTGTCTAACTCTGCATTAATTTTAAGTTCAACTCTTTTGATTAAAGCAGATCTTCACGAAAACGTTAATCAAACTTATGTTGAACACACCTTATTTTGACAGATAGAGAATTGGAACAGAAAGAAAATTAAACATAAGCACAAGAACACAAAAAATGTGTTCATAAATTTATTAAAGCTTAGGTAAGATTTTTAAAATTTCAGAAAAAGATTTTCATATAACCAGTGAATCAAAGTAAAACTCGTACATTTAATATTTACTTAAGAAACCCATATAACAACTAATAGGGAACCATTATTTAGGAAAAAATGTAAAGCAATCTTACAGTTAAGACTGTCACTTATAATATTTCTCAGAAAAATTTAAAAACCATTTAACTACTAAAATATGCAAGCATTTCCTTAAACACTCAAAAAAACACCTCAAAATAAGACTCGTACAATGCATTTAAAGATCATAGTTTGCTGAATTTTGTTGCAGTAGAACCCAATCAATATTAAATTATTTAAACTGATAGTATTGTGAGTTTTGCATTCAACAAAATGTATGTTTATTTTTAAAATGGGTAGACAAAACGGCCAAATTCCAGTAGATGTTAGAAACCTGGTAATTATGCATTCTAAGAATCGTAAGACCCTTCTAGAAATTGAAGATTTGATGAATAGGAGTCATTCCTCAATCCAATACATTCTCAAGCGCGCTACAAAAAAGAAGGAGTGGTAGAAAACAAGAAGAAAATGAGAAGGAGGGAGATTATTACCGATGTGGATGAGCGGACAATCGGAAAATTAGTGCTCCCAAACTTGCTCAAGAGGCAGAAATATATCTTTAAAAAAAGCATTGCCAGCAATCATTAGAATAATTAAAAAAAAAATGTGGTATTTTTAACCACAATTATAATGGACGATTAGTCAGGAAAAAACATTCATTTGTGGGTGGCAATGGCGCAGTGGATAAAGTGATTGATTTCTAACTTCGACGTTTGGGTTCGATCCCCACGCTAGGCGCATTCTTTTCTATACCTGAAATTTTAATTGTATGCCGCCCATGGGTTAAAAAGAGACAGTCAATACCTGGTTCTCAAATCCACTTTGCCAAACTAGTGCCCTGCAATTTAGGTTGGATTTAAAAAAAAGACCTTCGCTCTTACCTGTAAGTTAAATTTAAAAAAAAAAAATTGCAAGATTAATAAAATAAAAAGAGGTACCCTTTGCAAACGAGAATATTAGTAAGGATTTTAAGTTCTGGAAAAGTGCATCTATATCGACGGAAGCAAGCTTAACTTATTTGGATCTGATGGTAAGGTCAATGTTTTGCGTAAAGGAAAAACTTAAGAGCAAGCTTCAGGCATGGTGGCGGCTCGGTCATGGTGATGGGATGTATGTCGGCATCAGGCGTAAGAAAATTGCATTTCACTGAAGGAACAATGGATCAGCATGCCTACCTTAACATCCTGAGAACAAATTTGCATGCTAGTTCTGATGGATTTGAAATCAGGGACTATTTCCAATTTTATCAAGATAATGACCCCAAGCACAATGCATACAAAGTTCGTTCCTGGTTGCTGTACAACTGCCCACAAGAAAGAGACACCACCACAATCAACTAATCTTAACGTCATCGAAAACTTATGAAGTTAAAAAACGGCTCCAAGAATGTTTATAAAAAAATTTGTGTGTTCTTTAATTAGTACAGTTCACTTTTAATTATATTTATTAACGGTACTGCCCATAAAATCACTTTTCATATTTTCGACTTTCTCAACATTGGATGAACCGATTAAAATATTTTTGCTTGCGATATAGGTACTATAGGGCAAGTTTTGCATCTGGAAAAAAAAACGAACCCGAGATTTTAATCAAAGTTGACATTACGATGATAGAGAACACCAAAAAAGTGGGTCCGACAATTCCGTTTGTCTGTCTGTCTGTAGAACGGTCTACAGCCTAAACGGCTGAATCGATTTTGTTCAAACTTGATATTTAAGCGTTTTAGGTGATTGTCCAAAATACATTTTTGAATCGTTGTTTTAGCCCAAAAAAAACGGTACTTGCCATACAAATTTTTCTACCATCTTAATTATCTCGAAAACGGCTCTAACGATTTTGATAAGAATTGGTATGTGTACTAAATTGAGTATGGTATACATTTTAGCCGAAAAAAAATTAAAAATAGTTTGTTATTAACGGTACCTGCCATACAACCATTTTATTGAATTTCGACTTTCTCATAAACGGCTCAACGGATTTCGATCAAGGTTTGTACACAGGATCTCCTGCAAATTCTTAATAATACTGCATTTCAACATTTTCGAAAAAACCTTTTTTTTTTAATTTTTGAAAAACAAATATTTTTTTTTTTGAAAATTCAATTTTAAGAAAACGGGTGGGCGATTTTTTCTGAAATTTTTTTTTTAAGTTTATATTATTAAATATTTAAAATGTTCACACCAATTTTTTTTTAAGAAAAAAATTAGAATGTTAATATATAAAAAATTACCTAAGTGAAAAACGACTTTAAAAATACTTTTTGCCGTTTCCATTAAGAATCTTTTGCATATAATGTGATCGAACATAGGAGCAAGTACGCGCGATCCAGTCGTGCATTTTATTTTTTTATACAAGTGCTCCTTTAAATTGTTAATAAAACTGTATACTAAAATTTTCGAAAAGAAAAGTTTTTAGATTCTTAAACAATAAATACCTTTTTTTTGAAAAATCTATTTTTTAAAAGCTAGTCACTGAAGTTTTTTTAAATTTGAATTTTAATATTAATAATATCTTCAAAATGGCGTTTCAAATTTCTTCTCTAAAAATGTTTTTAAAATTTTATACATAAAAGATTAATCCTTTTAGAAAACCGCCCCAACGATTTTTGAATTTTTTTTTTTGATATATTCATATTTATCCATGAATTCAAATTGCATCTTTGTTTTCTCTCAAACTATAACGATTAAGCAATATAAAAACACTTAATTATGTGTATTATCCATTTATTGCTACCTTATTATTATTCCCTTTTTACGAATTTTTGCGTACGTCACTGAATACTAAATTCAATATTATAAATATAATATTATACATTTATGTATGCATATGTGTCCTTAAAAATCACATGAATCTTATTATGCATATTGCACCTAAATTATATAATTATATGCATATTTTTAGCTACCTACCAACCTACATCCTTCATTTTCATTATTATATATGTACATGTTGTTTGCCTACTTAGGTTCCATCTATACATACATATATAGATACATTTTATTCTCCTAACTTACATAATCAAAATCCATAACTTAGATTTAAACATAGATTTGTAGGTAAATACCTATGTAACTATTCCTTGAATCATTCCTTCCACAATTCATTTTACTAAGAATCAAGATAATCTTACATATATAGGCTTTAACCCATAGGATAACTTTACCTTTCTAACTAAACACATTTAAGAAAGTTTTTAGCTACAAGAGCAAGTTCGTACGATCCACTCGTGCATTTTATTTTTTGTTGACATTCTAATTCTTGTGGTATACGTATACCTCGTTAATGACTTGACTGATTTTGTTAAAATTTGATCTTTCACTCAATAGTGTATACTCTAATACCTTTAGATAGATAGATTTTGTTTCGTAATGGCTTGTCACTCCGCATTTTACAATATAGAGATTCGATACAGTATACATATCTTTCAGCTAAAATATTATTTTTTAAGGGTTTCAGTAAGTACATTTTTTAGATAAATATAATATTTGGAGGACACACGATAAAACCTCCAAAAGTGATCAAGTAAGTGCAACCGAGTCGTGCAGTGCATTTAATTTATCACAGATAACGTTGGTACCATATACAAAATACCAGTATTTATAGACGTGTGTGTATGGTGTAAGAACATTTTAGGGAGGTACTTATTTATAAAAAAAACACATTTATTTAAATTTAGTTCACCAGACAATTTTGGTTCATCGTTTATGAAAACAAATGGGCCACAATGCCACATATAATAGGTAAAAAGGAAAGACCATCATCAACGTTATGGCAACCTGCACTCGCATCATCACACATGAAAGGGCTTAATGTGAGTAATCCATACCTCCCCACTCCGAATCACTAACGATTACCTCCTCACTTTTCATATTTTCAAATATTTCTGTAAAATTTCTGGCAAAAATACGCATGCACACACCCAAACATGACGAAAAAGTTTGATATCGGTTGAAGTGCTTCGATTCTTGAGTTTTGATCACCTCACCGGTTGTGCCTCTCAAGTCCTGAGTCTATATATATACGAGGACGATGCGATGGGAGGATGTCAATTTCTTTTCGATTTATTTATGAGTTATTTCCGATTTTATTTATTCCTATGATTTAGGATATTTTTTTTTTATTTATTTCGTCTCTTCACTGGAAAGTCCTTAAGTTCTATACATGGCTGTATATCTCCTTATACCCCTCAAATTGACACACAAATATACATACATAATGCGGAATGGCGGCGGGAGGTGAAAATAAATAAAAATCATTTTTTATTATTCACCTTTCATTTTCCTGCCATTCTTCGTATCTGGCACTCGGCACTGACATGTGCATCCCCATTATGGTAGTCGGTCGGCACAAAAGTCCAACCAAAGAATGAATCAAGGAAGATCCTGTTATCCAAACCTTTGGGTGTGTGTACTTAGAGGGGTGGTGGTCTTCAGTTTGTGCCAAAAAAAAAAACATGATATTCGGGTGAGAGGAAGAAAATCTAATAATTGCATCTCTATGGGTTTATTACCGTCGTCATTTTCCTCATCTTCGTCGTTTTTGTCAGAGGTAGACTTGTGGAAGAAAACCCATAGAAGGACGATACCTACTTCTTTTTTGATTTTATCTCACTTCTCCTGGTTTTTATATACTAATCCGAGATTCGTTCTATCATCTACTGTTTGGCATGGTATATTTTTGGGGGGGAAATTGTATGAGAGTAGGAGTGTCAGTGGGTGGTTATGGCAAGGACGTGCCAATGTGCGGAAGTAATTTGTGTTTTCATTAGGTTTACACATTGAATTGCTCCTATTGGTAATGGTTTTGGAATGCTTCGAATTGTGTATGTTTTTTGTTTTTTGCGCTCCCATTTGGAGTGGGCAATGTTATGATGCAGTGTGCTGGCTCTGTGGAAGTATGGAGCAAAGTGTATTTAAGAGACTTCCGATCAAATTTTGGACGTCTAGCCGTCTGGAAATATACTACAATTTTTCGCAAGGGATGCTCTCTTGTCTTTTTTGAAAGCGAATAAAATAAATATGGAATACTTACTTGTATGAAATTGGTTAAGTGGTGTTTTAAGCACGAACACCTTTATAAATAATCACTAAATGATAGCAACTGTTGCAAGAAAAACTAATCAAATTATGCCCTCTTTTGTTCATTTCTTCGAAATTTTTTTTTGCAGGTTGTAGGAGTATGTATGGTTGATTAAAAATTATTTCTTAAATATTGGATAAATAGATTACAGGAGAAGAAATGCGCTAAAGTTTTGAGTTTCCTTATTTTCCTGCTAACTTTGAATTTTGCTTTATTATGCTTCCGTTAGACGTAATCAGCCTTTAAGAAATAAAAATGATTTCTCGCTGTAACGTTTCAATATGTTTGGTATAAATAATAACGATTTAAGCAATTTAAAGCAATATCTATAAATACATGTGTGAGGTCAAAACTCGAGAACGGATTGTTCGATTTTCAAGATTAAGTATTATGGATTCTAGTTGGCTCAAAAATGGACACTATTGAAGAAAATCCCGGAAAATTGGAAATCGGGCAAGATCCGGTACTTTTTTTTTTTATAAATAGTCAGTGTGTTAAAAGTATTTGTGAACGATTATTTGAATTTTATTAAGAGAGCATTGTGATTTCTATGACTTTGCTAAATTTTCTATCGTGAAACGTGACTGAGAGAGTCAGTGGAAATTTAATTTTTTTATTTAAATGAAACCACTAATATTTCGGTAGGCAGTGCTGATTTGAATTTTGTCATGCAAAATCAAATGGACACGGCGAGTTACATTCATACAAATCCGTCGACTAGGTAATTGATGAAGACGAAACCACCGACTATTTCGACTTTCCAATTGGATTTTGATCAACATTTTTAAATAGGAGATCCTTAGAAACAGTAATAAATAATAAATAATAAATAATACTGCATACCAAATTTTTCGAAAAATATTTTTTTTTTTTTGATTTTTGATAAAAAATATTAGATAGGTATGTTTTTTCTTTTTGTGAAAATGCAATATTTTGAAAAGGGGTGAACGATTTTTTTTAATTCAGTTTTTAAACTTATATTATTAAATATTTAAAATTTCTATACCTAATTTATTTTAAAACAAATTTAATAAAAAAAATTGTGTAGGTATACAAAACTAAGTAAAAAACGACCTTAAAAATATATTTAGTTGTTTCTACGAAAAAGCTTATGCTTAGGAGTACGTTCGATTCAATCTTCTAATTTAGTGTTTTTTTTTTTGAACAATTATATTCTCGAAAACGTCAAAAAATACTAAAAACAAGTAAATATTGAGTTTTCAAAATCAAAATAATTTATTGTTTTCTTCATTTCAAAAGCAAAGTTTAAGAAAATTCATAAAAAAAAATCAAACAAATCAAGTGAACCGTTTTTCAAATAATTTAAAAATAACAAAATGGTTGTACATACTAGAGATATACCAAAATGAACTATTTTTTGATAAAAAATAAAATGCGCGACTGGATCGCACGTACTTGCTCTTATGTTCGATCACCTCTCAGTATGCTGAATATAAATTCTCGATCCATAATAAATCGTAACTCTGATTTTTTTTATACTTCTTTTGCAAGATCTAATTATGGTTTAAATGAAACTTTAAATGTCAAGTGCATTGATTTTAATTGTTTTTATGATTGTATAGATTTTAACTTGTCAAAGAACAGTCTTAAAAATGCTTCTTTTAAAATGTTAATATTTTTTTATTATTAAATAATTATGTTTTTGCTTATCTATTCATTATTTTATACCTACATTTTTGATTCGACTTAAGCATAATGTTTGTGTGTAGTTGAGAGAAATAAATAAATAAAAAATAAAAAAAAAAAAATCTTAGGCATAATATTTTTAGTAGAATCAGATCAATTTGTTTTAAGTCTTTCTTACTTAATTTTTTAAAAACAAAAATTCGTAAATTTGTTTCTACAAATTTTATTAGCATGATAATTTTATATATATTACATGCAAATGTATATAATGTTGAGTTAAAAACTGAATATAAAAAAACCGTTAACCCATTTTGAAATATTGAAAAAAATCCAAAAAAGTATTTTACGAAAATTTCTTTATGCAGTATTATTTATAATTTAAAGGTCCTCCTGCATTTGATCCAAGTCCGTTAAACCATTTATGAAAAAGTCCAATATCAAAAAAATGGTTGTATGGCAGGTACCGTCAATAAAAAAATATGTAAAAATAAAATGCACGACTGGATCGCACGAACTTGCTCCTATGTTCGATCACATCGTATGGAAAAGATTTTTATTATATATCTTAAAGTCGTTTTTTACTTAAATTGTATATATACAACATTTCTTTGATTTTTTTCTAGAAAACATTGGTATGACAATTTAAGATATTTAATAATATAAACTGAAATACAAAAGATTAAATCGGCTTAATCAAAGAAAAAATAATTCAAAATTCTGAAATATAGTTATAATTTAACTTTGAGCTCCAACAAGTATACGCCATTTTATTTCTTGCATAAATTTGAATTTAAGATAAAAAAAATTGCAAGAATCTGTGAAGCGCTTTTTGAGAAAAAAGTTTTGTTTTAAACTCCTTGAAAACATTTTTCAAAAAAAATTCAAATATATATAATTCCTTACTATAATTTTTGAAAAAAAAATTGATGAGAAGTTTTCAAAATATAATTTTTTGAAATTTTGTAAATGCTTTTAAGAATACAAAAAAATATTAATAAAAATACTGCTACGCGGTATAAATTGAGCTACCTAAACATATATATGTGTGAAATTTCAAAAGAATCGATCAAGCCATCTAAGAGATGGCAAAAAAAACGGTCAAATGGAAAGTATCGTTTCTAGGAATTTTTTAAAATTTATTTTTCAACAAGATTGGTCGTTCCTAAAAAGCTGCACTGATTTTTTTAAATCAAAATCGTCAAAGCCGATTTCGAGATAATTAAGATGGTGGAAAAATTGTAAGATACAGTTAGCTTTGGGCCTGAAAACGATTCAAAAATCAATTTCAGACAATCACCTAAGACGCTTAAATACCAAGTTTGAAGAATACCGCTTGAGCCGTTTAGGCTGTAGAGCATTGCAGACAGACAGGCGGAATTGCGGGTCCCACTTTTTGGTGTTCTCTATCATCACAATTTTTTTCTAATTGCAAAACTTCTAAATACGAGAAAACTACAATTTGCTTTTCTTAATTTTATTAATTTGTTTCATAAAAATCGTTGGAGCTGTTTTTGAAAAAATAAAATTGTGCTGAGAAGGGCACAGTATATTTTCGTCTTAAAAAAAATTTAAAAAAAAGTGTGGGCATATTAGCCCAACGGAATATTGTACGTGCCTTCTTTACCATCATCGTAATAGCCAGTTATATTGAAATTTCGAGTTCGATTCTTGTTAATAATCCAAAGTTTGCCGTATAGTACATATATATCGAAAGTAAAAATTTGATAGCTGTATCACTTTTAAAATAAAGCTGCCATCCCAAGTTCAAATTTGTCGTTTATGAGGCATTCTCTTTGTTGTGTTCCATTGTAGTTTCAAATTCAAATAATAATAACAATTTCTTTTTTAACTTGTAATTAAATCGATATTTCTCTAATATTTTTAAGTAAATCAATAACTCATTATGTATACCTATAGTCGCGTCTATAAATCATAACTTCTAACCAACGTACCAACAATTTCACTGCAATACCATCCAAGCTCGCCAAGAAAAAAAGAATCAATCCTAAATTGTATAACAATAGTTTCAATTTTCCATGCAATCTGCTTTTCACTCTCTCAATTCCCCACAAAACAGATTGTTATTCTGAAATGCAAGCAAAATTCCTCAAAAAACATTTGCATATAAATGATGATTTTGGAGCAGTAAATGTGCGGCAATTGTGTGACGTATCCGCCAATTCATTGTTCAATGTTAAACGAAAGACTTAAAAAAATATGCATATAAAAAAAACCACAAACGAAACTGAAATTCGTTTACAAAGGAAATGGAAAACGGTAGCAATTTGCCAAGAAAAGGATCTGCTCGCGAATATCACATTTGAATTGATTTTCTTTCTGTTTTTGTTTTTTTTTTTTGTATAATATTTGATGGGAACTGAAGTAAGTTGCAAGGAAAAGAAGATGAAAAGCGTCAAAGAATAAATAAAAAAACACTTTCTTCCTTTCTTGTGTGTATTGGAAAAGTTTTGCACTTAATAAATGTGAATTTTTGTTGTTGTTTTTTTTTTCGCTGATATCCTTGTATGGATAGAGCTGCTACCTGGCACACCTACCTTCGTTGACTTGTCCTGACGTGTTCAGAGGATTTTCTTAAGAAGGACGAAATGCAAAAATTATTTATGTTTTTTTTTTTCTCTTTTTCTAGAGCGAACAAAAGTTTAAACAAGAAAAGTTCGCTATAACCTAATTCAACTTCATTGGCGGAGATTATTTTAAAAAATTTCTTAAGCTAGACTAAAAGTGAATATTTGTATTTTGCATTATTTTTATCCTCTTAGTCCTTTTAAAAATTCAATTACCAGAAAAAACGTAACTATGAGTGGACTCAACTGGGCAAAAATGGCGTTACTTGATAAATGTCGGGATTTTACAGAGAGTAATAATTCCGTAAAATGCTTTTTTTTGCGTATTACGATAGTTTTATTTTCCTAGGAGATTAATACTTTTTTAAGATTTTTTTTTTGAAATTGTTTCGATGAATTAAAATTTCAAATCTGCTTACGAATTGACTATTAACTTAAACTATTAAAACAATAGTCTTACACAGATCCTTTATTACCGGTTTTTTATTTAATAAAGAAAATAAGCAGTGAGTGGTTTTCTTTTATTAAAATAAAACATTGAATTGCAGATAACCTATGTTTCTTTTAACTCGTACAATTTTCATAAAATTTTGAGAAAATATTAAGTAAGCTGGTACTTACAGTGATATATTCGATTGCTGATCTCTTAATTGGACAAATTCATGCGAACACTCTCGTGACCAGGCTTCGAAAAGGATATCAGCAGTAATTTGTTAACATAAACTTACGGAGGACAAATTGTGTGTGTGGTGAAAAAAAAAATTATTTCTCCAGATTTGGTCATTAGTATATCTGTCTTGTTTCTTCCTCCAAATTGCGACGTACATATCTTATACAAGATTAAATTTTGTTGCATCCGTAAGAAGGATTGTGGACGAAAAAGTATTATATTGAAATGGTAAAATAGAAAAAAAAAATCCTATTTCTTGAAGGTAGAATGTAAAAACTATTTCGGAAAGTTTAGGTGTCTTACGTTCTCATATAAGTCTTGAAGATGCTAGCTTGATAAATATGGTACGGCCACACTGAGTTTGTGGGTTCATTTTTAGACAGCTCAAAATGGCCCACCTTTTGATTTTGTTTACTTAAACGGGTACTCATTTATACGGATCAATCCCTTTATCAGGGTCTATATATAAACTAACTGTATGTTCATTTCAAATAAATGAATAAACCTTAGCAAGCAGCTTAGTGCAGCTATTTTTAAATAAAAAAAAATAAAAAACGGAAGCAGTCGTTTGGACTGCCGATAGAAGTGAAGACATTAAAATATTTAATAATAGCAATTTTTCATATTAAAATTACTTGTAATATCAAAAATTTGGGGAGAGTACGATAACTTTGGCGCCAAGATATAATAACGGTTTTTGCTAGAGGGGCTTAATACAAGCATTTTTTACTATGGGAGAGGGGGTCTATCTCCCCTCGTTTAGGTGGGAGGGGCAATTTTATAAAAATTTACTTAAAATCTTTAAAAAAATATTAACAAAGAACGGCAACACTTACCGTTATAAATTATACCTTTTTCAAAAGTCAGAGCTCTACAATTTATAATAAATTTTAAGTAAAGTTGTTTCAGTCAATAGTTTTTGAAATAATTGACTTCAAAGTCAAAATTTATGAAAAAAAAGTTACAAAAATCACTTTGAATATTATTTTTCTCATGATTATGGATATCGATAAAAAAAATAATTGATGTAGTTAACTGCTCCAATTATTTTTTTATTAAACACAGAAAACTACTTCTTTTTATGTCTTCTAGTTTTTAAGATATGTAATTGAAAAATAGTAAGACTATACTTGTTCCTTAAACCCAAAAGATTCTTTAATTTTAAAGAAACTTTGCATATAATAAAATTTTCACCCTCCCCAAAGCCTATAGTGAGCCCAAGCAGGGAGGTTGCAGGGGGGCAGCATGGCCCCCCTTAGGCATCTCACTGTTTGCATCGTAAATTTCATATATACCTTTGTGATTTTATTACAGTTAATGCGGTTATTTACCAACCGAACTTTGCACTTTTTGAATTTTCCACGGTCATTAAAATATCACAACACAGAGGTGGAGTTGACGTTTTGGAGGGAATTAACGCGATTTCTTCTAAAAACGGGATACTGTTTTCGTTTGTTGACACCAAATCCCCAAACGAACAAAAAATTGAAAAATTATTTAATTTTGGGTGAAGAAGTGGATGCTTAGCCGCCATTCTTAAAATGGAAACACTACTCTTTCAAACGTTAAATGAAGAATGGCTTTGGTAAACAATAACCTGCACCAAACCTGTATAAAAATAACGGTACAGACATCGAATGCTTGGTCTTGTTTTTTATGAATTAACTATATACATACTTTTAACTGTGGCTGCATTATTACATTTTTTATAATGCAATAAATTTTCATGCTCAAATATATTAAATGTTTAAGTTTTGGCCAAGTACCTAACCGGATATTTAGAAAAAAGAGATTGAAATGGACATGACATATGTACATACGTTTATGTATATAATATCAATTATTTTTTTTATTCCAGATTCTTTACATGCAAAAGAAACTTTTGCACCCATCTGATACAAAATTATTTTTTCAATTTTCTCAAAAACTAGAAAACATAGAAACGAATAGTTTTCAGTGTTTGATTAAAAAATAATTGGAACAGTTAACTACATCAATTACTTCTTTATTGGTATTTATAATCATGAGAAAAATAATACTCAAAGTGATTTTTTTAACTTTTTTTTCATAAATTTTGAGTTTGAAGTCAATTATTTCAAAAACTGTTGACTGAAACAACTTTACTTAAAATTTATTATAAATTTTAGAGTTGTGACTTTTGAAAAAGGTATAATTTATAACGGTAAGTGTTGCCGTTCTTTTTTAATATTTTTTTAAAGATTTTAAGTAAATTTTTATTAAATTGCCCCTCCCGCCTAAACGAGGGGAGATAGACCCCCCCCCCCTCCCATAGTAAAAAATGCTTGTATTAAGCCCCTCTACCAAAAACCGTTATTGTATCTTGGCGCCAAAGTTATCGTACTCGTGCCAAAAATTTAAATGTACTTCATCTCTATATCCCTTACACCTAATCTGATTTTGTTTTCAAGTTCCCCCATTGATCCTTGTGCTTGTATCGAATAACAAAAAAAAATTCTTAAAATGCAATATACAAATATAACAAAATAATACAAAGCAACAAAAATATAGAGATATTTTAAAAAACATGCGTCTTTATTTTTTTTCCAATATGAGACAAATATCATATTTAATACTTACTTTTATAATTCACAGTAATTCTTGAACCGACAATTTTAAATTATTTAATCGTAATACAACCAATGCACAATACTTATACGTATACCTACGCACACTTAACTAAGGAATCGGAGAATTTAAATTTACTTATGCACACATATAAACAGCACTGAACACTTTATATACTTACGTCATACTTATCTACCTATATCGATCTATAGCTTAAACCAGGGTTTTTCAAAGTGTGGGTCGCCAAGGTTTATTTGGAGGGTCGTCGCGGTCGCAAGCCAGTAAGATTAAAAAAAAACGTAGGCTGTAAGTCTTGTACTAAAAAAAAATAAAATAAAACACAACATTCTTTTTGTGAGACGAGTGTGTCTATTTATTTTTTAACAAATGTTAAAAACTTGGTTTTATCTTGAGACAATAACATATAAATCATTTTCCAAATCGAGTCTATTTCTCTTCTTAGGTTTTTTACCATTGAAGACAACGTGAGTTCGCATAAGTATGAAGTGGCTAATAAAACTCACAATTTTAAAGCCTATTTTGACAGCTCTGGATAATCACCTCTTCTCTTTATCCAGAAATTATCAATGGTTTTTACATTGAATTCCATTCTAACCTACTATCTGCATCTAAATCTGTAACTATAAGATTTTCTATCTCTTCGCCGATGGTATATCGGCGAGTTAAGCCGACATATTCAAAAACGATTAAGTATCCATCTTTGTCATTTCCACCTTCAGGATCCAGTTCTGGAAAGTAACTTAATAGTTTCTCCTCCAAACCACCTTACTGATATCGACTCATCTGATGAAATTTCTTCGAGAATCTTGGGAAAAGAACCATTTATTTTTTTTTTTTTTTTGCAAAGACTCTGAGCACACACTTAGTTTTCCGACGAATCCGTTGATTTTGTCTTTTCCAGATAATATGTTTTATTCTTTCCCTTGAATGCTTTTATTCAAGATGTTTTAGTGGTCAAAAAGATTAGCGAGAAATGGTATTTTTTATAGCCAAGTAGATACGATCGGAAAAATGATTTGAATTTCCAGATTTTGAATATTTTAAGAGCATCAATAATTCAGATTTTAATTTTAGAACTTTACATAATTAGACTGGGTATGAAAGGGGTTCAGTGTATGTCATATTTAAAAACTGACAAATTATTTTTGTAATCGGGGGGTCGCCAAAATGTTTTTACTACCAAGGGGGTCGCGTACTCAAAAAGTTTGAAAAACACTGGCTTAAACCAATTCACTTGGCCATTCTACTACGCACCTCTGTTCAAATTTCTTTCCTAATCTAATTAATTTTTTTAAGATATACGTACACACAATCACCTTCTAGAGACGGACATTATTTACATGAGATATGATCGTGATTTATTGTGCAGTTTTCAAAATATTATTACATCTCTGGCATTGTACTCATTATCTCTAGAAGCTTATGCGTGAAAAATTTCAAAAAAATCAAATTAACCATTTAAGACAAAATCGAAAACCAAAAAAAATGGTTGTACTAGAGGTACCAAAAATAACAATTTTTTTCCAAAAAAAAATTATTAAAAGAGGTACCATTTCCCTTCATTATTGAACTGATTTTTTTTTTTAGAAAAATCGTAGGAGCCGTTTTTGAAAAAAATAAGATTTTTGTTTTTGGCCAAAAAAATGTATGGGAGCTACTGTTATTTGTCGTCTTAAAAAAACTTGTGGGCATATTACCGAAAAAACTATTTGTACCAAGTAGAATTGAGGACAGACAGACAGGCAGACGGAATTGGGGGAGCCACTTGTTTGGTGTTCTCTATGATCGTAATGTCATGTTTGATTGTTAGAAGAAAAAATTTGTTTTTTACGAATATATAACTTGCCTTATAGTATGTACCTATAATCGCAAGTAAAAATTATTGTCTCCTTACAACTTGGAAAAAAGTTAACCTAATATACTTGTGTTATTCATTTTTAAAATAAGGTAGTTTCCTTGCCGCACCTTGAAATTAAATAAATAGTACGCATACGCAGTGAACATTTTTTTTCATAGTTCCTTTCCTGAAAATAATTGATAATTATTTTGACCAGGAATATTTATTTTAAAATGTAAATTGTATATGCAGTTTTTCGGTATTAGACTTCACTTTGCAACATCAAATTGAAGCACATATTTGATACTTAACTCCCTTGGAACAAGCAAGCAAAGATTTAGGTTGCAAAAGGGATATTCTGAAATGGATGTTAACCATGATGAAGATGATTGCATGTAGATACATAGATAGATCAATAAAAACTTGCTCTCTACTAGAAATAATGGAGGTCTTCTCAACCGGACCTATTGCATATAGTCGCAGAATGTGCTGTCAAGTCAGCCATTTTAATATCTAGATCTATATAGACTCTATTACCAGGTCCAGAGCAACATATCTTCTTGTCATTTCGAGAGCTAGCATGATATTAAATAGAACTTTAGCAAAAATAGCACCTAGGAATTAAGCTACAAGAAAAAAGCAGAATTCTTAAATCCAAACAGCCAAGACCTAAAATTCCGAAAAAAAAACGAAATCTCCTTACGATTAAAATAATTTTTATATCAACAGTTTTCTAAAACAGTATTTATATTTCATTTTGCTAACTTATTTTATAAAAATGGCATTTTGGCCATTCGGAATTATGTTCTCTTCAAGACCTGAGCTATTTTTGTGATTTTAAATTTTTGGGGATTTTGCTAGAATTTGCGTTCAACTAGCTTTACGATATGAGGAAATGTCCAGAAAGAAATCTCGATAGAAAAAACCGCAAACAATTCATTGTCAATATGGTCAGATTACTTTCCAAGCCAATGCAAGGTTTCGGAACTTATAATGGTTCAGACACAATGAAAGCCATCACATGAAAAGAATTCTTATCGACCCATTTATATCCTGCCCGTAATATCTAAGATCTTGGAAAGAATATTACTTCTGCAGCCAATAATAGACGAAAAGCACCTAATATCTGAACATATCAGTTCGGATCAGTTCGGAACCAAGCATTCACCAATTGACCAAGTGCATAGGATCACTTACGGCTTTGAGAAAACTCTGGAAGAAAATAAATTTTGTTCGGGGGTCTTCCGCTGTAAGCTTTTGAAAAGTTGTGACACGAAGACCTACATTTTTAATTCTGCCTAAAGCACTTTATATGAGCCTGAAAGTATGTTTAGAGAATTCTAGAGTACTAAGCCTTCCGACCTAGTGCCATAAACAGGAAACCGCTTTAAATTCACTGAAAAAAAATAAAATGCACGACTGGATTGTACGTACTTGCTCCTATGTTCGATCACATTATACGCAAAAGATACTTAATAGAAACGGCTAAATGTATTTTTAAAGTCGTTTTTCACTTAATTTTTTATATATAAAAAATCTAAAATTTTTTCTTTAAAAAAATTGATATGAACATTTTAAATATTTAATAATATAAATTCAAAAACAAAATTTCAGAATTTTCATAAAAAAAAACAATTTTTTTTTTTCAAAAATCCAAGAAAACTATTTTTCGAAAATTTTAAAATACAGTATTAGTAAGAATTCGATGGAGCTCCTCTATGAAAATTTTGATCGAAATCCGGTGAGTCGCTTATGAGAAAGTCGAAAATCAATAAAATGGTTGTATGGCAGGTAACGTTAATAAAAAAAGTATTTAGACAAATTTTTTTCCAAAATGTAGTACACACGCAAGTTTTTATCAAATTCGTTAGAGCAGTTTTCGAGATAATTAAGATGGTAGAAAAATTTGTATAGGCTAAAACAACGGTTAAAAGAACTGTTCAAAAATCTATTTTGGACAATCACATAAAACGCCTAAGCACCAAGTTTGAGCAAAATCGGTTCAGCGGTAGATAGCTTACAGACAGACAGACAGACAGACGGAATTGCGGGACTGACTTTGATTAAAATCTCGAGTTCAATTTTTTTTCCAAATGCAAAACTTGCCCTATAGTACCTATATCGCAAGTAAAAATGAAGATCAGATACCAGGTTATATGATGAAAATCTATATCGTTTATTTTTTGATCGACTTGAAAAAATGTCAACATTATGGAATCTCGACTTGAAAAGATGTCACAATGACAATGTTTTTTTCAATATTTTGATCAGTCGGTCTTTCTTCCATGAGAAATTTTGTTTGTCGAAGTTATGAAAGTCAATCTTATGGAGCGTCAATGAGGAAACCGCAGGATATTATGTATGGTAAATGTGTTGAACTTATGCGCAAATGCAAATATCTGGGACAATAGTAGATAGAGGAGACCTGAACTTACTCCAAATACTTAAGATTCCTAAAAAAACAAAGTAGTTTAGTTGGGAATACAATAGCTGTGTTTTATTTGGAAATTTATCCGCCGTAATTTTATCCGTCGTAGCATTTTACATACAATTCGCTACGGTCGATTAAAAGCTAAAGTAGAAACTACGGTGGATGGCTGGTTGACGTTCAGTCGAGTCTCGATTCTGATTTTGTTAGTTTTGTTGGCACGATTGATAATTGAATTGAATCTCGATGGATGTGTTCATGGAGTGTTATAATTATTAATTTCATTCGTAAGACAAATCGATCTTTTTGATTCTTTTTTTTAATAGTTGGCCAGCTTATATTTCTCAAATCTAAGATAACTCCATTTTTTAATAAGTTATAAGCTGTTCTTCTGAAAAGTTTCTGACTTTTACTATTAAGAACTGTATTCTTTGCTCAATTATTTTCTGAAGTACGTCTAAAATTGCACCTATATCGGCTATTTTGCATACCCCTAATGTCAATTAATCAATTTTAACAAATTTTGATATTCATTTTGAAAAAGAAACCAATATTTACCGAATGACTTCCGTTTTACTTTTATTTTTGACTAACCAAGCCCAATTTTCCTTTTGTGTTCAATTTTTCGGATCATCTTTTTATTTAGATGTACAAAAAAGCAATTTGAGAAGACAAACCTCATTGGGTGGAACTGCACTATAGAGGAATTGCTGACACTGCGCCGCAAAATATTTATTCGTATAAGATTCTATGAGCTATAAGGCCAGAGGAGCGCACATATGCAACTTTCAGTTTTGCAACAGTTTAGTTGATAAAGTGAATACCCTGGACTTATGTGAGAGTGCGCGCACATGCAAAAACTATTCACTCCGCGATTCGAGCAACTTAAGAGTTTGTGTTTTGGCACAAATCGAATGATCGCCCCAAATAAGTTCTTCAGTTTGTATCACGTCGAACTATTATGTAACTGCGCGCACATTAAATCAAAATGATGTTTGTGTGTTCGTTTATCTCGTTGATTGATTTTTAAGTTGCTTATGTGCGCGTTCATGATTTAACTAGTGATTAATCTATTTCGTTTCGGCAAAATTGCATGTGCGCGTTTAGCCTAAACGCAGTAAGCGGAAACTGAACTCACAAAGTGTGCTTTTTCTTCACTGTTTAATGTACGTTGGCCATGGGCGGTATTCGATTCACTACATGGACATGGACTGGGCATTTATTTTTGTGTTCCAAAATGGTGAAATTGCAAACCAAATGTTAAATTTTTGTTACTTACTCCGCGTATGTTAAGTGCAGTCTGATGAGTAAATATTGAATTGAAAGCAAAACATACTCAGAAAATAAATTTGTAAATTGACTTGAAAAATAAAACTCTAGCTATCGATAAACTCAGAAAATAAATAAAAGCATGAAATATAAGGGGAGTGAACAATTTAAACTACGTTGTAGTGTGCGATCCAAACCAAGAAACATTAAAAGGAAACAAGTAAATCACCGACAATTTTGTTTCCTCGTGTGAAATGCATAGACAATTTATAAAGCAATACAAAAATTGGACTGTGTAAAAAGGGACTTGACCATAGTCTATGAACAAAGCCATTCACTTATCATTTCCTTTCTATTGGTGGAAAATGAATATTCGAATTTAAAAGTGCAATTGCAGAAAAAATGAAAACAAGAAATAGGTTTGTAATATAAATTAAATATTGGTACGTTTTTCTACTTTCTATTTTATATGAATAAGAGCTAATTATTGTTC
The DNA here is from genome assembly GCA_910595825.1 of Philhelius pedissequus. NCBI lineage: Eukaryota > Metazoa > Arthropoda > Insecta > Diptera > Syrphidae > Philhelius > Philhelius pedissequus. The sequence continues at coordinate 63,154,763 of OU343162.1, forward strand.
ATAGCTTTGATATTTTCTTAATTTTACTTTGCAAAAGACTTCATTACTTGTGACTGCTGTGCAGGGGTACCAATCTTACAAAAATAAAAAAGCTATGGTCCATGCTACGTTCGATGCGTTTTTTTTGGGAATTACTTACGGTACAATGGATAGATTCCCAATAAAACACACCTAATATAGCTAAAGGTTGCAGATATGTAATAACATAAAACAAAATTCGTCAACTTTCATTGTGTTTTAAAATTCGAATTACAGACAGGGGTAAAGATAAGTAAAGTAAAGTAAAGGAAGAGAGGTAAAGATTCTTTAACTACTTATCACATTCCAGCTTAAATTTCGACCAGTTAACTTTAAAAAACATTCAAGACCACCAATGATATAAAACAAATAAGTACCATTGGTTTTTTTGGTTGTTTTTGGTTTTCGACAAATACCTAAGAAACATTGACCAGGATTTCTAACACTCAAATTTTGTTGATAGAAAAATTGTATTTAAGAAAACTTATCTTGAGTTTTTTAAAAATTCAATAATTTTTAAGGATTCTCACTAATATTTAGATTAATATTTTTAAATACTTCTTAAACATCTTTTGCTTACAGCACACCCCTAAGATCAAAAATACTGGCCTCTAAATTGCTTCCATTAAAAAAAGGTTAATTTAATTTAAATTCACCCTAACTCACTCCCACGTGACAGAGCGGTGCACCAAAAATATTGTTGGAGAGTTTGAGAGTTAAAATACTTCGAAATTATTGAAATCCTTTAAATGATACTTCTTTAATCATTCAAGTAGAGAAATATGCTTGTGTATTGGTATTTGCTATGTCACACATCATTTACCCTATGGAATTTAATTGAATTTGATTAACTTATGAAATTTAATCACGTTTACCTGAGTTAAATTTAAATACACTCTAAATTCCAATACCCCAAAATTCGTACGTGTCGTGTCACAATGCTATAAGCCACGCAGGCACATACCCACAATCGTATCCTTGCACGAATTAATGGAGTATGTTAAAATGATATGTGAGTATATTCCCCTTAGTATCTATTTGTACATAACCTGAAATTTTTACTAAGGTTATGTTTCAATTAATATTATTTGTTTCCCAAATAATATTGAAACAGAGTGGCAACATCTCTAAATACATCCCATCCTGGTCCTGAGAAATCAGCCAAGTAGTGGCGTCACCTTAAATATAATTACAAATTCCAAAGGGACGACACGAGTTGTCACGGAATTAATCCCAAGTGTCCCTATGGCTAAATTGAAAGGAAAGTCATCTTCATGCTGCTTTGCCTTGCCGTTCCTTTCCTTTGCGTTGGTTGGTATATCATTCTGGTTCTAGAGCTGGTGGTGCTCCCAATCAAAATTGCTTTAAATTTAAATTCTTGCCAAAAAGGAAACTCATTACTATATCCCCTTAAGCTACCACTACCGCACTACCACCATCTCTCCATATACCCATCTAAGCAGCCAGGATTTATTTTGTCTGCGAGGCTGCTGGCGACTATAATATAGCGTATAGCAACTAGCGCTAGCTATGGAGAGAGCTACAGCCTTTCAACCCCATCGTATCCTCGTGGATGAAAAAAAAAACATCTTAAGTCTCCCATCATCCCAATCCTGCACCTTTTTTGGAGCACATATCCGTACATCAATAAATCTTAAAGTCCTATGCAAACAAAAACCTTTGATCTCAATCAATTTGCGTTTGGATCAAATCCTTTTATTTTCGATTACAAGGATTCTTCGTTTTGCTATGTTTTTGTTTCATGCGAATAGGATTTCAGATTCTGCTGCTGCTAACTAACACACACATACACATGCTTTACTAGGAATGAGTGAGTTTTCGTCTTTTTTTTCTTGTTTTGTTTTTGTCTTCAGTTTATGCATTGGCAAAAGGAAAGTGAAACACCATTTCGAGAACATACCATAATTTGCTGAACTAATTTTATTGTATTTACCTTTTGATACACTCAGCGAAAATTTACCAGCTTAAATTCGATTCGGTATGATCGCACTGATATTTATCAAATTTGTTTTCCTACGTTTCTTCGATCTTAGAATAATAAAAAATATTTTTTTTTGAACCCTACAAATTTTTTTTTGTTGTGAGTGGTGAGTTATAAGTGGTGAATGGTGAGAGGTGAGCGGTGAGTGGCGAGCGGTGAGCGGTGAGCGGTGAGTTGTGAGTGACTGGTAAGACGTTGACAGCCATGAGTACATGTAGATGAGGGGTGTGTACGTTGTTGTATTAAGTAAATGATGCAATACAGAATATGCAAAACCCTATAATGTTCTTTTTACTTTCCAGATGAGGTTTTGGTCGCTTGTTAACCAGGGTCATTAAGAAGAAAACACGAAACTCCAGTCGAAGGGTATTTAGCTCTTCAATAGCTCTTTAATTTGTGGCCAAGATTTTTTTTCAGGTTAAACGGGTCTTTAAGGAGGTCCTAGGATTTTACTGGTCTGGTCATAATAGAGTTTCTAAATTCAGTTCTGCATTCAGGTATTCTGGTTTCCGGTACCTGTTGAACTGGTCTTCTAGCACTGAAAATTTGCCTGGAATATATCGGAAGGTGAAATGCATCTAGTGGTAATAAACAGTATGAAAAAGTTCTGTTGGATCGATAGGTACAAAGACCCTTGTGGCAATTAGGACATTTATCTGGGAGCTAGATCACCACCGTGGGTTGGAGAAAGTCGATCGAAGAAATTACTCTACGAATTCACCTTTCTTGTTTTTACCTCTGGTGGGGGAGGGGTTAAGATCGACCTATCTCGTCTTAACTTTCGTTCGTTTTAACTTTCGTTCGTCATCTCAGGTCCTCGTGTATAGTTTTCAGTCAATACTGAGAGTGAGCTCAAAAGTCGATGAACGAAAATAATAAGTACTTTTTAATTTTTGGTGACGGCACATGTCAACTGCTCTCGAAATACCTTTATTTAAGAAATAGGTATTAATCGTCTACAGCAGTTTTCCGTTACACATAATGTGATGAAACGACTCAGTACAAAGCCCTACTTCCAGAATGCAACTCTTCAGTAGGTCAAAGCTGAGTAATGAATTTTGGAAGTAACAGTAGGTAGGTTCCAGGTCTTTTGAACTTCGGGAGTCTAAAAAGTCTAAAGAGCTTAAAAACCATCATTAACAACCCTAGTGGGTAACAACGGAGGGGATTCTTCGTTGTTCAAACATATATATCAAAAAAGATAGCATGTTGATAATTCGCCGTCGTCCTGGTATTAAATAATCTGCTTCTAGATGATTTCGAGAATTGAACACGCATGGTGACATACAATCAGACGGTATTAGTACTTTGGTGGTACTCGACACAACAGTCTTCTGCTTTGGCAGGTCAAAAGGTACGAAGCCCATAGTGGCTCTCACGAAAACATTCCGAATCTTAACATAAGTGGAGAGAAGCCTTCTGCCAAGTAGTTTATCTATTATTGTCCTTTTTAAATTCTTCATTATACTTGATACTTTAAATTTTCTTTGATCATCTTTTACTAACATACTAAATTCAATCCACACGGTCACATATATGAAGAAAACATTTTTTTTATTGTGTAGTTCTGTGATTGGTAGCTGATATCCTTTGAATTACACTACTTTGTTCTTAAGGGTAATGTTTAAGATAAACACACATTCTTACAAGTATGTAATTATACCTTAGATTTATATATTTTTCCCGCATGCACAAGACACTCCTTTGCACAAGTCAATTCCTTATAAACTCATTACTTGCTCATTTATTGTTTTTAAATTCAGCTACGCCAAGCCACTCTAACCGAAAACCCTTCTAAGAACTTGTTTCCTCTTACTTAACAATTTCCCTCTTTAATGTGTCATTGGATTTTATCCACCCGCCCCATGCACATCCTTTCAAATAAAGTATATTTCGTTTTATTTTTCCTTATTTTCCGACACTCAAGACCATCAACAAGATTTCAAATACATTCTCGTGAACATTATGTGAGATTTTGATAGAATACAATAATATTCTTTGTAGTCTGTTTATTTTTTTTTTGGTTTTAAAGTGCATAAAGCTGTTCTTAACATTAATGAAGAATACTCGTATAAAAAATTATTTTCATAACGAATCAATGTTTTTTTATTAAACACAAAAAACGCCCACATCAACACATACTTTCTAACGATGATTTCGTCATCCCTTCTTCAAAATAAAAAAATATATATAAAAACCATGGAAACCACATTAGAATGAATTACGATACCAATATAACCTTTAGAGTATGGTTTGAGTGTGGCCCAAAACAAATCAAAAAATATTACATACTTTTCAGCGTAAGTAAATATTATGTATATTTACGTATCCATGTTGAACAATAATTTGTTAACCACCTCCGGAAAGATCCCATAAAACCAGGGAAATTCTTATAATTTCTAGTAAATTTTTTTTTTTCAAAAGGAAATTGCTTTTGAGTGGCTAAGGGTAAGAAGAGGTGTTGTATACATACATGAAATAATGTATTTTGCTTGTATGTAAGTATTATGAGTACAGTACGCAACACGCAGAACATTCATTCACATGCAGTCAACAATACACTCTACGTAATTTGATTAAGGTCTTATTGGAAATTCTTAAAAACCAAGTTTAATGTTATGGAAAAACTAAAACAGAAAGATTCTTCTTGATGTGTAACATTTTTCCACTCGGTTTTCTGCAATTTTTGGGACTGATCTCGTGGTAGAATACGGAAAAGTGGACACGTCTATCTGTCTGTTGGTCGATCAACACTTTAAACGGCTGATTTTCTTCAAACTTGGAACTTAAATCATTAATTATTTTTTTAGCAGAAAAATAACGGTAGCCGTAATAAAATTACTCGCACGAAAAATGGTAAATCTTAATTATTAAAAAAACGGCTCGAACAATGTTGATAACAAAAAAATTCAGTACACAATTTTAGTTGTATAGTCTACATTTTGGCTTAAAAAAATTGATACGCGCATAAAATGTTATTAACGATAGAACGGTTTTTTTATTTTAGATTTTCTCAGTAACGGCTCAACGGATTTGGATCAAAATTTTTGTACATGACAATTTTTTTCCTTCGATTTCTAAATAATACTGCAAACCAACATGTTCGAAAAATATTTTTTTTTGTTTATTTTTTTATTTTTGAAAACTCATTATGTATTTGGAAAACGGGTGGACTGTTTTTTAAATTGGTGGAAAATCGTGCCAAGCATTTAGTGAAGAAGTGTGTGATTGATTTTTAAATACCATCTTAAGTTCTTACTTACTTATGATGGCGCTACAGTGCGCTCGCTGTGGACATTAGCTAGCTGCTTCCAGTTTCGCACGCGAAGTTGGTTGAGTTCCACTTCGAATTGCACGAGATACCTAAGCTTCGATCTTCCTCACGAGACACCTAAGCTTCGATCTTCCTCTATTGCGTTGTCCTTCCGGATTGAATTCGGATATTTTCCGGACCGGGGCATTGATCTCCATCCTTGGGTCTGGTGCTGCCTGGGGAATTCTGAACTATGACACGCATGACAACCAGTCGAATTTTATAAATACCACTTTTTGCCAAAATATAGGTCGTCCTTACAGATTCTTTCATACGCGCCCTCAAAATCGATGAAGAGATATGGGCGGCAATGGCGCAGTGGATAAAGTGCTTGATTGCTAACTTAGACGTGTGGGTTCGATCCCCACACTAGGCGCATTCTTTTCTATACCTCCAATCTTAATTGGATGCCGCCCATGGGTTAAAATGAGACAATACCTGGTTCTCAAGCCCACTGTGCTAAACTAGTGCATTGCAGTTCAGGTTGCATTTAAAAGACCTTAGGTCACCAAAAAGATTGTTGGCCTAGATTTCAAGCTCCTGTATTTCAAATCCAAGATCTGCCGCAGTGTTGGTATACGATTGACTTTCCTGTACACTGATATGGAACTATCATCTTGTTGACGAAGAACTGATATTTCTCCATTTTCCTTTGTGAATGTTAAGATGCGGGAGCTGTGAATGTTTCGCTCCACAGCAAACTCGATTACCTTAATCCATTATCGGTTGTGGTGCCGTATAGGTTGTGTTATCCGATTATACTACCACAGATTTCTTCTCTTCCTAGCTTACCATTCAAATTTCCTAGTACACTTTTAATATCATAGCTAGGGCACTATTCGTAAGTCTTGTCCAGGAGCTCTTAGAACATCTCTTTCATGTCATCATCTTGCTCCTCTGTGAGGGTATGTTGAAATTTGAGGCTTATTTTGGCGGATGTAGCGTTGATGCGAATCGTGGTGAGGCGTTCGTTTATATGGTTAAGACTCAAGACTTCTTGCCTTAGTCTACCTCCAACCCTTAATCCACATCCAAACACTCGCTCTTTCTGTTGTCTCTAGCAGTCGCCGGAGCAATTTTCGAATGATATATATGCTCACTCTCTTAAAAGATAATTAAACGAACAAGGTTGGACAGAAAAGCAGAAATTGTAGGGCTAAAAATCAATACGACTAAACAAAACGATTAAAACTTCTTCATCTATCCAAATTGATATTCTAGACAATCTCGTAGAGATAATATACAATTTGCAATACCTTCGAAGTAGGCTACTGTTGACAGAACCAAACTGATATTAATGCATTCGAAATGTCTTAAATATGGAGAAACAACTTTAACAACTTTAAAACAAAGTTACCATTGTTTCGCTCAAACTTTGAATCCGTGCTATTATATGAGCGAAAAAATACGTGGAAAGCGCTAGAGGATTTTATGATCAACCGGTATCTCCAATGATAAGACGTAAATGGCAGGGGATTGTCCACATCTGTCGAGTGAATTGTGAATCAACAGACTCATTTGAACCCACTCGCCTTAATAGCCAGACGAAAGGGTCAACCTTGTTGTGCTTAGCAAAAGATGGTCGATACAAAATCAACACAACAGGCAATAAGTTGGGGAGAGCTAGGATACATCCCCAGAAACCATACACGGTAACGCGTAGTCATCTTAGAGACCCTATGCCTTATAAGGGGACCTTCACGGATGTAATAATAAGTCCAAGGGCCTTAGTAAGTAAGTAACATGAGGAATAATCTGCTGCTAATCTGCAATAATCAGTATACCCTCGAGCCGTGCTACGCAAATGTGCACTGCTTAACACTGAGTGTCTTTCCCAGTCATTGGAATGTTCAGGAATTCAAAACCAAAGTGCACCGACACCTCCTATCAAACCCTCCTCACTCCCTTTCCTAATGCTCACACTGTGTCCTGACAAAAATCCCCTTGAGTGTCCGCTCATTATAAAAAAAAAAACAGTCTGAGCTTAATGAGCTTAGCAGGTTCTGTGAATTTCAAATTTCTGACTGTATTCGCATTGAAATAACGCGTGGGTCAAAAATTGCCTGACTTTGCAACGTAAAGAGATATTTTACGAACTGCAATGCTAATCCATAGTACTGTTCTTTAAAACTTAAAAGTTATCTCAAACCTAATATTATACTTCTAGAAGTAAGCTTATTTCAATGATGCATAAATGTGAGCTTATTCAACCTCTCACAATAATATTAAATAAAAACACAATTTTGCCCAAAATCAGGACGCGCATAAATTCAATCCTTTACATTAAGTGCTCCTTTCATTGCTACTTTTTCTTTAGCATATTTTTTTTTTTTGCATTTTCTTGGCAAGTTCACGAAATGGCGGTAACATTTTTTCTTTTGTCTGTTTCATTCTCAATTTGCAAGTTGATTCACAAATTATCATGCAGTACCAACAGAACGACAATATACTCCACGCGAGGACACGAAATTATGTGTAAGTGTTCCTTATATAGTATTATTTAAACTGGCTACACTTTCATATATGATCGTCCTCCGGAATGAAATAAAGAAAAACTAAGATGAAGTGGCAAAAAAAAAACACCAAGTGGAAGGGCCAAATGCGACATCCTTTTCAATTTCGCGAAATGAAAGTTAACAACATTTTTCAATTCTAATTCAGTTATGAAATAATTCTTTTTCCAGCTTTGGTTTTTTTATCCTTTTTTCCTTTTTAGAAAGAATGCGAGGGGGTGTTTGTTGTGTACGTTGTCGCTTTTCTGTCACTTCAATATATTCACCCTTTATGTTTTTTTTTTGTTCGTTTCTGTGTGCGTTATTATTCAGTGAGTCCGCCACAAAAGGAACAGGGTTGCTATACTCGCATGACATACGAGGATAATAACAGGGATAAGCTGGGTTCATCGTCGCGCTTTGTGAATAAATATTATGTATGATTGGAAGTAGAACTGTGTCGTTGTTCCTTTTTTTTTACTGCAAAGCGACCGACCGACGACGACGCACTGGGGTTGAGGCAAGGCGGATTTTTTTTTCAATTTCTTGTGAGTTTCCCTACAAGACAAGCTTTGAATAGTATTTTGTGCTTTGCATATGTACATAATACATGTACGTATATATTCGTATACTTTGTTTAATAAGATTTTTCATCTGATTTATGCAAATGTTAGATGTTTATTTGGCTTCACAACAAAAAAGGAATTCATTTGGAAAACAATATTAGTATTAGTTTGGATCTTATACCATATAATTAAATTTATTTATAGCATTTAATTTAATGTAGGTTTATGTACAGGATGGGGCAAAAGTTCTGGAAAAAAAACAGAACATACAAATTTTAATCATTTCGATATACCATTTGTTTTTCCTCAAGTTTTGATTAAGATCTCAGCATATTGGCAGCCTTCAGCAACAAAACACTCAATTTTGTTGCTGAAGCTTCTGGACCCTTTTCGACACCTGCCTTATGTGCAAATCAAGCATGTGGTTTGTGTAGGTAAAAGTCTCGTAGAATGAATTTGATGTCACATCTGAAAGATTGTAAGTTGAAAAGTAGTGGTGCTAACACTGAACCATGAGGTAGGTCGTGTTTGAGTTTCCTTTGTGGAATCTGTGCATCATTAAGAAGGATTTTGATTGATTTGAAAGAGATGAATTTTGCTGTTTTCAGTTCGTTGCGGAAGGTATTGTCAATTGCAGAATATATGATTAGAAGTATGCGATCAAGCCTATGAAATGAGTTCCACCATGAATTAGATACTGTGAAAAGGGATCAACAGATTTTTCGAGGCGTGTAGCTTCAACTTCCGGATGGAAGGTCTTAAAAACTCTGTTCTTTGTTGAGAGTTTCTCCGCAATTCCATCTCTGACTTAGGGCTATTTGGGACGTCTGATTTCCCGTCCCATTTTATGAAGCATTTTCGCCTTGGTATTTTCAACTGTCGAAGGACTTCCAGTTGTCTTCGGTTTCGATGGTCGATTCTTTCTGACCACCCAAAAATATATATCAGACCAAAAATATAAATTTTAAGTTGTTTTATACAAAGCCTCTATCAGCAGTAAAAAGTTGTGACATTTAATACTAAATTATTTAATGTAGAATAATATTGAAACAACTACAAATTAGGAGATCAATTTTATTACTTAATAAATACTGACTAAATGTTGCTGGGTTCAGAAGTAAAGTTTATTTAAACCTTTCGAATTGGGCATAATAAAAACAAAACTTGCCAAGTAATCCCACTCTAGTTCTTAGAAAAGTCATGAATTTTCAAGATGTTTGTATAATTTCATAATGAAAATAGGCAGACACTTCGAATGAGAAATTTTAGATATTCTTTTTTTCGTATCATATGCACATCAAGCTCTACCGCTCTACCAAATTTCAATATTCTACAACAATAAAAAGCTCTCCAGAAAGAAAGTGGGCGGATACCATGCCTCTGAATAGAAAACCTCTGATTTTTTATTTTTGTCTTAGAATGCAATTTAAGCCCTACCGTTCTACCAAATTTCATTGTTCTACAGCCATCAGAAGTACACCATTCAACTACCACGGATTCAGAGTAAGTGAGGGGATACCATGCTACACTTTGGCTAAACAAATATTTAAATATTTCATTTAAATGATTTCCGACTTTCTCATAAGCGGCTAAACGGATTTCCATAAAAAATTTTATATAGAAGCTCCTTCAAATTCTAAATAGTATTGCATTTCAAAATTTCCGAAAAATAGTCTTTTTTGGATTTAAAAAAAATATTTTTTTTGTTGAAAATTCAATATTTCGAAAACGGGTGGACAATTTTTTCTGAAATTTTGTTTTTGAATTTATATTATTAAACATTTAAAATGTTCATACCAATTTTTTTTTAGAAAAAAATTAAGAATTTTTATTTATAGAAAATTAAATGAAAAACGGCTTTCAAAATACATTTAGCCGTTTCTATTAAGAATCTTTTGCATATAATGTGATCAAACATAGGAGCAAGTACGTGCGATCCAGTCGTGCATTTTATTTATTTTTGCTTTAGAATACAATTTAAGCCCTACCGGTCTAATAAATTTCATCGTTCTACGGCAATCGGAAATGCTCCTTTCAACTGAATCCAATTCTTAGGAAGTGGGCGGAAATCACACCCACTTAACATAGAAATCTCAAATTTTATATTTTTGCTTTTGTATGAATTTGAAGCCCTACCGCCTTACCAAATTTCATCATTCTGCAGCGATCAGAAGTACACCATTCAACTACCACGAATTCTGAGTAAATGGGCGCATACCACGCCCTCTGAGTGACAAATCTCAATTATTCTACTTTTACAGTTACGGTTTTTGTGATTTTTAAGGCCTTATGTCTCAGGAACCCACTCTTCCTAAAAAGTTGAAATTTTGTGAAGCTTAACAAATATTCGGAATTTGAAGTTTCTGACTTCATTGGTATCTAAGATAGAAGGGGGTCGAAAATCGCCTGAGTTGTTCCTGTAAATAAAGGCTTGGCTGATTCTGCGGTGTAATTTCCTCATGATCCTTAGCTGTGGAAATGATGAAACCGTCATACGGCATATTTTAATTTGGAATCGAGATCGTTTTAAAAGTTTTCCAAAGCTGCCTTATTAAAATTACAAATCAACTGGTTAATCGTTTCGAAGATGGCCATCTGAAGACAATTTCAAATACAACAGGTCTGTGCTGGCTATTAGGGTAGCTAATGATAGATTTTCCGCCTCTATTTGGGAATTCTTTGGTCACTATTGCTCTTTCCAAAAGTAAGATCTGATTAGTTGAAGATTTTCTGCCATATCATTCAACTAAATTAATGCTACTCTGTCAATGTGTGCATATCTATTTAAGCTTAGCGAAATTAAAAAAATATATATATAGCCAAAATTTTGTAGAATCATATATAAGAAAAGTCGGCAAAATTCTTTCACATAAACAGATCTTCGAAACGAATCAATTTTGAATGAATTACCATCTCCCATGTATTGGTTTCTCCATGTTCACAACACAACATACTATGTGTCTAACTTTGATATCCCTCACAACTAGTTGTTGCTCATTTTTCGACAGCATACTAATTTTGTTTCGTTTTATTAGAGAAATAGAAAATCACACACTCCCCACTTAAAACATATTGAATTGAATGCGAGAAAAAAATATACAGCATTTGCTGAGTTTCAGTTTTGACGAAGGAAAAGATGCTTGGTATCACCCAGGACATTCTAGCCCCGCCAATTTTTGAATTAAAATTGCCAACTAATGCAACTGAGTATTGCACTTGCAAAGAAAGTGAAAAGGAAGCAGTATAAGTTAATACAGAGAACCTAAGGCAACAAAAAAGAAAGACCCATAACTGGAATTGAAATCTGGGACGATATAATTCTATGTTATCTATGTGTGGGTGTGTATTCGTGGACGGGTGTATGTGCTATGGACGAAATCCTTAAACTTAATCCTGGCAATTTTCTTTCATTTGATTTTTACACAAAAGGCCAATTTGAACACATATCTTCTGGAAATGACGACCTATGTTCACTTATTATTTCATCCTTCCTTCGATTTCTTCCGAACTCAATATGTGTTTTTTTTTCTTTTACAGAGATCTAGCTGGCACTGCATGAACTTACTTTTCTTATATCCAATGATGATGTCAGATGCTCACTTACAAATCTATACAAGTAAGATATGATGCGCAGCAAAAAATAGAAGAGGTACCCAGATACGAGTATATGGATGAAAAGAAAAGACATATCCTGGTAATAATAATAATCTTGTCCTTTTTACAACACTAAACTGCGATTGGGAATTATTCTTTTGGCAGAGAACAAATTTCGCAGAAACAGGGGTGGAATTTTTCCGAGCGAGGCCTTCCATTTGATGAATAAAACTTAAAATATTTTTTTTTTTTTGAATGAAGGACTAAATCGTACGCAGATGAAACTCTATTCCAAAAACATTTTTTAATACACAAGTGGGACACGTTGCAAGTCCGTTAAATAAACACACAGGTGAGTTGAATAAAATAATAAATTGTTCATATAGTCGATTCAGTTATTTACAACCATTAAGTTACTATTAGACTGTCAATGTGAATGATTAAGCGCTGACACTCAGACGTCAAAATGACGTTCAGATTGTCAAATCATATAGTTGTCATTGCAGTGTTGACACTTGCATTGACAAGGTTCTCAAAGACAACTAATTGACACTCCTCGAATTTTTATGACACATTATTAGGTGGTATGACATAACATCTAGAAAATCAGTTAGTTTCCAAAATGACAGGGATAGCTCAAGTGTTTGCCGAAAAAATCAAACTAAGGATACAAATAGCAATTTTTTTGTAAATTTAATTTTTACAAAAACTTGATTATTAATCAAAATTATTAATATACAGTGCCGAACCTGCGTGAAGGCAAAACAGGCAATGGCCTAGGGCGGCGCTCAACTAGGGCCCAAAATTGTATGTATGTGTAGCATAAATATAATCATTGAAGGTGGCCATGTATGCTATGTCCCAACGAAGCACACAAAAATACATACATCAGCTTTGACTTTTTTAATCTGATATCAGCTGAAAAATTATTTTAGAATTTTTTTACTTCTCCAGATCTGGTTTTCTTTCTTTTCCATTGCCTTACGTTCTTCTTACTTAGATAAGCCATTCTGCAAAAATATGCTAACTATCCTAAACTAAACAAATTGTTTTGAAAAATGTATCGCATACACGTTATTCAAGCAGAGCAAATGCTACTAACTGTCTTAATTAAAATTTATTAGTAATTTATAAATCCTTAATCGAAATCGCAGAAATTGCAGATTTTGATGAAATTTCAAGTTCCAAAGCAACTCAACTTGGTAAACGCATATAGAAATTCAAATAAGTCTTATCAACGATTATTTGGAATGAGCTTTTAGGAAAAATAAATGTCTTTTCAAAGATGCTTCAGTCCAAATCCATGGAATTTTTAACATGTTTAGAACATATTTCTAGTTTAGTTTAGCTTATTTCAATCTTTAGTACATGACTTATAAGCTTAACAATAATAACAAGATAGATATGTATTTATATAATTTAACAACAATATAAATAAAAAATTTAAAAATTAATTAACATACTCATATAATCAAATAGATAAATAATTATTTGGTACATCTTAAGAGCTCTGAAATTGTACTCTAAAACGATACTCTACTAGATTGCAGATGAATATGATTAATAGAATTGAAAACTGAAGAGGAATGAGATATTGGTTCAAATTTACCATAGTTAGTCCCATGAAAAGGAATATAAAAGAAGTTAAAAACACGTAGAAATCTAACAGGAATATGAATACAGAACAACTCGAGCAAGGGAGCACAGTCAATATGCACTCTAAAAACTGCGTGTAAATTTACCACGAAATTGTATGTAACTTTTGGGTGGCAATGGCGCAGTGGATAAAATGCTTGATTGCTAACTAGGACGTGTTGGTTTGATCCCCACGCTAGGCTCATTTTTTTCTATACCTCCAATTTTAATTGGATGCCGCCCATAGGTTAAAATGCCTGGTTCTCAAATCAACTGTGCCAAACTAGTGCGTGCAATTCAGGTTGCATTTAAAAGACCTTAGGTCTTACAGGCATATAGTTCAATTAAAAAAAAAAAGTAGGTAAGTTGCGTATTTATAAGCATGACAATAGGGAAAAAAATGTTAACACATTATGTTTGTAATATCTAAAACATTTGTTGCAAATTTTCACCCTCTGTGTACCTTTCAATCACTATTGTTCATTATTAAACTAATAATGCTTAAGCATTACGTCCACTATGTTTATAATTAAACAAATATTGTTTTAATTCAAACGCCTTATAAAAACTACACATAAAGTGTTTGTAATTAGACAATCAATGCTTATATTTACAACCATTTGTTGTAAGTTACATATTTCATGTGCAAATTTGCAATTCGTTTGTTACGATGACGTTACGTTTGCACGTTCATTATTCATTTCATTTGTAATCAGACCGTTGGCTAACATAGAATGTCCTAGTTCTGTGTTTATAAATTATGTCTTATAATATTTTGTATTTAATAGTTTGAACTTAGTTTTCTTTTTCTCTTTAGAAAAAAAAAATTAAATGACTCAATTTGTTATGTGTTTTTACTCAAATTGAATTTTAATAATAAAAAAACTATTTAGTTTTTAGCAATAAATATTGTTTTATTGTTTTGCTATTTTATCTGTATTATTTACTTTGTAAGCACAAATAATATCATTTATTTCAGTGATATTCAACAGGTACAAAATATATAGAAATCGGCAATCGACGCGTGTTTCTCGCAACATTGTAATTTTGGCAGAGGTGGTCAACAACATCAAGGCGTATTTATTTGTGTTAATTTGGACACATTTTTAAGGAACGCTCATAGGCATACAAGCGTAAAATTTTGTTAAATTTTTCATATTAAATAATGAATCTCTGCAAAAAGTTTAAGATCTTTAAAGCGAAATCATATACAAAAGTTCTTAACGTTTTCATACCAAATTTTGTTCGATCTTTACACATTGCTTGTCAAATTTCACTGTAATTTTTAACATAAAAAGTTTAGATTTATACACTTTATGCTGATAAATGCTTTTTATAGCGAAATCACATAAATAATAGTGTAATTTTAAGCATTTTAATACTTCATTTTGCTGTGTCGAATTTCGCTATGAATTTACAAATAAAAAATGTATATTTACACATTTTATGTTTATATATAAGAAACATTTGCTTAAATTCTGTTGAATTTCAAATATAAATTATGTATATATACATTAAATTTAAACATTTTGGGTGTAGAAATACACATTTTTACTTCAAATATTCACTTGAAATTACACATAAAAGATTTAACATTTTCACATTTAATACGTAGAATTAATACGTGTGTAAGAATACTGCAATTATGGTAGTAAAATTACACGATTTATTTTTAGAGTGTGGTTACAAATCACATCTCTAGCAAACATAACTTAATAACACTGACGTCTTGAACGAAGCGAATATTAATCAATGAGTTGACATCTCACTTCATTAGATGGCATAACTCCATTTGTGCAATTGAGTTTCCAGATCACGTATCTTGTGAATTTTCTTTGATCAGATTCAATACAATTTATGCTGCGATCGTTCGAAGGACACCAAATACAACACACATATTCCAAAACAGATCTTATCATTGAAAAATACACATATCGATTTAGGCGTATACGGATCTGAGAATTCATTCGAATTCCTTTTTAAAAAGCCTAACAAGCTATTAGATTTAGATATAATATAATCATAATGTTTATTAAAACTCATCTTACTATCAAGAATAACCCCAAGTTCTTTATGAGAGTAAAATCTTACTAAATCAGACACGTTAATTCTATAAGCAAATAAAGTAGGACTGCGACATCTCGTTTACAATATGAAAAGACATTTGCTGATGTTGAGGTGAAGGTTGTTGTTTATACACCAATCATTGAGACGTTCTAGATCAGACTGTAAAAGTTTACAAGCAGACACAAATTTGATTGAACGAAATAATTTTAAGTCATCAGCAAATAGTAAAAAAGGTGACGACAAAAACATTAGGAAGATAATTAATAAATATAAGAAAAATGAGTGGACCAAGATGGCTACCTTAAGGAACGCCAGAATAATTAAAAATAATTTAAGAGACTTTCGAACCAATAGCTACAGACTGCTTACGTTCCGTAAGATAACATTTGATACATCTTAGCAAAACCGAATGAATTCCAAGGATTTCAAGATTTTGAAGAAGAACATAATGTTCAACTCTGTCAAAGGCTTTGGAAAAATCCGCATATATAGTATCGACTTGATATCCGATTTCCATATTGCTTAAGCAGAAATTAGAAAAGATGGCGAGATTGGTAACAGTTGACCTACCGCGAATGAAACTGAGCTGTACATCAGATGAGCCATTTTATTAAATCATTTTATTTAAATCATAAAGTTTGTTTTTGACAATGGCTTCAAGAATTTTAGGAATAACCAGAAGTTTACATTTAGAAGCTAATTGTTTCAACCAAGACTTAGGAATTGGTATTATTTGCGACACTTTCCATTTATCTAAGAATTCACCATTCCGAAGAGACAAGTCGAAAAGCATGGTAAGAGATTTGGTCAAACTATCTTTACAATTTTCCAGGAATACAGGTGCCAAGTTGTCATTTCATATTTTACAAGATGGCTCAAGAAACAAAAGTTGGGCATTTACTTCTTCTTTGGAAATAAATAATTCACCAACATGAGCAAATTGATGTTAAAGGTTATTATTGTCAAAATGTCCCGATGAATTAAAACAAAATTAGATAAGCAGCGGCAGTACCGTTCTGAAGAATCTTTATTTGACGCTATAGATATTAATACATAGATGAATATGAAAGCAGATGTCATTGTGTGCGATTCGATGAGCTTACGTAGTCAGTCTCAACAATGCCAAGACAATTGATCCAAAATTTAAATTTAAAGTTAATGGCGCAAAATTTTAAACGATTTAGTAAAATGTTAAAGCCACTTTTAGCATATTTACTAAGCTAAAAAGTTGAATCAGCTAATCTTAAACGATTTTAACATTTTAGTAAAGTTAAAATCACGGAATAGCTACTTCAACTTTTAGCAATTTGCTAAATCCATTATGGAATCTGATAGTATATCAGCCTTGCACGCGGGGTGCCCATGTTCGAGTCCTGCTGGTGCAAAATTTTGTTTTGTTTTTTTTTTTTTTGTAAATAATGAAGTTAAAATGATGAAAATAGAAATAACTAATACCTATTTAGAGCACATGTTGAGTTTTTATCAACATATAATTAATTTACAACGCATAACAACAATAATTGTGTTCATCAAAATTCAAACCCTACAAATGCTCAGCTTTCTGCTTAATTAAAATTTTAAAATTTTGAAGTAGTTATTCAATCAATAAGCACTTAGGAAATTGCTAACTAGCAAAATGCTTATCCCTTAACAATGGGTTGTTTAAAATTTTCCGTCATTTTCTTTTACCGCGTAATTTATGTGGCGCTATCTTCTCTCGAACGAAAACCACGGGTTTCTCTGCGATATTTCAAAGAATGTGGAGTTTTGGGATTGCGAGAAACTTGAAGCAAATTTAACAGCAAAATCTGCTGACGCCGTTTCAAAGGATGCTATAGCTAAGGAAACCTTGAGTGAAATTAATATATCCAACCAAACATCTACTCTTACTGATCTCAAGCCGCTATCAATTTTAAATTATTTAGCTAAAAACTATTTGTTTGAATTGTATCCAAATCGAACAACTGCGTTAAAAATACTCTTAAAGTTACTAGGTTTTCCAAACTTAAAATAATAAAATCATATTTACGCTAAACTACATAAATGTCTGAAGAGCGATTAACAGCCCTAGCATTGATTTCGATTGAAAAAGACATGCTGAATCGTATTGAAGAAAAAATCACTACAAGATTTGCAAAAATGAAATCGCGAACAGCAGCATTTTAATCTCAATATTTTGTAAAATTATTTTATCGAAAATCCTTGAAATATTATTTTGTACGATAGAAATTGCAATTCGTCCTTTTTTAACTTTGGGGCGACAAGACTATAATTTGACTAGGGCGACAAAAATTTCCAAGCTTGGCACCGGATGTATATATTTGGTTTCTCGGAAACGACTTTAAAGATTTGGATGATATTTTTAGAGCTTGTTCTTTTGTGCAAGAAAATATATTTTAAGTGAAATCCGCCCACTGCCACGTCTTTCTATCTATTTCGTAGTCTTTAGAAAAAGACTCAAATGACTAAGAAATTTTTCAAAGTTCATTTGAATGAGCGAACAAAATAAGAAATTGGTTTTAGTAAGGTCCGCCTGCTGCCATGTCCACATTTATTATTTATTTGCTTCTTGGAAATCGCCCTAAAGAGAATTAGAGGTAAATTTTAGAGTTCTTTTTTATGAGCAAGAAAGAACATTCTTAAAGAATTCTTCAGAGTTTATTTTAATAATCAAGACAAGAAAATAAAAAGATTGACTTAGTAAAATCCGCCCACTTCCAAGATTTATTTTATTATTTCTTAGTATATTTGGAAATGCCACCATATGAAATGTAATTTTCTTGAATATATTATTTAACATTTCAAGTTTACCTAGACAGGCTGGTATTATTTAGGCCACCCAGGTGGCAATCCAGGTTCACTGGAAAATCCACCCTCTTCGGAGGTCGGCTCTCCGGATTCTGGGTAGACCCAATTATTGCATTTAATAAATTCCTTCTTAAAAAAATCAAGGGTTGCTCGATCACCTCCATCCCAATCGAGTAACAACGGTAAGAAGAGTTCGCCGGTAACTCCAGATGCGCGAGTAAAAAATGACTCGATGAAAACAGATATTCTTGAGAAAGATAATAACGAACTTCGTCAAAAACTTGATGAAGTAGTAAAACTTTATCAGGAGTCAAAGAAAGAAGTTAATCTTCTTCGTAAGGAAAATGAGGTGCTGAAGAATAAACACCACAATGACTCGAAAGGTTGGATCCTCACCTAATGGCGCCTGTTTTCCTGAAGATGCCAATATTAAAGAAAAACCTATTAAAATTAGGCCTCCGCCACCAATTAATGTTGTCGGTATTGCGGAGTATAACCTGCTGCAAACTATCTTAAAGACGTTAACACCATCAGACTTTAAAGTTGTTTCACTTAATAACAACAAATGGAAAGTTTCCGTGAAAGATCCTGAAAATTATCGTCTCCTGTCGCGAAAACTAAACGAAGAAAATTTGGAATGGTACACTTATGAGAATAAGTCGGAAAGACCTTTACGTGTTGTAGCGAGATGCTTGCACCCATCATGTCCAAAAGACGATATCATTAACCATAAGATCTTAGATGCTGTGAACATCGGCAAAAGAGAAACACAAAAAAAAGATAGTGAGACAAATGTGGTACATCGTGATCTTCTACCCTTTATTCTTTCTTTTGATAAGGCAGAGAAAATAGACGATATTTATAATATTAAAACAATCCTCAATATTGTTGTTAAGATTGAACCTTTAAGAAAGAATAAGACTGATTCCGCAGTGTAAACGCTGTCAAGAATTCAATCACACGCAAGCGTATTGCCAAAAAGAACATAGACGTCTAAAGTGCGCCGGAACTCATTTTACTAAAGACTGCACCTCAGATAGAAAAAGTGCAGCAACGTGCATCAATTGTAATAAAAGTCATCCGGCCAACTATAGAGGGTGCGAAGTAGCAAAATAATTACAAAAACGGCGACCAAAATTTACGCAGTCACAAAGAAAACCACCAAGCCAAGTAGAAAAGCAAATTCTTAAGACCCCTAAGAGGTTAAATGCCCAAATACCCAAAGGAAAAGAGACTCAAGATCAATCAACACAACCAGAGCAAACACCAAAGAAAGGTACTGTAAGCACATATGCCCAGATAACGGCTAAAAACATAACTAGCTATACTCGAAACAGTTTTCGGCCAAAATGCCCTACAAAAAAGAAAACATGATGGAAAAGCTCAAAATAATTACTTGGAATGCCAACGGATTATGGCAAAAACTTGGAGAACTAGAATTTATGCATGAGAAAGATATTGATATTTGTTTGATATCGGAAACGCATGTCAAGAAACAATCAAATAGTAAGATCAATGGATATTTAGGATACCACGCAACTCATCCGTCGAACAAAGCAAGAGGTGGGGCATCTTTATTTATAAAAGAATGCATGGAACACACGATGGGCCCAAAAGTAGAGGCTGAATCAATGCAATTAATCGGTGTACAGGTTAGAACTCAGAATGTTGTACTGAATGTATCTTCCATATACTGTCCTCCACGATGTAAAATCGAAAAGAATGAATTTATGAACGTTATTCAAATTTTATTCTTGGTGGTGACTTTAATGCGAAGCACAGCTTTTGGGGATCTAGAGTTATTTCTCAAAAGGGTCGAATGCTCTACGAAGCGGTTATGGAAAATAATTGCGATTTTTATTCGACTGGCAACCCTACTTACTGGCCGACTGATCCATCGAAAATACCTGACCTTATTGATTTGGTTGTGGTCAAAGGAATACCCCCAAATAAAATTAGCATAACAGAAAGCTTTGATCTTTTCTCAGATCATTCTGCTGCTATTCTCACTATGAGCGAAAATCTTGTTCAAAATGAAAAACCGCCCACGCTTACCAATGGGAAACCAACTGGGAAGGTTTTAAGGAAGATATAGAGGATAAAGTTGAATTAAGGGTATCACTACAAACGCCTCTCGAACTTGAAGGCGAAGTAGATAGCTTCGTCAATATTATACAACAAGCCGCATGGAGCAACACCCCTTAATAAAGAGAAATGCCGCGCTTTAAGAACCTAAAATATCAGTATAAAATAAAAGATTTAAAAGAGAAACAAAAAGCAGGTAAGAAGTGGCAACAAACTCGAGCTCCTTAACACAAGGTAAATTTAAATCGCTGGTGTAATTTACTAAAAATGACGATAGAAAAATTCAAAAATTCTAAAGTTGACAATTATCTTAAAAGCTTGACAGCTGGAAAAGAATGCAACTACTCACTCTGAAAAGCTGTTAAAGTAACGAAGAAACCAAAGCTCCCAGCGCCTCCGATTAAGAATGATCAAAACGAAAAGGCAATAAGCGACAAAGAGAAAGCAAACGTTTTCGCGGATTACCTGCAGAACACATTTAAACCTTTTGATGGGCAAGTACTCAACGAAAATTTAAATATAAGTTCTAACTCAAGCGAAAATTACATAACAAGAAATATTACCCTTGCCGAATTAAGTAGAGAAATAAGAAAGCTTAAGTATAAGAAAGCTCCGGGATATGACTTAATTACGGCCGAAATTCGCAAAATGCTGCCTCGCAAAGGTTTTATTAATCTTCTTTATATAATAAATGTCAATCTAAGGCTAAAGTACGTGCCGTTTCCTCAAACCAGGAAAACCATCACATGATAAGAATCCTTATAGACCTATTTCGCTTCTGTCCGTAATATATAAAGTCTTTGAAAGAATATTACTTCTGCGCCTGCAGCCAATAATAGAAGAAAAGCGCATAATACCTGAACATCAAATCGGATTTAGAAGCAAGCATTCGACAATTGACCAAGTGCATAGGATCACTGATCACGATTACTCGGATCTCAAAGATATAGTTGCTGGGGTACCACAAGGAAGTATCTTAGGTCCAATATTGTACCTATTATTTACAGGTGATATACCTCAAACAGAAGACACTATCGAAGCCACGTTTGCTGCTGACACTACAATACTAACAGTGGGCCAAACTATAAATGATGCTACGACTTAATTACAACAAGGTCTGAATAATGTCAGTGAATGGACAAAATCATGGCGGATATCGCTTAACGAAGTAAAATCAGTCCATGTAGATTTTACGTATAAAAAAATGTTAATACGGTTTAAGTTCCGATTGCTAATGAAGCAAAATATCTCGGAAAGACTCTAGACGGAAAATTAAAATGGAAACCGCATGTTAAAAAGAAATACGAAGAGTTAAATAATAAACTCAGAGATATGTACTGGTTGCTCGGGAAACACTCTAAGCTCAGTATCGAAAATAACCTAATTTTATACAGACAGGTGCTTAAGCCTGTCTGGACTTACGTTATACAACTCTGGGGATGTACGCGAGATTCTAATTTAAATAGCTTACAAACATTTGAAAATAAGCTCCTAAGATCATTTGTAAGCGCACCTTGGTACATAAGAAACGAAGATCTCCACAGAGATCTCGGGATTCCCACGGTTCGCAATGAAATAAGAAATGTATCCCGAAATCATAGAAAAAGGTATTACAACACTGTAAAGTACTATAATCGAAAATATAGATGAGTCGAATTTAGTACGCCGCCTGCGAAAGATTTCCGATCTGGTGCACTAAACGAGAATCCAATTTAAAATCGCGGTATTAGCAGGAACTATCACCGGATAGTTACCTGCAACACATTTATTAAAATTCGTTAAAAATAAATTGCTAGATAAGTTTCAACTTAGTTGCAATCGGGAGGAGGAGGTGTTCTTAGTGCAGTAAGAATCTCACACTCTTATGAGCACGCATTTTTCGGTCCTCATAGAGCCTTTTGAAGGTTTTACACCTACCCACGGAAAAAAAAAAATTTTCGAAAAAAATTTGAAACGCCATTTTGAAGATATTGTTAATATACATATTAAATTCGAATTCGAATTTCCAAAAAAATTTAATGACTGGTTTTTGAAAAATCGATTTTTCAAAAAAAAAATTATTTATTTTTTTAAAAATCTATAATCGGTCCATCCAATGTTGAGAAAGTCGAAAATATGGAAAGTGGTTCTATAGGAAGTATACCGTTAATAAATACGCAAAAAACATATATTTATAAACTTGAAAGTGAACTGTACTAATCTAAGAACACAAATATCTTATCTAAGAAACAATATCTACCAAGTTTTAAGCAAATCGATCCAACCGTTTAGGCTGCAGACTCGAGAACAGCCGGAATTGGGGGACCCACTTTTTTGGTGTTCTCCATAATAGTAATGTCATGTTCGATTGTTAACAAAAAAAAAATTTTTACAATTGTATAACTTGCCTTATACTACCTATAGTCGTAAGTAAAAAGAGGCCAGCATTTGTCGTTAAGCCCCCACCTCCTCCAAACCCATTTCAGTCTTCCATCGCCAATAATTGTATTCAGTACATCGTGTCACCTTATAATTGTTTAATATTCAATCGAAGTAGTGTCTCACGAATTCAATCAAAGGAACAAGCCTTAAGAGTAGAATCAGAGCGCTCCTGTTCAACACACATTCGATATGTTTCTATTCAATTTTACTTATGCAATCAGTTTTTGTGTCGAATAGGCTTAGATATTAGATCAGTCAAACATCTGATATGGGCTTTATTTTCTCTCTCAACCACCACCCCCACGCAGAGCAATGCATACACTCAATAGAAGACAGACCCCATCGCCAACATCCTCTGGAATAAAATAATTATTTTTAGGCGGACAAAATGGTGAGTCATTCTCCGCCTGGTGATATGAAAAATCAATTTTTTCTGCAGATTTTTTTCGGATTTTTTGACTTTTTCGTCAAAAACGCTATACATATATAAATCCTTTGCTCTTTGGAAAAAAAATTGTTATTTTTTGTTACCTCTTGCTTATGTTTATTGACGATGGAGAAGAGAATGTGTGTGTTATGAAGACTTATATAGGTACTATTACGCCTTGTTACACAACTTATTGTCCACTGCAAAATTCCTTTGATTGTATTTTCGACGAAGGACGCGACGCGATGAAAGGCGATGTCTAATGTATGTATGTAGCCATAACGACACTATTTACATGTACATGCATATTGAAAAGGGTTCCAGGAAGCTTCAGTCATTTCAGATGGCACTCGCACTACACCTCATTCAGCAGATCCTTTGTAGCGAATGTTTGAGCTCAGGAAGGGAATTATGGGCTTCTGTATTGATGTATAAGAATGTTGCTTAGTGACCAAAAGGTGCCAAAAGTGTCAATACCAAAAGACTCGTCAATCACAATGCTGGCGTCCTTCAGACATTTGAATGATGTCAGACGCCTTTGTATCCTTTGACCATTTTTTGAGTTGTATAATAGAGCTTGTGTAGTACGCTTGATTGATAGGGAATACTGATGATGATGCAGAATTTTTTTTGTTCAATGGAATCTTGAGAATGTTGAGATTAACATTCAATAACGAGTATGTAGCTGGTTTGTGTGGAATTTTGCGCCATCATCCTGAAACACATATCGTATCATATTTTCAAATATTTATTCTTTCGATTGGGATCGCATTATCCCACATCCATAGCTTTAATGGACATCGACATATGAAAATAACGGATCTGGATGTTCCCCCATATTTCCTCTCATAACTGATTAAATGGGGTAATTTGACAAATTACAGAAAAAGCGTTTTCATCAAAAATTTGGGATTTGCTTGTCACCATTTTTGCATTTATGTGTTTGGTTTTTGTTTATACAAGTTTGACATTTTCACACAAAAGCTTTTAAAAGCTTATTAAAACGATTCCTTTGTAGGAACCTACCCAACGTAATTTCAAAACTTAATTCTTTAGAGGTCCAAATTTTTGAAAACATAAACACAAAAACAGATTTTGAAAAAAAAAACTTTGTATCTAGTATCTACATATACAAATAATATCTGTTTGTATTAAATACGGTTACTACGTCCGTGGACTCCCTTGGATGTTCTGAATCATAGCCAGTGATATTCCCTGTTAATTAAACTAACAATATTTATGTGTCCATCTCTCGGAAACCAGTTTAAATAAGACGCTCGGCAATAAGTTCAATTCTTCATACAGGTATGTCCTTTTTGATTGGTAATCCAGAAGAACCGGGATTCCAATCGAACAAGTTAACACTTTATTCTTGATATTGAATTTTAATGTGAGTGTATGTATGTCTTAAACGGGAAAAAAACAAACTAATGACTGACAACGAATTTCGGATCTGCACGTGGAATGTCCGGACATTAAACAGGCCAAGTGCACCCAAGCAATTGATGGAGACCCTGGATAAGTACAAAGCTGATATAACAGCACTCCAGGAAATGCGATGGGATGGAGAGGACATGCGAAAAATGAAATCGTGTGATATCTACTTTGGTAAGTGCCACAGGGAAAGGAGACAGCGGTTATTTGGGTGCGGCTTTGTGGTAAGAGGCAAACTTAGACAAGAAGTTATGTATTTTTAATACGTTAGCGAGCGCCTTGTCACAATCCGCATCAGGGCCAAATTTAAGAACATCTCGCTGATCTGTGTCCACGCCCCAACGAAAGAGAAAGATAACTCGATCAAAGAGGAATTCTACGAACTTCTCGTAGGATAAGTGCCCGAAGTACGACGTTAAGATTGTTCTTGGCGACTTTACCGCCCAGATCGGAAAGGAGGGTATCTTTGGTTCGACGGTCGGAGGACACAGCCTGCACGACGGAACTTCTGAAAACGGGCTTAAACTGATCGGCTGTGCGGCGGGGAGAAATACCACCTTAGCAAGCACTCGCTTGCCCCATCCCAATATACACAAGGGAACTTGGAAGTCTCCAGATAAAAGGCACTGTTAAACAAATTGATCATGTCGGGATAGACGCCAGGCATCTGGATGTCCGAACTTTCCGAGGGGCTAACATAGACTCGGATCACAACCTGGTAGTATCTAGAGTCCGGATGCGGATACCCTTGGCGCCTCAGCGAAGAAAGGATATTAGGAGAAAGTTCAACGTCGGTAAACTTTTATCGCGAGAGACTGCCACAACTTTTGCCGACCGCGTCGCCCTCAATCTCTGAGAAAACGCACCAGCAGCACCAACTATGATGTGCTGGGTTTTAATCGACAACCAAAGCGAAACCTCTGGTTCGATGAGGAATGTCGGCAGGCACATGCAGCCAAGGACGAAGCCTGTGAGTCAATGCTGCAAGCTAGGGCCAGAACTGGTGCGAGAGCAGCCCGCGAGGTCTATATGCAAAAAAGAAGAGAGGAACACCGACTCCTAAGAAGGAAGAAGATGGAGCACGAAAAGCTAGCGGTCGAGTCTATTGAGGGATGCTACAGCAGGCTTAAGGCTCGAAAGTTCTATCAAAGAGTGAAACGATCTACTCAAGCAATCCAGCCCAGAATAGAATCCTGCCGCGATAAAAATGGGAACGTCATAGGAGATAACAACCCATTCAACTTGGCCGATGATGGTCAAAATTTCCGTCCACCCGACCTAGAAGAAGTAAGATCAGCGATATCCAAATTTAAGTCGCACAAGGCCGCGGATTCAGATGGCCTGCCATCTGAACTGCTTAAGGCAGCGGCAGATGACTTAGTCAGGAGCATACACCAACTTATTTCTAGAATCTGGTTGGAGGAAAGTTTGCCCAATGAATGGAAGCTCGGCATAGTGTGCCCTATCCACAAAAAATGAAAATGCTCTGAACTGCGCCAACTACAGAGGTATAAGTCTCCTCAACATCACAGACAAAATTATGTCGGCTATTTTGTGTATCAGCCTAGAACCCTTTACCAACGACCTGATCGGATCTTATCAGTGTGGCTTTAGGCGAGGAAAATCAACTAACAATCAGATTTTCACACTCCGCCAGATACTGGAAAAAACCCAAGAATTCCAAGTCGATACACACCATCTCTTCATCGACTTTAAAACCGCCTATGATTGCGTTGATAGAGACGAGTTATACAGAGCCTTGTCACATCTCGGCATCCCTGCCAAACTTGTCCGCTTGTGCAGAATGACAATGAAGGAATCTCGCTGCTCCGTCAGAGTCGGTAAGAACTTCACCGACGACTTTGATGTCGAGAAAGGGTTGATACAGGGTAATGCACTATCATGCAATCTCTTTAACATCGTGCTGGAAGCAATTGTGCGCAACTCAAATGTCAACACCAGAGGCACAATTTTCAAAAATCCGTTCAACTCCTTGCTTATGCTGATGACATTGACACCATAGGCAGAACAGAGCGAGCTGTCAGTGGAGCATTTGCAAGTATTGAAGCGGAAGCGGCGAAGATGGGTTTGACTGTTAACGAGACGAAAACTAAGTATATGCTGTCATCGGGAAAAGAAGTCCAACACAATCCACTGGGACGAAACGTCACGATAAGCGGTTATAACTTGGAAGTAGTCAGAGACTTTGTTTACCTGGGATCCACTATTACATCGCACAACAGTATCAGTGCGGAGATCAAACGAAGAATCACACTTGCAAATCGCTGTTTCTTCGGGCTTAGAAAGCATTTGAGTAGTAAAGCCCTCGCTCAAAGAACCGAAGGCACCCTATTTAAAACTTTAATCATCCCAGTCCTGCTGTATGCGGCAGAGGAATGGGCTGTATGGGGCGTAGAATGGACACTGACAAAATTGGATGAAAACCAGCTTGGTTGTTTCGAGATATAGATTCTTCGAGTGATGTTTGGCCGAGTGTGCATCGGTGGTGAGTGGAGAAGAAGACCTAACGACGAACTTTACGGGCTCTACAGCGATATCAACCTGGTCAAAAAGCTGAAAATAGAGCGACTGAGATGGCTAGGTCACGTGGAGCGCATGCCCATCGACGCACCAGCCCGTAGAGTCTTCGTATCCAACCCCGGCGGACAACGCGACAGAAGAAGGCCTCATCTTAGGTGGCGCGATCAAGTGGTGAACGACCTCAACCAACTTGGTGTGCGTAACTGGTGGCAGCTAGCTAGGGACCGGGCTAGCTGGAGAGGTTTGCTGCTTGAGGCCGTGATACATCCTGGATTGTAGGCGCCATGTAAAGTAAAGTAAGACATGAATATGTAGGGATAGGCGGTGTTTTTCCATGTTGGCAAAACATCGATGTTAGTCGAAAAAAATATCGATGTTGCAGAATGTGAAATTTCGAGCCATCAATGTTAAGACTCAAAACATCGACTTAAAATAAGTTCAAGTCGTTTATAAATGACCTCATGCTTATAATGGTTAGACCGCACTCGGAGCTACACTTCACAAATATTTATGTTAAATTGTAAGGGAAACGAAAATTACGATAAAAAGTAGTGCTACAATTTTCAGAACACTTGAATCTATAATATAATGATTTTTAATCGATTTTTGAACGTGCTATTTTGCAAAATAAATGCATTAAAAAAATATCGGTGTTAAAAATATCGATATTTCTGATTCAATAATCTCTGACATCGATGTTTTTTTTTTATTTTAACGTCGATGATTTTCAAAATCGCTCATCCCTACACGAAATTTTTTTGACATTTAATTCGAGTTTGACATTTAGTAGGCGTGAGTGTGTGCGTGCCTCTGGTTTTGATTCTGACTTCAAATACAGAAGGAAATTTTCCTTTTATCCAGAGGAGAAGAACTGTCATTTGATACCAATCGAACAGTTTCAGAAGCATTCGGAAGCTTTACGGAATAATAATCGAAAAGGCCATTAGATGCTGCAAGAGCTAGTCATATTTTTCGTATGCAGGATTTTTGATGTTTCACAATCGAACGAGTCAAACCATATCCATTAAGGTATTTTCATAAAATGAAAATAGGAGAATATGCACATAATTTCAGCCAGGTTGTTCTTATTACCATTTCCATTCGCCTTTCAAATGTCCTGTTGCTGTTGATAAATACATACATACAACTAATTTGGAAATAAATTTATTATTTAAATTATGATTTTGAAATCTACTTCCTTTTCTTGAATCTACCTCGCTTTTTTTGAAGTGGTAACTCTGGTCTAGGAGTGCTAAACTGATGTCTCTGCAGTTTGCAGCTGAACGACCGTGCTTGACGCCGTTTACCATCCACTGGTCTTCTGAAGAAGACAAGCTCCGATTCGGATGACTTTATCCGGATACCACACTTGGATTCTTTCGGACATCACTGTAGGTCCTCATGTAATATTTTCGGTAATAACTAATTGTGAATTTTAATGTGATTAAAAAAAAATCATAAGAATCATAATTGCGATTGGTTTTTCTCCAATGTCATATGACAATTATGACACTAAATTGTATTCTGGCGAACTGTTATTTCTGCATAACATCCTGCATTCAAATATTCAAATTTCGTATAGTGTATTGGTGGTGGTGAAAACTTGTAACCAAATTTCAAAAATTTGTTAATTCATAAGTAAAGTGAAGTTTAAGCTTCCAGCACTTCTTCTGTACAATTTCATTGTGAACACATAACAAATATCACAAAACAAGCATTTCTGCCAGTTATTGCCAAGGGCGTAGACAGTCAGAGTCAGGGGGACAGCTGCCCTACCTAACTTTTTTAATGAATTAAAAAAAATTGATAAACATCTGAACTTAAACATTTTATTTCAAAAACAGTTTCTTCTTCTATTGAAATTAGAAATAAAATATTTTATTAAATAGGTAGATATACAAAATTCTATTAATATTATATTGACAGTAGTTGCCCCCTAATTACACTATTATATTAGATATCTATTGAAAACTATTGTATTAATATTGGAAAAGAAAAAATCGATTGAACGATTAATTTTTGATAAAAATTATTACCCTATTGAAAGAAATATAATAGAAAGGTATACCTACATTTTTTTCCAAATGAATTTTCATGAGAAAATAGAGGAACGTTAAACATAGAAAATAACGAAAAACTGATGATTCGATGTGAAATTTTATTTGTAAAAGAAAAATGACAGCGCTAACTTAAGTACCTAATTGTGTTTTAAATAGAATGACAACTTCATACATAATCCATCGGACAATTTTTAATGATGGCTATATCTACACATATTATTTCACTCCAAAATAAGATTTAAAACAAAATATTTCAAAAGAAAAACTCGAAACAATAAAAAATAAATTCATGACTGGATCGCACGTACTTGCTATGTAAAATAAAATTTTGACCAAAATGTAGACTAACAAAAAAAAAGTGCACAGACTAATTTTTATCAAAATTATTACAGCCATTTCGAGATAATTAAGATAGTAGAAAAATTGTATGGCAAGTACCTTTATTTTTGGGGCTAAAAAACGATTCAAAAATCTATTTGAGAAAATCACCTAAGACGTTTAAGTCCCAAGTTTGACGAAAATCGCTTCAGCCGTTTAGGCGGTAGATCGTTCTACAGACAGACAGACAGGCAGACATACAAACACAGACACAGACAGACAGACGGAATTGGAGAACCACTTTCGTAGATTCGTTTAGAAATTTGAGGAACATCTAATTCAAAAATGCAGCTATGTATGCACTACAACTGACTTAAGAGAAAAAGCTACTTGGATCGTTCGAAAACAAAAACGCTACTAAGGTATCGTGGCTAGCCTAGCAGTATCGTACTCTAACGCGGCCAATGAGATAAAATGTCATTAGCACACAAAAAAGGAAATAAAAAAACACAGCTATCAAATTTGATGCCAGACAAGGCATCTGTTTCATAACAAAAGCGAAGAGAGAGCTCGCTGACAGAAAGAGAAATTGGTGTAAGTTTTGAAGCTCAGATAAGTATTAGATTTGTTTGGTATTTTTTTGTGTTTTGTAGTAAAAAGTGCAACCACTGTCAAACTTCAAGAGTGGGGAACATCTTGTAAGTCTTTCAACAAATTAAACAAGCGCAAATTGAGTGTTTAAAACGTCAATGGTGATTTTCCAGATGCAAGCACAGAAATTAGTGATGGGCATAATTGAATGGTCACTCAAGACATTACCAAAACCAAACTAAAAAAAAATTAACAACAAGAAAAACATCACGCAGCACAAAGAACAGTGCACGAAACAAAAATATTCTATAAAATAAAATGAGACAACACTCCAGAATTGCAGTGAACATATATTAAAAATGTTCGACTCCTTCATTATTTTTGTTTTCATTGCTGCGTTACATTCCTTATTTCTATTTGACTTTAATTTTCAATATTAAGATTCCATTTTTCTATGCAAAAATAATGAACTTCTTACTCGAATTAACATTTCTTTGAAACGTGTGCCCTTCACTAAACCAAGAAAATAGTAAAAAATTTGACAGCTTGGTGTTTTTGACAGTTTTTAAACAATGCCACAAATTGAATTCACAACTTTTTCAGTATACATGGGGGAAGTAATTTAACAAACAGTATTTTGTGAAAATTTGTACATATTGTTACGAATTCGTGCGAATTCACAAGATAACAAACAGAACTAATACCAAGATCGGAAACTTTTGTACGAAAAAACCCATTTGTTTAAATTATTTTATTTTTTGTAAATTTGACTTTCTATTCATGAAAATATGTGAAATGGAACAACAACAATTACGAAATTAAAATTTTGAAGACGTGGACATAATGTACTTTTTTTGTGTAAGAAAAGGATAAATTTGCTATCGAATGTTTTAACCCCTTCAGCCTACGCCCTTGGCGTATCGTTCCACTAGGTCGTTATGTCAATTTATTTAATATACAAATGTTTACAACATATATGCCAAACCGCAATGATATTTGACGCCATTTGCAAAAATTGTAACCAATTCACATTATGACATTTTGCCACACACCGTGCAGATGACGAAAACGATTTAATCGAATCGTACTTAAATTAAGTAGTTACAGAAAATTCATTCAAAAATGTTGAACATCAATATCGTTCTGATATATTTAAACGTAGATATATGTTCATACATATTGCACAAAACATAACGGTCTACAGTATCACTTAGTCAATTTGTACATACCCAATCTTTCCCTTCCGAAACAAATTACTTAATTATACAACTCCAAATCAATATTGGCTTAAGGTATAATATAATTACCTTAAGGATAACCCGAATCCAATCATTATCAAGTATGTATCACTATCAACTTATAAATAGCAAAAAAAAAAAAACTAAAAACAACTCAATACTTTTCCACTTAAAGGAATTCGCATTCAGTCTTGGGAAAATTAACACAAAATTCTACAACATAATTAGTACCGCATGTGGATTTTAAAATCGAAACTTTACCCTTCAAGTGCGTCGCTTTTCGTATAACTCCTTCTTTATAGGAGGTATAACTTTTCCCTTTTAAAGTAAGTTCGGCGTGGTGCGACTCACAACCAGCGCGGCGTCTTGCAGCATAACTAATGTTAAGTCAAGCTGAAGGTAACTTAAGCAAGAAAGTTTTTATTTCTTGTTCACCGAAATATGCATGCAGTTTCCCATTCGGAAAATCTCATTTTAATAATCCTTATCCTTTCCTCGGGAAAAGTTGTACCTTGCCCCAAAGACCAAACACACACAAACACACACCATAATTCTTTAGGAATTTATACACAACCACTCATACTCATGCAAAAACTCACCAATCTCCATGTAAGCTATTTAACAAGTGCCTAGTTCTGACGCCACTTAATCTTGTTCCACAACTTAAATCCTTGCGGAGAGTTACCAACAACTCTAAAGCATTTAAGCAGCACGCAGTTACTTACACAATCAATATATGAATATATCTACTACGTACAAGGATACGAGTACACGGCATATATCACATGTGTCCCGAATGGCTCTTCCCTTAATCAAATTGAATGGTTCATAGTTTAACGCCAAAATCCTGGCAATGAAGCAAGTTTGTACAATACACTGATTTTGGGTAGAGTCAAAACAAATCCACCATTTTATCTGGACAGGTAGAAATACGAGTAGATAGATATAGCGCAATATTGTACCGTATTGCATAGATAGGTTTCCGGTCTCTGATGGCTGCAGGACGAACAAAAGGTATCAAAAAAGAAACCCCTAAACGCCCAATTCACCGCATCAAAGTTGTATCCTTGGCCAAAGGATGGATGGGAAATTTTGTGTGTTGTTTTTTAAAAATATGAAAAAAGTGTGTGATCGTTAGTTCGTGCGAAAAGTCCTATGGACTGATGTGGAAAATCGTTTAAAGTGGTTGAACCAAGTGCTATTTTGTTATTGTTCACCGATGTGACCGGTGCCTCCTACTCAAAATAATGAAAACACATCACGGCACTACTACTGATGGATGACGAAACTTCCCGAGGTAAGGAGGTATCCGTCCCAATCCCCATCACCTAACACCTTTTGGCGAAAAAATGAATCTTTCATCGTCCAGCAGGGATACGATACGGTTAGCAACAATCCCTGACTGTGCCTTTCATAGTCGTCGTCGCCGATGAGTGGGGTCCATCATTCGAGAGAGGAGTTTCGTGTCGGGATTAAATTGGTAAGCTATATTGGCACGAGCTGAGATTAGTTAGCCATCATCGTCGCGTCGCGTCGAATTCGTTGTCGTTGTTGTTCGTCAGGAATGAGGCGATGCACTCAATGTATACATTGTCCTTCCGCAGGTTTCCAGTTCTACAGCGATAACAGGAAAATGTTCTACTATTGACATTGGCAATATATACATATACATTTTTTTCCAAATACCGATTTTCTTCCCGCTCGCCTTCATCAACCCTGATCCTGGATCACATAACGATTTATGAATATTTTTGTGTTTCCTAGCAGTGTGCAAAAATGCTTATGCAAATTTTCGCTTTGTTCCACTTTTTGAATATAATTTGTTTCTATTTATTTTGTTTTTTTTTTTTGTTCTGCTCTGTTATGTTTCCAATGTCCATGCTCATCAAAAGGACTTCATCAGAATGACGGTATAATTAATTCGGGTCGGGTCGCATTTAAATGGGATTTTTTTTTTGGCGAGCACAATTTCGAATAATTTAATTTCGGGAATGCCAGTTATTTGATTTCTGATTACCTCGTTTCCATCACAGCCGAAGTTATGGATGTATTATTGATTCGATTATTTTTATTAGTTCGGCTTTGTAAGAATTGTTTCATTTCACGTTGAATTTAAATAAATATTTTAAAGAAATTAATATATTCGAAAGGTTTTATTTATTTATTTTTGTTTTTGAGTGAATTTGCTGGAATCAGTATGTTGAATGAATTTCTGAGAAATGTTAAATTAAAATGAAAAACAATATGGTGTTCGATAAATTTTGTAAGCACGGATACAAATTAAAAGGGTCAACTGACTGGCAATTTCGAATTTGGCCGTTTTGGTTAAATTCATCAAATAATCGTGATTTTTTGTACGTCGCTGCTGTCAAAAAAACACAAACCAAAATTGTGTTTTGCTTTTTTATTCATAGCATGCCGATAAATCCATGATATTTAACAAGATTTCTATTGTTTAGTTTAAAAAAAAAAATGTGGAAAAAAATGATTTGTATCATACAACATAGGAATGCAAAATAAAATTTTAAAAATGTTTAATTACTGGGATTAAATTAAATGCACATAGAAAATACTGAAAATAAAAAGAAAATTAACTGCACAAAAACGCCAATAAAAATCGAATAAATTTGTTATTGCAAGTTCGCTTTAGTTTTCTAGAGTAATTGCAGTGTTACCTATACAAGAAATACTAATAAATTGAAGGATGAGCTACGTTAAGGCCTTCATTACAATATATCTTTAATGAATTAACGAGGGTGTGGCCATGGCGCGATAGTTGTGTGCTCGCCTATCAACCTCGTGGTCGCAGGTTCGATTCCTGCCGTTGTCTATGTCTTCTTATATTCCATTAAAAACCAATTCTAAAAATTGTCGTAAAATGTGTTGCTAGTTTACTCATTACATGCTGTTCAGGCATAACACTAACAACATGTGATTGAGTAAACTACTCATAAATATGACAGCGAAATAAAATAATGCGAATTATAAGAGACATAAATAAATAAGACACGGAAATTTTCTCCGCATTAGTTCAGCCGCCATCCTGGAGATAAAATCTGAGACCACAACCACCGTCTCAATACGTCGCGCCAAACATCTTTCTATCCTGCTTGCTCTTCTTTCACCGTTAGGCGCACTGTGTTTGAAAACATATAAATTATTCATAATCCCTTGAGCGCGTGCCAAATTATTAAAAAAAACGATAAGCTTTTCAGGTAATAAATTCAAAAATAGGCGTTTTTTCGTTCAGAACAGAGGTCTGAACAGAGTTAGAGTGCATAGAGCATGGTGTAAGGTTATTCTGAACAGAGCAAGCTCTGAACACTGATTTGTTTTTCAAGCACACTTGAACAACACAAACCAGAATAAATTTTCGTTTTAATCACAAAAAGCAATATAACACAAAGCTACCCTTATTTTGTACGCAGATACAAGCCAGATACAGAAAATCAACAAGCGACCAACTTAATTCGCCATTTTAATTGTATCTGATTCATTTTTCTTCACATTTAATTCTTGACATACATGAAATTCAGCTTAGCAATTTAACCTTAATGCTCAGACCATTATGTTCGAGGACATCGAGCGCGCTCTGCCCCTGTTCAGAACGAAAAAATAAACATACAGTCGGAGCTCTAAGAACTCTGAGTGAAAAAAAAACACAGACAAATTTTTCGACAGCTCCGTCTCTGCTCTGAACTTAAAATGAAAATCGCCCAATGAAGCCAACTAATCTGTTGAAAAGATACAAGTATTGTCATCGAAAATCATCCATTTTACAGTTTGGCATAGAAAATCATAAGTACAAGTATAGGACCTAAAAGCGAACCTTGAGGTACCTTGTTAGCAAAAGATAACATTTTCTGTGAAATATACGATCGATCGCTCAATACCAAGGAGGGAAAAGAGAATTTGGGAAAATACGAACTTTTATAAGTCGCTTAAACGTTTCAACAGCTGATGGACATTTACAAAAAAAAAATCTAAATCTTCTAGACAGTTTAATCGATAAATGCTTTGGCCCTTTTTGACGGTATTCCTGCAAAAATTAATCAGAATTTGTATTTAAATCGAATCAAAATGAAAAGGTCTGTAAATATTTTACCCGATAAAATATTATAATACCAATTTATTATAGGGCGTCATTAATATCTATATATTCAAAAAACAAGCATTTAACAATTAATTGGTAGAAAATTATACCCTCAAAAAAATATCAAAGTTTTTTTAAGACTTTATTTAAGGTTGCAACTCAATTACGACACCAAATTTTCCGAGCTGCTAGCTTTTGAATTCCAATATGAAATCACATTCTGAAATATATGAAAAGGTTCTTAATGCGGTACTTTAAAATGTTGACCGTGATAAAAATGTTTATCTCCAACCCTTTTTCTCAATTCCATTAATGATCTTCTATCTGGAACTTCTAATCCACTAAATTGTTTTGATGACGATAGACCTCTCAGCTTTTCATATTCGTTTTCAGATTCACTTACTTGTTTTTCGGATATGGAACTGCATTGGCAGCGTATGATAAGCTTATTAAATTCTGATCTTGATAGCATTTTCTAGTGGGGAATAAAAAAACCGCGTAGAATTTAATGCTTTAAAAAACTCAATGCTGTCTTCTGTCATTAAAGCAGAACCCACCTCCAGTCGCTATCCATGAGCGACACTAAAATTGAAGAAACCGATCAGCAGTCAGTCATTGGCATTTAGTTATTAAGAGTAGCATGATCCCTTTAATGTGTTGGACATAATTACACCTCGTATGTATATTTTTTATGACACAAGTGGGATCACATTCTCAAATATGTTGGACAAGCATGGTTTAATTGACTCGAATTTGAAAATGTAAACACTCCATCGAGCGGATTGTCAAGCAGCATGTTGGATTGATATCAAAACATATTTGAGACAAACATGTTTGAGAATATAGACGCATTCTTGTCAAACCAAGAGGACATTTCATTCTAAAAAAGTTGTCAGCCTGGGAGTCAATGCTCGAACTGTGAAGCTGTGAAGTGATAAATTTTATCACGCTTTCACGTCCAATTCGATTCTCGATTCTTGAAAAAGTGAAGTTAACCGTCAAAAATTTTTCATATGAAGATTTTTTTTATCACAGTCATGCTGTGAAGAAGAATACAAACAAAAAAAAAAAAAAAACTTTGAACAAATTACTTACAGAAACAAAAAATAAAAAATAGTATATACCAAGTTTGTTGGTGTTCATTTATTTTTTATCAAATTGTTGATAGAATTTCGCTCTTATCGCTGGAAATTCTTTCCTCGTATTAAACTTCACATATCTACATTATGTTCTATCCTATTTGAGTAGAAATGTAACACACCGACTTACTGATGTCTGAGACAAGACGACAAAGAATCTTGTCTAACAGCTCATTGGAAACTACCGGTGGCAAAAAATCGCGGCTTAACACCTTCACGTGGCATGGAAGCGCACTAATATATTGAGTTTTTTATTCAGGAATGGTTTCAATTCATCTATTAAATCCATGTATGAATGTTACGGGAATTTGTAAAGAACAATAAAGTGCTCCTCTCCTTTGAATTGGATTGGTTTCTGGCCATATCGAAGGGAACGCCGCAATATCCTCACATTATTCCTAGGAAAAAATAAAAAATATTACTCAAAACGGAGACACGATTGAATATATCGTCTATTGTTAATAATTAAATGAATTGTTATTCCGGAAAATATTCTTAAGCAAATTTAGAAACTCAAATGAAACATTTGCATTTCCCGATAAGAAAAACTAATCAGAAATGACAGGATTTATTATTTAGTACTTTTTAGTACAAACTTTATCAATAATTGTAAGAGAATCGCACCCCTCCCGACGGGTTTCCACCTTGTCGTGGTGGGTGGGCTTCATGCTTGATATCTGGCCGGCCAATCAATGACCGGTTTAGAACTCTAGCTAACTAAGAGAAACCCAAACCAATGATATATGGAAATATCAATAA
The DNA here is from genome assembly GCA_910595825.1 of Philhelius pedissequus. Taxonomy (NCBI): domain Eukaryota; kingdom Metazoa; phylum Arthropoda; class Insecta; order Diptera; family Syrphidae; genus Philhelius; species Philhelius pedissequus. The sequence goes on from OU343162.1 coordinate 63,192,364, forward strand.
AAATTACAATCTTAGCGGGGATATACCCTAACCTGTGGGTAGGAGTATTTATAGGCCACTACCGTAGATTAATTCTTTTTTTGTGAAATACAGTTTTATTTTTCATGCTATGAAACTGAACTCTGCCACCGATAAAGGTTCATTCAATGTTTGTATCGATTTAGCGTTATCGATTCATTGTTTCATTGTCGGCATTGCCACCGTACTTCCTTTTTGGCCTGTCCACCATCCTGTTAAGATCGTCAATTGGCATTTTGTAAAAGAAAAGGAATTGATCACGGGAACAAAAAATAATAATAAAAAAAAGTATCGTTCGAATTGTTCAAAAGTATTTTCTTTTGGGAAATTTATTAAGAGATGAATTTAAGGAATTTTAAATAAGTCTTCGCATAATTAAAGAAAGTCGATAGTCAATCGACAAAAGAGAAATAAAGGGTTATCCATTTTGCGGTTTCAAAAGTAAACGTAAATAAAACACATATAAAATATTTTTTTTTATGATATTTCTTTTTTATTATAAAGTTTGAACGTTAACATTATGAATGAAACACTACATCATTTAAATGACCACCACGCGAATTGTAGCAAGCATCGATTCTTTTGAGGTAATTTTCGACCACTTTTTGATACATATTGGGCGGTATCTCAGCCATAACTTGACGAATGTTGGTTTTCAAGTGCTCAAGAGCTAAAGGTTTATCTGCATAAATACGGTCTTTCGCGTAGCCCCCAAAAAAAGTCTAGCGGTGTCAAATCGCATGATTTTGGTTGTCAGTTGATATCGCCACGACGAGAAATTACACGGCGAGGAAATATCTCTTGCAATAAAGCCATATTCGCTTGAGTTGTGTAGCAAGTGGCACCGTCTTGTTGAAACCACATATTCTCCAAGTCGTATTCTTCAGTAGTAGGCAAAAAAGGTCGGTTATCATATTACCATAACGCTCCGAATTGACGGTCACAATCGTTTTATCGTCGTTTTCGAAGAAGTAAGGTCTCATCACACCACCGGACTAAAGAGCGCCCCAAACAGTGACTGTTTGTGGATGTAATGGCCTCTCTTCAATTACTTGAGGATTCTCAGAACCGCATATACGATAATTTTGTTTATTAACATACCCACAGAGTGAGAAATGTGCTTCGTCGATGAAGAAAATTTTGTTCGAAAAATCGCCGTCCACCGCCTGTTGTTCAAGCACCCGTTCGACGTATCTACGACGTTGTGACTGGTCAGCTGGCTTCAGTTGTTGTGTGATCTGGACTTTATATGGATGTAGGTGTAGATCCAAATGCAAAATACGTCACAATATGCCGTAAGACAGTCCTAATTCCTCAGAACGACGAGGAATCGACACATTCGGGTCTTCGGCAACACTTTCACTTACAGCAGCGATATTTTCAGTGGTACGAGCGAAACGATGATGCACTGGCCTTACAATATCTGTAACCAATCCAGTCTCTTCAAATTTCTTCATAATTTTGCCAATTACTTGCGTAGTTGGACGATTATGTAAACCATAATCTCCTTTTAAAGCACGATATGTGGCTGTGGCAGAATCACCATTTTTGTAGTAGATTTTAACAATTTTTTATGCGTTGTGCGATAGTTAGGCGATCCATTTTCGTATATGTCAGACTTTCAACTAAAAAAAATTGGTTTAACACCTTAGTTTGACATATGTCGAATTACAGCCCTATACTTTTGAAGCCGCAAAATGGATAACCCTTTACATATAGTACTTCTCCGCCACATACAAATATTTAGCGGTTATTCAATTGGAGGTTATTTTTGGATGTTCCGCTTGGATACGCTCTTAACTATTATATACTTACCCGTTCTACCACCCGCCAACCACATTTATCGTCCATCGTCATCCTCAGCATCCATCATCAACAAAGTCCAGCAGCTAACTATTGAGTTTTTTTTGTATACAAGGAACAAAATTATGATAATCTGGTAGAGTTATCGAAATCACTCGAGATCCACAAAGTTAAGTATATAATGTTCTATCTCAATCTGAGGATCACCAATGTTTGCATATATTTTTCTTTTTCAGTATAAACAATGACGAATGCAACGAAACTCAAATTGTTAACATAACATCATCATCTTATCCCAACCAAGTGGTGCGCACAACTTTGCTGGAGGAGAAAGAGTTCGGTGAGTCTAAATTGTAAAGATATATATTTGCTATTGCTCAAATGGTCATATAAAAGAAATGCTGTAGAGATTACAAAGATTTAGAGTGAACATTTGTTGAGAAAGGTCAGTTAACAGAATATTAACATAAAGTTGACGGACCAAATTTATATCAGTACCTTACCTACACATACATGTTTTTTTTTTTCATTTTGTTGAATTGTATATTTGAATTGGATTCGTGGGAAAATGTATCTAATAGTGATGACGATAACGTTTTTTTTTAACCTCATTAAGATTAATTACTCATTAATATAACTATTGATAAAATAATAAGAAAAAAAGTATTCAAAATTTAATCTCTTTATGAATTTGAAAGATTTAAACGTTCAGAAAACAAATTATGAAGAGTAAATGAACATTTTATATTACTCGTATGTCTATAAATGTATGCCTTTTCTACTTTATAATTTTTAAATAATTGAATCGAATTTTTAGAATGATTATATTAAGCTTATATGCATTTTTTATATTTGATTTTTTTTTTTTTTTTTAATTTTTATTTATTGAATAAAATTATAACATTACGAACTAATGATTCAAAATAGCTTTTAACGGCCTTTAGTACGCAAAATTTGCGTTACGTCCCGGCAATCTCACTTGGAATCATCAGTTGGTTATTGAGCGCCTTACCAATACGCAATTTTTGTTAAGTTCAGTTCAACTTACATGCATTTTTTGACAAAAAAGCAATGTGAACTATATACAACAAGATTAAAATTTTAATCATTAAAATTAGAAGATTTTGTCCTTGGCCAGACATAGTTAATAAGAAGGTGTTTTTTTATAATACAATTCTATATACTACTGAAATTACTCAGCCAACTAGAAGACAAATTTTGTGGACTGAAGGCCGTTATAGGCTATTTCGAATCAATAATTCGACAAGTGCAATTAAATATAATGCTAAGTCTTCTACTTGGCTGAGTAATTTACGTAGTATATACTCGTAGAATTGTATTATAAAAAACAAACACATTCTTATTACGAACTAATGAATTTTGAAATTTTTGCGAGTAAGTTAAGTTAGTTAAGTTAAGTCTTATTAAATTTCATTTTAGATACAATACAATACAATTTTCTATTTACAAAACTCGTAAAGTATAGCTGTGTCGTCTGCCTGATTGACAATAATTTTTAACATTATAAGCATTTTTTTTACATAAATAGTTTTTACATTGACATTAAAAAATTATAAATAATATAGAGGGAACAATTTTCGTCCCAATTAAAGATTACAATGCATATGGTTATTTAAAAAGTTTCGTTTAATATTTGTTCTCTGTAACCCAACGAAATCTTGCAATACCTGAACAAACTTGATATTGTTATATCAGCTTCTTTTAGTAAATATAGTACAATTTCTTCTGATAGGAAGTCACTTCCGAATACATTTCGCCTTGTCTCCCAAAGCACTGGACATTTTCCTAGTAAATGAAATATGTCTTCTCTTTCTTTCATGTTTGCAAATTTCACATAGTATTGGAAGATCATCTCTGTGTGGGATAAGATTCAAGCTAAGGAGCTCTCTTCGCAGTTTTGTCACCATAGATATTTCTTCAATCTTGTTCTCATCCCGAAAATAGTTATGTAGTCCTAAGTTGTGGTTTAATCGACTGTAAATACCCCTGTGTAGTGAGTTGGCTGCTTCTGCTTCAAATTTACTTGTATACTGCTCATCTATTCTTATCACTAATTTGTATAATATTTCCTTTGGATTATTCAGTTCAAGATGATCTAGATAAATATTTAATCCACAGCTATTTCCTAGTTCCAACCACAATACTAGCTAGTCCGACTGTTTATTGCTTGAAGTAAAGCTTTTTTCGTTAAACGTTCATTCGGTAAGCTCAAAGCTCTTAAAATAAAATCTATCTGAAGTTTTAACGTTTTGATGAACAAATGTGGCAATCCGGTTTCCAACATAATTCTGTAGTTTGGTGCAGTTTGCGGCATTCTAAAATTTTTTTTAATAAAAAATCAGAGCAGTTTTCCTACGGTATCATAGCTTCTGTGACCCCATGTTTGTGCCGTGTAGAATATGATGGACTCAACAACTGCTTCAAATACTTTAAATTTGCAACTATGAGCTATATTTTTGTTCATAAAACATGTCTTCCAGGTCACATTTATAGCTGTTTTAACTTTCGTGAATTTTTCCTTTAGATGTGTTTCCATATTCAGATTATTGGTAAAATATACACCAAGATACCTATACTGCTTAACAATTTCAATGCTTTCTCACTGCTGCTGCTCCGTTGCTGACTCCAATATTTCAGCTGTATCGACCTCTTCAAGACGGAGTACAATCTCCAACTACAAGAGGACAATTAAGCGACTGGGGAAAAGGCATGGGACGAGATGACAGACCTAGAATGAAAACGACTTAATAACTCTCGTGTCTATTTGCTAGAGTATATTGGGTCTAGCAGGGGGGTTGCAGGGGGAAAGCATGCATCCCCTTACGCAACGAGCTTTTTGTACGCCGTGGACCTAATTGCAAAAAACACTTCACACAATCCCGAATTTTTTTTCCAGCTTTTTGAAATTGATTGTTTGAAATCTATTTTATGCTTTGAATAAAGATTCCACAATATGTTATGTGGCCCCGCCCGACCGGACGCCCAACTTACCCCCTTAGATTAGGTTAGGTTGAAGGGGTCCATTGTGATACCACATGAAGAGAAATTTAATCTTTAATCAAACCAGTTGGAGCCTCGAATGATGCGGTTAAGTCGGTGAATCTCAATGTGTCTAAGATCACTGGTGTCGTCGAAAAAGTATTCCCCCAGGTGTAATCTTCTTCCTTGGGAGAGAGCAGAACATGAACAAAGAAGATGTTCAAGAAAATTCTGCTCTTTTTTCCAATTTTAAGCCATTTTCTGGCATTTTTTCCAAGCAAAAATTCTGGCGTTATTTTCGGGAACCAGTCTAACTCGGGCAATAGCGCAACCTGATACGGTCTAACTGCGTTCAGATATGGTCCCAAAACTGAGGCGCTTGCAGCATGACTACGACAAGGTTCAGGTGATCGTAAGACCACAAAAAAATCTACTGTTTAGTAAATTTATAAATATGTTGGCATAAGATTGGGTCTGTCAAAAAAATATTTAAAATTTCCTTATTTCCAAAAAAATCATAAAAGGACCACCCCGTTTATAGAGAATTGAAAACGAATCAGCTAAAACAACATCTCAATCACTAAACCAAGCAATTATTTACATCATTTAGTTTACAAAGGACTCAAACGTGCTAAACGCATGAACCGGTTCTACTTAAAACTTGTATATAGTCACGTGCCCCATTTTAAACATCATTTTCAAAATTGAATACCTATTACCATACCTACCCTCAAATTGCCACACGTCACATTTAATAATACCACAAGACAGCCTAATCCTTTAAACTGGTTTTTTTGTTTTAAACATTAAACATTATCTATAGGTAGATGCATAGGTAGGGTACGAGTATACAAATATAGCTAGCATATATTTATTTTTAAATAAAAATTCCACCCTATAAGGATAGTCGACAAAACGACATTTTTAATGCCGCCATTAAACCGTGTTGTGTTTCAATAATTACAGTTTTAATATTTCCACCATTAATCCAACTCTGGGTCCGTATCAGGTGTGTATGTGCATACACAGTGCACCAGGTGCAATTTCCCTTAACTTTGCGACTGTATCCCATTAAAGGTAACAAAACAAAAAGAGAGAAGATGAAAAAACCGAGTGGAACCTCAACACAAAAAAAATTGTCTAAAATGCCAGATTCGCCAAATGGCAATAAAAAGTAAGGGATGCTGCCAATGCGGACAGCAAGCATCTTTTTCGCGCCTCATTACCTTAACTTGCTATAGGGGAATCCCTTCAGCCAGCGTGTCTCTCATAACTTCAACCCATTATGTACCTATACCACTATTACGACTATATAGCTTTATGTGTGGTGGTGACCGTCGCGTCGCGTCGCGGCGTTAGTTATAATTTTGCAATTTCACCGGCTTAATTACGGACCACATTTCATCCGACTCTACTAAGGATGGAGGAACACCATCAGAGAGGGGTGATGGCATAAGAACGTGCCAATTCATTTTAACGACCGCTTGGCTAGTAATGGTCTAAGGCGTTATAAATTCCCTTCAAGAAAATTTTCCAGCACTTCCAGCCGGGCGTTAAGGTAAACAATTCGCCCCAAGGATGATGATGATTATGATGATGATTATAGTCTGATAAGTCGTAAGATACCATACCTACCTGGATATGGTTTTTTTTTTTTTTTGTTATTCCTACATATTTTGTCGAGTAGAGGAAACGCAGAACACGTATGCAGGCAGTAAAGCAGTGCACTTTGTAGCCAAGAAGTCATGCCCCAGACTCTGCCTGTGACAGCAAAGAATGCGTCTTTGGACAAACTAAATGCCAAGATGTAGCAAAAATATTTTCTTAAGCTGTTATCCTTAAACGGCAACCTCTTGGTCATCCTGAATGATGGGCTGGGCAAGGGCATTGTGGTTATTATATATGAAAGAGGATTTTCATCCCCCCGCCCACCAAAAATATCCTTGATGGAATTTATTAAATGCGACTTTGGGAGAAATGAGAAAATTGCAGAGGAAAAATTAATTATTATTTTCTTCTTTCGTCGTTGTCGTCTTCATATTTCTTATCTCTCTTCTTTTATTTTTACTTATTTTTATCTCACTTAATTTGTATCATCGCTGTCGTCGTGTCTCGTTGTTGTTTTTGTTGTTGGTGTTGCTTTTACATTGGCCGAGCTGACTGAGTGACTTGGGGGTACTTCGAAAATCGTTCTCGTAATTGTCACGAAATTAGATTTTTTTTTGCTTATCCCTATACATAGATAGGTTTTTTGTGTTCACGAATTTTTTTTACCCTAAGTTCCTAAATTTGTATACGTTCTGTATCCATTCTTGACTTTCTTTTATTTGGTAAGCAATTTTTATGAAGAAAAAGATATCTATAGGTCGTTTTCTGGCTGCATAGTTTGTATTGCTAGTGTTGCTAAGCCTGTGGGTTAAGGAACCTTTACAGTTAAAAGTATCACAGGACAAAAACACACGACATCGATGGCATGTCCTAACCTCTGAGAAATATAACCTCAAATCGAGCACCAATTAAATAATAAATTAGCCACGTGTTTCTGGACGCTGCGCTTTAGTGGTGATTTGTCTTTAGTGCCTGAAAAATAATAAGGACATTTATGGCGTTTTTCACATTGGTAAGCTAACTGAATCGATTTTAATTGTCGCGATTTGGATCTGATTGTTTCGAACAGTGAAACTCTTTTCGCATTTCACATACCATCGACACTTCCACTAACGAATTGTTTCCGCGCAACTAACCTCAAAATCAGACTATTAACTTACATTAATAGCGAAACATGTGGAAACTATTTGAATCGATGGGGGCGTTCAATCATTGGCCTGATTCAGAAACAGAACTATAAGCTATCTGGATAAGTTTGTGTTTTTGTATTCCCATGTAAATATTTTTTTTGGCAGCAGTTTCTTTGTCATCAGCTGTGTTCTTACATGGGAATATCCGGCTAGCTTTAGTTCGCTTATTGAATGAGGCCATTTAATATGAGCAATCAGGAATATTTTTATGTTGGTGTAACCCGTGCAAAAGCACAGCTGATAAACAACAACTGTTCACATGAAAGCAAACAGCCGACTGCAAACTTCATTTGATATGAGTTTTGTTCTGGTTTTTGACATCGATTTTAGATTGATTTTTTTTTATTGTAAGGAACTTTCAAAAAATAGTGTGCGTGTAAAGTCTATGAAATCTTACTAAGATGCAAGATTTGTTTTGACCGATTTTATTCAGAACTAATTCAATTGTGTTCAGAAAAAAATCAAAAGTTTGGTTGTTTCGAATTCAAAATAAATCGTTCACAAATATACTCCTATAGTTTGTTATACCAGATAACATACTCGAATCGAATAAATGAGTGAATGTCCCAATATGTGTCAGAATACTAAATGTCACAAAAATCTAGTAAGTTTAAAAAAAAAATCTTGCCTTATTCGGTTATCTCCTTTTCTAACTACAAAGAGTTAAAGCCAAATTTTAGATTTTAATGACCTGTAGTCCAAAACGCGCCCAGGCACGATAGTTGGGCTCGTCAGTTAGATGATATTGTACCCTTCTAAGACGCAATGTTTTTCGGTCGATGATTACCGACTCTTATGAAATTTGCAGCACTTACACACTGCAAATTATATTATTTACGGGAATTTGGTTAAATTCGTGCACCTAAAAACAAAAACAAAGATTATATTAAATTATTATTTGCGTTTTCTTCAAAATTATAAAGAGTTAATAAAGTAATCTCCTTCGTTATACAATAAAAGGACAGCCCTATAGACGTCAAAATACATCGGCAGAGCGAGGCCAATGTGAACACCGGCAATAACAAATTAAACAACAATGCCACCATCAAGTGTCAAAAATCTGCACAATCTTAACTGACAGCCTTATTTACGTCAATTTGCCTAAGCAGTTTCGAATAAACTCATTTATTAGTTGTGTTGCACTTTAAATTAATCGAGTCCATATTTACCAAAAAATAAAACTAAAAGGAATAACTCAGTTTGGCGACTGACTATGACAACTAGTATTTACGTCCATTAAGGGCATCATAACTGTCACACAGTGGAATAGATTAGCATTTGTGACCAAAACTGTCAAACGGCATCGATATAAATGTCATTCAGATTAAACGAAACTCGAAAAATATCCTCGATATATACGATAATTTTTTTATAGATTTGTTTTTTGGCTGAACACACTGCACTGAAATACCGTACTGGAATAGGAATAGTCTCACAATTCGTGTAAACTATTTTTTTTTTCCTAGGACTTCAAAAGATCATTGAATTCTAATTTAATACTTGGTTCGAATCGATCATACATGTGATTTTGAAATGTAAAAAAAGCTGCAAGAAAAAGTTGAAAATTGGTCACCTCTGGGAGTACCAAGTACAGCTTCCTACGTTGCATATAGAGATGGCTCCCGGAAATTACGCTAGAGGAAATTGGAAAAAGTGCCAAAAGTGGGTTATAATGAGATAATAAATACCTAATTCTCAAATCCATTGTACCAACAAAAATTCTTTCCAATCCTTCTATTTCTTCTAACTAGTGCCGTGCAATTCAGGTTGCATTTAAAAGACCTTAGGTTTTACAGACATATAGTTAAAATTATTAAAAAAATAAAAAAATATCCCGGCTCAAAATTTGAAAAAAGAACAGATTTGTTTTTGGAAAATAAGCCAGAAATATTGAAAATTATGCCTGATAGGTGTGGAAAAAGAGTCTGAAACCAAAATGCAAATTAAGCCGGAAAATTTGTATATTCTGGCATAATATTAAAATAATCTTTTGGAAAAAAAGCCATAAAATGTTTCAAGGTATTTTCAAACAAGACGAAGTGGGTTGCGCGTCCGTTCGGGGCGGGGCCACATCCAAGGCGTACAAAAAGCTCGGCGCGTAAGGGGGGCATATTGCCCCCTGCAACCCTCCTGTGTAGTCCAATATTGATTTGGGGTGGGTACAAGTTTGGGTATACTCAAATTTTTTATTGGAACTTTTTAAAAAGAAATCTCCAAATCCAAAAAAAAAATTCAATATACCCAAACTTGTACCCACCCCAAATCCTATATTTGGAAATTACGCCAAGGGATGTTACACATCGAGCTTTTTGTACGCGGTGAACCTAATTGCAAAAAACACTTCACACAAGCCCGAATTTTTGTTTGTTTTCCATTTTTTTTTTCTGTCGTTTTTTCTATTTTAGGAACTGGAAAAACGCTAGAATTTTTTTTGGAAAAAAGGCCAGAATTTTGTATGAACCATTTTTTGGCGTTTGGTCAAAAACAAAATTCTGTCGTAATTTTCGGGAGCCTATAGAGACAGCCATTACAGCAGCAGATTCGTCTGTTGCTTGTTCAGCCAGTTATTAGATTAGTTTATTTAGGAAAAGTTCAGAACTTAACAATTACAGGAGAGAACAGATTAGAGAATAGAACAGTTAATTAAACGTCACTGGTTAAAACAAAATCAAACAAAAAAGTGTTGGTCACAGATGAGCAATACAAAGATGGGAAATTTCGCCAGCTATATTGTGGTGAAACTGATAATTTGCATCTGTGTTCAGTTTCACTACACCACGTATTGTCGTTGGTTTTCATATATATTCATATATAGATAGAAAGTCAAATTTACAAATACAACAATGTAAGCAAATAGGTATAGGAGGGTGAAATGTACGAAAGTTTCCCATCTTGGTATTTCTCATATGTGGTGTTGGTGTTTCTTCATTTGCAAATCGATCTCAGAATTTTTTTTCACATAAGGTGAAACAATGAAATGCTACATTACAGTGTGGTAAAATTTAATATTGTTTGACGCATTCCACCTCAGTACTGTCAAAAATTAAACTACGAATCCAATTTAATTCGCCTTTAACGAAACTGACAGACTGTTATAAGTATCTTGAATTTTATTCGTAGGATTATAACATTTAATAGAAATAGTTTTTTAAAGTTTTTAGATAACTATTAAAATATTAGTTTTAGTTACATTTTATGTTCAACTTGGAGCAAATGACGAAGAAGAAAGATGATATTTTCAATTTCTTGACTCATGAGTCAAATCACTGTTTCAAATATTTTTTTCTTTTTTCATTTCCAACTCTAATTCCCAAACTATGATTCATCTGTGGCATACAATAAAGACGTTTGGATTTCATTAATTCTTTTTTTTATCGTAATTTTGTTATATACTGAGGGATATTTGCATTTTAATTGAGTCAATTAATAAAGTTTCAAATTGTTTTCGAATTGGGGGTCATTTTGTTAAATACTTTTTTTTTATTTTTGTAACTGAACACAAAAATATAATTACACTTTCTGCAGATTAAAAATAAGCAATTAAAGAATATTTTTAGGGTTTTGAAATATATTAAATTTTTTTTAGTAAAATTCAATCGGATTTGGATAATAGCTATTATATATTTTTTTGTGCAAATATGTTAAATATTAAATTTAAAAAAATAACACTAGAAATAAGTAGTTTAACAATTAATTTTAATATAAATATTATTATTAATTGTATAAAATTGACAATTTTATTTTTATCTGATGGAAATCTTCAAAAGACACTCGGTAAGAATCGTTACCGAGTATTGAGGGATTCTTTCCGCACTAAAACCACCGGTGAATCATGATCTATGAAAGATCGACAAAAGTCGATTTATATGTACATACATCGCATTGCGGGAAATTTAATGTTATAACACTTTCCCATACCTATTAGACCATCAGCTCATGAAGCTTGGTTCTTCTTAATCTCCGAACATTTTCAAGTATATTTAAGACGGTCTCCATTTCGGAGTTGGTATGACTTTGCAGTCGCAGATTGTGAGATACAGCGTGTTTTTTAACTACTTCTGTAACCATTTCAATGAAGGTCACGATGTAGATCGCTAATTTCTTATATTTTTGAAGTTTTTGACCAAGTTGGTTTTTATTTGGACTTTGGAGAATTTTTAAGAAGTGATTCTCGTCGGCTTCATTTATATACCAAGGGGCATTTATTATTCCACGAAGGACCTTGCTTTGTAATTTTTGGATGGGTTCAGCATTTATTTTCTTTGTACAGCCCCATAGTTGGATGCCATATGTCGAAACGGGTTTCACTACTTGCTTATAAAATATTAGTTTATTCTGGATAGATAGGTCAGAATTCTTTCCTAGTAGCCAGTACATTTTTCTGTACTTCAAGTTTACTTCTTCTCGTTTCTTTTTTATGTGCTCTTTCCATTTAAGATTTGCATCCAAAGTCATTGCAAGTGATTTGGCGGTATTGGAGTATTTATTTATGCGTCCAGTCACTAACTTTATCGACAGCATTTTGCAATTTTTGTGTAGCCTTCGTAACGGATTTATCTGGTACCAATATTGCCGTATCGTCAGCAATGGTGGCCATGATAGTCTTGATGTCCACTGGAATATCCCTTGTATATAACAGATACAGGGTTGGTCCTAAGACATTTCCTTGTGGTACACCGGCTTCCATTTTCTTTAGTTCCGAGTAATTTTGGTCGTACCATACTCTGAAGGGTCGGTTCGTAACATAGGATTTCAGTATTTCGTAGTACTATCTGGGAAGGTCCCTATGCAGTTTGTACTCAAGTCTCAGGTGCCAAACCTTGTCAAATGCTTGTCCAAAAAAAAAAATTTATGTTAAAAGAATATGACATACCATATTTCTGCTGAGCAAAATTCAACCATAAATTTTTTATGAAAAACTTGGTTTGTAATTTTATTTGTGTTTAGTTACATAAATTCGTCGAAAATAAAAAAGAGAAAATTTGGGACATTGTCAATTAACAAGTTCGCTTGTTACAAAATGGACGAACAAAAGTCAGATTATGAAAACAATAGCATCGTTGGCTTTTTTGTTTATTTAATATTTTAACTCATGGAAATTGATATTTTTATTTCCAACATCTTTAATCTCATTAATTTATTCATGCCTCTTGGAAAGATCATCAAATGGCACTGAACTTAATTTTATAAATTCTCAAAAAATATAACAAATTTAAAACACCGATGTAGATATTAAATAAAAAACCTCTTACATCACGTAAATTCAAACATAAATTAACCAGTTATCAGTTTGTTCTTTTTCAACGTAATTAATCAAAGGAAGACAATATTATTTATAATCTATTGTACACTTTTTACAAGCTTTTCACTATTCGAAACAAAAATAATCGTGTTCAAATAACATGAACATCTATGCAATTTAACTTGATATAGTACTAAGCTGACAGCAATTGTTTAATGTTTGTATGGTATATGCATTAGACAATAGCATATTAATGCAGTATCCTTTTTTACACTTGCACACAAACCAAGATGAATTAACACAACATACTATTACTACAAAATTGTTATCCTATAACATTTAAATAATCTACAAAAATTGATAAGTTTTTTATATTTACCCTCGTACGAAAGAGGTTTTGACTCCTTTCAATTTATATATAAAATATAACATTTCTTCCATTTTTCAGAAGAAATTGTTTTATTAATTTCTTTTAAGCCTATCAAATATTAATGTTCTGCTAAATTGTAACTAACTCTTCTTCGATCATTTCCAACCACAACTAATTTTGAAGTGGCAGGTCAGTCAGGTAAAAGACATGTAAAAATAAAGCGGAACTGTATTCAACAACATGATGATCTGGTTACTAATGTTTAAATGTAAATGGTATGATTAGTGCTTTTTGAACGCTGTACAATTAACTGTTTGAAACATTAAGTCAACAGGATATATGATATGAAGTAAATTCAAAATTTAAAAGATACAATGTAAATATGACATGCAAATTTAACCTCGTAAACATTTAACCTGTGTTAAAATTTTAAAATGCGTAAGATGATCTTGCTTACAAATATTTTTTTAACTAACATGACACATTTTTAAATCAACTAAAATATTGTCAAAAATATACAATATTACTTTAAATATGATTTTATTAAAAACAAGACATTTTCTGATAGTCTTACAATGTTTTCCGAAAAGATGTACACCTTGTCAATTTAACAAGACATTTATTATTTTTAACTAATGTTTTGCTCTGAGTGAAAAATATTCCACCATATCGTCGGCTTCTGAATAAATATTTCGATTTCATCCAAAAAGCATCTTTTCCCCCTAGGTATGTACTCGTATGTATATTTTCTTTTCAAATAAAAATGAATACCATTTCAGCAAACGCTAAAAAAAACTTTTGCTATCAACAACAATGAAAGAGTTGAAATTTCCTCAAAATGTCCAAAAAAGCAATTTTATAACTCGTACAATACAATCAAACCATTTCGCTTTGAATATCAATGTACCTACAGGTAACGACAAGAAGATAGATACCATGTTACCTGTACAAGGCCTCCTAGATGGGTATGTAAGGGAACTCACTGTAGAGAACAGCCAGTACTCGGAAGCTCATGAATGTTCATATCACATTGTCGCCCAACCCAACCCAATTCACGTTGGCCAGTCGTCCATGCCAAGTCAGTTGTTATGGAGTAGTATAGAGACGCAGAGGGACCTGACATGGAAACACAAAACGATTCGGAGTGTTTCAAGACCCCGATGTCCCGCCATTTGCGTCTGTATTATGTTGTATGTCCATCGGTACACTATACTGTTGCTTTAATATGAAATGCACTGCTCCGTTTAATTCGTTCCATTACAGTTCAGTGAATATTTGGGTTCCATAACAATCGGTTATCAATGAATTGTGCCTAATGCTGTATCCAGAGGCTGTGGTAAGGTGGCAAGTTGGTGAGAGAGGGCGGAGGCTGCTGCCGAGTCTACAGCAATCCGACAGCAGCGGAAGCACCCAGGCATTGCCTTGTATGAACTAGTTGAATATAATGTACGTATTTATATACGTCCATACTCGACTCGTACATCTCGTTCCAAGTTCGTTTTCGGAAAATATGTGTACACACTGCGTCGTGCCTGATTGCTTTCAACCCTTCTATCGGGTATTTTGAAAGGCTGCCCAGACGGGGAGCTCGTCGACGGTACAACTTTTGAAAATTGGAAAAGATTTGTTGAAAACTTCATTCATTCGTCCGACATCATTGCTCTTGTTTTTCTCCATGCTTGCCAACTATGGGCAGATAAAATTTTGTCTTAAAATATTATTATAAATCTATGAAATTGTTTTTGTAAAAAAATGATATAACTACTACATTTTAAGTGTACTGTCAAGTAACGATATTTCATTTTTCAGCTAAACTCCACTAATTTGGTATTAAATCCCCCCATATTTCCCCACGGCCGACTCAGTGTTTCGTAAGTTAATTGGTAAATTCACACTTTAATGTGGAATTTGATGTTTTTCGTGACAAATGGAACGCGTTTGTCAGTAAAGTAAATGCTGGGAATTGAACTATCGTTTAGTAGTGTTAGTAAAAAGAGGGGTAAATTCAGCGAAAAATATGGATCTGCGCATTTGACTCAAATTCAAAAAAAAAATATTTGTTTTTGCCCAATGGAAGAATTTAATTGTACAAATCCCAATTTTTGTATGTTTCTATAAAAAAAAAATGTTATTGTTCCAATGGAAAACCACATACGAAATCATAACCCTTAAAACCAATAATCATTAACACGCGTATTCAAAAACTGGCTATATTTTTCTTTGTTTTTTTTTTTGTATTTCTTTTTTACCATTAATTTTGAAGTTCAAAATATAAGAATGGGAGGAAGCATTCCAAATTCGCGTTGTACGGCTAAAGAACGAATCTCTGTACTTGACAGTACGTCCGAAGTTGGACTCAAGTGTACACCGATGAGCATTCCTGGAAGAGGTGGTCTGTGATGCACATACCAATTCAATGCAAGTACAGCTTCTAAATTCTTTATGGTTTTTTATTCGGCATTGGGCAATACTTTTGACATCAGTGCTTAAGGAGCGTATTATTCGCTACCGTTTGAGTTCCACATCCGAAGAACAAGAATGTGAATCTGAAAACGAATATGTAAAGCTGATAATATCGTCCGTCAGCAAAAAAATTAAGTGGATTAGAAGTCCCAGATAAGAGATCATTAATGAAAATGAGAAAATGGGGCACATCAGAATTTATTTTATGAATATACGACTTGAAACAGTCCAATACAACTTGTATTGATCGGTCCGACAGTTAAGTTCTAATCAAACGAAAAAGAAATTCATCTATACCAAATGCACGCATTGAGAGCTTGATGCCAACCTCTATCAATTCTTTTTAAATATCAAGCGCAATAATCTTACTTTCTCCAAAATAATGTAAAGATTTGTGCCACTATTCGATGAAATAAAATCACCAGTGGACCTACTGCTCCGAAATAGTACTGGCGGTCATTAAATAACTTTTGTTCTTCAAGATATATCCTAAGCTGATAATTAATCAGCGTTTCCATGACTCTAAACAGAAGGGACGTAATAGTAAATGGTCGAAAGTTATGGGGTGAAAAAGATTCGCCTTTTTTATGGACAGGATGGAAAATGCTATTATTTTCCATCCACTCGGAAAGAGACCAGTAGAGTAGAGAAAATAAAAAGCTTACGTAATGATTTTTCTAACGTTGAAGAATACCTCTTCGAAACCATGAGAGAGATACTATCGGGGCTAACGGATTTGTGTATTTCAAGGTATTTAAGGACTCTAGCAACTGCATGAGTGTGAAAGAAGATTCATCCCATAAAATCGTTTACGCTCTCAAGAAGTCGAGTGGTCATTTCATTTTCTGGGAGCGTCGAATTATCAGCGAACTGCCCTGAAAGCAATTCATCTTTTTTCACATGACAATGTTGGATTCGAAGGCGAAGTTGAATTTTTAATGTTTGCTTTACAAATTAGCAAAATTTTTTACTACCTTTGGGATATTGTAGTAATTTTTTGCCGAAATTTTTAGTCATGTAATATATATATATACCATGTCTATAGTATGATTGATATCAAGTCTCTGCCATTTGACATTTGACAAACTCACTTTTCTCGGTAAGGTAGCGAAGGAATATTAATTGACATTTGATATAAATTTAGACAGACAGAGTTCATACTTATGTATTAGACTTTCTTCATAGAGCGGACCTTTTATTTTATCTATTGAAAATTTAAGCTCGCGAAATAATTTTATCTCTATTACTTAAAATAGTCGGGAATTTTATGCCAAATAAACATTATTTTATTAATACCGACGTCAATGTTTAATCATAAAGAATTAAAAAAAAATGAATAATTACGTTTTAACCTTCATTCTTCAGCTTAGTTTTGACAGATTATTTCGTTCAACAAAATTCCAAAAATATATTGTAGATCAAGGTGCCGTGACACAATGGAAGGAAAGTACTTTCAGAAAGCGTTTCGAAAATGTTGATTTTGAAATTTTTGTGAAGTGCTTTCAGAGAGCAGTCACACTATGAAAACAAAGTGCTTTCGGAAAGTGACTTTTAAAATTCCTGAAAGCACTTTTCGCTTCGTCACACCACGCAAGTGAAAGTGTTTTCTGAAACTGCTTTCTGAAAGTGATTTGTGTGTAAACGAGTGTCATATCAGCCACTTTGAGCTTAGTTTCGTTAATTGTTTTATCCAGAATAGCTGCTAAATGGAGTTCGGTGAGAAAATTGTTTGCGAGAAAGAATTCTAAGAACTGAGGCAATTTACTCGAACGAAATGCGGCTAATCGTAGGTCAATTTGGGTGCGACCATTCTGGGAATGTGGTGCTGAAAATCATTACCACGCCACACTTATGAGAGATTTGCACGAAGAGGGAGACGAATTCTTTCGTCTGCGTCCTTTAAAACCGCTAAGGGGTCACCCAAGATACTGCGGTGCCTACCTACCTATATGACACCACAATGTTACCCTTCCCCCAAAAAATAATTGTAGATTTATAACCCACTTCCCTTATAACATAAAGGTAAAAATCGGATAAAAAAAAATTTGCTTTCACGAAAGCAACAAACTTCCAAAAGTAGATTGTAAAAGCGGAAAGCGCTTTCAGCAATTTATTTTAATTGATTTGCTTTCTTGAAAACGCTTTCATGAACTAGTCACACAGTGAAATTTTTTTCTTTCGATAGCGTTTTCAAGAAAACAAATCACTTTCAGAAAACGTTTTAAAGAAAGTACTTTTCGGGTCGTAACACAATGAAAATTTAGCTTTCAGAAAGCTTTTTGCTTTCTGAAAGTAATTTCCTTTCATTGTGTGACGGCTCCTTAAGCAACTTTCCAATTTCATAGTTGTAAGTAAAAGTTTTTGTTAAAAATGATTAACTAAAACTAAAAGATGGTAACCATAGTTTTTATTCACTCACTCCCATCCTTCACCAAGTTGTGTTGTTTGTTTTTGGCCCATTGGACAGATGTTGTGTACACATGCATTCATTCCATCGCTGCTGGAAGAAATGGATGAGATTTCCGTTATTCCGTTTATTTTCTTCTTTTTTTTCATCACTTTTATTGAACCTCTGTGGACCACCACCAACACCCTAAACCACCCCTATTGGATTTCGTAGGGTTTTGGTATGCAAATGTATGTCTAGAATGGTTGCAGAGAGATAGAAGGTGTATGGTCGCGGTAAAAGAACCAAGGACATTCAGGATTCAGCCAACAACAGGAGGTGGTGTATGTACCTAAGTATATGTATCTACATAGGTATAGTTAGGTATACCTCTATTACATTGGGAGAGATATCGTCGTCATCGGCTTCGTCGGTCGTCGTCGATGGGAAATCGATTTATTGCACACTTTCTCGCATTTAATTGGCACTCACTACGGGTGAGTGGAAAATTATGTGAGTGAGATTGAGTTTTATGAGGTAAGCCTATAGCTATGGGCAGACGCTCTCACTATCTGTTACACCTCTAAATCTGTATGAATATAGCTCGATATAGTACATTAACAGAAGGTGCAGCCATGGGCCTTAAATGCCTATGTCAATTTATATTTACCGTTTACCAATAGTCTATTGTGTGGATATAAATCAGCAGGACTTCTGCACAATCAGGTTAATTAGTTTTGTTGGCAAAAGAATTTGCAAAAGTATAGCCAGTCTGCTCGGCATGTCTCCATCTGCATGCGAGGCTAGTATTGTAAAAGATGATTCCCAGAGAAGTTCCTTAACTCTTGTTCTTGAGGCGACACAAGGAAAAATTACAAGTCCTCAAATTACAGGACATAGGTAGATGTTTTAATTTTTTTATATATCGAAAATTCTTTCTTATAGCTATTTTACGATAGAATTAGATATAAAAGCGATTCTTAAACTAAAAATCACAAATATTAAAGCTCATTATTTTCAGAATTAGAATTCACTCATGCAAATTATCGCAGAAAATAAAGGGTTATCCATTTAGCGGTTTCAAAAGTATAGGGCTGGAATTCGACATCTGCCAAACTAAGTTGTTAACCAATTTTTTTTTTTAGTTGAAAGTCTGACATTTACGAAAATGGATCGCACAACCCATAAAAATTGTTAAAACCTACTACAAAAATGGTGATTCTGCCACAGCTACATATCGTGCTTTTAGATGAGATTATGGCTAATATAATCGTCCAACTACGCAAGCAATTGGCAAAATTGTGAAGAAATTTGAAGAGACTGGATTGGTTACGGATATTGTAAGGCCTGTGCATCATCGTTTCGCTCGTACCACTGAAAATATCGTTGCTGTAAGTGAAAGTGTTGCCGAAGACCCGAATGTGTCGATTCATCGTCGTTCGTAGGAATTCGAACGACTTCACCGTCAATTCGGAGCGTTATGGCCATATGATAACCGACTTTTTTTTGCCTGCTATTGAAGAATACGACTTGGAGAATATGTGGTTTCAACAAGACAGTGCCACATGCTACACAACTCAAGCGAATATGGCTTTATTGCAAGAGATATTTCCTCGCCGCGTAATTTCTCATCGTGGCGATATCAACTGGCCACCAAGATCATGCGATTTGACCCCGCTGGACTTTTTTTTGTTGGGCTACGCGAAAAAACGTGTTTATGCAGATAAACTTTTAACTCTTGAGCACTTGAAAACCAACATTCGTCAAAAGTGGTCGAAAATTACCTCAAAAGAATCGATGCTTGCAACAATTCGCGCGGTGGCCATTTAAATAGTGTAGTGTTTCACGCATAATGACAACGTTCAAACCTTATAATAAAAAATAAATATCATAAAACAAATTTGTTTATATGTGTTATATTTACGTTTACTTTTGAAACCGCAAAATGGATAACCCTTTATAACGCAATTCCTTCAATGAGAACAAACGCACATGAACTTGCTCAACTTAAGACTATAAAAAAACGCACTTCCGATTTTCTGCCTTTGCGACAAGAAAGTATGAAATAATGTGTGTTTATGTACATTTTACCGGGAATCGCACGAGCTATGAGTCGCAGAATAAACCAAAAACCAAAAACTCGCTTGGGATTTCAGTCGCAACAAAATTAAAACATTAGTTGTAATGTAAATAATCGAAAATAATAGCTTCCAACTAATAATGCCAAATTTTTAATTCTCAGCGACAAAAAATCGCATGTGAGTTGTTAGTCTAAAAGCTCTAATTGGCCTCAATTTTCTAACTAAATGATTATTCGAAATTAAATTGCGTTTAATAGACACACAAGCGCCATTATTGAAATTTGCTCCCATCACTATTCGCAAAATAATAAAATGATTAAACATAGTACGATTTCTTACGTTCTATTTATTGCGAATTTATCATCGTGCGAACTTAAAATACACGTGTTGTTTCTTTTTTAACAATGCGATTATCGAGTAAAAATTAACCAAATGTATTAATATGATAGGATTTTAATTATGTAAGCTAGGAGAGAAATATGTACCCACATACATGGATGGAACCTAGGTATGTAAATATGTATGTACATAATATTTTAATAATGAAAATTAAGGATGTAGGTTGTTAGGTAGCTATATGCATATAACTTTATAGTTTAGGTGCAATATGTATACATAAGATTCATGTGAATTTAAAAAACGCTTTATATATAAATGTATGAGTGCATATATTGTATGTAGTAGTCAGTAACGTACGCAAAAAAATTAAGGTATAGAAAGTTAGTTGTTATTGTTTGAGGGATAACCAAGATGCCATTTGAATTCCTCGATAAATAAGAATATAAAAAAAAATTTCTAAAATCGCTGGAGCTGTTCTTTTAAACAAATAATTTTTATGTATAAAATTTTAAAAACATTTTTAGAAAAAAAAATTGAAACGCAATTATTAAGTCATTATTAACATACATATAAAATTCAAATTTATAAAAAATTCAGTGACTGATTTTTGAAAAATCGATTTTTCAAAAAAAAATTATTTATTTTTCAAAAATCGAAAAACTATTTTTTTGAACATTTGAGTATGTTCTTTAATTTAGGAAAATAGTTTGTTTAACTATTCAAGATAATGTTAAAAAACTACCAAATGCAAAGATTCGAAAAAATCTATTGATTCGTTTTCAAAATTTCGAGTTTAAAAAAAAAAGATAAACATAATTTCCAAAAAAAAAAATTTTTGAAAAATTTTGGTTTACAATATTGTTTAAGCTTTCAAGGAGCTTTTGCGTACAAAATTTCAAAAAAAAATTAAATTAACCGTTTCCCAAAAAATCGAAAACCACAAAAAAGTTTCTACTAAAGGCACTAAAAATAACCATTTTTTTTTTTCAAAAAAAAATATAAAAATGTACCCTTTCTTTTCACTAGGCGTTTTTCTTTTTTCGTTCAGAGCAGATCACTGAACAGAGTTAGAACACAAAGATTATGCACTGAACTTGTTCCAAACAGAGCGAGCTCTGAACACTGATATGTTTTTTAAACACACTTGAACCACACAAATCAGGACACATTTTCATTTTAACCATAAAAGGCAATATAACACGAAACCTACCCTTTTTTGTCGACAGATACACACCAGATACAGAAAATTAACAAGCGATCAATTTATTTCGGCAACTTAATTGTATCTGATAATTTTTTTCTTCAAATTTTCCTTCTTGACACACATGGCATTTGTTGCGTTCAGCAATTTACTCATATACTCAGTCAATTATGTTTGAGGACGTCGAGTGTGATCTACACAATATGTTCAGAACGAAAAAAAGAAACACACATTTGGACCTCTACATGCTCTCAGTTAAAAAGAAGCACAAACAATTTTTTCAGACTCTCAGACTCTGCTCTGAACTAAAAAAGAAAAACGCCTAATAATGAACTGATTTTTTTTTTTTGAGAAAAATAAGATTTTTTTTAGCCAAAAAAATGCATGGTAGCTACTGTAATTTGCCGAAAAACAATATGTACCAAGTTTGAAGCAAATCTATCCAACCGCTTAGACTGTAGACTCGAGGACAAACAGACAGACAGACGGAATTGGGGGAACCACTTTTTTGGTGTTCTCTATGATCGTAATGTCATTGTTGATTGTTAGCAACAAAAAAAAATTACAATTGCATAACTTGCCTTATAGTACCTATAATCGCAAGTAAAAATTGTAGTCGCAAAAACGCGGAGGCTAGCGATTTTCAACCGTACAAATATTTTTCTTGGTATTAAATCAAACGCAGCATACAAAACAAAAATTGCAGCGATTAAAAACGCTCGTTATGCAACGAGTTCTTTTTATTTCTACGGTTTTTATGCCTGCGATGAATTTATCACAGTGTTAGAAACTTTAGGCGTTATAGTCTGCGATTAAATAATCGCGCGATTCAAAGCATAAAGTGTGTCCATACGATGAATTTTATATTTAGAATATGGTTTTTTAATAGCAACGAATAGTCGTAAATAATTGACCGCAGTAGGCCCATATATGCGACCTAAAAATCGCAACAATAACAAATTCGCAGCAGTTTCCTTTTGCAATTAAGAATGTAAATATGTACGTAGTCAGAGAGTCTCTCTCTCTCTCTCCACCTATTTGTATCCAGACAAATGTTATTTTAAAGTTATAATAAACTCGACTTTCAAAATTGGATAAATCTATCTTAACCACCACCACCTTCAAATTTCTTGTTTAAATTTTGTTTTATTTACTTCACTGAGTCAAATAGAGCTATCAACTGAAATCAGCAATTGACTGACTCCTTCTTCAAAATTGAACATCACAAGGCTTTACAGAAAATTCTTTAAACAGAAAAAGTTTTTTTTTTTCATTTCTCCCATCCTTCCAATAAAATCAAATATTTTCCAAGTAACACCTAAAAAGTTGTAGCGCGTAAAGTTTTCGGAAATTATGGTGTAAGAGGAATTTTGTTTGATGAACAACAAGAGCTACCCGCCTACTTATGGCTCGGGATGGGAAGTTTTTTGAAAGAATTTAAATTCTAATAAAATCCTTTATTTCTCCATTAAAGTGTTTGAAAGGAGAATAATGTTAAGACAAACAATATAGCATGTCTAGTATAAATATTGAAAATCACAGAAAACTCAAACAGAAAAAACATTTATTTAATTTTATTTTAACAACTAAAAATAATTGTATACTAAAAGCTGTTTTTCAAATCACAGTATTGGCTGCTTCACAGCTATGAAAAGCCATCATGGCTTATAATCCTTGAATCAAAGGACACGGTTATTACAGGAACAAACTCAGGCGATTTTCGAATTCGACCCACTTTATCTTCAGAATCACTGAAATCAACTACAATATTTCCTAAGCTAGTCAAGAAGAGGCGCCTCACCAAATTTCAAGTTTTTAACATAAGTGGTTTCTGAGATATAAGGCCTCAAAAATAACAAAAACCGTAACTGACTCGCATTTAAAATTATTGATTATCAGAACTATGGAGCACTTCCCGACATCGTAGAATTTTGTAATTTTAGATCTCGAGTTGCAAAGAAAAAAATTGAAAATTTGAGATTTCCGCCCACATCCTAAGAATTAGTGTTAATAAAATGGAGCCCATCTGATTGCGGCAGATCGATGAAATTTGGTAGAGCGGTGGGACTTAAATTGGATACAAACGAAGAAAAAGAAAATTAAAGGTTGTTCATACCACGGTATGCGCCCACTTTCTCAGAATTGTTTTGATTTATATGGAGAACTACCTAATGCGATTCCGATTGCTGTAGAATGATAAAATGTGGTAAGAAATCATGATTTTTGTAAGAGTCGGCTTACTTGGCAAATTTTCATTTTATTATGTCAAATTCGCAAGGTTTTAAAAACCTGACCCAGTAATATTTAGTAAGTACATATATTGATTAAATGATAAAATATATCTCCTAATTTTAAGTTGTTTCAATATTTTTCTACTTTAAATATTTAGTATTAAAACTTCATGCACTAAGAACTTTGCGTACTTTTAGGCCTCAATTCTTTCCACGACTAACTTATTGTTACACAGAGGTTATTGTATAGAAGAACTTGACTTTGACTCAGAGAACTCAGACTTGTTTTTGGTCTGATTATACAGGGTGTCTCTTAATTCGTCAAGAGTATTTTAAGGGCTGAATCTGGGATATATTCTAAGAAAAAAACTGTACTACAGTAAAGCCCTATCTCCAATTTTGATATCTCTTATCGGGGATTTAAGAAAAGCCTTACTTTGGTGTACCATGACCCATGTTAACGGTAATTGCGCTGTAAGTTCTAATGATAGAAACTCTGTTTTAAAAAATTGTTAACAATGTAGTTCTTTAAGAAGTTTTTTTTTTTAATAATACAAATTCTTTATACAACTGAAATACATCAGCCAAGTAGAAGACTTAGCACTATAATATTTGGACTTGTTGAATTATTGATTCAAAATAGCTTTTAACGGCCTTTAGTCCAACAAAAATTGGCGTTTCGTCCCGGCGATCTCACATGGACTCATCAGTTGACTAGTGAGGACCTTTGTCAATACGCAATTTTGCCAAGTTCAGTTCATCTTACTGAACTTTGGCAAAAAATCTATTGAACAGAATTGATGCTGATGATGTACAAATGCATTTGAGTTGCCCGTTAGAGCTTATAGAAGACGGCGTAAGCTGTCTTAATGAAGATCTTGACAAAATCGCATGTTGGTCACAGAAAAATGGTCTTTTATTAAATCCTAAGAAATCTGTAAGTCTTGTGATTTCAAAGAAAGTTGTTGACCTTTCTTGCTTTCCTCCAGTGCTTTTACAGAACTCTTCAATTGAATATGTTGAAACTGCTAAAAATCTAGGTATAGTGTTTAACCGAACTTTAACCTGAGACAATCACATAAATATTGCTGTGGGTAAAACATATGGCATCCTTCGAACCATGTGGGCCGCACAATCCTTTACGCCTTTAAGAGTGCGGATGTTATTAGTAAGAACGTTGGTCTTACCTACACTCATTTAGCCTGGTACGTTATATTTACGGCTTAAGAAGATATGACAGTGTATCCAATTTTTCTAAAAGTCTTTTAAATATGACTTTTGAAAATTTCCTAAAGTACCGAGCATTAAACTTACTCTCAAAGATACTCCTCAATCGTGAACCCCAATATCTCAATGATATGATAACTAGTTCATCCTCGCAAAGGACGCGAATGCTTATCCACCCGCGCTATGCCTCTCTCACAACCGAGCGTCAGTTTTGTATATATACAATTCGATCATGGAATTCTCTCCCACGAAACATAAGAGAAATAGACGATGTTTTGAAGCTACAGGCCAGAATTAAGCTTCACTTTTCACAACGATGATTACTTTTTGATAATAACAACTTTATTGTTTTTCCCTCTTTTCCTTCGTTTTCGTTTGTTTTTTTTTTTTGTTTTCTTTATTGTTTTAATTTTTGTTTTAAAATTTTTTTTTTTGTTTATATAAATTTTCTTTTTCTTTAAATGTATCTTAGTAACAAAAACTGTCGAATCCTAGCTTTCATAAAATGTTTAACTGTAGCCTGTGCCTAAGTTATAAGACAATATGTCTTAATGTGTATAGGTTTTACATGAAATAAATAAATAAAATAAATAAATTGGTTATTCACAAATTAGCCGGCAGTGTAGATTTTAATTAATATTTTACTTTCGCAAGGACACAAAACTGCTTAAAACAAAAAATGCAAGACACAAAAGTTGATCAAATTAAGTAAGTAAGTAATTCATTTACTTAGCAATATTTCATTACAATTTGAATAGACAAAACGAATTTTAAAGCTTTGACATAGCCGTCAGCTCAGTTGGCAAAGTATATAAAACGTTTAATTTTTTTAATAAAATTTAAATGAATTGATTTAAATGAATTCAGTCATTAAAAAGTTGCGATACTTATAAATTGAATTTAAAAAAACGTATAATAATTTCCAATATACACCATTTAATAATTTTATTGTTTGTTGCATCGTAAAGCTGTTTTTTTCCGAAGAAATTTAGTCTTTGGTGTTTTACTACTGGACTAATGCTTATAAAATGGAAGCAATCTTCTTTTGCTTTAATGTTGCAGAGGGTACAGAATTGCTGGAAGTTTCCGTTGTATGGACTGCCATTTAGGGTTAAAAGTTCACATCTGGATTTGAATATTAGCTATATCTCCTTATAACTGAAAGCGTCTTGGAAGTAATTATTGCTCATCAGGTTATGATTGAGTTGTGAGTAAATTATTCTGCTTTCAGACTGCATAGCTTCTGCTACTAATTTTTCTCGAATAAAGTCCTCATATTTTTGAATTACCTTGTAAAGTTGTTCCTTTAGTTGAACTAAGTTATTAAAATCAAATTGGATAACTTCTCCGCAGGTATCGCCAATATTTTTCCACTTCACAATCCACCAATCCTTATTCCGCATTTCATATAAAGGGGCATTTTCCTAGTCAAACGATCATCAGGATGTGAAGCGACTTTATAGATTTAGTCTGCCTGCAGCTTTAGGGTGTAAGTAAATAGTTTAGCAATTCCTGTTTCCAAATAAATTGCGTAGTTATGTGTTCTATTTGGTAGATTAAAAAGTTTCTTTTATGAAATTTCTTTGGAGCTTTTCTGCAACTTAAAATTCATCCGCTCCCAAAACTTATGCCGCATAGCAGAGAGATGTTTTAACAACACATTCGAATATTTTGTATTTAGCTGACAACAATACATTTTGGTTTCAAAAAAATATTCATCCATGTCATATTCAGCAAGCTTTGTGAAAAATTATTGCAAATTATTTGCAAATGGCTTTCAACCTCAGCTAAATTTATCCGAATAACAAAAAGGCATGTCCTTGCTTACTTTCAAATCGAAAGAATTAAAATTAAAGCCTATTTCTCAAAAATAAATATAACTGACATTTTCAAAAATATTGGTCTCAATTGAGTGCAATGGCAGGTAATGGGTTAAGCATAATGCACATCAGATCCGTAATTTGTATCATAACCGGACACTGCCTTATAGACAAGCACGCAATTAGGCTTGGAGTTTATTCAAACGATTTTTTGCAGAATTTGCAAGAGCTCCAAATAGTTCTTCGAATAGGGAGTTTATCTCAGGATTCATGTGGTATCACAAGGGGCCAATTCTGGCCTACGTGTGTCAGCCTCAGCTGCAACGCTGGCAGCGATTTCAACCTAACCGTACCTATACGACTATTACTGAGGAGTTATCTGGGAAAAGATCCTGAGCTGTTTCACGTAAAATGCATTCCAGATTAACAGATATCTACTTTCAAGGAAGTGACATAAATCTTCCAAGAGTATAACATAGCCATTGTAAAGTAACGGGTTATCCATTTTGCGGTTTCAAAAGTAAACGTAAATAAAACACATATAAAATATTTTTTTTTCATGATATTTCTTTTTTATTATAAAGTTTGAACGTTGACATTATGTGTGAAACGCTACATCATTTGCAAGCATCGATTCTTTTGAGGTAATTTTCGACCACTTTTTGACACATATTGGGCGGTATTTCAGCCATAACTTTTTTTAGTTTAGTTTAGTTTATTTCATCAAGCAGAGTTTTACAATCTCTTATAGATTACAGCTTATATAATAAATGTAATAATAATAAAAGTAAAAGTAGTATAGTAAAATATGTACACTAAATTTCATTTTATAAATATAAATAAATATTAATTTAAATAAACTATGTGTCGATATATAACAAAACAAGCATGACATTTTTTTTAAAGCTATCTCTTGAACAGAGTTGAAAAATATCTAGAGAGGGTAAAACACTATTTGTCACTTTATGCAACGGGATATGGGTTCATTTCTACAATAGTTATTTATACAAAATTCATCACGTAGGTAGAAAAACATACGAAGACTTCTGCAAGGAAAATACAAGTTAATACGTTCAAGCAAATAAGAACAATTTATGTGATTGCTTAAGATATCTTTTATCATCATTATTGAAAAATATTTCCTTCTTAACTCAAGCGTTTGCATACCAAAGAGCTGGCATCTTACATTATATGGAGGTCTATCAATACTCCAATTAAGCTTATTAAAAGCGTATCTAGTGAAAGATTTCTGTACTCTTTCTATTCTTAAGGAATGAGTGTTATAAAAAGGATTCCAAACAACACTACAATACTCCAGATTAGATCTGACAAAAGCAGAGTAAAGGCATTTGAACACGTAAGGATCAGAAAATTCCTTTGTATTTCTTCGTACAAAACCAAGCATCTTATAGGCTTTTTTAACTATAAAATCAATGTGAAAATTAAAAGAAAGCTTATGATCTAATATAACTCCTAAATCTTTTTTTTGAGTAACTTTTTCTAAAATAATATCATTAATTGAATAATCAAACAAAATGTGTGATTTTCTTCTAAAACACGTAAAACTTTGACACTTAGAGACATTCAGAAAGAGTAAATTTCTATCACACCATAATGCTAATTTATTAAGATCTTTTTGCAATAATAGACAATCATCAACAGATTTTACGACTTTAAAAATTTTAACATCATCAGCATACAACAAATAATTAGAAAAATTAATAGTATCAGGAATATCATTTATAAAAAGTATGAAAAACAAAGGTCCAATATGACTCCCCTGTGGAACACCTGAGGTAACTTTGATAGCTTTAGATTTGAATTTATTTATTTTAACGAATTGGATCCGATTACTCAGATATGAACTTATCCATTTTAAAAAATGAGAATGGAATCCTAGCAAAGAAAGTTTATGAACAAGAATTTCATGATTTACCCTATCAAAGGCCTTAGCGAAATCTGTGAATACTATGTCTGTCTGATAACCCTTTTCAAATCCTTTTACTACAGAGCTACATAAAACAGTGAGATTAGAAGCTGTTGATCTGCTTGACACAAAACCGTGTTGAGATTCAGCAAATACATTTTTGGTAAAAAAATAAAGCTTATCACAAACAATCTTTTCAAATACTTCTGGAATAACAGATAGCTTACAAATCGGTCTGTAATTACATACTTTTTGTCTTGATCCAGATTTGAAAATTGGAGAAATAAAAGATGTTTTCCATTCATCTATGAATTGACCAGTTCGAAGAGACAAATTGAATATCCAGCAAAGGGGTATCGCGAGAGATGTTGCACATTTTCTAATGATTTTAGGAGAAATACCATCCGGTCCAGCACTTTTATTTTCATTTATACCTCTTAAGGCTTCAGATACTTCCATTCTACTTAAGTTGATGCTTCCAATATCAACAACATGGTGGTAAAAACTGAGGAAGTACACTAGGTGACGTAAGAGAATATACTGATTTAAAATAATCAGCAAAAAGATTGCATATAGTTGATAGATCACTGGAAGTACAACCGCAAAATTCAATGCAATTCGGTAATCCAGTTGATTTTTTCTTTGTGTTAACAAATTTCCAAAAATGTTTACTATCAACCTTGGCGAATGTTGGTTTTCAAGTGCTCAAGAGTTAAGGGTTTATCTGCATAAACACGGTCTTTCGCGTAGCCACACAAAAAAAAAGTCCAGCGGTGTCAAATCGCATGATCTTGGTGATCAGTTGATATCGCCACGACGAGAAATTACGCGGCCAGGAAATGTCTCTTCACAATTTTGCCAATTGCTTGCGTAGTTGGAAGATTATGTAAACCATAATCTCCTCTTAAAGCACGATATGTGTCTGTGGCAGAATCACCATTTTCGTAGTAGGTTTTAACAATTTTTGTGCGTTGTGCGGTAGTTAAGCGATCCATTTTCGTAAAAAAAAATTGGTTTAACATCTTAGTTTGACAGATGTCGAATTCCAGCCCTATGCTTTTGAAACCGCAAAATGGATAACGCTTTATATTATCTCGTTCAGCTCTTAATTTTTTTTAAGTTATTTTTCTTGAAGTTGACACTAAATATTTTGATTAAGATTCGTGTCAAATTTGTGAAAAACAAAAGTTTCTGTAAAGCGATCCATCGATATGCTCCCTGTGTCAAAATTAACATCTAACAAAATTCGAATACACCATTCTTTCCCTGCTACAGCTATATCTACACACTGTGACTCTATGTAATACTAATACCAGCAATATCCAAATCATTGTTTTCAGCCAGTTTATCAACGATAGGCGTATTAAGCTATAAATCATTAGATTGCCGAAAAATCCCATACCGAAACATTATATATATTTGTTGTATATGGATTGTATACACACAAACAGGAAACATTTAACCATTAGTGAAGCATATCTGATTCGTTTGGCAGTAATCAAGATGCACCTTATTCGCCCGTAATAAAGATGGGAAGACGCCTTACCAATTTTTCCAATGAAAATATAATTATTATCTTATGTGTATTTACTTACTCATACTCGAGCTCCAGAGGATATAATGAAAAACGGTACGCATTGGACTATAACGAAGTAAGCTGACAAAACAAAAAAAAAAACGTAATCACACCCACTATTTTTGAACCACGTGACGATCGGGTGCGCACACCGCACAAAAGCATCAAACTCTTCTACAAGTCGATATGTAGGTACACAACAAACTTCCGGTATGTATGCCGGAGTGTATGCCGATGGTGACTTGCCTTCCTATTTAGACACATAGTATTATTTACAAAAATAAAGCTTGTAGGTATATTTCCGGTCCCCATAAGAAGAAGTGTAAATAATTTGTAAACCCATCCCCGCGCTGTCATTTTATTGAAATGCACTGAACAGATAGAAAACGTTGCCGTGGCCGACCAAGAGAATAGAGCGCACTCTTCCACCCATCGGAGCACTTCAAAAACGGCTGCTTTGACTGATTTTCAATGTGCTCATCATCCGATAGAGTGGTTTTCTTAATAAGTGAACCAAAGCAAAATCAAGAGGAAGGGCTAAACAAAGATATTTCTAATACCTACACAAACCCCTTCCATATAGTCAAAATCATCCGAAGCGACCCACTCCCATAATAATCATACTCATCATCGTCATCATCAAAATCACATCCCTACCAACCCTTTCGCTTCGTCATTTACTCATAGATTTTAGCATCTCTTTGGCTGAAAGTGTTATGTGTCCATCTAAAAAAAAAAAAAACCTCACCCTCATACCTACAACCAACAGCCTAAATAAAAAGGGGGTGAACCAAGGCAATCCACACAACACAAGAGCCACCATATCAGACCAAAGCTCCACAAACCAGAAGAACCCAGTGTTGAGCACCCAAAATTCTCCTCACTACTGTATTATAGGTTAGGTAGTACTGGCTGGCCTCTTTCACGGATGAACTGTCACATGCACAGCACATTCCCGAGTCATGCTCATTGGACATTGCTGCGCGCCAACACTACTAAAGTTATGCGCAAAAACCAGGCACAAGCTCTTCTCGGTTGTTGGATTTTTTTTTTGCTTATTATTTTTTGGGGTTGAAAACGGGAAACGTTCGTATTTCGTATTCCGTTGCCGATGTCGATGTCGTTGCTGCTAACTTTTCCACACTTCGAGGTTTTCGTTTTTGATCGAGTACAGAGGTTGTGTCATTCGCAGTTTGTCGTTCGTTGAACTCAAACCATATCTAGAGATACATTTTCTAGTTTGTGCTTTCTTGTTGTTGTTGTTGTTGTTTTTTGAGTGGTTTTGTTTCAAAAACTCTATTCGGAATTCATAATTTGAAAACTGGAGTATCGGATATTGATACAGAAATATTTTCCATCAGTTCAGTTGTATCGCGATGTCGGGAGAGAGTTAGTCGTGTGAACAGATATACTCCTCCGTTGTCGTCGTCATCATCGTCATCGTCGTCCGTCTGATGATGGAAAAGTAATTTCCGGAACAAAACTATAGCAACTTCAGATGAGATGAGAAAAACGAGACTACCTTTTTGGTTCGGCATCAACGACTACCTACATCGACAACTAACTAACAGTACCATCGAGCGCTAAGTTACTCAGCTAAAGCAAGAGTTTGCTGTAAAAATTGTAATTTTTGTCGATTTATAAAACGGTGATTAGATAATAACGCTTATTCGCAGATAATTTGATTTCGTGATGTTATTCTAGCTCAAGGCGTTTGTATTTAACTGTTTTTGATTTTTTTTTTTTTTTAACAGTGTGTAATAACTTATTATGGGGAAAATACACCCTTGGATATTGTTTTTCCTCTCAAAATCAAAACTAATTGTGTTACGCGCATAATGAACTTTAAGGGTAGAGCTGTAAAGATACCCGTAAGGGAGTGATGGTATTGGTTTCGATGGGGTTTGTTCGCGTTTAACTTTTTGTGAAGGAATGGAGGCGTTTGGTGGTCCTTTTTTTGCTGAATAATTCTTGTTCGAACAAAGGTGAGTAAAACATGATTTTTCTTTCAAATAAAATTAACTTAATATGTTTTCCTTTTTTAATGTACCTAACGTATAGAAACTATAGGAAATTGGAAATTGTTCTCCAAATTTAATGTGTATGATATCTGATAGAATTTGTCGGTATTAAGTTGGGCGTTATTTTCCACATTGTTCATTCCATATGGTTGGTATGTTTCGCGCTGTTGAACTAATTGTTTCAGGAACAAACTGCGGAAATAGTGGTCTGTTTGTCATTTGGTCAAGGTTCAGTTCATAAATCGGATGTTTGTTAAATTTGGTTTTTTTTTCTGAGTTTGGTTTGTAGTATGAGTGTCAATTGTGTGGTGTTGTATTTAATTCGAATTTTTTATGTAAAGTGGGAGTGTTAAATTAGCTTGTATCATTTCGATATTGGTGTGTTCTTTTCAAATTATTGTAATTTATCAAGTAGAAGTTGTTATGGACGGGGATAGTTAACATTATAATTGGAGTTATTTTAGTGTAGAACATATTGGAACAAAACAAACCGAAATGATTTTTTTTC
Source organism: Philhelius pedissequus (assembly GCA_910595825.1). Lineage (NCBI taxonomy): Eukaryota > Metazoa > Arthropoda > Insecta > Diptera > Syrphidae > Philhelius > Philhelius pedissequus. Next base: position 63,225,375 of record OU343162.1, read on the forward strand.
TGTTGAAATTTTCTGGATTTAGAAATCTTTATCTAAATTTTCTGTTTTGTTTCGTACGAAAGCCCTTAATATAGTATATTGCCAGGGAAGGGAACAATTTAGAAATTACTAAGGCTCATTTGCTGATACACAACAATTTAAATTCTACTTAAGAACTTATGTGACAGTTTACGCAAAGGAAAAAGTAGCCCTTAACCTATTTAAGTAGAATATAAATATTTATTATTAGTATTAGCAAACGGGCTTAAGGCAAATAAGTTCATATGTAAGTGCTTTAGCTCGTTCAACTCAAAATTTTTATGTATGTATTTCTGGGCTTAAGCGTAGCAATTTCCTATCGTTATTTATTTTATTTCGGTCGCACAGCCATAGTCACTTAAATACGTTAAAATCCTCAGTACAATTGCCGAGCGATTTTGTGTACACCCTCCTCCACCTTTATTAACAAATTCCAAACAAACGAGTGAAAAAAAAAACCAATTGCAAGAAAAAAAATGTTGCGTCTAAAAGCAGACTATCTTCTTTATTCTTTAATGGAAAAGTAAGGGGTTTTCCAATAAGAGGTGTTATTTTGAATAGCCCGCTAATTCGGTAGCTGTCACTTTTGAAGCTGTCATTTTTTGACATTTGACAAGTAGAAACTACGCTATTAATAAAAATGGAACGATACACGCTTCAACAACGCAGTTTTATAAGAAGGAACAAGCTCAAGTAGCAATATTTAAATAAGTATAAGACTAAAACCTTTTCGTTTATTATAATATCGTTCGGCTGTTATTATTTGTTGCTTTTCCTTTAGAAAATCGCATTCGTCTATAATTATTGATCGAAAACATATGTTCGTGGTTAAAATCATTCACTTAACTAAACTTTATTCGGTATATAAAATCTTTTAAAATTTCACATCACTATCAACGAGAGAGACGGTACAACTTGATACCTGATCATTTCACAAGTTTAAGATTTTGATACACAGTGAAAGATCTACCTTCAGACAGCTCCAATAAGCGGACAATTCCCTTAAACGGACACATTTTTGGGAACAAACTTCTTTTTTGAATTTCTCATATAAATTACTTTCCTATAAACGGGCACTCTTATAAACAGACGCGGACACTTTTTCATGCTAATTCTATATAGAAAACCTTCCATAGGCGGACCCCTAATTTTATTGAGGGATTATTTTTTATCAACAAATCAAACAACCAAAAAAAAACGAAAGGACCGTTTTCAGTATAGTTTATTTTTCATTTTTAATACGTAAGAAAATATATAGAAAATATCCTATAACCGGACGCGAAGCTCTAATAACCGGACAGAACGATGTTTTGTTGAAAACTTATTAGGGGACTTCCCCGATAACTAAGTTAGTGTAATTTTGAAGTTTGGTTCCCTTTCTGATGGCCTTCCATTATTGCACATGTCATTTCCTTTCCTTCTGCTATTAATTTTTGCAATCATTCGCTTTCTTATTGTTTTCCATAACAGGAAAGTTCTCATAACCGGACAAAAAATGGGCGACCATGAGTGTCCGCTTATTAGAGCTTTCACTTTACATATATAATAATTTATTATTTAATGAAGTCTATTTTTAAACAAAAAAAATGTGCAATTTCTTATTTAAGAACATGAAACGATGCTTAATTCACAATTTTAAGTGATCAAAACACAAAACACTGTTAGTATTTTCATCAAATTATGCAAATCTAGTACATTCTTTAGTTTCAATACAAACAAAGACTATAATGAAAATATTACCAACTCATATCTCATAATATCATGTACCTACGTCCTTACAACAATATTTTAACAGAATTGTATATTCATTCTTATAATCGCTGTTACCACCTTCCGGGAATAGTTTCACAAAGGGACCTTGGAAAAGTTCTAACGGATAATTTATGATGTTTTCACGCGATTTAAAATACAAATGCTACACTAATCGATGATGAGAAGGAAAAGGAGAATATCTGCCATCTTCTTTGCTTATGTTCTGCTCTCTCCCAAGAATACTTCTTCGACGACACATAGAGATTCATAAGCTACACTGCTTCATTAGAGGATCCAATTGGGTAAATTAAAGAGCTTGGTATACCACAATGGACCTATATAAGGTCTTAGTGTGTCAGTTGTCTTCCTGACGGCCACTTCAACCTAACCTAACACTTATCGATGACAAATAACTCAGATAATTTTTTCTTGCAATGGAACAAATTATTTTTTGAAAAAAAAATAAATTTAATTATTTTACTTATGAAAATTCATTATTCGTGCCAGCTGATAGCCATTTGACAAAAAGTGGAACAAATTGTTCCAATGATTTGAATTCCAATTTCCTTTTTTCCACTGACAGAATTGTGGACTAAAAAACAGTTTTCATGTGTGTTTCAATCAAGAAAACTTGATGGCAGACTGATACTGATATAATTTTCCTGTTTGGTAATATAACTACATTTTTTTGTCATCAAAATATTTAATTTACTCTTCCACTTTATTGTAAAATCACTTTTGATTTTTCACTGTTGGAAACCGTTTTCAATGAACAGCTTACATTTTTTTCCCAAAAGTGGAACACAATCGTTCCAATGATTCATGTTTCTTTTTTTTCCTGTTCTACGAGAACAGTTATGAAAGATCTTTTCAATGACAGCCAAGTTTCAATGACAGCTATAACCGACTTGCCAAAAAAATTCACCGATTTGTTTTCAATGATGAATTTCAATGAAAGCTATAACTGGTGCATAAGTCTTTATTTTGTACTCTTCCAATAATTCGAGTAATGTTTTCGATCTCTGATTTCATAAGAGATTAGACATGAAAGATTTTCTTCGGGATAATTGTCAAAACCTTATGTTTGAAGATACAAATTAAACAGGAACTTTCGTGTAATTGCAAAATGTTCACATTGTAATGGAATCGAAAAATTAATAGAATAGTCCGAAAATTCAATTGAAACCGACGCGCAGGGAATAAGTTGGGATTTTCGTTAATACCTTAGGGACATTTTATTAACTTCATATACCATAACTGTTTTTATGTAAAATCGACAAAATAGGCAAAGTAGACTAAATTTTTTTTCAGATTTAAAAAAGAAACAGTGTTTTACTTCGAGTACCAGGCACCTTTAAAATAAACAAAAAGTAACCTATTTTCATTCGACAATTTATACATAAGGTTGCCAGCAGGCTTTTCTATGTCTTTTTTCCATATCGTGCCTTGTACAATTCTGGTTAGCAGAAATTTCTTACAATATTTATAAATATTCCAACTAAATGTATTCAGGACCAGATAAGCCCACCATGAAAGAAATCAATGAAGAGAGGCATAGAAATAAGGAAATGTCAAAGGTAAATGGACTTCACATTGGCTCCATCTTCATCTGCAAGGATATTCAGGCCGTTTACGTAACGAAACTATTTCGAGTGGAATTACGTCCAATTCATCCAGTCCAAGCTATAAGATACATGAATCAACTTCTAGTTCTGTCTGGCCCAGACCCCATTATACCACCTATTGCGTTGTATGCATACAGGAAAGGGGTTGCCATCTACATATATTCTCTAAACATGTTTCTAATAATTGACTTCTAAAAATTAAGTGATCTAATTTGTCACTCGCACAAGACAATATTAAGTTGGTCTTCTAAATATTGTAAAGGCTTTTAGTATGATCTATTCGTGTAAAGTTATATTTAAATACTAAAAATAAACCCTCATTAAACATAATTTTTAATTGGTAGCATTTTATATAGAATTCAACACCACCCCTCAATATGATAGTCCAAGGGTGCAACGCTCGAATGATTTTAACATAAGCCAAATAGATTATTATTCACAAAGTGAATCAATAGAGCATGACAATGTCTGAACTCATGAATGACTAAGTGGAGTTCATCGATTGTGTAAAGTAGTTATACCTACGAGTATATACACGAATTCAAGATGATTGATATATATTTTCTGGAATGCCAAGTGTATGCACAATTAAATTATGAAGTATTTGAGGTTATAACATTATAAAATTAAAGTTCATCAAAATTAGATTAAATTCGAAATTAATTTTACATTTTTTTTGATGATTTACAAGATTATGTCAATAGCGCAGAAAATGAAAGAAATATTGACAGTGCCTCACTAGTGTGAGTGCGGCATGAAACAATATACAGTAAAACTGGACCACCCTTTGGAAGAAAAGTGGTACAATTAGGAAGTAGTCCGATTGTAGAAGTTCCTTTTCAATCGAACCGGTCCACTTATATAGGTTTTTGTATACCTACATAAAAATACGACTGACAGTGCATATATGTAATTTATTTAATTTATTTCGATTAATTCAAACATATAAATAATAACAATATTTAGATAACTTAAATAACTTAAACTTTAACTTAAAACTAAAGAGTAGGGAATTATTGATAGTTAGAGTAAAGGTTTCTTCTAAGGGATGAGATACTATGGTTAAAATCGAGAAGTTGTTGTGCACAGTTGGCTAATCATAACATTCTGGTAACTGGTTATAGTGGGCATAATTAGTACGCTGAGTAGGAAGGCGAAAGAATGGGACAGATCTGAGGTTACGTGTATTGGTGTTAAAAAAAATTAATCAAAAAAGTGTCGGAGAATCTATTACTCCTGTGATGACTTGCTGAACGAAAAGTAAGTCTACAACAGCACAACGCTTGGCAAGGGTATGTAGGTAAATCAGTTGTAAACGATGTTCGTAAGGGGGAAGGAAAAGAGGATCAGACCAAAGGAGGCTAAGTAAAGCGAAACGGAGGAATCTGCGTTGTACGGCTCCAATTCTATACGAGTGGTTGGGTTGATAAGAAGACCAAACTTGACTGGCATACTCAAGAATAGGGCTTACATATGTGGTAAAGGGTGATTTTGTTACGTATGGGTTTGAAAATTCTTTGCGCTTTATAAAACCAAGGGAAGAGTTTGCTTTAGCGATAATTACTATCTATGTTAAAACGGAAATTGAGCTCTTTATCACATAAAATGCCGAGAACGCTATTGGAGGAAACTGAAGGAATCATAACGTTATAAAAGTGATAAATACGAGAGGGTAAGGACAGGCGTTTACGAGAAAAAGTCATGTGTTGACATTAACCTAGTGACATTGAGTTCGAGGAAATTTTTAGTGTACCATGTGTGAAAAGAATTTAGGTTATTTTGTAGCAGGGAAGAATCAGTACGAGTAGATATTACTTTCATAATTTTCATGTCGTCGGCATATAAAGTAAGGTTTGAGAAAGAAATAATGATTTCAACATCATTAATGGAAAGGAAAAATAAAAGTGGCCCGAGATGACTACCCTGAGGAACACTTGAGGTATCATAGATAGGATTGGACCCAGAGCTTCTGAATACGGAACTATATTGTCGGTTTTGCAAGTAGGATCTCACCAATGGGATGAATATTAGGGGAAACCCAAAGGCTCCAAGCTTAATACAAATAATTTGGTGAGAGATCTTATCGAATGCCTTGCTTATGTCGGTAGTGATCACATCAACATCGTAGCATTTATCCAGCGCACAAAGTGACATGGAAACAAATTGGGTTAGGTTCGTCGTAGTTGACCTGCCAGAAAAGTCATCTTTAAGAAGTTTTATTTTTTCACTGACTGACGAAAGAGAAATTTCGAGAGAAACTAATGAAGTTTGTCAACTGTTTGACATAAACTCAAAATATTCTAGATCAGGATTCTTAGTAGGATCACTATAAAGGTTAACAACTACTTTGGGATCAGCAGATGAAGTGTTGTTAAAATTGAACGCCAATGTACATATGTATCTACTTATAAATGTCCATAAAATATATTTGAATTTCACTTTGATTAAGAATAAATAAACTCTTATGATTTAATGTTGTCTTCTTCAAATTCTACTCCCTTCTAACTTAAGTTTCTTCTATTGAGAAATTCTCAATTAAAGCAAAAGTAACGGGCGGCCGGCGGGGCAGTGCCAATAATTCGAAGAAATACACAGGGAATGCATAAGGTGCGATCCGAATATGGGGTGGTCCGATTATATTGTGTCCCAATAAGCAGGTTTCACTGTATTCCAATTTTGAAGTTATAAAGAATTTTCCAAATAGGACCTGTGGATGGTGAAGTGAAAATGAGCTGGTGAAGGGTATTACCCAAATTCTTTTAATTTTTAAAAATTCCATAGATGCCATTCTGTAGCTTACATGTTCCCCTCAGTTTTCATGGTGGCACAGAACAGAGAAGTCCATAATTCAATGAATCACACATCCACTTACATAAATCCGATGGAAGTTGAGCGATGGACGGGGCAATCTTGATTTTGGGTCATCGATCTATTGTGGCTTACTGACATAATGTAAACCAATGTCGATTGATGGCCCCAGCCGTCCCAAAATTTGAACCAAAACAGTTACTTTTTCTGGATACTTGATTCATTCTTTATAAAAAAAAACCTAGTACATTTCTACTTTACTGCTTTTATTGTTCATCATTCGGCTGGTACATAGTATAAGTGTTTTATGGATTCTTTCGATAGGAGCTTTGAACGCAATTCTTTCGCCAAACCGAAAAAGCTGAAGTGGGATAAGGTATGTCTGCATCAGATTTTCAATTAGCTGTCATTCTTGAGGCTAATATGCAATCCAGAGTAGGTGAACTTCTTCTCGAAATTGCTTTCATTAATACTGCCCTTTTGTCATGTTTGTTGATTGTAAGACGAAATGTCCACGTCTAATTCAGGACCAACAAATTTCGACTGTTCTTCCTTCAATCGGCGAGCCATAAGGACCACTATAACCGAATATTGGGTGCGTCCGGATATAGAAGAATCTGGAAAGATTTATTGAAGATAGTACCTTCCGGTCTTACAACAAAAATTAAAAAGTCACATAATAACGCATCGCCCAGTCAAGCACCTGTACTTGCTTTGAGTAGTTTCGAAATTATATTCCCCAGTTGTACATCGCAGCGTGTCGTTTCTAGTGTCACTCGACACATCTGGATCAGTTTTCCCGGAAACCCTGATTCGGTCATCACCATAAGAAGCCCTTGACGATGAATGCTATCATATCCAGCTCTGAAGTCGATGAAGAAATGGTGGATCTTAAATTTCCTTCTTCTTTTCCAAGATTTGCTTTAGTGTAAAGTTTAAGGCCCAAATCCGAACTAATATTTAGGTACCGGTTAAATTATTCAGGTACTGGCTTAAGAGACGTACATACTGTTCATTTATCGGGCATTCTTCCTTTCACCAATATTAAGTTAATAATTGTATATTGAGAAAACGTAAACAATATTCTAATATTATTATTGTTTTTGTAGACTGTGTGATGGATTTAGAGCCAAATTGAATATTTTTATGACCTGTATTCCAAAAAGCGATTCTACCTACTGGGCCGGCCAGTGGTCTGGCCAGTAATTATATTGAGAAAACGCAAACAATAAGTTTATGAAAATGCCCTATTAAAATACCTATAGTCCGTATTCACTGAGATGTTCCATCACGACCAGCGACCCAGTTATTGTTCAGTTTTGTTCAGTTTTTTTTTATCCAAATTAGCCGCCTGTCTACTTGGTCTTGATTTATTGAAGATAAGTACTCTTCTGGCCATAAAAATCACTCCACATGATATCCAATTAGCAGCCCAGCTAACATACTCTCCAGAGTTAAGCTCCCAAAATCTGAAAAATAATCTTGTTAGCCACTTTTAAGTCATATTACTATCCTTAGAGTTAATTTCTTGTTACGAAACGTAAATTATACTCATAACGTTTTTTTTATAAGAACTTAGCTCCAAGAACTTAGAGTTTTATAAAAATCTTGGTATGAAATTTAAACGCCTATATACAACATTTTATTACAGGATTCTAATAGGATTTGACGTTTTCCAGTTGCAACATGGAATCACAAAGTTACTCGTCACACTCCAAGTCAGGGAGGTAGTCGAGATTATTAAATGGATGTGAATTGTCTGTTTTAATTTTCCGAAAAGTGTTTATTGTTCTTAAGGTTATTCAAATATTTGAAATGCAAGTGTTCCGCGACCAAAGATTAACACATATCAAATAGCGAAGCATCCGACATTTATTTTTAAAGGGCTGTGGATTTTAGTAGAAGATTGATCATCGCCGTCGACTAAAACGTGTCATCAAAAAAGAAACAATTTTATAATTTTGTATATCAAGATTACAAAAAAATGTATGATTATGGTATATCCCCCCTTCCCTTACTACATCCGTGATTAATAGTTCACTATATGTGTAACTTGTTATCTCGCTCGCTTTTTTTTAAATAATCCCATAATATAATGAATATTCCCATAAGAAGACTTAAAATAAACTTAGTAAATGAGAGTGAGTAAAAGTAGAGGAAACCAAACTCTTATAATGGTCTTATTGTAATTATTAAAGGATTCTCTCAAAAGTTTAAATTAAATAATTTAAATATGCATTATTTCGAAGGCGCTTTGTTTTTTTCGAGGTAAAATCTAAGAATTAGTAGATACAATTTCAACAGGATTAATATTTAGCTCCCATATACGAACAAACAATAAAATAATATAATGTATCGCCATTATAAAATAATGAATAGTTGACTTTGAAAATAAATACTATCCCAAATACATATCAAGCCCATCAGTTTTTAGCCATGACATATAGACGTAAAGGCTTTAAAAGAGTTTGCTTCTTTCAAAAAAAACATTAATGAGAAATATATAATTTTGTCAAGGTTTATTCTCTTGTCTCTTCTCATTTTCTCTATTCTCTTTTAGCAACTCCCATTGCAAGATACGCTTTCTCACCACAATATTTAGCCGAGCTTTATTAGAGTCATATAAGAGGCCTTTTTTTCATTATTCTATATCTGTCATCCCATAAGAAGAATACAACTATGTTAGGGAGTATAGAGAGGCTCTCATAACTAGGGCATTTAAAGCTTTTAGCAGTATTATAATAATCTAGAAGAATTCTTCAAGATTATCTTGGCTCCCTTAAATTAGTTTCATTAAGTTTTTGGAGAATGTTAAGAGAGGAAGAATGTTACTTGGGAGCTGCTCGGAATTCTGGTTGAATACATCTACTATCCCCAGAGTGCGTTACGGTGACTAGGTTTTTCTGGCTAATTTGTTTTCTTTTTCTTAAGATATTATATCTTGATGTATTTTTTTAAACTCTATTAATTTTGTTTAATAAAACAAAAATCAACTTGCCCCAGAAAGAAATGTATGTTGCATCGACAAGCGAATAAAATAAGATTCCAACACTTCCATCGAAAAAACACCAGTAGTATTTCCTTTTATTTGAAACCGTTATTATACGGAAACAGACATTAACCAATATTTGTATAAAATTTGTAAATAAAAACCTAATGGGAAAACCCTTTTACATAAATCCAAGTCCCAAATTTTAAAAGTAAATGTAACTGCTCGTAGTTTTTCAAAAATTACAAAAAAGTTTTTTTTTTTCAAAATCCCAACATCTTTTATCTCGATTTTGTTGGTGTCACTCATTTAGAATCCACATTTCTTGTAAACCTGTTATTTTTCAAATCCCATTGAATATGTTATTTTATTGAAAAAAGGTAGATAGCAACCATGTTGAGTGTTTTAACAATAAGCCGTCGCACAACACACCTGTGGACACTTAACAAAAAAAAAAGAAAACAATTTAATTTCCTTTATAGATTGTGATGCCATTCAATACTTTTTTTCAACAGTTGAAGTAACTGTAAATAGAGAGATCGAAACAATACGCAGAACTATTTGACGAACCTTATCGTTACTTTCAGAATTGTATATATCTATCCATTTATGAAGGAGAAACTTTTTCGGTGGAAACAAAACTAACACACCACATTCCATCGAGGAGATCCTTAAATGAAATTAATAGAAAACATTGAAAGTGAGTGAGCGGATCTAGAGCGATACCTATTAAAATATAAAACAACAACGAAGAATCAACATTCCCTCCATCATATCGGCGGAAAATAAGGAGGTAACCAAAGATATTATAGAGACAGACATTTAAATATACACACATCGTTCATATATCCTGAGAGACGACACCTATCGGAAGTGTCTTCGCTTTGCCACCACATCATATCTTTGCACCTTCCGTTCCCCCGCCATCAAACTTCATTGTTTAAATACATTTCTATAAAACGGATGAAATGCTTTTCTGCCTGCTTCCACAAAACCGTCAGAGCTAGTGCCTGAATATTCCGTCCTCTTCCCTGACTCCTCGAAAGCAAGACACCACCAGCACTTTACTATTTTAGTATCTGATTGTTTATTCGGCTGTCATCGCGCGGCGTTTTGCTCTCAAATATTACAACGCTTCGTTATCCTTGTCCTCTTCTCTTTATATGAAATATCCTTGATATCGATAACAAAAACAATAAATTCCTCCTTGCACTTCCTTGATAGACAGACAGGCAAGTATAAGAGTGCTGGATGATACGGGCTGAGTATGAATTGGAGTGCAGAGTAGGTACGAGTATTATGTGCAACTATCAGGACATGTGTGGTGCGCCTGATGCCGGTGAGTGTTCCGTTTGAATTTAATTCAAACTTTAAGTGAATTAACCGTATGAGTTATGTCCTTGTTAAAGTGAGTCGTCCTTTCACCTGAAGCGAAGGTGCAGTTTTAAATAAATATCCATACACAACACACGCTTTTGATAATGGCCGGGTTTTGTGGGTGTGTTTGCCAAGAGTCACATGGTGTAAGAGCGAGTTATGATGCATTTAAGCCCGCAAATTGGACTTTTATGAGTTTGTTTGGTGCCAAGCTATATGAAGTCGTCCGGTGGTGTCAGACGGGGCAAAGAGGGGCAGGCGGAATACATGGCATGCCACAAACTTTAAAGTATCTATTTGCACGACGTTCAACCAACAACACAAAGCCATCAGTTTACTAGCTCATAACTCAATTGGGTTTGTTTTAGAGAATTATATAGTTTCTGATGGAAACATCAAGCAATAAGGGCTGTTCGATGTTTTTTTTGTGTGTGTGTATTGTTTAGAAAAGTTCGGGCTCCTAGGAAAAGCCTCTCTATCAATTTATAAATAGATGGTATGCTGCTGGAATAATTCACTTATATTGTTGCCATCGAAGTGAGATTTTAATTCAATTAAAACTGCCGGTTTTGTCGGTTTTTGCTGAAAAGCCTATATATACACATAGGTATAACTAGATACATTGTATATTCGAGTGCCTACCCTATATAGGGTGTGTTTTATATTTTTTCGTATTTTTTTTCAACATTTTGTTCGTTAAGTTGACAGACTAGTGGTATAGTAGGTGAGCGACAACAGCCATGAGCAGGATAGGTTTTTGGTGAAACTCAGGTTTTAACACAATTACAAGTGAAGTTATTTTTGGTATCGCCACACTAACAGCTTTGCGGTGCGTTCGTTTGAAATTCGATTAGAATGCAGTTTAATTCAATTGAAAATGGGGATGGCTGATGCGGTGTCAGAGTTAATGGATAAAATATAGCAACAACACTGATGAGTAAGTTTCTTTGATTTTAACTTTTAAGAGAATTCTTCGAAATTTACCACAAGCCGAATGTTTATTTTTCAAGCAGAAACTTTAATGTTCAAGCTTGTAAATTTAATGTTAATTGGAAATATTTTACTTTGCAAACTTACTCTAGATACATCTTGCGAAGAATCGCAATTTGGATACCCATTTTCCAGGTAGCTCTCAAAATGTTAACTTTACAAACCACACGACGTCTAATAACAAGTCTAACTATCCACAAGATTTAATTACTAGGGAAAAACTGCTACTGGTACTTAAAAGCTTCAAATCGTTAAGGGCCGCACGACCGTACGGTATAATTCCAGATAAGCTGCAGAGGAACTCACATTTAATCCTACCAATTCTGGAGAATCAAAAATGGTGATTCTGCTACCGCCACATATGCACGATATTATGGTTTACATAATCGTTCAACCACGCAAGCAATTGGCAAAATTGTGAAAAAAATTTTAATGAGACTGTATTGGCTACAGATATTGCAAGGCCTGTGCATCATCGTTTCGCTCGTACCACTGAAAATAGAGCTGCTGTAAGTGAAAGTGTTGCCGAAGACCCCAATGTGTCGATTCCTCGTCGTTCTGAGGAATTAGGACTGTCTTACGGTACATTATGGCGTATTTTGCATTTGGATCTACACCTACTCGTACATCCATATATAGTCCAGCTCACACAACAACTGAAGCCAGCTGTCCATTCACAATGTCGTAGATATATCGAATGGGTGCTTAAACAACAGGCGGTGGACGTCATTTTTCGAACAAAATTTACTTCAGCGACGAAGCACATTTCTCACTCGGTGTGTATGTTAATAAACGAAATTGTCGTATTTGGGGTTCTTAGAATCCTCAAGAAATTGAAGAAAGGACATTACATCACCAAAATGGCACTATTTGGGGCGCTCTTTGGTCCGGAGGTGTGATTGGACCTTACTTCTTCGAAAACGGCGATGGAATGACTGTCACCATCATTATGGTAATATTATAACCGACTTTTTTTTGCCTGCTAAAAGAATACGACTCGGAGAATATGTGGTTTCAACAGGACGGTGTCACATGCCACACAACTCGAGCGAATATGGGTCTATTGTAAGAGACTTTTCCTGGCCGCGTAATTTTTCGTCCTAGCGATATCAACTGGCCACCAAAATCATGCGATTTGACACCGCTGGACTTTTTTTTGTGGGGCTACGCGAAAGACCGCGTTTATGCAGATAAACCCTTAACTCTTGAGTACTTGAAAACCAACATTCGTCAACTTATGGCTGAGATACCGCCCAATATGTGTCAAAAAGTGGTCGAAAATTACCTCAAAAGAATCGATGCTTGCCACAATTCGCGTAGTGGTCATTTAATAGATGTAGTGTTTCACACATAATATCAACGTTCAAACTTTATAATAAAAAAGAAATATCATGAAAAAAAAATATTTTATATGTCATAATAAAAACAGGCGATTTGTTTCCTGAGCAGTTAAAAAACGGTGACCACTTATACATATTTTGGCTTAATTTTGTAAAATAGTTCAATGTATTTTGACAGTTAATGGCTTGGGGCGAACTTTATTTTGACGTAAATAGTATATTTTATTCCATATATAACGTAATTGCCATTTTCTGGGAGCGCTAAGAAAACGTTAAAATTTGTGATTTCTTCTATGGAATTTGATAGCCTCTCAAATGTGTGACGAGCCACAATTTGACAAAAAAATAGTGCATGTAATTTGTTCTAAATAACACACAATTAGAAAATTATATTTTTTACTTGCGATTATAGGTACTATAAGGCAAGTTATGCATTCGTCGAAAAAAAATTGTTGAGATAACAATCAAACATGACATTACGATGATAGCGAAGACGAAAAAAGATGGTCTAAAAATTCTGTCCGTTTGAATGTCTGTCTGTCAGCCTGCCAGTCTGTCTGTATGTATGTATAGCCACCTACAACCCAAACGGGTGAGCCGAATCGCTTCAAACTGGGTATATAGAGTTTTTTTAGGTATTGTACAGAGGGGAAATTGAATTTTTTTTTTTAGCTCAAAAAATAACGGTACCTGCCATATAACCGTTACGTTCAAACTTATTTTTCGCGGAAACGGCTCTAACGATTTCGTTAAAAAAAAATCAGTGTGGGTTTTTAGCTACGACTAATCATATAGTTGAAAAAAAAATTAAAAAACGTCTAAAAACGGCACTTTCCATAGGACCGTTTTTTTTTGTTTCGACTATTTCGTCAATCAACCGATTCTTTCGAAATTTCACAAAAATATAGGTTTAGGTTGCCCAAATTATACCGCATACCAATATTTTTAATTAATATTTTTTTTTGTATTTTTAAAATTATTTTTAAGAAAAAAATTTAAAAAATTCATTATTCGAAAACTGCTCATTAATTTTTTTTCAAAAATTATATTTATTTGTATTTTCTGAATACCTATGAATTGGCGTTTTTGATTTTTTTTTAAATATCTTCAAAACGTTTAAAAAAAAAAACTTTTTTTCTCAAAAACCGCTCCACAGATTTTTAAAATATTTTTCACATAAATTCAAATTTATCCAAGAAATAAAATGGCATACTTTTTTTTAGCTCAAATTAGTTTAAGTATTTATTTCAGAATTTTGAATTATTTTTTCTTTGATTAAGCCGATTTAATCTTTAGTTTTTACGTTTTTATTTTTAAATATTTAATCTTGTCATATCAATTTATTTTAGAACAAAATTAAAGAAATTTTGTATACATATATATATACAAAATTGAGTTAAAAATGACTTTAAAAATATATTTAGATTTTTAATAGAAATGTTTTGCATACGATGTGATCGAACATAAGATCAAGTTCGTGCAATCCAGTCGTGCATTTTATTTTTATTTGCTGAGCAAACCTCAACCTTGGTGTGGTGAGGGAGGGGGAAGTATAGCATTAGGTAAAAGTTACTGCAAATGTAGAGTAAAAACTAAAATATTAATAGTGAATTAAACTCAACTTAGTTTTTGACGAAAATATAATTACAATGTTTCAACTAACCTATACCTACACACATTATGTATATTTGTCGATATTGTTCTATTCGATTTGTGTAATTTCAACTTTGAGGAACACTTTAATTAATTACTCAATAAAGTTTATTTGGTGTTTCGCGTACACGCCTATTCAACAACGCCGAATATTATATGAGAATCAAAGCCATTACCTGCCGCCATTGATTCCGCCTAACCCCCACCTTTCTGTTCACTATATCTCCTAATATCTGAATATGAAGCTCAAACATAATAATTCACTGTGTGTAACTGGACATCGGCACCACAAAATAACCACCAGCACTATCAACACCGACATAGTTGATTTCCATAAACAAACTTATCCTACCAAACGCCCACCAAAAAATAACATACATGTTTGTAGCTATATAAATATATAAAAAGCAAACACATACTCATAAACCAAAAACACTGATACAAACAAAAATAATTTATGTACAATTCCCATAAAATTAAAACCACACTAAAACCAAAAGTTAATATTTGTCTTCAACATGTAAGCCACAATTAATTTGGTTGGCATCTCACCTCGCTTCGTTCTTGCATCTCCTTCCTTCATATAAATATGTGTATCCTGCACAGGACATACTGCAGACAAAAACCATATCTACTATAGACAAATACCGATTATAGAAGAGAAGGTTTGTTCAGTTTGGGGTTGAGGATGGCGAGTGAAGTGGAAATTGCACACGAGCTTCCGGTTCTTTGTGTTTGCACATATGATGATATTTCCGTCATTTACTTCGAGACCATCATCATCATGATTATACTCCTTCTGTCGACCGCGCCGGCCGGCCGCTTGTCATTGCCACCACACGAAAAGAATTGCCAAAGTTTCGACTTGACTCGACTTTTGAATGGGCAACGCTGCAGTTTCCTAAATGCTATATACCCACCATCAAAATGTCCTTGTCAATTTAACCGTTGGCTATTTTAGAAAACTATAACTAAAGAGGAAGTTTGTTGTAAAGTCATCTCTCTACATATACAAACCAACGACGAAACAACTATTTTATCCTGAATTTGTTTTCAACTTTGTACCGCTGCTGATGCTCTTCTTGACAAAAAAATATAGCTTAGTTTGTTATTGTATGCATCTATGTACGACGACGTTTTCTGTATAATGTGTGTGTCCTTTTGAAATTGGAAAATTGGAATCCTTTGAATGTAAGTTCTTTATAAAGGATCCAAACCGGATGGGTGACTCTTTGAATGTGACTTCACTAACTTTTTCTGGTTGTTTTCAATTTAAGAGATAAAAACACTTATTTTCAACTAGGTACACAAAAAAAGGAAACTCTTCTAGTTCTCCTGTTCCGATCCTTAAACAGCAGACTGAGTAGTGTTATAAAAACTGTATACACACAACAACAACAACAAAAAAGGAACTACATCCTACATAAAAATAAATAAAACACACCTACAATAGTATCTGCTATTTTTCTCTAGGAAAGCCAGCAGCCAGGTGACCAAATGAATTTACCAAGGATAAAGGGATAAAGTAGCGCAATACCGTCTCATTTGATCAAAGTTAATTCATCGAAAACGTAATTCATCGCGAGCTGCAGGAGGTGAGCTAAACTCAGAAAGAAACAGGAAGTGGTTCCATTTTGTCTCTTTAAATGTTTGTAAATTTTTTTTTTGTTTTTTTTTTTTTATTCAGAC
The DNA here is from genome assembly GCA_910595825.1 of Philhelius pedissequus. NCBI lineage: Eukaryota > Metazoa > Arthropoda > Insecta > Diptera > Syrphidae > Philhelius > Philhelius pedissequus. The sequence goes on from OU343162.1 coordinate 63,241,616, forward strand.
ACAAGGACATGAAAAAGGAAGACATTCTATTTAATTCAATTGGACGACGCCGACGGACAGTTTCAAATGTAGGATGGGTTTTTTTTTTAACTTAAGTTCCTTTTGGCAAAGCATTTCAGAAGGTTGTTTTTTTTTTTTGCAGGGGTTAGACCTTTGGGATTAAGATTTATGTGGTGTTTTGTGAAATGTGCCTTCGGAGGCAAATTAAAATACTTAGTTTATTATAGTTTAGTATTTATACATTTAGTGGAGAATGAAAGAAAGGATTAATCCATAGTAATTTATTTTTACTGCAACAGTGGTTTCGTAAAACAAAATCAGGGTTTTAATGAAACCTCACATTACATTAATGAAAAGCACCGCCCATTGGACTGTTCGTTTGGTATTCGCGAGTCTGTATTATCGTTCGGCTAGACCCTAGAGCCTTAACGACTGTACCGCTTTGTATTTAATTTGTCACAGAGCATTTTCACAGAAGGAAGAATTAGCTCATTTAGAATAGGTAAAAGCGTAGAACGATTTTTATATTTTCCAATGTTCCTGAAAACTACTCTGAAGATTTAGAATAAATTTCACTCCTATAATTTTGAAAGAAGTTATAATTAAACTACGTTACCGGTTTTTGGCGAAAATGAACATTTCCTCATCTGAACTTGTTTTCATTTTGTACTTCTGAAATGTCTTACGTGCGCATTTTCTATTTGGGCATTATTCAGTCACACTGAAGAGCTGAATTGTTTCAGCTCGCTTACTTATTTTTTCTTAGTATGGCGCTACAATCCTGGACTTGTGACTTAACTAAAAATCTTCTCCAAACATCTCGGTCCTTAGATATCTGCTTCCAGTTTTGCACGTGAAGTTGATTGAAGTCCCCTCCTAATCTCGACAATCAGTAGTTCGTTCTCTACATAGTTCATATCAATTCTATGCAAATGGGCGGGTACCACGCCCCTGAATGTAAAATCTCAAATTTTAAAATTTTGCCTTCCCTGCACTTTGATCCCTACCGTTGTACCAAATTTCATCGTTCTTCGGCAATCAGAAGTGCTCCAAATAATATATATCAATTCTATGAAAATGGGCGGGTACCACACCCCCTGAATGGAAAATTTTAAATTTTCGATTTTTTCCTTTGTATACACCACAAGGTCTACCGTTGTGCGAAATTACAAGATTCTACGATATCGGAAGCGCAATATAATTTTGATGATCTGTCAGTGAGTGAATCAGTGACCCAGTCCGTTACGGTTTTTGCAATTTTTGTAGTCTTATATCTCGGGAACCACTAACGCTTAAGAATTAAAAATTATGAAGTTGTCTGAGCCTGGTGTGATTAGCAAATGCTGAGTTTGAAGTTTCTGACTTTATTGGTACTGAAGTTAGAGGGGGGGTCGAAAATCGTCTGACTTTGTTCCTGTAAGAAGGGTGTATTGCCAGAACTTTCGTAGTATTAGCAATCTGATAAGGGACACAGATCAGAAATAACAGAAGTTCAATCTAGACCAATTTCTTCATATTAATAAAAGAGTTTGATCAAGCATTTGGTCGTCATTTCCGAATATTCGCCATTTTCGTCAAAAAATGAACAACCAAGTTAATGTAGTCTGATTTTGGCCAAATCAGCACGTTTGTAGAGGAAAAGAATAATTGTTTAATTTTTCTGATAGCCCTCACAGCTCCGACACAAAAAGTATTAGAAGGAAATGATTAACTTCATCCATGGTCTCTTAAAGGCTAGTGTCAGTTGCATTTTGGCGTTAATAATTGGGCTTCCCAATTGTACTATTTATTGCAAATTGGATTATCTTATCTATCTTATCTGTCCAAAATTTTGTGTTCAACCATTTTAGTTAAAATTTACCAAGCTGACGTGACACCTTAAATTTGATGAAATTCAAATTGGTGACCACCTTTGTTCCTTAACTTACCAACAAAAAAAAAACACGAAAAAAGTTCGTCCCACTATTCGAAATATCTGCCTGTTTTATGTACATATGTTTATATGTCCGTATTTCGGTATTAATATGTGTGTATGTTTGTACCTTGACGCTTTAACTTATTAGTACTTAAACGTCTTAGGTGATGCCCTAGAGGAAAAATTTAAATATTTTGCTTAATCCAGATTAAAAAATAATGGTACTTGGCATACAACTGTTATGAAGAAGCGTAATTATTTCTAAAATGTCTGTAACGATTTTGATCATAAGAGGTATAGTTTACAGTTTGGTTAAATTTCTTTACATATTGTTTTATTAACAGTACCTGTCATACAACCATTTTTTGATTTTCGACTTTCTCATAAACGGCTAGACGGAGTTCGATTAAAATGTTTATATAGGAGATCTTTCAAACTCTAAATAATATTGCATACCAAAATATTCGAAAAATATTTTTTTTGGATTTTTGAAAAAAACCGATTACGATTATTTTCTTAATTAAATATCATTAATATTATTGAATGCATAAAATTACAATCCAAATTTTTTTTTTTAATTAAAATAAATTTTGTATATAAAAATTTAGTAAAAAAAATCGACTACACCGACTAACCGTTTTCTACTTCAAATTTGCCATCAGATTTCTTGGTCGGGTGGGTTAACTTGACTGCGACAACAACTGCAATGCCCTTGAAGTTGTGATCATCTATCTGACGTCACTCAAAGTATATTTTTACTTGCGATTATGGGTACTATAAGGCAAGTTATGCATTCGTCGAAAAAAAAAGCTTTGAGATAACAATCAAACATGACATTACGATGATAGCGAAGACGAAAAAAGATGGTATAAAAATTCTGTCCGTCTGTATGTCTGTCTGTCTGTCAGTCTGTCAGTCTATGAGCCTGTCAGTCTGTCTGTATGTATGTATAGAAACCTACAGCCCAAACGGATGGGCCGAATTGCTTCAAACTTGGTTTATGGCGTTTTTTTATGTACGAGTATTATGCAGAGGGGAAATTGAATTTTTTCTTTTATTAAAAAAAATAACTGTACCTGCCATATAACCATTACGTTAAAGCCTATTTTTCTCGGAAACAGCTCTAACGATTATGATTTAGAAAAATCAGTGCAGCTTTTTAGATACGACCGATCATATGATTGAAAAACAAATTGTTTTAAATGTCTATAAACGGTACTTTCCATAAGACATTTTTTTGCCTTCGACTATCTCATAAACGGCTTACCCAATTCTTTCGAAATTTCACACATATATAGCCTTAAGTTGCCAAATGTATACTGCGTACCAATATTTTTAGTTGATATTTTTTTGTAGTTTTAAAAGCATTTAAAAAAAATTTTTTAATTTATATTTTGAAAACTGCTGATTCAATTTTGAATACCTATGAATTGGCGTTTTTGATTTTTTTTTTGAAAAATGTTTTTTCTCAAAAACCGCTTCACAGATTTTAAAATTTTTTTTTCTCATAAATTCAAATTTATCCAAGAAATAAAATATCGTACTTTTTTTTTATCTCAAATTAGAAGTATTTATTTAAGAATTTTGAATTATTTTTTCTTTGATTAATCCGATTTAATTTATTGTTTTTAACTTTATATTATTAAATATTTAAGATTGTCATACCAATTTCTTTTAGAAAAAAATTAAAGAAACTTAGTGTATAAAAAATAAAGTAAAAAATGACTTTAAAAATATATTTAGATTTTAAATAGAAATCTTTTGCATACGATGTGATCGAACATAAGAGCAAGTTCGTGCGATCCAGTCGTGCATTTTATTTTCTCTGGCCTGATTATATGTACGTATGTTGTTTTTATTGCTGTCGAGATTAAATTTTGGGGCAAGACCCCCGCCCACCTATCAAATAAGCTGATACCGTTTGCCGCAAGCAGGCCATGTCCACGAAGCTTAAGGTTCCATTTCCCTTTTCTTTTTTCAGAACCACTCCTAGTCCATTTTCCAGCTTCATCGTTTTCTCTATCTAGCCACACAACCGCCACGTATCATCCGCTCCTACTGACTGGAAACAAAAATGGTTACGATGTGATAGAACATAACAAACCCCACGAGCAATATTTTCTAGTAAGCTAAACAACATTGCTCGTGGAGACCACAAATAGCATACTATAAAAAATTTCATACTAGCTACATAGCATTCTATCGATAGTATACTATTTGGATGTCATTTTCACTTGGACGTTTCGCTTCTGTGGCTTGTGAACGTTTGTGGTGTGTGTTATTGTTATAACTGCTTAGTTTTTTGTTTAATTTCTTTTTTGTAAATGCCCAATGCAAAATTTTCTAGCATTATATTTTTATTTCTTTCTATCAAAATGACACATAGTATACAAAAAATATAGAACGTGAAGACACCGTGTAAGAGCAAGTACGGGCAATCCAGTCGTGCATTTTTTTTTTTAGCTTTCAACTTAACGGGTCAACGGTCAACGGATTTCGATCAACATATTTATATAGGAGGTAATTTAAATTCTAAATAATACTGCGTACCAAAATATGCGAAAAATAATTGTTTTTAAATTTTGAAAAAAAAATCAATACCAAAGAAATTTTGTATATAAAAAATTAAGTAAGATCCGACTTTAATAATATATTTAGATGTACCTACTAAGAATACAGTGCCTACGACTTTTAAACGGATGTTCACTATATTACGAGCATTCGCTATATGTTGAGAATAAAGAAAAACCTTATCCCATCCACTTGGCCTGAAACTTGATTTGTTTCAACTAAGTCCGAGGAAAAACCAATAGCTACCTGTGTTATGGAATTATGTTCTCTGTTCAGTATTAGGTAAGCGTATCCCAATTTTCAAACCACTGTTGTGTAATGTACCTATATTATCATAATTAATTCAATCTCTTATGAAGATATATATTATGTAGGTGCCATACTACTTCAAATTCAATTTCAATTCGTTGAATCTTTTTTCTTATGGATATTCATATGAAAGTATCATCGACATCAATCCGATTATCTTGTATCAAAGGCGATTATTACAACAGCTCTGACATCCTCTTAAACAAGACCAAACACAGGATTGCACACTGTAAATGCCATCAACCAAAAACACACTCATGTTCACAATCACTATGGGATTGTGTATCCGAAAAAAAAATATGAAGAAATAGAGCCAAAGTGTTTCCAGAGATTCCATCTTTGTGTGTTACCCATGCTAAACCCAAAACAAAATCCCTTCTGTGGATGGTGGTTTACTGCACCACAGCGACAGTACATCCTTATGTGTATGTGGATGTGCAAAATACAAAGGATTCTTTGGATTTTCATGCATGATGTTGTGAAAATTTCAGAGCAATCTTCGATAGTGTATTCTCCATGTTACACAAAGTACATAGAACTGCATACCTACCAAATCGAAGGTTGCTATATCTACTCGTTCCTTTAAACAAGTCAAAAGGACTATACTCTCCTTCTGTTTCCTATCTACTAGTATCTCTCTGATTTTCACTGCAAGTTGCAAACTATTTTCCGAGTTACTGTGGTAGATTGTTTTGTTTTGAAAAAGATGGAGAGGATAATCAAAAATGATACACAACATTTGACTTTTGGAACAGCATCATTGATGTTGATGATCCTATTTCTGAAAAGACACAAATATTTTGAGTGCACTCGAATTAATATGTAATGCAGGTCATTTCGAAAGCATGCAACTTAAGATACAAGTTTTGACATTTCACATATGCATCTTGGTACGAGTATTTTCGAATTCTAGTTTTTATAATAAGAGATAATAATTTAAACTAAATTTAAAAAAATAATAATATTTAAGGCTTGTGATGTTACGTCTAATGCTAGCCAAGTTTTAGACTTGATTTGACCTTGATTATTTTTTTTCACTCAAATTAACTTCGGTCTTTGATTTTATAATGGCATAGATGCCACACTATATAATTTAATTGGTATAAGTTTTTCAACAAAATAGTATTCTTCCGATATTCTTACTTGCAAGTGATGCACTCGTAAAAAAAATTCTAACAATCAAACATGACATTACGATCATAGAGAACACCAAAAAAGTGAGCCCCGTAATTCCGTCTGTTTGTCTGTCCTAGAGCTTACAGCATAAATGTTTGCATTATTTTCCATCAAACTTGGTATGTAATTATTTTTCGGTAATATGCCCACACGTTTTATTTTTTCAATTATTTTTGAAGACAAAAAATGTACTTGCCATACATTTTTTTCTTGTCCAAAAAGGTAAATCTTCTGTTTCTCAAAAACGGCTCCAACGATTTTTATAAAAAAAAGCAGTTCATTAATGAAAAGAATAGAAACATTTTTGTAATTTTTGTTTTAGAAAAAAAGGTTATATTTGGTACCCCTAGTACAACTTTTTTTGATTTTTGGTTTTTCTGAAAAATGATTCATTTGATTTTTTTGTATTTTTTTATGCAGACGCTGTGCTCCTAGAAAACCCGTTTTCGAAATATTGAATTTACAAAAAAAAAAATATTTTTTTTTTTCAAAAATCCAAAAAAAACTATTTTTTGAAAGTCTTGAAATGCAATACTATTAAGAATTTGAAGGAGCTCCTGTATAAAATGTTTGATATCCGTTGAGCCGTTTATGAGAATGTCGGAAATCAATAAAATGGTTGTATGGCAGCTACCGTTAATAACAATATATTTTAATTTTTTTTAGCCAAAATGTAGACCATACCCAAAGTAGTACACCCGCCAATTTTATCAAAATCGTTAGAGCCGTTTTCGAAATAATTAAGATAATAGAAAAATTTGTATGGCAATCACCGTTATTTTTGGGGCTAAAACAACGATTCAAAAATCTATTTTGGACAATCACCTAAAACGCCTAAGCACCAAGTTTGAACAAAATCGGTTCAGCCGACAGACAAACAGATAAACAGACAGACTGACAGATAAACAGACAGACAGACTGACAAACAGACAGACAGACGGAATTGCGGGACCCACTTTTTTGGTATTCTCTATGATCGTAGTGTCATGTTTGATTGTTAGAAATTTGTTTTATTTTTTTATGAATACATAACTTGCCTTGTACCTATAATCGCAAGTAAAAACAAATGTTGAAAAACCGTTAAGTAAAAAATTTAGGTCTCGAAAACGGCTTCACGAATTTTTATAAAAATATGTATGTGCTCTTAAATTAGCAGAGTCCACTTTCAAGTATAAAAATATTTTACTAGTCAAGTACTTATTAACCGTAATTCCCATGGAAATTCTCCCTAAATGTGTTAAATATAACTGCATACTCAAATTTTCAAAAAAAAACGTTTTTCGATTTTTAAAAATTAAATAAAACGTTTTTATTTTTTTTACATTCAATATATTAAAAACGGATGATGATTTTCTTTGTCTAAATTATATTTGTAAGCTTATATTGTAAACTTTCAATTACTAGGACTAAGCAAACTACTTGTTAAGGATTATTTTGTCGCAAAGACATACATGTGATTTTCGTCATCTCATTGCATCGACTAAAAGACGTTATTTTGACTAATTTTTTTCGCGATGCGATTGTCGCAAGTAAATATTGCACTTGCAAGTAAAACGACGGCGAAGACTTAACCCCTGCAGTCGCAAAAAAGCATAAAGGAAACACACTATTCTAAATAATAAGACACAGCTACGCGATTTTGAAATTCCAGAGAGTTCGAATCGTGCTGCTAAAAGCACAAGTATGTAGATGCACGGTAATTTTATGTCGCGATTACAATTTTTTTAATCGCAACGATTGGAAATTGCAAAGTGCTCATATTCAAAGTCATAGTACAAAGTCACATAAAAATAAAGCATTTTCTTTTTTAATCGCTGCGATTTGAAAGACGTACAAATACATGTGTGTGAGAACTTTAATATTTAAAAGCTTGGGTCTAATTTCTTTCGACTAAAAGATCGTGGTACAAGCTACAATTACACTGTCAACGTAATCGGACATCGCATTGACTCTGACATCACAACAAAACTAATATTGTCTATGCCACTACAGCGTCAATGTTTAGAGTGTCAATGCTCCAAACGTTGACGATCGCACGAATGACACAAGTCGGTCAATAATGTCGCAAAATGCGATGACGTGCCTTGTGTGTCAATGTAATTTTTAATTACGTTGACAAATTCATTACACGGTCATCGAAATCGCTGACCCACAAATTCGAGTCAACGTAGGTGGCAACGTTCTCGTCAACGCATTGACACGACGTGACACAATTAGGACATATTTTGACGTCATTATTACGTCAGAGAGTCCACGCGATGACCGATTACGTTGACCGTCTATATCGCAAGTAAAAAACTAATATCCGAAAAGAATTATTTTAGATCTCTTTGGAGGATATTTGGAAATAAATAAATAATCTAAATTAATGCTTAAAGACATAATTTACCACCTCATACAATGCAGAATTTCACGTCGTTTTCACTTCAGTTGTGAAGTTGAAATCTTGCGCTTACAGTCTAATCATAGCTAATCTTTGTTCCGTGAATACTGCATGCACACACGTAGTTTCAACCGCACTCACTTACTTCTTCAATACAACGATTGTTGAGATGCTTTAAATTTTGTTTCCGAACTTCCATTATGGACATATGGCCACAACTGCTTAAAAAATTAGTCAAAAACTTTGTCTCTTCGACGAAATTTATCAATTTTAATTTCTGTGAAATGCCGCTTATTAAAGGGTTTACATATTCTGCAAATTCAATCTTTTCAATAATATCCTTTATAGAAGCTTTATAGAAGTACATACATATTAACATTGACATACTTTATGTATTTATTTCTGCAAATTAATATTAGTTTTCATCTGTATAAATCCTCAATCTAATGACAAGCAATACATCATCTCTATTATCCTCGTTGGTCCAGCTTCAGTATATAGATATAAGCTTTAGTTTTCAAACTAAATAAACATAACCAAAAAAAAAATCATACAATTTAATTTTTTTTTGTTTTCCTAATACTCGTAACGTAAAATAATTATTACTTCCTTTGGCAAAGTAAAAATATTAGCTTTTCTAATCCGTCACTGTCATATACGAGTATACCTAACCTACCCATCTTGAAATATCTACAATCTTTCTACTTCAGTTCCTGCAAATACGTTGGTAGTTTCCATTAGAACGTTACACCATTAAAACGCAGAAAATCCCAATTTCACACTTTGGCGACTTATCTGCACTGCACCAGGACGAGGGTTTATTTTTCATCGAACGAAAAGTCACATATTTCTTGTTTTCCCATTATTTCTCTCTCTCACACTGACACGCCCACTCTCTGTCTATCCAGAATATTATTGTTTACCCTTCTCATCCCAAGAGAACAGCGACGACGGTATAACATCGTTTAAACCACATGTGCCCAACCCGGCCACTCATGGTGTCTAAATATCAGCTTGGCAAATGTAAACACAAACAAACGACCAACGACAATGTCGAGCGAAATCCACTAACTCCTATTCCCTTGAATGCAGTGAACTTCGCACGTAACACACGGCTTTAGGCGCCCTCTACAGACAGAAGGCTTAAAACTTTAAATGGTGTAAATTACACTACGCAATGATTGTAATTGCAAACCGGTTACACATTCCGAGGGCGAGCACGACGCCGACGACAACGTCAAGGATGTCCTTTTTACACACACTCGTTGGAACTAGTGCGCTCAATACCCATCCCTTCGTAATAGGAATTCATTCTGGAAACATTAGGGATTAATATGCTTTCGTTGGTTGCTCAATTTTACCTAGCTGAAACACCAAAAACACCAACAACTTTTGTCGACAACTTAGTGCCAAAAATTCGCGAGCTTATCTACGCATACATTCATGTTACACCCACTAAACCGTCAGGCCCCCTGTTTTTGTTGTGCTTGGTTCTTCTCGTCTTCATCACCCGCACCACTGTGCTGTGCCGTCTCGTTTGTCTGGATCATATGACCTGAAATTTTCGGCAAGAGAATTGCACCCGCAGGGCAAAAGTTCAGCATAAAATATTCAACAGAAGCCTGACTGAGATAGTCCTTCTCCTTTTTATGTGCGTTCAAACGATAGAAGGAGCTTGATCGGGTTTTCATGATGGTAGATGAGGAAAATAAGGTAAACGGGATGAAAGTTCCATATTAGCACGTGCTAATGAGCAATTTTGTAAAGTGATAACATTCTATCCCCGAAGACAATTCATTTTGTGCCTTCCCCAACCTCCACCATTGTTGTATATCATCATTTTGAAGAGTCAGGCATAGCACAGAATCCCTCTGTGAAAGGTTAAGGGTGGTTTATTTTTATAGGTATACCGTATACATACACATGCTAAGCAATAGCATTCGCCCTCGTTATGAAGTGATTTTTATTTTTTGTTTGTGTTTTTTTTTTCATTCGGGTCTTATGATGAAGTCAAGGCCAGACGTGCGTTGTTGGGAAAAGGAGTCCATTAATTTACAGAAAAAGGGCGATTGTCAAGCATATGGTAGCCTTATTAGGGAGAATAGTTCGAAAATATATTTTCGTTTGACCTCATTCAATCATTACACACTTTGAATAACCTTAAATCGGTGTATCAAAATTTAAGAATTTAAAAGTAAAAACATGGCAATTTAACACAAAAGACAAAGTATGTCCTGCGATTATACAAGTAAATGCAAACAATCATCATATCACTGAGAAGTTGTCAAAAAAAACTCTGACATTTTCGAACCAGAGATTTACTGCATTTTTATAACAGACAGAAAGTCTAACCCAAAAATTAAAAAAGTAGTGGATCTACATAAATGGCTCTCTTGTGGCACTCTTAATATTTTTTTTTTGTATATATAGGTTATGCGCGCACTCAAGGGGTTATGAATACCCTTAAAATGTTTATACACATATATGGAAAATGGGATAGCATTAGACAGGAGATACCGATGTAGGTTGAATAGTTTAAAGCGAGGAATGCAACTGGCTATTTCACTAGAACATTGTCTACAATAATACCGATAGAATAATGAAAGGCATGAAATATTGCGACGGTGCTCGATAGGCTCTATTGTTCACCTATCATGTTTAAAGGTCTTTTTTGGATTCTGTCCAGGAGACTTACATAAGTGCATTATGGGAGCATCTGCCCAAATATGATAATTGTACTCAAGCATTGGATGAATGAAGTCTTTATACATTACAGCCGGATCAGAAGTGGAGAAATATTTCTTGCATCGTCTCAGAAAAAACAAATATCTTGCGGGGTTTTTGGCGACGTCGAATATGTGTTAATTCCACAAAAGGTGATCGGTGATACACATACTGAGAACTGAAAGTTGTACGGTTTCTTCGATGCAAGCGCCGCTAATGGGCAACGGCATTGGGAGAGGGTCCCGCTTTAACGACAAAAGACATCATTGGGTTTTTGAAGCATTAAATTCTACGCTTTTATTCCCCATTGGACAATGCTGTCTAGATCAGAATTTAATGAACTAATCTTACGCTGCCGTTCAAGTTCCACATCCAAAGGACATGGATGAGAATCTAAAAACGAGTAGGGTACTGTCGTCAGAAAAACAGTTTATAGGATTAGAAGTTTGAGACAAGAGATCATTGATGAAAATGAGAAAGAGAATCGGAGATAGAACGGAGCCCTGGGGCACATCAGCATTTATTTTATGAATATTAGACTTGAGACCGTCCAATACAACTTGTATTGAGCGCTCCGAAAGGTAGTTTCTAAACCAACGAAGAAGAGATTCGTCGATACCAAATGAACGCATTTTCGATAAGAGAGCCTCATGTCAAACTCTATCAAATGCTTTTGAAATATCGAGCGCAATAATCTCACTTTCTCCCTAAAGATTTCTGCCACAGTTCGCTGAGATTTACCATCAGATCACCAGTGAACCTATTGCTACGAAAGCCATACTGCCGGTCATTAAGGTAATTTTAGATGACACTTTTGATTTGAATAACAATTTTACGTATTTAATAATATAAATTTAAAAATTGAATTTCAAAAAAAATCGTCGAACCATTTTCGAAATGTTAAATTTTCAAAAAAAAAAATGCTAGTTTTTTTACAAATCCAAAAAAAATATTTTTCGAAAATTTTGGTATGCAGTATTAGTTGAGCCGTTTATGTGAGAGTGCAAAATCAAAAAAATGGTTGTATGGCAGGTACCGTAAGTAACAAAATATGTAAAAAAAAAAATTAAGCAAAATGTTGACTATATACATATATTTATAGTAGTGCATATATTTTCTTATCGAAATCGTTAGAGTCGTTTTGGAGATAACTAAGATGGTAGAAAAAAATTTATGGCAGTTACCGTTAGTTTTGGGCCTAAAAAAACGATTCAAAAATCTATTTTAGACAATCGCCTAAAACGCTTAAATACTAACAGTCTTATTTAATAGAATGCTCTAAACAGATGAATAAAGTTTTATGTAGCCCTTCCATAAATTCCTATTTATAAAACATTTTCCCATAAATTATAGTTATGCAGGGTTTTATGTCCAAAAAGTACCAAAAACGGATAATCTATTCCATTTGGCTGTCATGATCAAATCAGCTGTTTGTCAGAAAACGCAACTAGAACTGTTGTTGGTGTTATGATTGTGATTTAAAGAAAACAAAATAAATAATAATACAAAATAATAATAAATAATAATAAATATTGGAGCATAGTTTTTGATCCCTAATATCCTGTTTAGATTGTTAGTACCGCCACTATATCATATCTCGAGTATTATGTGTATGAGTAGGGTGACGGTGGAATCAGCTCTCTCACGGTCAGGTTCTGAGTAGCAAAGCGCACTTTTTTGGTTTTTGTATTTAATCTAGAAGTTGTGAATTTGTTTTTTAAGCACAACAATTTTAGATTAAGCTTTAATTTATGCAGGTTGGCTACCGGCTTTCGCCGTGGACGCCATCACATAACCACAAAAGGTCCAAGCGAACAATTTCAATAATTTAAGCATATTTGCTTTGGAAAACCTGTCTTTTTTGTTTAAGTCTCCATTTCTATGATTCATTGGATTGAATCGTTTTTATACAGTTTTCTTCTTCTTGGCTTTGGAAGTTTTGCATTTAAATTATTTAAATCATTTAAAAAGGATACAAAATTTAAAGGCATTTCGTTTTTTTTTTTTTTTTTTTATGTCCAAACTCAAAATGACAAATTTCGACACTATAATTTCCTTATGTGGGGTTTATTCAACCTATAAGCGCGTTTAGCTTATAATGGATCTATTCAACGTTGCATAAGTATTATAAATGAGATTTTCAAGTTCGGAGGCATTATAAGGAGTGCATAGCACTATACACTCGCTGTAATGCAATTATAAATAAGGCTGTAAGTTTGAAGAAAATTACTTCAGCCGTTTAGGCTATAGCTCATTGTACGTCCAAACTAACGGTACCTCCCATACAATTTTTTTCTACAATCTCAATTATCTCGAAAACGGCTCTAACGATTTTAATTTAAAAAAAAAAAGTGTATTCACTGTATAATGTATGCTCTACATTTTTAAAAATATTTTGTTATTAACTGTACCTGTCATAAAACCATTTTTTGATTTTGAACTTTCCCATAAATGGATCGACGTATTTGGATCACAATTTTTATATAGGAGGTCCTGCAAATTATAACTAATACTGCATACCAACATTTTGGAAAAAAAAATTTTGAACTTTTGGAAAAAATTTTTTTTTGAAAATATCGCATTTCACTATCGAAATGTAGATGGCGACACTATCGAAATCACCTTTTCCGTTTTTTTCGCACAATGACATTGATTTCAATAGTTTTTTGACTAGTTTCTTTCAGAAATATTTACTCAGTTAAATCAGAGTTAACTCGGGATCTAATTTGACTGAAAAAAAGTGTTCACGAGTTAACACTAGAACTAGGATGATCTCGCATAGAGTCAAAATATTCAAAGAAAAAACTCAATCTTGAACAATTTATGTATCAGAAATTAAAATTGCTATTTTTTTTAAGTAAAAAAATACAAAGAATATATATGAACTCTCAAAACATTACAAATAAATGGTTTCCGTCAAAATTAATGAGTTAACAGACATTGGAATATTTTTACTTTTAAACTAATGGTGATTACAGAATTTGCAATCTCAAAATGAAATCAATAAAATCATTAAAGATTGTATTCTCCTTGTAAGAAAGTTGACGAGAAGTAGATTCAAATTTGGTTGTCCTAAATGGTGACAATCATAAATCGTTTTGCAATAGGGAAGGAATAAATATTAGAAATGATGATTAAAACAAGTTGGGTGTGAGATACGTCACGAGATGTAAATTCATGGCTTTTTCGAAAAATTGTAGGTCGGCCCAATAATGCACAGAAAACAGAGACTTTCTGAAAATCGATTACAATTAGGTGTAGTAACTTTGTCCTAAGCCCGTCAAAATGTGTCTAAAACTGTGCCCCGTTATTAACTTGTCGCGGGCGATTTTTCTATAATTTCCAATACAGAAAATCATAAACATGAACAGGGAAAACCCTTCCCAGTTTTTTTTTTATTTCTACAAGCCAACTTTGTCTATTTAATTTTTTACCACAATAAAAATAATATCTCTGTGGATTAAATTCTTTATAATTATTATTAACAATTTATTTGCACAAAATCCCTTTTATTTCTCCCTCTCTGTCTCTTCAATGACATCAAAAACCAGACTAATTAGCCAGTTCTATTCCTATAAACAGTCTTAATAACACTTCTGCCATTAATATAGACCTATGTAAATCATCAAAATATACCTACCTACCACTCATACATGTGTATATGTGTATATGTGTATAAATACCATTATAGATCCATTTCAACATTACACCATTCGCTTAACAGCAAGTTGACAATTAATCATGCTAACTAAACCATAATTTAACGCAAATACTTGTTAAATATGTCACCATCAGTAAATAAATCTCCAAAGGACTTCTCTCTGTTCGTTACTTGCTTTTAGTTATGTTGGTAGACAAGGTATAGATATCAACGAAATTTCACATAACACACACACTCAGTTAAACACGCGAAATTAATTACAATCCATAAAGCATTTCCGCGTGCGCCACGTATTTTCAACAAATATTTTCTGTAATTTATATCGCAGTTTTCAACGTATAACCACAGCAAATATTCACATAAAAATAAAACCATAGGTACTGGCATTCCCTCGTCCTGTCATTACCATCATCATCACCACATAACCAAAAATATTTACATAGCCAACATTCTTTAGTACAAAAATTAACCGGAAATAAAGCATTAAGCATTAATAATGGAATTTATATACTCAATTCATTCATATACCCTATTTCTCTATTTATTTTCAGGATACGCGACAGGATCTCGTTATCTTGCCCCCGCACACAAAAACATAATTATTCTCTTGCGGGCGCATGAGATGGCAGAGAGAAAAAAAAAAACATTCTTGTTACCAACAAAGACCACACCACCCCTTTCCCCACTTACCAATTGGTAGGAATTTTAAGGAAGAACATCATTAATGTTGAAATTTTGTGTGTGATGGCATCCTTAGCGCACGTTTGTATATATACATCCAAATATCCTCGATGAAATGACTTAATTATTCTGCGTGAGATAAGGGTGCACCATACCAACGCGAAAAAAAAATCCACACCGCTCGACGCCCGCCTATCGGGCCTCCACTACGACGTCGCGTCGTGTCGTGTCGTTATCAGTCCACGAGGTGGCAGAACTGTCACAAACGGCAAGCAGAGCTCTTTCATGTAAATGGGTGAATCGCAATCATATAATCCGTATCTAAGCACATAAGAAATCCTTACTCACAAAGGATTCTGCTTTGGAGAAGAACAAGACGAGACGAACAAAAAGTGTTGAATATCGGTTTTCTGATTACATCAGCGATTAATTCATTCCGGCGAAAGGCGCAGAAATGTGACTTCCCCAGTCTATACGAATATGAATCAGTTCAGGCAACAAACAGATAAACAGAAGCCACCATACCCCAACCCCCCAAGTTGCCAGACATCATGAATGTACAGAGCATTTCCCATAATCAGATTACCCCCTGTTAAATAGGGTTGCTTTGTGTGTATGAGCTGCTGAGTGCTGCTTGTGCTTGGTGGCTCACCGAGCGAGGTAAGTTATTATAATAAATGTTAATTATATTTAAATAACCATCATCATACAACCCACCACTAACTACACCAATATCCTGACAGCACCAGCAATACCGCACCTGAATGGCGACAACAACATCAAGAACAACAACAGCCAACAGCAACACTACACTGCCGCACGCACCTGTGAATGTGTGCGGATGGGCTTATGCGACACGGTGAACATCCGCTTGTCTTCTCTTCTACGCTATACGTTTACCCTTTTGGGGACACACTTCGTTCGGGGAATTAAATTAAATTAAATTAAATCACCGTGTTTCGAATATTGTGCGTGTGTAGTTATTGTAAGTGACGTGCTGCTGTTATCAGCAATTAGCTCTTTCCAACATGTGGTCTGATAGGGCTATGGAATTTGTGCTAAACGTGCGTTGCGTTATGAATAAACACGAGTACCTGGGACAATGCCAGGAAATTTAAACATGACATGCAGATTTTCAACTAATTTTCATATTAAGTTAATAATAAATTATGTTTTCTGACGGGCTGTAGCTTCTAGGTTAGTGGCTTTTGAACATAAGAGAATTGAGATATTTCTTATAAGCTTTTTAATAGTCGATACCCGAAGTACCTAGATTGTGCTGATGGAGCTGTACATATCTTATGATAAGAACTAGGTTGACCTAAAACTATATTTCGCTAATGGTAAATAGCTGGATAAGTCTCCAAACTATACCTCTTCATTTCTCTACAACAAAATGCACCGATACTTAGTGTGGTCTGTGACATTATAATTTTTACCAATTTCTACATTACAAAAATTAAGGGAGGCTATAATGTACTACAATGTTACAATGGTAGTCTGTAATTGCAACGCCCATCTTTTTTGACACCTATCTTATGAGCTAAATAGGTAAAGCAAATTTGCTTGCAGTTCAGTTTGCTGTTATTTCGACTTTGCCAGAAAGTGTCTATACTTGCGAACGCAAACATTTCTTCGAACTCATGAAATTGCTAGTCTTTAAGGACCTTAACTTATATACATATCTGCTGGCCGGATAATCCCTCCAATCGTTCTGGAGACCTGTTTCCAACGCCTATCAGAACCATCTGCCCTGCTATACTGGTCTAGCTTGATCCCAAGTAGCCAATATTCCTCACTCTTACTACCGTCCAATTGCACTAAAGCCCCTTCTTTCCAAGCTGTAGGAAGCGCTGATTAATTTATCAGCTTCAGAAATATCTTAAAGATCTTAAGCTCATTAATGGCTGGGAGTGTATTACTTTGCTAGTAATATATTGAAGTAACATTCAACTAACATTTTGGCTCCTATAAAATTTCGGTATGGTCTTAGCGAAGCTTAAATGTTTTACCAAAGTTGAGATATTAGTCTGATATTGTATCTCGCCTTAAACCACAAAGTATTACATCGTGTATATAAATAAAATTAGTGTACTTAATATTTCAAAGGCATTTGATAGAGTTTGGTTTTAAGCTCTGTTATTTAAAAGCATCTAGTTTCGTTCGCTGGATTATAAATTATTATCTTTCATGCACATAAATCCAAGTATTTAACGGATTCAAGTTTGATATTTATAAAAAAAAAAAGTATGGAGTACAGCAGGCGTCCGTTATGTCTCCGACTCTTCTTCTGATTTTCATTAATGATCACTTATCTAGAACATGTAATTCAGTAGATAAATTGTTTTCCTGACGATTGTAGGTATGTAAAATGCGGTCAAGAGTAAGCTCGCGTCTTAGACCAAATTATCGCTGGAAGGTGCCATTTTGACAGCAAGAACTCTAACGGACCTGAATAAAAAGATGGTTTTTAGCGGCAAAAATACTCAAGCAAAGCGTCGCTAGAGGCATTTCTCACCATTGAGGCAAGAGATTAGATTTTTGAGTTTTGTATCAGATCTTTCTTTTAGAACAGAAAGGAAACCTTTCCAAAGGACTGTATTATTAGTCTAGCCAGAGCTCGATACTTGCCGAAGTACTTCAGTTTTAAAGACAAGCAAGCAAAGTCAGGAAGTCGGAAGGATCTAGAGACTTTTAGCGAATTTGAGAAAATTCCTTGTCCGATAACGCACTCCATTTTAGAACCGTCGGTAAAAATGACGTCAATACTATCAGCTTTTTGTATTTGGTTCAAGATTCACTTCGTTCTTCTTCGTACGTTGAAATTAAATCAATTTCGAAACCCAATATTATATTCTTTCGTTAAATTAAGGCAAACCGACAAGCTGCAAAAAAATGCTGCTAAGTGTTTGAAATGCAAGAAATTCTTCTCCCCTTTCTGATCTAGTTGTTGTTCGTTCGTGGATTGAGCTTAATTTTTAAGGCTGGACAGGAGCTCCTGGATAGAATTTAAAAGAGAGCTTTAAAAATAATAATGAACTCTACCAGAAATACATACATCTATCGAACTCCAGTACAATGATTAATGCCTTTCGTTCTATTATTGATATTTCTAAAATCAATTTTCTATTGAATAGCTTGTTGCATTTCTTCCCTTAAACTATTCAACTGTAATACTATCATGCTTCTAGAAATGATAATCAATTTACCCTTTATACAAACTTCAAACGAACTGTCAAATATAGATATTCTCTTTTTAGCCGTTTAACACGATTGTCTAATGTTCTGGTCCTCCATTTTTATATTTAAACTACTACGTTTTAAGTCCTTCGTTATAGTTTAATTCGGCATAACAAAATTTTATTTTTAAACATAGTCTCCCCTTAGCTGGATACATTTTATCCAACGTTTCGTCAATTTTTTGATGTCCTCCAAACAATACGATTTCTGGATCCCCTTAAAATTATTGTCTGTTTTACCAATGACCTATGCATTCGATCAAAATCTCTTACCATGGAGCCAGGTCCTCATGTTTTGAAACAAGAAATATTCGCAGAAGGGCTAAATCTGGGGAATATATTGGATGCAGATAGCCTAACTAATTAATTTTTCCATGGCGACTTACTGTTTTCTTCGTCAAATGCCACGATGTATGCTTCAAAAGCTTTGCGTAATATGTACTAATGATCATTTTACCCGATTAAATCAAGCTAAAAACTGTTGCCAGTTTGTTGGGTCTTCTTCGGGTTCGACTCATCACATCAGAAGAAGTCAAGTGTTTTGAATGTGCCTTGGATTCTGGTGTGTTGTAGCGCATTCAGGTTACATTCATCCATAGTTATTAAATGGTGCAAAAACTTAGTTGAATTTTTCTAATGCGCATCGCCAAGCACGCTTTTGAAGTTGGCAAACGAATGCGTTTGTTGTCGATTGTGGGCAAACGCGGCGCGGCACACATCTTGGGGAAAGCTTTTGTATGTCCAAATATATATGTTGAGGTTTCTTTAATTATTTTGTATTAAATTCTATAAACACAAAATCTGCTTTTAGGGAAAGTAACAATATTTTTTCTTGGCCGAATTTAAAGAAACTCTTGCATTGACACAAGACACAACCAGTCGTCGCGATTATTTAATAATGAATGCCCGAAGCCCGACTACTCTCCGAAAGGAAATGAACGATATGAAAAGAGGCAAACATTCTGTTTTGTGGTTTTGGTTCTTCATGTCGTTGGGTGTGTGTATATGTGCGTATGATTGGTGTTTTTCGTCGTGTCAGGCTGGGTTATACGGTGATGCATGCACTTTTACTCGCCGATCATCTATTTATCAAACCATGGATTTTTGTCGACCATTTCTGGTGTGGTGACCTCGATATGGGGCGACTAGAACGTTCGGCGTTACTTGTGCTTTTAGGATCGTACCGATATTGAGTACACCAGTGGTGAATGGTCAAAATCGATGGTGAAGTGTAGCAATAATATTTGTTCAACTTTTGGTTGGTTTGCGTGAAAGTTTTTTCTCGAGAATTGGAATTTGTTTCCATTTTAACAAAAATGCTCGTAGGCGTCCTAATAAAATGGCTGCCACAACAAAACTATTTGATAGATTTTTCAGAAAATGCGGTTGCGTTCTTTTGAAAGAGTCTTGGAAGAAAAAATTATAAATTTAAGTTGACGACACAATTTGTGATAATTTCCAAGGAATTATTGACCCACTCGTATTTTTCTTACATTCGTACTGAGCATTGTCATTGTAAGGACAGTCGAGACCCCTTTGTTATAAAAAAAAAAAACAAACATAAGAGTGCATGCAATATATTTTTGTATGTTTCTTCTGTAAGTGCCCATCATTCATACAAAAATTAGTAATAATTGCCCTAACGGTTATTTTTAAATAACGGTTATAACAGTTACAGTTATTTTATGGTAAAAGTTATTCTTAGCAGTTGGTTGGTAACGGTTCTTTTTAAAATATAAATTGTTTGAATCAATTGTAATTAAGATAATTAAATGAAAAAAGGTTCTTCTTTTTATTTAGTCTTGTCCGTCGACCAATCAAAGTTTATTTAACACAAGATAAATGAAATCAAACAAATTTAAGAATGCTCTTTCTTCAATATTTTAGATGTTTTCAGTTTATTTAGCAAATTCCTTTTTCTCTTAACTATTTGGTAAGTTAAACTATAATAAACCGTCAAACCGACAACAACCACGTAACAGAATATTAACAAACACTGAAAAATCAACGCCGAACGTTTTTTTTAAAGTACACATTTCTGTTCATCGACGTATTGTATCTACAATCAGTAACATCGATTGAATTGGGATCAGGTGCAAATAAAATTTCGATTTCAAAGCCAACATTTTCTTTGCGATGAATATGTAGTGCGCGTGGCAATGGGTTGATTTTAGTAAAAGTATTTTTTAATTTTTTTTTCTTGCCAATACAATAACAAATGGTGAAAATTTCATCCAAATCACTCATGCCGTTTCCGAGAAGCAAGGATATAATGAAAATGGAGGTAAAAGTGGTCGTGGCCGCCAAACTTTTTTTCTGCAAGAGCCTCGAATACGAAAACTGGGACTTATGTTCCTTAATATCGCCAGAACCACCCTGCAAAATTTCAGCTTTTGCCGCTAATTTTTTTTACATCAAACCTTAACTTTCTTGGACTATAATTATATAAGTTATAAGATACACTTCCCACTTACTGTTGCCAGTTGCTGGAAACTGGAACTGGTTATTCCCAGTAACTTTTACCCAAAAACTGATAAGAACAGAGAGTGAAGTTCTTGGTTTAAAATAAGAAAGTAACTGGTAACTTGAATCGCAATTTTCTGGAGCAAAAACTAAAAAGATGAATTTTTGAGAATTTTCAAAGGTTTCTTAATCCGTCTGCATCTCAGCCATCCTTATATGGAATTTGACAACTGATGGCTTGACAGACGGGGGAAAAATTATTCTTAGATGCCTAGAGAATATTTCGTTTCAAATCGCATTTAAAATAAAAAGTAAAATTTTTCAGAATTTTTCTAAAAATTGATATCATAATGCTTTTTAAAAGCTTGCTCAATCTATAACTCTCTCAGCACAAACCTCATAGCAATATGAAAAAAAACTATGGCCGTATCATATCAGTCACTGTGACAATGCTATTGAACGCTCTATTATTATGGCCCTGCCATATTATTTGAGCTCAACTTGACCATCAAGAATTTCAATTTCTGTTTTTATTGACTTACATTTTAGGTAATACAAAGTTTATCGAATTCAGTATAGCCCTCAATTATTGCATCTCGAAATCCACAATAGAATAAAATTGGGAAATCACTTCAATAGCTATCAACCGAGGGTTCCACTTTATTTCCTGGCAATCACCAGGCTCCTATCCTTATGGCATTCTCTCCCCCACATAAGCATATGTACATATACACAACACTGCAGGTCATCATAGTTTGAACATTGAAACCAACTTCAGCTATTTGGGATAATCCTTTTGCCATTATGGCACGTGCAATGCCTTAGGTTGATTCCTATTTATAAGTTTCTACGCTATAAGCCCTGTGCTCGGGCTAGCCTCAAACCCGAAACCTAGAAATGCCAACCGAAAGATTAAAGCACCAAACCGCACGGCTGTCTCATTTCCCAAAAAAATTGTATTGTTGCCTTTAATGGTAGAACATTCGGCACTGCAAGCGCACACGTTTGTAACAAATGTGAAATGCCAATTGCCAATAGGCTCAATCGATTGCCATTAATTCGCCATTTATATCCTGTAGCCCTAGCATAGCCTAGCCTAGTTATTGGGGTTGATGGGCAGTCAGCGGGCAATGTGCAAGAAACAGTGAGCAGGAAGCAGACATCCCATATATTGTGGGACGGAGGCGACTGTTTTCATTTTGGGTTTTGTGGTTCAGCTCTTCGCTAATAGTCGCCAATTAGACGAAAACGCTAATTTAGAGCCAGCTATATGGTCGATGTGTGCATTGAACCAAATGCATCCTCGCAGATGTGACACATGCCTACACTCACACACACATATGCACAACTACAAATTTTTACTTACACTTTATAACCGGGCGAAAATGTTTAGTTTAACATAAACTCATCGGCTGCACAGAATTGCAATTTAATGAATCGATGATTTTTATTATCACCGCTATAGGAGAAGCGGTGGTGGGCGGCGGCGGCGGCTGTGGCATAAGCCAAGCCAAGCCACCACCGAATGCATTCCAACAAAAAACCAGTCACCGATGGTATTTCGCCTCGGGACACAGAGCCAATTCCGTTCAATTAACGAAGGTAATTTGCTCAAATGATTGGAAAATATTTTCCATTCTAGCGGTGGGTGAAAGGGGTGTGTCCAGTCGATATTGCCTGCAAAACAAATGTGCGTGCGGTGCGGGTTTTGTGTGCAAAATGTGTATTGGAATTCGGGTTTTGTTTGTCGAAATTTGAGATTTTTTTTTTTTTGAGGATGGGGACTTTAATCCACTTAAAATTTAAAATGGAACATGAAAAGCAGACACTAAGTTTGCTTTAAATCGAAACCAATTTCTAGAAAACAAAGTGAGCTTATCACTTCGGCAACGAAACGCGGTTATAAAATTGCAAATTAAATAAAATAAATTATATGGAATTTTGTTAATATTGTTTTAACATGAAGTACTAACAAACTCGGTTATCGTTTCCAACTTTAAATTCACTTATAGCCTAATACATAAAGATACAGTAGTGTCTCTAAAAAATGGACCGATTTAATGAACGAAATATTTCCTTTTTTAAATTATTCGAATAAGTGACGGTTAGACAAAACTAGATAAGATACATATATTTGAAAAGATGTAGCTCATTTTCATTTGCTCTGCCCTTTTAGTTTTTCTGCGGAATTCGCGTAGGTTTACCACTTAAAATATCCCTATAAAGATGCAAAGGTTCTTAACAATTGAAATAAAATGCTCTCGACGCTGTTTAGTAAGTAGGTAAACCAGTTATCCTATGCAGGCTTAAAGCCGATAAGTAGGTAATATTACCTTGATCCCTTATATAATGAATTGTCGAATGGATGAATCAAGAATAGTTACTTAGGTACCTACAAAATGTATATTTAAATCTGGATTATGGATTTAAATAATGTAAGTTAGCAGAGAAATATTTACCTACATACATGGACTTAACCTAGGTATGTAAATATGTAGATACACATAATAATAAAAGTGGAAGCATTTACAAGAACGTAAGAAAAAATACGTTAGTTAAAAAATAATTAGATAGAAATAAATGGATGATACACATAATAAAAGATTGCTTATTTGTTAAAGTTTAAAGGAAAAAAAGATGACATTTGAATTGTTGGACAAATATGAATATATAAAAAAAATAATCAAAAATAATTGGAGCGGTTTTTTAAAGAATTAATTGTTTATGTATAAAATTTTAAAAACATTTTTTGAAAAAAAATTGAAACGCCATTTTGAAGCTTTTTTTTAATATATGTACATATTAAATTCGAATTTCAAAAAAATTCAGTGACTGGTTTTTGAAAAATCGATTTTAAAAAAAAAAAATATTTTTTTTAATCGGGGTGGCAATGGCGCAGTGGATAAAGTGCTTAATTGCTAACTAGGACGTGTGGGTTCGATCCACGCGCAAGGCGCATTCTTTTATATACCTCCAAATTTAATTGGATGCCGCCCATGGGTTAAAATGAGACAGTCAATACCTGTTTCTCAAATCCACTGTGCCAAACTAGTGCCGTGCAATTCAGGTTGCATTTAAAAGACCTTAGGTCTTACAGGCATATAGTTAAATTACAAAAAATAAAAAATTAAAAAAAAAATTGAGTATGCAGACTTACTAACACTTTTAGGGAGCATTTGCTTAAGAAAAAACAATTTAAATCGGTTCAATACTGTCGAAAATATGAATATAAAATAAAATATAAAGTCGAAAATATGAAAAGTTGTTTTATGGGAAGTATCATTAAAAGAACCCAAAATAAAATATTATTTTACTGCAAGTGGAATGTCCTAATTTAAGAACACACACACTTGTTTTTTTAATAAAAATTCTTTGAGCCGTTTTCGAGAAATAAATTTTTTACTTAACGGTTTTATTCCACATTTGTATGGGAGGTACCATTTTTACTTAAGATTATAGGTAAAGGCTTCTTATGCATTCATCAAAACAAAAAAGTTTTGAGATAACAATCAAACATGACATTACGATAATAACGAAGACGAAAAAAGATGGTCTACAAATTCTGTCCGTCTGTCTGTATATATACATATATAGACACCTACAGCTCAAACGGGTGGGCCGAATTGCTTCAAACTTGGTATATAAAGTTTTTTAGGTATAGTACATAGAGAGGGGAAATTGAATTTTTTTTAGCGAAGAAAATAAGGATACCTGCCATATAACCGTTACGGTAAAGCCTATTTTTTCTCGGAAACGGCTCTAACGATTTTGATTTAAAAAAATCAGTGCAGCTTTTTAGGTATGACCGATCATATGGTTGAAAAAAAATTTAAATCACCATTTTTTTGTTTGTTTTCGACTATCTCATAAATTGCTTAACAGAGTCTTTCGAAATTTCACACATATATAGGTTAAGGTAACCCAATTATTATGCGTACCAATATTTTTAATTAATATTTTTTTGTATTTTTAAAGGCATTTAAAAAAAATTATATTTTGAAAACTGCTGATTAACTTTTTTATGAAAATTATAGTTATTTGTATTTGTTGTATAGTTATATGAATTTGCGTTTTTGAATTTTTTTTGAAAAATGTTTTCAAAAAGTAAAAAAAAAAAACTTTTTTCTGAAAAACTGCTCCACAGATTTTTAATTTTTTTTCTCATAATTTCAAATTTATCCAAGAAATAAAATGGCGTACTTTTTTTGAGCTTAAATTAGTTTAAGTATTTATTTCAGAATTTTGAGTTATTTTTTCTTTGATCGAGCCGATCTTTTGTTTTTAAGTTTATAACTATAATTAAATGTTTAAGATTGTCATACCATTTTTTTTTTTCACAAAAAAAAATTAAAGAAATTTTGTATATATAAAAATTAAGTAAAAAACGACTTTAAAAATATATTTGTATTTTGAATAGAAATCTTTTGCATACGATGTGATCGAACATAAGAGCAAGTTCGTGCGATCCAGTCGTGTATTTTATTTTTTTTATATTTGGAATGTAGTTTTTTTAACTCTTCAAGATAATTTCAAAAAACTTTTAAATACGAGTACCATGCTTTGAAACAATCGATTCAGTAGTTTAATTTTTTTTTTGAAAAATGATGGTTTATATGGTTTAATTTTCGTCAAACTTTCTAGGAGCGTTAGCATACAATATTTGAATAAATCACATGAGGCGTAAATGAACCAGAAAATCGGAAACCCCAAAGTGGTTCTACTAGAGGGAATAACCATTTTGTCCAAAAAAAATTATAACCAAATGTACCTTTTTCCTTCATTAATGATTGTTTTTTTAGAAAATTTAGATTTACCTTTATGGAAAATGTATCACAGGTACCGTGTGGGCATTTTACGCAAAAACAATATGTACCAAGTTTGATCCATCTAACAGTTTAGGCTATTGACTCGAGGATAATACGGAATTGCGGGAACCACTTTTTTGGTGTTCTCCTCATCGTAATGTCAAGTTTGGTAAAAATCTCGAGTTCGATTTTTTTTTTTCAAATACAAAACTTGACCTCTAGTACCAATATCGCAAGTAAAAATCTAAATAAAATAAACTGTATGAATCAGAAATACAAAATAAAACGTTGAATGTTCCACACCTGTGGGTTCCTAAATGTTGTTTTTAAGATTATTTTATGTGTTTGACGTTTTTTTCAAAAATCAAATATTGTGCCAGTGGGTATGTTCGTAAAGTGCTTCCTCGAAAAAATGTTCGCATTCATTATTTAAGTAATAAGTATTTTTTTGTACTTCGTTTATATGAAGTTCAAAGATCGAATTTTGTAGAGAGGTTATTTAAAAATGAGTTATATAAAATATGGACGGAAAGCCCTTTTCTGGCTAGTCAGGAGTAGTCCTGTTCAAAATAGACTTAATTACTTTAAATACCACCATAGTAATTTTGTATAGGTTGGAAAAGTTGCCACCAAAAAAGATGACATTAAGCCAAAGATCAACATACGACAGCATACATTTTTGATACAGATCTCGTAATTAGAGTAAATAGCCGTATTTTGGTAAAAATATTAACGTCGCAACAAATGGATACTGAAAATAAAAAAATTAGTTATGTCGACTTTTATATTCACTGGTCGGTCAACTCGATTCTAAATTCAAAATGATGTGAAATCGTAAAATTCGGGTTTGACAAGAATTTTGGGGTCAAGTTGATTATCTACGGCATGCGTCAATATAATTTGACATTTTCTGACTAGGAATAAACTAAAACTATATTCTTAAACATTTGTAATGCATTTCTTGCCAAAGTGCGCCGAAAAGCTCTAAAACATAACACTTTTCCGAAGATTAAATTAAATCTGAAAATTTCAATTTTTTGGTATAAAAATTTTTTTTTTCCAAGAAATCTTAAAAATTTTTAAATGGAATTCGACAGTTTATGTCTTGCAGTTTCTTGTATTTGTAATATGTGTGTAAATTCTGTTGTGTTGGGCATAGCTTTTGCCAACAAAACGCGGCTGGTGTAAATAGAGGAATTGTGCTGTTTAAAAACCCTCAAGCATTGATCTCGTTATAAAGATTCTCATAAAGATTAGTAATTGTGGTTAAGAAACCACAAGAGTAATATTGTGTTTGGATGAAGCCTTAGCTTAAAACGTGCTTCCTATTCGATTCAAATCGATCCCGCATATATCCTTTTTAAACTAGTCGCACTGTTTACGTTGATAAACTTGGAGGATTTTCTTTGACCGTTGCATTTCCTCATCTAAATTTCTGAACTCACGGCTCAGTGCATCACTAACTTAATAATTTTAATACAATTAATTAAAATATCAAAACGATCCACGTTCACGATCTACTGAATCACTGCACTTTTCAGATATTGCTCAACAGCGAATGCACCCTGAACTCCCCTATCAATAACTCATTGTGCCTCACCCCAAATTTCCTTATAATACAAGCAGCTTAAGCACTTTTCATAATTTCAAACTAATTTCCATTAAAATGTATCTACTTACCTTAATTGTATACCTTTCCGTAAAGAGAGCTTTCACTGTATGATAGCTATCCAATTATTTAATATTGTTTGTATTTTATCTTCGCTCACACACTCTTATTGGAATAATTTTATTACAAATTATATTTCTCTCCCGTTAGACCATGAGCAGTTTTGCAGAAAAACCCAAGTATAAACAGTATGCAGCTTTAAATTTAATTTTCCGCAGAAACCTCACCAAAAACAGCTCTCCACATCCCCACCTAATACAAAAGTCAAACTCACGAATTTAATCCCAATTTGGTAAACATCCTCCATGTTTTTTTTTTCGTCTTCGTTTCAATCTAAAGCCAAGCTGGTTTCATGGCAGGACGACAAAATAAGGGCACCCCTTCGCAATGTTTACTTCTTACAATGTCTACCTCTTTTCTGATTCTGGTAGTCTGGTTGCTGCATCCACTCCACATCTTCCAGCAATTTCCGATGCAAGACAAAAACAAAAAAAAATATATCCAGCTGGGTGTCACCTCGGTAAAGAAAAAGGTAAAGGTAAAGGTACATCTTGGGTTTTAAATTCTGAAGACAAACGGAGACAGCCAGTTCCAGCAACAATAATAAAAAAAAAAACAACAACCACGATGACAATCCGTACCGCAAGCAAAGAAAATGGGATAAAGGATAAACCAGCTGCGATTACTTACTTATAGTTTACCAACACATATAAATGTATATCTACCTAAAGTTGGAGAGGTGCTTTGCTTGCTCCATAGACAACCTTTTTTGCTTCTTCTAGACTCCTAGAGCATCCTTTTCGATTTCCTTGCACACCAGGTATATATGTATTTCATTTTCACTATCGTTTGTTCCGTACAGGATTTTCGGTATGCTCAATTTGCTCCTTCGTATAGTCAGTCAGGCAGTCAGTCAGTTTCCTTATTGCTTGGTGCACAAGTAGCAATGGTTACTTCTTGATTGCTCCCTTGCCTTGATGGGATTGATTTTCCAAATACAAGTCAGGCGATAGCAGCCTTTCAAGTAAAGTTCAACTGAGCGCATAATGTTCTCACTTCCACTTGAATTCTCAAGATTTGGTTCCGTAATTTGCTTCAGACTTTAATATAATTTTTTTTTTTTGTAAATTTCATTTTCAAAAGTTAAATCCTCCAAAAGATCTAGCTGGATGTGCAACTTGACGTAGCCTGTTGCATCTTCAAAAGTCAAATCTTTGGTCTCTTTTCTTAAGTTTCAAGGACTTTTTTTTAACTGGCGGTGGTAGACACTGGTTTAGCAGAAGGAAAAACTTTAACGTGATGTGAATTTTTTTACTCGTCTAAAGGAGGTGAACTGAGAACATAAATCTCAATAATCGTTTATCATGAAATGTGGTGGGCGTTGGGACTGGAACTTTAGTCTGTTGTGTGTGTTTTTTTTTTAAATAAAAAAATTAAAATAGAAAAAGTAAATTACTAAAATCAGTGTTCTGTGCTTTTGCCGTAAATTACAGATTGAATTTTAAACAAAAAACAATAAAAGTGCTAAGAAACATATATATCTATGTGATTTGTCCTTTATTTGGTACTTTCAATAAAAATTTAAGTTGTGCAGCTCCTTTTATGCTACAGCTTTAATTTTCCCTGTATTGCCTTCAAAAAATTATGGTCACTATACTTCTATAGGTATACAATTTTAACAAATTCTTTATTTATTTATATTACGATCGTTCGTAGAACTTCATCCAGTGTTGATCCAGTTTTTTTCCAATTTATTCGTCACGTCAAATCACCCCAGCTAAAAACCTACACCTTCTTTGAGGCAAGTTCATGGCAACCCCATCAGGACCATAACCGAGATTCAGCTAATTCGCAGTGAGTGAGTGAGATGAGTCACTTTTGATTAAAAATCGGTTCAGCTAGTAAAAGTGAGGGAGACAGTTAGTGAAACGAAATGTCAGATTACTCGCCTGAGATTTTAGCAGTGGATTAGTGCATTTGTTTGTGTATTTACGTTTTTGGTTAAGTATTTGTTCTTTTCTCAAAGAAATTATTTCATACCTATTCACGTACACAAAATAAAAATTACAAACACAACGAACTATACCCAAAAGAATATCAACAAACTATAAAAAATATGGAAAAAATGATTTGCAATAATATTGTAAATCACAATAATAACAATGTATGACTTGTGCATTCGTACCCCAGTAGGAAATTTCAAAAAATTCATGCATGTAACACCAACTTTTTCATCAATGAGTGGAAGCTACACCCCATGAATTTGGTATGAAAACATCGATGAATTTAACATGGGGCTGTCATAGGCGTTCACCAAGTGATTTTCGGGATGAATATTTACCAGTGAAATCACGAAGTAGGGGTTACTAGTTTATTCATAAGCAAATTATATGTGATGACAAATGGCATGAACGGTAAGCTGTGAAATCACTAGTTGACTTAGTGTTGCTTATTCAACAGGTGAAAAATGGCATGAATGCTCGTCCATTAATTCACTCTGTTAATGTAACTCGTTAATTCGCTACTTCTTTTTTTTTCCTCATTTTGTACATTAAATAATACGAAAGTGTGAGTTTTCTGTGAAAGAGGAAATATGTTTTCTTAAAGAAACAGAAACATTGTATATGTACGAGTATGTTATAACCCCAAACATCATTTTATTAATTTAACTCGACGATTATTCAATAATATAAACATTCAATTAAGAAAAAAAATACGTTTAGCTAATAATAATTAAAATGTAGTCTAGATAAAACCTTGATGCAATTAATTTTGTTAATTCTGCTGCGTAGGTTTTGCACTTTCAGTCGTCAGCATTACGTATTGAGTAGGTATGGTATAACGCCCTAAAAAAATTTGCCATTTTTAAATTTAATAAAATTAAAGAAATACTCACTAGTCCCCAAATATATTAAGGTTAATAATTGAAACCTTTCAGTTGGGTCAATACAATTTTTTAACAAAAAAAAACATTTTGATAAAAAAAAATAAACTTTTGTTGCTGTGTTTCATTTAGATAATGATCGCGAACAAAACTGGAATTTCTGTTTTATATGTGTTTTCACTTTCTCTAATAAAAGCTCACGAACTCATGTCATGACCAGCAAAGACTGACTACTGAGTGCATTTCCCGTTGCAGGTAGAAAAAAGGCAATGTTCGTCACTCTTCTCATGGCAGATAAAACCTCTTTTTTTAAGGCTTTCTTGTTTGCATTTTTTTTGTTCTCGGGAAGAAAACAAAACAACCATCGCACCGCAGAGAACCAAACATCATTTGCGAACTCATGAACCTATACATTACTCTTCATCAGTGGAATCATCGGTTATGATTTTGTAACTGAAAATGTAGTGAATTGTAAGCATTCAATTCATTTGAATTTAGTTAACTGATGAAAAAATGCGCAATCGTTTTCTTATGAAATCATAACATACATCGATGGAAATAGTCGATGAATCCATTGATGAATTCACGAAAAAAATTCATTGATGTCGAAATTTCCTACTGGGACTTAATGTACAAAATATGTAGATGTAATTGTATAAATAGGTTTTCGTGTATTTAATATAAATGCTTCTTTTGAATTTAATTAATTGAACATTTTCTTGTTTTGATTTGTTTGTTTACATTTTCTTTGCTTATGTATGTATGTAGCATTCTAGCTACCTACATTTTGTTGTTGCTTCAAGACACTTAGGTGTTCGAAACTAAATTCGAACATACTCATTTCACTTAAATAGCTGAATCAATTTTTGTCGGAAAGTGAGATGAATCGGCGAGCAAAGAGATTCATCTCACTTCACTCGCCGAAATAGCTGAATTTCGGTGCATATTTCATAAGCATTGACAGGTGACAGTTCTAATAAATGGTTGATCTTGTACTTTCTTAATCATAAAATATTGACAGGTGACATATAATATTAGTTTGTCAATTTTTCCACTATACTCAGCGAAACTTTGAGCGATAAAATCAAATATCATAGCATTCAATGGATAGTATACTATTTCGTTGCAATTTTCGCTTTGACGTTTCGCGTTTGTGGCTGGAGAGCGTTTGTGGTGTGTGTTATTACCGGTGTTTTATTTTCGCCGTTATCCAGATCAGATCATCTATTTATGTGCCTTACAACAACAAACCTAAATCCTTTTGTTGTTGTAACGCAAATAAATAGATGATCTGATCTTGATAAGGGGGAAAATAAAACACGGCTATTCTAATAATTCCTTGTTTTTTTGTTTAAGTCCTTTTGTTAAACGCCTTTTTAAATCTTGTAATGCTTGTAAAGCAAGAACACAGCGATACTTCTTCCTTCGCCACATTTGGTCAATTGAAATAGTATGCTATGAAATGCCCAATGCCAAATTCTCCAGCATTCTATTTTTTTTTCTGTCAAAATCACAGATAGTATACTATAAAATAGCGAACGTGGAGACACCGTGTAATAACACTCCAGGTATACGTCACAAAATGAATCACTCAGTCACAATGATCAGAAGATATAAGAGACTTTATATGCTTTAAATTGAATTAATTCTACTAACTACAGTTATATCCGGATAAGTGCCTAACCCGCATAAGTACCTTTTTTTTAGAACCAAAATTCTGAGGATTTTTTCATATAAAACTCATCTTATACGTACCTACCCTTCGCTTAACTGCCATTCCTGCTTAATTGCCTTTTATTTTGAATACTTTTAGTGAACGTTACCCGACAAAGATTCTTTTAAGTACAAATTTGAATTTGCTGATCAAATACAACAGTTTGTTTTCCTTTAGTGCTTCCTTTTGTTGAAGCTTCAAAATTCATAAATAAAAAAGTAATTATCTCAATCTATCATAATGATTAGTGAACCAAAGGCCGTTAAAATCTATTTTGAATCAATAATTCAACACGGCCGATTAAATACAATTCAAAACAC
The DNA here is from genome assembly GCA_910595825.1 of Philhelius pedissequus. NCBI lineage: Eukaryota > Metazoa > Arthropoda > Insecta > Diptera > Syrphidae > Philhelius > Philhelius pedissequus. Next base: position 63,274,130 of record OU343162.1, read on the forward strand.
CTTCATAATTAACAATGTCTGACCCAGGACAAAATCTTCCAATTTTAATCTTGTTGGATATAGTTCACATTCGTTTTTTGTCAAAATATACATGTAAGATGAACTGAACTTTTCCAAAAGTGCGTATTGGTAGGGCCCTCACCAGCAACTGATGAATCCAAATGAGATCGCCGGGACAAAACGCAAATTGTTTGTACTAAAGGCCGTTAAAATCTATTTTGAATTAAATATTTTCTTGTAAAAAATGTTTGTTTAAATTTTTGTATATGTAAATATAGAGATACGTACCTAAGTGCACTTAAGCGGGTTTTTTATAACTGCCTAACCCGCATAAGTGCATATTAAATTGGGATATTTAGCGTTAAGCTGTTATCCGGGTCTTACTGTACTTTAACTGAATGAACACGATTTTACTTGTGAAAAGTTAATCAACCAAAGTGGATTCTAAACATGATCCCTGCTTTATGCAGATGGTAACAGTTATTCCATTCAACAGCCAAAACCATCCGACTAATAGAGTTCATACAGGGGTCCAACTATGTAATTCGATTCTACAATAAAGTTGTTCGAATTCGCAAAATTTCAACATGCCAATTTCTTATTAAAGTACTTATTAAAAGAAAAGAATAGAGTTAATTGGAGATTAAGTTGCGCACAGTCGAATACGCGAACATTGGATGCTAACTTCCAATACAGTATCAATTAAAAATAGCATTGAAAACAACTTTCGAATAGATGCGAAAGTAGAACAAAGTTACATAGTAGGGCCCCAGAGCACACTGTGAGGTGTGTGTGGGCAGGTGCACGGAACGATTTTTCGGTGTGGCACACGGTTTGCGAAAAATCAATTGTACACATTTTTTGAGTTGGTGTCTCTGTTGATGTTATGTGTATCAGTGTCTGGGATGGCGATGTGTGCACACTTCCATCTTAAAAATCAGTTGCGTTGTGGCTGTAACGTGGACGAGTTCATACGAGTATGAGCGCAGAAAAGGAAGAGAATGACATACACTGCGACATACTCACTATTCATTTCGTTGTTTTCTCTTCGAAATCAAGTAATCAAATTATGTGTACACGAATTTGGTGTTATGTCTTTGGAGGAATTCCACACCGCACCGGTCCGTGGTGTGCACACATGTGTGCTGTGTGCCCTTGCCCTATAAGAACGGAATACATGAACAAGAACTTAAAGCACAATACACATGTTCTCTAAATTGATTTTCTGTTTAAGTTAAATTTTAAATTGATGCGTGGAAAAGTGTCATTGTTTGACGTACATATAACAATAGGTGTCTTTTCATAAATCAACCAAAGTAATTAGCTGCGCCATCATTACAACAAAACATTAAAATATCCATAGAGGTAATTCGCTCCGGTAACACAGTTTTCTCCTAAATACATAATAGTCAAGATCCCAAAAATATTAGCTCATAAAAATTACAACTACACTTAAGACAATACGCCTATTATTGCTTTGATGATTCATCTTGAGTTGTTTACATGTGGTTATTTGTCATAAAATGTGGTGTGGTGTTAGTGTTTTGGTCGACTCTACATTTTTGTTGTAGGAGAATTAAATTACTCCTTATTCGTCTTGTGTCGTAACATCTGGGTACAATGGTTCTAAATTTTTAGTTTTCGATTATTTTCTGAATCTGAAAGATTCGAAGTAAAGCTTACCATTTGGTTAATGAACTGTCAAAATGTGCATGAAAATTGATTTGATTGATCAATTTGATAAAATTGCCGCCAACAAATTTTATGGGGGAAAGATTAGTAAAATTAGAGAAACATCATTGTGACAAACAACATTTGCACATTTGGCTAAACGTTTCTTAATGCAAAATTGTACATATAATAATTTAATTGTGTGAGTCTGCTACAGCTGTTTTATTGCTCACTGGTTTTTCATGCAATTTAATAAACACAACGAACAATATCTAAACCAACATATCGCGTTCGCTGACTTGGTATTTGACATGTGAAATACAAACAACGGTACCTCTACCTTATGAGGCAATCTTAATTGTTACATCAGGAGTTGTGCCGCTTCAGATCAAAAATATCGAACAGATCTAATGTCCTTTTCGATTGGTAATCCGGAAGAACTTCCAATCCGGGATTCCAATCGAACAAGTTAACACTTGATTCTGGATTCTGAATTTTAACTTGAAAACTGTCATTTGATACCAATCAAAGAGTTTCAGAAGCATTCGGAAGCTTTCCGAACGACCAATCGAAAAGGCCATAAGTGATTTCTATTAAGTTAAGCGTTGAAAACAACTGGCAATTGCCTTGTGTGTGAATCTAAAATTTCATTCATGTCGGTGAATAGATACACCGCATTCTCTTGCAAAAATATGATTTAGCGTTTGTTAAGGCAAATATGAATGACAGACAGCCAAAGTTTCCAGTCTTCTTGAGTATATTTGACCTTGTTTTTTCTCTTTTTGTTTTGCAATAGCGTCACTGTTTTTTAACTTGAATTTAAATAAACATTCGAAAAAAGGAAAATCTAATAATTCTAAATTTGTTCAAATATATAATGATGTTCAAATTAATAATATTTAAAATTCTATTGGTCGTATTTTAGATCTAATTTTTATTGATAATTACCTTGAAGCTCAATGTATTGAAGCGTCTTGAAAAATGTTAGAAAATAGTCTTCATCACAATTCAGTTGAAATTTTTTTTAATTTTTCGATTTTGAATGCATCTAAATTGAATAATATTTCACAAACGCATGATATTAAAAAACATAATTGATTCTCAAGAAATTTTAAATTGTAAAGATACAATGCAAGGTCTTACTTTGTTTCGGGACATTTTAAATTCAACAAACTGCAGTTAATTCCTGAAGCCTTCGAAGCTGTAGTAAAAAACAAACTGTTCAATCTAATAAATAGTAAGAGTTCAATACACCAACGTGGTTTTTAAAAGGAAGATCGACAACTAATAATTTATCAATTTTTTCATATTACTGTCTACCTCAAATGTATATGCGTTCGAAAGTCGATATCACTTACACCGATTTACCAAAGGCCTACGACCGCGTTCAACATAGCGTTCTCTTAAAAAAAAAACTCCAGAAAAGTAATTTAGAAGGTTGAAAATAAATAGTGAAAATTGGGAATGCGCTCTCCAAAGAAATACAATTTTTTTCAGGCGTCCCTCAAGGTAGTAACCTTGGATCACTCCTTTTTATTATTTTTATTAATGACTTGCCATTACATCTTTCTTTTTCTAAATGCCTTCTTTTTGCTGATGATTAAAAAATTTTCAGTTCCATACATTCAATAGACGATGCAAATAATGTTCAAATTTATTTAAATAATTTAATTAATTGGTGTAATATTAATGGGCTGTATTTTAACAATAAAAAATTACCGTTGTAACATATTCTAAATGTCACAATCCCCTGTATTACAATTATAAGCACGGAAACCATATTTTACAAAGACATGAGAGCCAAAAGGATCTAGGAGTAATCTTCGATTGTAAAATGAATTTTTGGATTCACATAGATCACATTATTTCGAAAACAAACTCTGTGTTAGGGTTTGTCATTCGTAACTCAAAAGAAATTGAAGACCCCTATACACTAAAAGCTCTTTGTTCCAGCCTTGTTAGACCACATCTACGAGTAGAATATTGTAGTGTTATATGGAGTATCTTTGCTACATCATCAACCATGTAGAAAAAGCTCAAAAAAGGTTAAAAAAGTTTGCCTTACGAAAGATCTTTGGTTATTCAAATGTTCCATCTCACGACACGAGATATATCTTAATAGATCTAAAACCTCTTGGGCAGAGAAGAAAATTAAATTCTATTCTTTTTGCTTATAATGTCTTGAATTGTATTATTGACTGTCCGGTGTTGTTATCTATGTTTTCTATTTATGCGCCTTCTCGAAACTTACGTCCGCGAAATTGTGCTTTTCTTAATGTTCCCTACCACAGTACTAGCTATGCTAAACATAAGCCCATCACAAAGCTTGCATAGATTTTAATGAATTTGATTTTTATTTATATCTAAAAATTATGTTTGTATTTTTTATTATTTATCTTAGCTTGTAGTCTAAATAGAGTGTGGAACTTCTAAGACGAAATGAATAAATAAATAAAAAATAAATATGTAAGTTTCATTACATTAGGTTAACTCAAACTCTTCATCTTGTCAAAATGCATGTTTAAACTTGGTGTTAAATAAATCATGAGTCAAGGGTCTGTTATCAATCACCAATGGAAAAGTGTGTTCTCTTTAAAGTTGTGTGTGTCGCCTTAGTCTTGATTTCATGTCATAAATTCAAATCACGATAAAACCAATATTGTCTTTTAATGCAAAATATTTATTTCTATTTTAAATCAAGGCCGAGAAATGGGCATTAACCGATATCCACTTCATCCCTTTGTTTCATTATGCTTTTACACCGGATGAAACCATTTTTTTTTACTCATTGTTTTGGTCTGCAAAAAAGGTCCAACTCAGACACAACACACAAGGGCTAAAAAATAACTATGACAGTTATCTGCTTAGAAGAATTTTTCATAAAGTCGCATTAAAATACGAGAGCAACCAAGTAAGAAAAAAAAATAGGAAACGAAAACGTAATAAGGACACTTGGCTATAAATACCTAGGTACTATACGCACATTTTTTTTACTGTGGCGACTTGTTATAATAATAAAAATAATATTTTCTTTTTTTTTTCAAATTCTTTTCACCCATTTTTTTTTTATTTGCAAGGTAAATGACATAGAGCCTGGAGTGCTCTTAGCAGTCTCAGTTTAGTTGAGAGACAATGTATTTTTGAGGTTGAGGAGAATATGATAAATTGTGGTGTCCTCTGCCACTGCCACTCTAAGGATGACTTATGAATAGTGATGGTGATGTTTTTCTTCTTCTTTTTTTTGTGGAAGAACATTGAGAAAAATTCATAAGATGCAATATTAAAATTATTCGGACATGAAAAATATTCTTTATTCTTTTACAAATTGATCAAATAGCAAAAATATTATTGGATTCTTTTGGTTGTTTAAAAGGGATTTATGTCTCTATGTTTCTTGCAAGGACAAACAAAGTTGATACGGGGACATTTTTATATACAAGTAAAGTGAAATGAAAGTTAAATATTATTTTTACAGTTGAAAAGATACTGAAGTTTGGCAAAGCAACAATTTGGTTATTGAAACATTCAATTTATTGAAGAAGTTTTAAAATCTATTATTACGAGTAGATAACTCTTTTGTTTATTATGTCATTCCAAATTTATTTTTAGCAGATCCTAGAGAACGTTGTAATACACTAAAAATTCAGTTCTTGTCAAATTTCTAGACCAATTTTGTAAAGTTTCACAGAAACATGGACCCACTATATTGAGTCAACTTCCAGAAATCTACGAAAGACTTTCAATCGGCATATGTACACAAAGAAGTCGAGACAAACGAAAGATATTCCACTTTAGTAAAAGAACAATTCACTATTAGATACATTTCGTATGCTTTAAGGGTTCGTCTTTAGTCCTTACATCTTTCTTACAGTTTTTGACTATCTGCTTGAAAATAAAACCATAAAACCGAAAGTTAATCACTTTAATATCTGTTAATTATAGAGCTAATATACTTTACGATGCTACTTATCAATTTATACATACGGAGAAAAGTTCTTTCAAATTCTGACCACACTTGGCCCCCTAACCAGAAATTTAGTTAAAACAGCAATACCGTACAAACAAACTGTTTCAAAAAATTTTCAAAATAAAATTTATTTACTATCGAACAAAAACCAACAAAACCGTGTAGATGTTTTCTGTAGTTAATGCGGGAAAGGGAAAGTATCTGATTGATCAAACAAGGATCACCTGCGGCGTGATATTCCAATAATATATACAACTTACTCTAGTGGGTAATTGAAAAATGTCAATTATCAATTGATAAATATTTCAATTTGTGTGGTGAATTTATTTAAAACAAACTTTTAAACAATTCAATTTAAAACGGACTGATTTATTTTTAATGATCAAAAGTGTCAGCAATATAATAATTGACAATCACAATAGGGATGGTTGCTTTATAATTGTCACTGAAATTTTTAGCATAATTAATCTCAAAGCGAACAAACTTCTAACAACGTCTTCTGATTTATGTAACATTTAATAATAAACCAACCAAGCAGTTATTCATCGGTAGACAATATTTTCGTTCTAACTGGGCTGGCAAGAATGAAACTCATCAACAATAAAAAGATGTACGTATGCACTTTTCGTTGATTTTCTGATAGCCTTGACATAATTGACAGAAAAGCTTTGTTCTTCAAACTTTTTTAATTTAGGAATATCAAGTAAATTTATAAATGGCTTGGAAAAGCTTTACCAACAATCTTTTGCGCAAGTTTTTGATGGAAAGGATAAAACCGTTACTACCTAAAAAACGGTCTGGCAACTCTTTTCATCTCAACACTTAAGCTAAATGCAGACTACCGGGATAGGGTAACTAATATGAAAGAAACTAGGCTTCCAAAGTTAGTCTGGAACTATGCTATTCAGTTTCAGAAAAGTTGGTAAGAAGATTGAAATAAGCTGGCTGCGAACTGAGGTATCCCATTCAACCTCGCTGGATGAGAATGAAATTTATTTTTGTAAGGAAAGAGCGGATCAAGCAAACGGTCATTTTACTCAAAACTCTCTTACAACCTAAATGAGCAGAACTACCTTACACCGTGTGTCTCAGCAAAAACTACCAGCTCTATTTTCAAGGTCAGATGTGAAATGTTGCGACTCAACTTTGTCCCACATTTCAGTGACTTTCAAATAATTTGTAGTTTTTCCTGGGATTGTGTCCAGTTTTAAATTAAATAAAGAAAATAAGAAGATGAAATTATGTAGAAATACCTTGCCAGAAAATTAAGTTCTGATAATCCTTAACTGTGAAGACTGGATGTATCTTGTGGCGTACTGTAAAGAGGCGATATCCTACCAAAGCAGAATAATTAGCGAAAACTTTAAAAAATTATTTTTTACTAAACTTAAAAGTTCATAAACTAAAAGTTAATTTAAGCGTTTCGTTCATTTGCTTTTTTAGCCAGACTAAAATACCACAAAATCTATATTAAATTGTTAATTAATTAATAAACATACAAATTGTATCCAATTAATAAAAACAAATTAATCCATTTTTAAAATTGTTCCCGACGTTTCGTTGGCAATTTTCCAACTTCTTCAAAGGGTATTTTTATTAGACTTATAACGTATTACAATTTTTGAATTTTTGAATCTTATATAACTATTGTTTTTGAATTTTATTTAACTTACTGTTGTTTTGTTGTTGTTGTTTTTTTATAATCAAAGCTTTTTTTTTAATTTGATTAAAAAAATAAATAACTAGTAATAATTGAAGTTAAGTAAAATTTAATGCCATTCGAGAATACGACATTATTTTTTTATGTCCCTATTCTTGAATTTAAAATGAAGAAAAAAGAAAATGTATAAACTGTATTTGTAATGAATAAATCTACTCTAATCTAAATCTAATAAGGACCGCCCCTACGACTATTATCAATACATTCATATTTTTTTTCTTTTTTACAAACACACATATTTTGTTTTAAATATCCTTTATATTGTCTAATAATGACAGATAAATCCCAGTGCTCCCAGACATTTCTTTGAAAAATAAAAAATAAAATTAAATGCAGAACCAACTTAACTCAAATAATGTACGAGTATTACAATTGGTTTTCATTCTCATCATTTTGACAGTTGGCAGGGAATTATCTTGTAATCCCCTAATTACCTTCAGCGCATTACAAAAGGATAAGGATAAAGATAAAGAAATCTTTTATACTATTTTTTGTTTTTTTTTTACAATTTCCTCTTTCTATTTGAATTCAATTCTAATAGTTTTTATTTTTCTTTTTTTTCTGCTAAATCGTCACTCATTTCCTTTGTGGAAATCGAAATAAATCTATTCCAGAAAAATACCACGCAAATAAGATGACAAATTCTACAGGCGACAAATAGATCACCCTACCATTTCCATGAGTCTCCATGGCCACCTACCTTGTTACCACCTACATCACTCTATTCATGGTCTCATCCCTCAGATATACATTGTTCAGTGCCTGATTTTCGCAGCAGTCCAAATAGGCCCGTACTTAGCAGCTTTAAGTTTACCAATTTAAAATTTTTCTTAAAACCCTTACTTTTCGGATGTCCTAATTTTCATACACAACACAAAATAAATAAAAAATAGCTATATCTTCGCTTTGACTTGGATTTGTTTTACAAAATTCGTAGAAGCATAACTGAAGCATTTAGAAGCTTTTAACGAGGTTTACACGAAAATTAAGCTTTGTAACTTCCATCCAAAAACTTTAAAGAAGCCCTATAGAAGCACTAGCTTGGGAAATTGAGTAGTTTGTTGGAATCAGTTGAACAAAAATCAGAGAACTTTCAAAAAAACAATGAGTTCAAAAACGTTGTTGGCCTGTTTACCCAACTATCTTATAGACCGGCCTTGTATTAATTGCACACAATTCTGTGCGTCTGCCAATTCATTTCCATTGTGGACTCTCTTGTCATAAGGACTATAAGGACATAAAAATAATTTTTCTTTCTACATCCGCCACCAAACCCGCCCCACGCACATTAACCACCCCACCACCACTACCCAAACAAACAAAGTTTATTATTATTATTCTTCTTCTATTCTTCCGCCTCCATTATATACTTTTTTTGTTTTGGTTTATTTTTATGCGCGATTCTTAAGACTAAGTTGCTGCTTGGTGTTTCTATTGTGTTTTTGTTTAGTTGTGTTTGCGTGTGCATCCTTTCTGGGAATGGCTTTGCTGGTTAACTGTCAGAACTTTTGCACTTGAAGTGATTTATGTTTTGGAGTCGCACTCACACAGTGCTGCTGGTATGGGTGTTGGTGGTATTTCTGGCAATGTGGAATGGCGCGACAGAAGCGGCGGCATGCGGACTATGAAGGAAAAGTTTTCAATTTTCTGTTGCTACTCATTTTTTATCTGCATCTGTGTTTTCCTTACAAGCCGCTTTGACTTTGTTCTGGTATATTATTTCCTCCGCGGCCATCCTGTGGTTCTATGGGATAATGAAGAGACGAGAATGGAGTAGAGTTTGGGGCTTAGTACATATATACATATAGGGTGTGGTAAGGTCCTTGTGTGTGACAATTTAGTATCACATTAACTTTTCCGGAATGTTGTGAATGAGAGTGTTGAATGTTAACAATTATTATGACACTTTTAACGCTTAGGTTGACACATAAGTCTTCTGTTTTTTTTTTGTATTAGTATTTTAACGACCTTTTGAAGTATTTGGTTTGGGGGATATTTTTGTATTGTTATATTGACCTTTCTTTTTCAGGTGGCTAAAGTTTTTTTAAATATTATTTAATACATAATAATAAGCAAACCACGTCGAACTCGGGTTTCGTTAGCAGCGGGCTGTTTTTTTAATACAAGTTCGTTGTCGACGAAACCTGCATATTGCGTTGGTAACACATCAGAGCTGTCAAAATAAAAATTAATTAAAGGACGTTTTTATTAAGAGGTATGTTGCTTTCACGTAGACCATAATGAGTATTATTAATTATGTATTTTTTTTTTGTGAAGAAAACGTATACCTACATGCATATATGTTGCTTTTAAGAAATATTTAACTTTTATTAAAAACATATTCTTAAGCAAATACAAAAAATAAAAAACAGTTTATAACTATACTTTGTGTGTATGTGTATACACTACCGAGGTACCTATATAACTATTTATTATAAAATTGGTCATTATTTTATTTTAATTTATTCCATACCGATTCCGAGCTGGATTTTCAACCGTGGATCAAATTTTTGCATTGACCTCTGTAGCCAAAAATTTTGTAGATAAAAAAAAAGAAACTCTATTCAGTTTTTGTTGATTTTAAGGCTGCTTTTGACAAAATCAATCTGAATAGCCTTATAGACAAGTTATCATATATGGGTCTTTCCTATAAATTCTTAAAAATATACGTTGAGATTATTCAAGATACAAGTGGTGAGATTTATAAGGAAAGTAAAAAATCACAACACTTCATTACTACGGCTGGAGTACTACAAGGATGTATATTGAGCTCAGTGATATTCGCTTTGTTTATTCATCAATGACCTGATTGAATATCTATCCGGAGGACTAAGTTTTGAAGGGATATCGATAAAAGTCTTTCTTTATGAAGTAGACTATGGGATCTAAATATAAATTTGTCTAAAACTAAGACACTGATTTTTGAAATGTCCCGAACACATCTTGCTACGGAACGTTGGACGCTGAACAATGAGTTAATTGAAATTGTCACTGAGTTCAAATATTTATGTGTAACGCTTGCGTCAAATTTAAACGTTTCCTGTCACGTTAAGGATAAATGTAGCAAAGCTAAAATAGTGCTAAACTCAATGTGGAGTAAGTTTTTTTGAGTTCCAAAACCAAGTGCTACAGTAAAATACAAAGTTTTTAATGCAGTGGCCAACTCTTGTCTATGTTACGGAAAAGAAGTCTTTGGATACTTCGAAATCGAAGAGTTTGAAAAGCTTCAACTTTACTTCTTCAAGAGGTTATTTATGATTCCAAATAGTGAATCAACCTACGCAATCTATATTGAATCGGGCATTGAAAACATATTTGCAAAAAATTTAAAGGCATGTTGTGATTATAACTATATTGAAAACAATGATGGAAGACGATTCTAATCTACAAAAAAGAATTATATTGAAGTTACTACGCTCAAGATGTGGAGTATTCTCAGAGCTGTACCGTTTGGCTAATGAATATCAGGTCTCTTTAAATCTAGAAGAGAGTAGTTTAGCAGAATGGAAAGGTAGTCTATAGCAACTATAGAAGAAAATATGTAGGTACTATAGAAACCGAAACAGAGCAGTCTTGTTTGAAAAACGCTTATAAACGTCATAAACGCTTATCTGAATAGTCTAGTATAAAAAAATATATATTATACATTGTGCTTTAATTTTAATGTTTATGTATTAAGAATTAAGGAATACTTTTTGCATCGTTTTAATAAACTTTGTATCTACATTAAAATTTTATTTATGAAACGTTCAAACTGGCAGACGGCAACCATACAATGTCATAATAATTTATTTATGTATAATCATAATGTTGTACAACCAAAATTTATTAAAATAAACTTATAATATTAATAATAATTTCGAAAAGTTACCACCGAAAAGGATGACATTTTGTCAAAAGATCAACATAATTCGAATCTCGTAATTGGGGTTAATAGCCGTGTTTTAGTAAAAATTATAAAAATGTCGCAATAAAGAAATTCTGACATTCTGACATTTTGCCGAAAAGCTGTAAAATTTTAGGTTTTGGGGTGGGGTTCAGTTTTGTGTATGCAAAATTCTATATTTGACCAAGCAAGGGCTTGCAACCTAAGCAGCATGTGGATTTTTTTTTAATTTATAAAATTAAATTATAATAAATTTGAGTTACACATTTTTTCGAAGGTTTTGTTGTGATAAATTTGAATCCAATTCCGAATTTGCAAGATATCCGATGTGTTTTATTTTTCATTTAAATCAGCAGCAAAGATAAGCATCTATATAACTCATTAGGAGGTCGTTTTATGTGTCATGAATTTTAGGGTTATTCAATCAATTTCTCTTATGAAACATACCTTCACGATTTCTTCAGCAACTAACTTTCTTTCAGTCCCAAATTCCATTATTGAGAAATCGTTCGTATAATGTATTTGTAAATTTCTTCTAAATCTGAGCAAAGTTCTGCACAATTTTACTTCCGAGAAATCGTGATTTTTACTTGCGATTATACGTACTATAAGGCAAGTTATGTATTCGTAAAAAAAATTTTTTCTAACTATCAAACATGACATTATGATCATAGAGAACACCAAAAAAGTGGTTCCCCAAATTCCGTCTGTCTGTCTGTCTGTCCTCGAGTCTGCAGCCTAAGCGGTTGGATGGATTTGCTTCAAACTTAGTACATATTGTTTTTTCGGTAATATGCCCACACTTTTTTTTAATTTTTTTAAGACGACATATAACAGTAGCTCCCATAGATTTTTTTTTTGGCCAAAAACAAAAATCTTATTTTTCTCAAATACGGCTCCTACGATTTTTATAAAAAAAAATCAGTTCATTAATGAAAGGAAAGGGTACCTTTTGATAATTTTTTTTATGGAAAAAAATTGTTAGTTTTGGTACCTCTAGGACAACCATTTTTTTGGTTCTCGATTTTCTGGGAAACGGTTGGTTTGATTTTTTTGATTTTTTTTACGCAGAAGCTCCTAGAAAGTTTAAACACTATTGTAAACCAAAATTTTTGAAAAAAAAAAAAAAAATTTCAAAAGCTTGAACTGACAGTGACTTTTTTCAGAGTGCTATTGATTTTACAGTTATTTGTTCATATTAATTTGATTGTGTATGGTTTTCTTTTTCGAAACTGGCTCTAATTTGAGATGATTCCTGGAATAATTCTAAAAATAAAATTGCATGGGGAAAATGACTCACAACAGTGCGCATTTTTAACAGCAAATATTCCATTCCTTTAATTTTGTTGAATCAGGTTTTAAATAACTTGACTTAGAAATACAATTTCAATGTCAACCATACAAATGGTTGAAGATAGAAAATAAAATGCATGACTGGATCGTACGAACTTGCCCTTGTAGCTAACCACTGACGATGTTAGTAGGTATGTAGCCTAAGGTAAGATATCCTTATTTCTAAGTATAATGAATTGTCAAATGGATGATTCAAGAAATAGTTACATAGGTACCTACCTATAAATGTATATTTAAATCCAGGTTATAGATTTTAATTACGTAAGTTAGGAGAGATATACATATATGCCTACATAAGTACATGGATGTAACCTAGTACTTATGATAATGAAAATGAAGGATGTATATACGCATATAACTTTATAATTTAGGTGCAATATGCATGCATAGGATTCAAGGGATTTTTAAAGATACATATGTATATATAAATGTATGAGGGCCTATATTGTAGGTGGTATTCACTGGCGTACGCTAAAATTCGTAGGTTATAACAATAAGGTAGAAATAAATGGATAATACACATAATTATAAGTTTTTATGTTGCTTAGTTGTTATAGTTTGAGGGGATATAACGATGCCATTTGAATTCCTGGACAAAAAAGAATATATCAAAAAATATTCAAAAAATCGTTGGAGCGGTTTTTTTTCAAATTAATTTTTTATGTATAAGAATTTAAAAACATTTTTAGAAAAAAAAAATTGCAACGCCATCTTGAAGATATTATTAATATTAATATTAAATTCAAATTTCAAAAAAATTCAGTGACTGGTTTTTGAAAAATCGATTTTTCAAAAAAAAAAATAATTTATTTTTGAAAAATGGAAAAACTTGTTTTTTGAAAATTTGAGTCTGCAGTTTTATTAACAATTTTAGGGAGCATTTGTATAAAAAAAAACTTATTTTAATCGTCCAATGTTGAAAAAGTCGAAAATATGAAAAGTGGTAGTATGGGAAGTACCGTTAGAAAGTAGGCCAAAAAAAATATTGGTATGCTTGCTTGAAAGTGGAGTGTACTAATTTAAGAACGCACACATTTTTTATAAAATTCTTTGAGCCGTTTTCGAGAAGTACATTTTGTTCTTAACGGTTTTTTAACATTTGTATGGGAGGTACCGTTGTTTTTTATTTAAAAAAATAGATTTTTTTTACATATTTAAGATAATATCAGAAAATTACCAAATACGAAGCTTTGAAAAAATCTATTGAGTCGTTCTCGAAATTTTGAGTCTTCAAGAAAAAAATTATTTCCCAAAAAGATGTTGTTTGAAAAATGTTGGCTTACAATAGTGTTTAAACGTTCTAGGAGCTTCTGCGTAAGAAATTTCAAAAAAATCAAATTAACCGTTTCTCAAAAAATCGAAAATCAAAAAAATGGTTCTACTGTAGGTACCAAAAATTTAAAAAAATTTTCCAAAAAAAAATGATCAAAAGGTACCCTTTATCTTCATTAATGAACTGATTTTTTTTATAAAAATCGTTGGATCCGTTTTTGAGAAAAATAAAATGTTTGTTTTTGGCCAAAAAAAATGTATGGGAGCTACTGTTATTTGACGTCTTAAAAAAGAATTAAAAAATACGTGTGGGCAAATTACCGAAAAAAGGGAGCGTATCGGAATCCCGCTTTTGATAATCCCGTTTTTCTAAAATCCCGCAAAAAAACTTTTAAAATCCCGTATATTAAAATACTGTTTTCTTAAAATCCTGTCTTCTAAAATCCCGCTCGATCAAAATCCCGATACCCCGCTTTTTAAAATCCAGACTTATGACATTTAATCCCGCCAAGTTCGTTTGTATTTTGATAAATGTTACGCAAAAAACTTTGCATACACCCTGACTCGAACCCTACCCCAAATCCTATAATTGGCTATTAAAAAACTGGTGAAAATTAGGCAAAAAATGATCAAAACAGGTTTTTTGCGTCTTATTGCTCATAGTATATAATTACATTAATATATCTGCAAATGATTAAAAAAAAATTGTTAATGGTTTACAGATTATTTTTTTGTATCCTTTAACAGAATATTATAAGATTATCTCATACTTTATTTTAATATTTTGTTAAACGTTATAATAAAGATATATTTAAAAAAATCACTTGTTGCTTAATTTATTTCAATTTTCTTATTTTTTTAAAATAAAACAAATAATTTTGATTGCAAAATCGGGGTAATAAGAAACACGATTTTGAAAAACGGGATTTTAAAAAACGGGATTATAAAAAGCGGGATTTTAAAAAAACGGAATTACAAAAACGGGGATATCGAACCTAACCCCAGCAAAACAATATTTACCAAGTTTGAAGCAAATCCACCGAACCGTTTAGGCTGCAGACTCGAGGACAGGCAGACAGGAGGAATTGAGGGACCCACTTTTTTGATATTCTCTGTGATCGTTATGTCATGTTTGATTGTTGATTGTTAGAATTTGCATACGCAAAGTAAATCGCAAGTAAAAATAAATTTAATACATTAAAATTCTTTTTCTAGAATGCTTGGAACATAGTACGTATACGCCGTAGAGAAAATAACATGAAAATTTAAATTAAATAAAAAATCTATTCAAGAAATTTGATATTTCTTAGTCAATAGACTCGGTAATATTTTTTTCAGGGGTTGATATTTCTTTAGTGTTAATTTACAATGATTGGCATACATAATATTGCTTATATGGATGTTTTTAACTTTATTTTTAGGCCTATTGTACTTACTTTTGTGTTTCATTTTGATCTAACATTTTATTGATTAAATTAAAATACGTTTTTAAATAAATTAGGTAAAATAAATTAACATTTAAAACAACCGAACAATAATGAAATTAAAATCAACACATATTTGACCAAACAAATTAAATCCTAGTATCAACTTTCCAATGTGTGGCGGAAGGTGGGTTTGGTTTTCTTTCCAATATTGTTACATTGTCAAAATGTACAATATGTTCTTTCTCTACCATGTGGTGGGAAAGTGTTGTAGCTGGTCTATTCTTTCTAACACCAGATTAATGCTCTGACAATCTCACGTGTGGTTTTACCTATGGATATCATATTGCACTCCTCATCCCTTTTCCCTTTTTGTTCTCATGTGTCATTATTTTTTTAATGATCAGCTCTAACCTCAAAAGTGGTTTTTGTATGCATTTCATAGAGAGTAATTTTCAACCAACTAATTAAGTCAGTGATTCGCTGATTTGTGCTGCAATGATGGGTTTTAACGAAAGCTTTAAAATCCGTATAAATATATTTTGAGCTGCCTGGCTTTTTTATACTTACGGGATGTGCACTATCGCATCTACGAAGAAATTCTAAAAGCTTAGTTGCATTTTTGCCAACATCAAAAATATGATCATTCCATAACAGATGGTCTGCAAGGATTGAAAGCTGATTAGTTTCTTCAATGCCAGTGCCGCTCATGGATACCGAAATGGGTGTGGGTTTAACTTTAATGACAGATGAAGAAGGCAGAATTGTGTTTTTGAACCATAAGATTTTACACGTTCTTGCATTCCCCAAATAGTCATAGTCTATATTTTGGTCATTAAAATTTGTTAATTGAAATTTAACGGCACCTGTTATATAACAGTATTTTCGATTTTTGAATAAACAATTTAACCGGTCAACGGTTTTCAACAAAACATTTTATACATGAGGCCCGAAAAATATATGTTGGGGTTTTTTTGTGAGAATTCAATAATTTTAAAACGGATGGATGATCTTGGAAAAGTTGTGGAAGAAGAACGGAAAAGTTAAGTGAGTGCCTTTTTTGTGTTTGATCTTGTAGGCAACTGCGAAGCAGAGTTTTCAGGTCTTTATCTTATTAGTTTATAGTGAGATGAAGGGAGTAAGGGCGAAGTAGAAGTAAACAAGCAAGAGTTAATTCTTTTCTATTTAAATATTTTTCTTTTTCGAAAAAAAATGAATGAAAATCGCAGCGATAAGACCACAGAAATCAAACATATTTGAAATCGCCGCTTTGCTCCTTTGTTGAATATTTGCTCCATCTTCGAACGACGCTGCTCTCTTTGTGCTCTCCTTTCACTACACATGTTCGATTCAACGCTGCTGAAGTGGCACGATCGATTTTGACACGAAAAAATTCTTGTGCCACGGTGTCAAGAAAAAAATTAAATTGACACACTTTTTTTATTTCCCTAATCTTACGCCTCAGTGTAAGCACAGTGTTAGATTTCATCAACAGATCTGGATACGACCTTTCAATTCATTAATTGAATATGACTGGACGTATTCATTCGAAATCCGCACATGAATTCGCTCGTTTCTTTGAAATCAAAAAATGTAGATCTGTCTCTGTCAGATATATCTACGTATTTCAAAAATAATACAAATTTGTTTTTTTTTTCTTTTCTGTCTGTTAACTTGTTTCCAGTTTTTGATTCGGCTTGGCTGCCATTCATTAGACGATTTTGTCCTATTTTTTTACTTGCTGCAACGGAAGGAAAAAAAATAACATGAACAAAGCTATTTGACCTATTGAATGATAAAACAAAAAAAAACGTAGGTAATACAAATTTTTAGATTACATTCTTACCCAAACAGACATGCTAAATGTTTCATTTCAAAGCAAGACCCAAAACATTAATTTATTATAGTTTCAGATATAAATACTTTTCAAAAAATTTTACTTATAAATTCTTTGAAAGAAGATTATGTTAACTCTTTAAAACAAATAATATCCGCCTATGAATCAGAGTCAAAAATGTTAGCCAATATCTGATTTTGTTTGGGAATCTATGGAAGAACTTTTGAGTTTAAGCGATGATGAAAAATGCAATGTCTAGGTCTTGAATAATTGTTGTACATTTTATAAGAAACTTTCACAAGATATTGAAAGAAAGCTTAATTTAAAAGACGAGATGTTAAATGCATTAAAAATTATTGATCCTGTCTTCCTAAAACAAAATTCAAATACACAAAGTATTTATTCACACTATGCAATTCTTGTTTCAAAATTGTCACACATATTTGCGAGCGCGAAAGATTGTTCTTTTAACCGAATTGAGAAACATTTTTGAAATCGGGCTAGCTGAAAATCTTTTTCTAGAAGATTTAAAACGTTTTGGATTAAGCTATATAAACTGAAAAACAATATTGATGAACGAATGTTCGTTAATATTACAAAATATACATATGTTGACCCTCCTTATTTAGCCTCTTTTTTTTGTTTATAATATAATCGCGCTCAAGGAATTATACTTCCCTTTAAATGTTTCAACACAGCGCGGGCGTGAGGTTAAGGAAGAGAAGGAAGGATAGGAAAGAAGTGTGGTGCGATGTTCTAAGACTGGAGGTGGTTGGTGTCTTAGATTTTATCTCCAGGGACGGCGGCTAAACTAATGCGGAAAAGTTTCCGTATCTTATTTATATATGTCCCTTATAATTCGCATTTTTTTATTCGTTGTCATATTTTATCGGTATACTAGTTTTACTCAGTAACATGTTGTTAGTGCTATGCCTGAACCCTCATTTAATGATTAAGCCAGCAACTCGTACTACATTTATTTTTAGATTTGGTAGGTATCGAACCTGTGAGGTTGGCAGGTATCGAACCTGGTACGATGGTTGACAGGCGAATACACAACTGTCGCTATACGGACACCTCCAATGCAATTAGGGCATAATGAAATTATAAAGCCAAATAAGTACCAACATTTCAAACCACCTGCAAATTTAATTATTTAAATTTTATTTTTTGTCTTGTATTGTTTAATCTATGAATTCATGAATACATTAACAGTTTTGTTCATAAATTAACGGTTTTATATGTAAGAGTTGTGTCATTTCGAATAAGTCTTCTTAACTAAATTTGTCAATAGGTAGGCGTCTCTCTTGATTTGTCCGCGAACGCATATTTTTAAAGGTAAGTGCCAAAGTCAATTGTAGCAGTCCGCGCGAGCGTTTGTGAAAAATTAAATTATTGCACCAGGTCCTGAAATAGATCAACAACAAAGTTTATTTGTATCTATCACCAGGCGGTATATGTATAGTGTGTCTTTAATGCTATGAAAATTGATTTTTGTATCTATATATAAATTAACGAAACTTTGAACAGCCATTTTGGTAATTTTTTGTATTCAAAAAGTATTTTTTACTAAAACTTGAAGTTGCTAACTAATATTTGTGAATTAAAACTATTAAATGGTTAAGATAATAAATATAATATGTAAATATTTCGTTTAAATGTTTATAGACTAAAAAGATGTTGGCATTTTTAAATGGTCTACCATATTAGGCCATGCGTGCATCGGTGTAAACAATTTTTTTTTTATTTTCCGGCAACTCTGGTTTGATTTCTCCGTTTTGCTCTTTGTTCTTGCTCACACTAAGCTCTACTCTTCCTGTATACTTAGTCTTAGTCTAATAATAGGGGTATTCACGTTCCGATGTATCTGGTCTTGTATCATTGTAAAAGTGTAAAAGTGTAGCGTTTTTTTGCACTAATCTTACACTTTTACACTTTTACAATACCCGTAGTAGAGTGATGTACTACGTTTTCACAGAACGTTAATCTCTATTAAATTTACTAAATATCAAACATATTTTTAGCGTCGAAATACATATTAAAAAATACATTAATTTTGATAGCGCCTTTCAAAATTGTAAATGGTGTTTCATTTTCTCTTATCATGTAGAAGTGAGACAGGCAGATTCATCTGTCACTTTCTCTATGAATGTGTTAATTTGGATAATTTCCTGGTACAGTCCCGTATTACGCTCGACAGTGCAGGGTGAATTTTAAGAAAACGCGGGAAGTACAACGGTCCCGTATTTTATTTTTTGTCCCGGGTTTCTCCCATATTACCATATATTTATTTTATTAGAATAACGTTAAAAAAAATTTAACAATTTTATTTACAATAATTTAAATATGTGTTTAATATTTTTATGTCAAAATGCGAATCCGCCTTAACAAATAGTTCAGAGGGATTTACTATAAAAGCATGTTCACTAAACGCATTAATTTGTCACCTTGAGCTGTCAGATTTCTTTTCAAATTGTATCTTCACAAACTTCAAACTGTATCATCACAAAAAACACAATACCTACATAAATTTGAAATGTGATTGTTTGCTTGTACAAACAAATGGAATTTTTTTCTTTTAATTATTTACTCGTACAATAAATTTAGAAATTTGTGAACTGCCTTCAAGTAGAAAATGTGAATTGAACGATTATCTTCAGAAGGAAATTTTCTTCATAAACAACAATAAAAAAGCCAATACCGTTACCTGTTTAAAATACGTTTCTACGTTTTCTATAAGCAGTGGTGGAAGATATGGTATTGAACAGCACTTAAAACCAAAAAAAAAAACAAGCAATCTGACTTTGATGCCACTTCAACAAAATGTATTATAAAAGTATAATTTAAATCGACAAATTTTCAAGGGCCTGCAAGGAAGAATGCAATTAATGAAGGTACCTGAACTTATTCAGTTCTAATGATTGCACAATGCACATCGAAACTTATTAAAAGCTGCTTTGATCAAATATATTCCTGTCACACGTGGTTCAATGTTCTTCAAAAAAAATTATATCGAAGGAAATAAAACTTTGCTGCGCAGAGTAAGTTTTGTGACAGTTTTTTTTCTGATTGTTCTAATCATGGCTGTACAAAATTGTCCGCTCTTGCTTCGTTATTTTACACTAAAACCAGGTATCCTTGTCAAGACCTTGGAGGTTGAAAATCTTCCAAGGGAAACATCGGACATCATTTCAAAATACATAGATAAAACTTTGGTAAAATTTTGGCAATTTGTTCTTACAACATAAACTGTAATTTTTGCGGTTCAGCAAGGAAGGCAAGAACAACACTTTTTGATTAACTTCAAGCCATTACCGGTAATGATCTCATTAGAGTTAATTGTACTGCTCACGATCTTAATAACTCTTCGTTTTCTATCTCTTCACTGTTCATGTTGAAAAACTTAAGGAAATTTGCCAAAAGTCTCAGACTAAATACTTCAAACTAGTTCGTTACAGAAAAACTAGTTGGCTATTTCTAAAACCAGCAATTGAGAGAATAATACAACTTTATAATCTTTGAAGAGAAATTTTTCTTATTTTAAAGAATTTGCTTAACAACTCTTCATCTGAGGTCGTTCTTTCTTCATTTCATTGAATCCGAGGCCTACATTTTACATGTGAGCATATTATTAGCAGAGTCCCAAAAAAATGCATGTCTAAAGTTGCGCTAGCAATGCCTTAAATGAAAATTAAAATCTAGATTAGGAGAACAATTGATAATATTTTGCTTGCAAGGAAATTGATCAAATAATAATTCAACCAAAAATTAATTGGCCAAAAGTAATGTAAAGCAAATTATTATCAATTTTACATAACGTGTTACGAATTCTTAAATCATTGGGATGTATCTTTTAAGTAATATGAAGTTTTTAGTTGGGTAATTCTTCAAAACATTCCTTTTTCCTAACTGGCCAGAAATAGAATATTCGTTATTTTTTGTCAACCAAAAGCAGAGGGATACAAATAATAATGATTCCACCTTGTTTGACGAATTTGATTGTCACAAAATTATAACAAAATGGATAGAGGACAACATAACTGTGGCCGGGAAATGGAAAGACATTTTTTAGCCTTTTTGCAAACAAAGTTAAACTTCAAAAATCTTTCACTTATTGTCGAGTTTTGCCTCTGTCTGCCAGGCTCAAACGCTCCAACCGAAAGAGTTTTTTCCATAATGAATAATACTTGGACAAATGAAAACACACAACTGATTGTTGAAACTCTCATTTTAGCTGCCAGGAATTTAAAAAAATATTTATTAGGAAACGATAATATCATCAAAGAAATTTGTTAGGCAAAAAAGTACCAAGTACCAAAAATTGTAATGGTAATGTGTTATTAATGCTTATGTTTCAAAGACTTGGTAAAAAAAAGGTTAAATATTGAAAAACTGTAAAGTTTTTGCATGTTGTGCTATTTTTTTTTTAAATTTTTGTTGTTTTTGAGAATTTTTTTGATTTTGTACCAAACACGTTTTTCAATTTTTAAATTTATGTCCCGGGTTTTACTCAGAGAAATATGGTCACCGTATCTATAGGTCATATTAAGATTTGAATGAGATTTAAGGAGATTAAAATTTGCAAGGTAAATACACAAAACGTCAATATATTTATTAGGTTTAAGTTGAGTTTTAAGAAAAATTGTAAATAAAAAAAATTAACCAACGCCAACGCATACATTAGCGTATTATACAAGTAATTCAGCTTTCAATGTAGTTGTTTACATATCACTAGCTAATGAATGTTATTCTACAATTCCTACATAAAGTTCCTATTAATTCAATTTCTATTTGATCTAAATATAATACCTTCCTGAAGAAGATGCAGAAAAAAAATTCTTAAATCTTTTCTCAACATCAAGAACCTTTAGGCCCTACAAATACCTACTATACTTCAAAAAAAATCCCTTTTCACTCTTCCCCTTCATTTTATTATCGTCTGTACCTTAATAAAATTCCTTAGAATATTTCATTTTCAAACAACACCACCCTTGTTTTCGTTATTTAATTAAAAAGTTCATTTAATATTGTTAAATTCTCACCTTGTTTCGATCGACTTATAAGTTTGTATATCAGAAACTATTACTTCCAACACACACCTTTTATCGAGTCTTACGCTAAATTCAATAAAACGCTGCTAACCTATCTCTGGTTAAATACGATCCCCATATAAAACTCTAAATAGTCTTTCTGCCACCTTCCGTTTTCTATCAAAAGGTGTAAATTGCCAAAAGCACAAATTTTGTCGAAAAGTCTAACTAAGTGCATATTTTCCTCTATCGACCAAGATGAATTGCTTCTCTATGTAATCTAGGTACGTGCCCGTGCCGACTAGCAAATGGGTTCTCCTTTAATGCTCTAGCTTGCACCCTTGTTGACGACACAACAACGTCATGATGTAACAAAATTGAAATATAATTGTTGGTCCCCTTAAAAGTGCAATTTAGAAGTTGGTATTGTAGGTCTGGGTGAGATACAAGGATATGGCAAAATTTCACTCCTTCGAATACAGTTAACCATTCAGTGTGTTTACATTCCCTCTTACTTCGATGGCACTTAAATTGGATTGTAAATTCTTGAAGTGAGAAGTTGAACACTGGAGATTGGAGACTTGAGTGTAGAACTCAGGAGCCTTGTCCAACCACAAAAATTTCCAAAAACCCCAAGGTTGTTGCACAAAGAGTCAGCAGCCAAAGAGGAACAGGACTCGGTACCATATATTCCAGTCCTACTGCAACTGAATGATGAGGAGAACGATGTTCCAAAATGAAATTCATAAGCTTTCGGGCGATGCTCTACTAATTTCAGGACCGGATATGAACTTCCGTAATGAAAATTTTTCGAACCGGAAAATCCTCTTGAGTTGATTTAGTGTGAGGTATTTTTGGATGGGCAACTGCCACTCTTTGAGGAGCCTATCTTGCCCTAGCTGCGTCAAGCGCCCTAGTGCAAGGGAAAGATTGCTGTTGTGGTGTGTTTACATTTTGGTTTTGATGGAAATTTTGTTTGCACCGAGTTTGCAGGGGTAAATGATTTTATAGACTTTGGATGTGGGTAGACTTATGTATGTGTGTGATGAGAATATTGGAGTGGTAAGTGGCAAATAATTACTGAAATCTCTTTCGAATTGTACTAATCGATTGTCGAATGGCTCTGCATGTTGTAAGTTGTTTTGAGCTAAATTGAGATATTCGAGTTGATAATTATTTGAATTAGTGAGTTGTTTAAGGAGATATCATACATATGCACTAGATGTATGACTTAATCTCCCGAACAAGGCATTCTAGGGTATAAGGAATATTAAATAGCTTTAAAACATTAATTTATCGAGTGACAATTCAGCATTTAGGACTTTAACACCGAAATTAATAAAATTAATTAATTAATTAAATTAATTATTAATAAAACAGAATTTCTGCAATTTGACATTTACAAACTTAGTCCTTCGCTAAGCCATATAAGGCGGTTGTTTAGTGAAGGACTAAAAAATTGACATTTAGAACAAAATTTACAGTGACATTGAATAAAAAGAGATAGAGTTGATACTTATTGTAGTAGATTTTTATAGGATTTGGATTTCTTATTAATTAAAAATTTTAGTCCCCGGACTAACTTTTATTCTATGTGTTAGTAAAGTCATCGACTAGTGGTGGATTAAGCATGTTCTTATTAATAGGGTAGTTAGTGTACAAACAGAGTGGAGCAGAGAACAAAGTTGTGGAATTCATCAGAGAAAAGAACAAAGAGCTCGAGAGGGGAGAAAGGATGATGATTAGCCAGAGTGAAGAGCAAGGAGTAAGAGCGAAGTACATAGAAGTAAACAAGCAAGAGTTTATTCTTTTCCAATACTCTTCTTTTCTTTAATACAACGTGCACGTCTAGTTAAAAATGGCAGCGATGAGAACGGAAACATCAAACGGGTTGGGTTCGATAACCCGCTTTTTATAATCCTGATTTTTTATAATCCCGCATTCTTATAATCCCGCTTTTTATTATGCCGTTTCTTAAGATCCCGTGCAAAAACGATGGCGCGCATTGTCGGTTCCAAAGGGGGACCAAGGCGGTCATGACTCGATAATTATGTAAGAAACGTTAGGTCTTTTGTTAAAAGGTACATAGTATTTTATACGCGAATGCAATAATTTATACTACATTGGTACATACATATATAATGCAGGTTTAACTTAATTATAGCAATTTTTTGTTGATAAATGTATAGGCAGCTCAACGAAATTGTGTTAGCAACAAACAAAATAATAGTGAGCATCAAGCAATATCACACAAAGTGACTGCAATTTTTAAGAACTTTAGAAAGGGGGATTTGTTTGCATTTCGTCGTTATACCGTAGATGATTTTCTTTATTCTAAATGAATAGAAATGTATCTTATTTAAAAAAAGTGAAGACTAACTTACTTGAACTCGCAAGCTTCCGCATACCGATCGAAGGTGCAACCTGAGCTCTTTGCGATAGGTTTGTGTCAGATATAAATAAGATGATGTCTAGAATTTTAGATTTACATTTTTGAAATATTTTTGATGTTATTCAGTGTTTCTGAGCTGCTACAGAAAGCTTAGCCGTGTTTTGTTATTGTTCATGATCATGATTCTTATATCTAGATCTACACGAAAAAAAATTGTTGTTCTTTTTATTCAATTGAATACGTTTCATGCTTTAGCAATTAAATATTTTAGCGAAGTTGTAATTTTATTTCCAGAAAATATTTTAAATAATTTATATATGTAATTATAATTATAAAATATCTGTTTTTCTACAATTCAGCGAGTTCCATTAAGGGATCCAGGTCCCGAATTCTGCGAGAATGAATGAATTTTTGTGAAAAAAAAATATTCACGATCAAAATATGGGTGAATAAATTTGCCAAAAAAATTTGTCAAAAAAAACTGGATCGCACCCTTGCGGTATCGCAAATATGTATATGTACATGACTTTCTGTGTACACAGATAAAACTCACGGTTACGGAATTGAACCTGAGGGTGTGAATCTGACATTTCATGCTCACTGAGATTTTATTTGGTAGGACTGAGCATATCAGGAACCGCCCAGGAATTTCGCTTCCTACGGAATATTTTATTCCCTCGAAATTTTTCCTGTGATCGTGAATCTCCCACGATCCTAAATTTCCCTCGAAATAAAATCGTATGAAATGACAACAAAATTCCCTGGGAAAGTATATTTCCGATAGCTACCAATAAATTCAGAGGGAAACTTTAGAGCGTGGTTGATTTCATAATAATGGTAAAGATACAGCCACACTACCAGTGTGTTAATCGATATTTAAAAATATATAAAAGTTCCCATCACTATATTATTGAGAGAAACAGCACGGCACACAGAACTAATGGTTCGGATTAGACATTGTGTTTTCGGTTTAATAGATGATTCTTTCAAAAGTGCAAGATTTTGATATAATTTGTTGTTTTTGAAATCGGAAATACTCGGTATTAAGAGTACTCCACTAGCAATAAATCCAAAGCGATCGTTCATTGTCGCAAGTAGAGACTATAATTTCATAGTATGCTATATAAATCATGATTTATCGTATACTTTTCTTCACATACTTTAACACAAAAATACTGTCAAAAATTATCTGTTGATTATGTGTTCTAACACTAAGTCTTTTTTTACAATCTTGTCATTTTTTATGGAATACATCTAAAATTTGCCGACGGCATTCTCCAATAAACTTATAAAGTATGCACTAAAATACCAACCCAAGAAAATTTGACAGTTCTTCTGGTGTCTGCTTTCTGCTGCAGCTATTATTATTGGAAATGAATTTATAGCCGCCGCCGCCGGTGAGATCGGCGTATAAATACGAAGCTTCGCAAAACAAATAAATTTGATCAACTTGTACTACACGTAATAACGTTTGGAAGGATTTTTTTTTTCGTAAATATGACCACACGTTTTTTTAATTTTTTAAGACGAAAAATAACGGTACCTGTCATACATTTTTTTTTTGCCCGAAAGGTTAATCTTCTTTTTCCCAAAAACGGGTCCATAATTTTTATAAAAAAAAATCAGTTAATTTTTGGTATTTTTTTTTTGGGAAAAAATGATTTTTTTTGCACCTCTAGTTTGTGGAACCATTTCTTTGGTTTTCGATTTTCTGGAAAACGGTTCATTTGATTTTTTTCAAATTTTTGCCTAGAAGGTTTAAACACTAATGTAAGCCAAAATTTTTGAAAAAAAAAATTTTATTTGAAAGTTCAAAATTTCGAAAACGACTCAATCGATTTTTCAAAACTTCGGATTTTTTTTTGAAATTATCTTGAATAGTTAAAAAAAACATTCCTAAAATAAGAAACAGCGTTACCTCCCATACAAATGTAAAGTACAGTGCACTTTTTAAAACACAAATATTTTATTTTGCGTTATTAACGGTACTTCCCTTAGAATCAATTTTCATATTTTTGACTTTCTCACTATTGGATGAACCGATTCAAATTATTTTTGTTATGCAAATGCTCTCTAGAAGTATTAATAAAACTGTATACTTAAATTTTGAAAAAAAAAAGTTTTTTGATTTTTAAAAGTATAAATATATTTTTATTTTTTGAAAAATCGATTTTTCAAAAACCAATCACGTAATTTTTTTTAACACGAATTTTATATGTAAGTATACGAGTATTAATAAGTGATTAAAAAGTGGCGTTTCAAACTTTTTCCCTGAAAATGTTTTTAAGATTTTATACATATGTAGGAAATTAACTTTTTTTAAAAACCATTTCAAAGAAATTTGATTTTTTTTAAATATTCTTGTTCATTCAACAATTCAAATGTTATCTTTTGTTTCCCTCAAACATTACCAACTAAGCAATCTAAAAAGATTTTAATATGTGTAGCATACATTTATTTCTACCTAATTATTCATATTTAATTTTACCAATTTTTGCGTACGTCACTGACTAGCTACATACATATATACAATGTAGGACCTCAAACATTTATATATACAGTCGACTCTCGTTAATTCGAAACTCGAGAGACTTTTCAAATATTACGAATTATCGAGAGTTTGAAATACTCGTATTAAGGCCCGTTTGCTGATACACAAATTAAACATTTAAGTTCTACTTAAGAAGTTATGTGACATTTTACGCAGAGGAAAAAGTAGCCCTTAAGCTATTTAAGTAGAACATAAATATTTATGATTCGTATCAGCAAACGGGCCTAAATGGTTTGAAATTTTTGATAGAAAAAATAGGAAAGTTCCACTTATTAATTATTATAGTATTTTTTTATTTTACTCCAGCAGATTAAGTAGCATAAATCTCTCCTTGTGCTTTATTTTGGTTAAGAGGGTACTCAGAAGAATCTTTAATTATTTTGTTTGTTTTGTTTGTTTTAATTTAACTTTTGCTGTACCACTTTTTTTCCAGCTGCCTCCATTTTTTCGATTAACTCCTATTCAGAATGGCGTCAAGCAAGCGATCTTTTCATGCTTGCGCCAATTAAAAACTTATCTTAGAGGCAAAACCGGCGATGAGCGGCTGAACGGTTTGATGTTACTGAACAACTGTGGGAATATTAAGGCTGACGACGAGGACGTGCAAAAGTTCGAAGGCACATGGATTTTATTTTATAAAATACTGGCACACCCGGCCGCGCGTTGCTACGACTTTATTGCGTTTCGCCCGGGCACGATAGTTGGGCTCATCAGTTAGATGCTATCGTACCTTTCTAAGACGCAATATTTTTGGTCGATGTCTACCAACTCTAATAGAATTTGCAGAATATATGTACTGCAAATTATATTTTTCTAGGGGAATTTGGTTAAATTCATGCACCTAGAAATATATTTTGATTTTATGCCCGTGGTCTGGCCAGTAATTATATTCAAAGAAAACGCAAACAATATTTACATATTAACTGATGAGCCCAACTATCGTGCCCGTGCGAAACGCATTTTGAACTATAGGTCACAAAATATTTCAATTGGCTTTAATCCACACAGTCCACAAAAACAAAAATAATATGTAAATATTATTTGTGTTTTCTTCGAATATAGCTACGACTTTATTGTATTGCGTTCCATTATTAGATATTAAGATTGGTATTGTTAAGGAAGTGATTGATAAAGATTCTAGTTAATAGCAATCAGTGATTTCCATTAATTAAGAATTAAATGATGAACAATATTACTCGTTAATCTGTTTTTAGTTAAAACAAATAAATTTGATAGTTTTCTAACGCATGACCATGCAATATACAACTGCCCATGGGAGAAACACGGATTTTCCAAGTCCAAGCCTTAAATTGCCATTTTCTGCCCTTGAGACTTATTTATTGTCATCCCGAAAGCCAAACGTTGCCTTTTAAAAGGTATTGTTAATTCTGATGGGATCATATGTATTCGAGGTAATAGGAGGACTTTTACTTTAAACTTTACAGTTAATATAGTTGCTTCAAGTACGTTTCCGGTAATTCTTCTGATGGCTAATCGTAGACGGTTGCAAAATTTTGGTGGATTAAGGTTAAGCAAAAGAATGGCCGGTGAACCAATTCCCAGATAGAGCTTGTGTGGCGGCATTCCTGGCATATCCAGAGAATTTAAAAATTCAGTCGGAAAACTGACGAACTCATTTTCATCGACAATAGTGTCAATGGACTTAAGAGTCATAAAATCACCTGGTAATAAAAATGTTAAAAGAATAAATTTAATGTCTCAAATTTAAGTTTTTACGCTGATGAGGACGATGCTGGTAAGAACACACAACCAATGTTATGTATATTAATTTGCTACAATTTTTCTTTGATTTCAGGGTGCCCTAAAAGAAAAAAAGTCACAGTACTGAGGGCGAAGAGGAGGAAGCATCTTTAAAATCCGTAAAATAATTGAATGAACTAAAATTAAAGTTAAAGTGTATACCTATGTCATTTTTTCAGACACCCTGTAATGGAAATATGTTTTATGTGTAGTAAGTTGTCTCAAATCGCCATTTTCAAAGTTTCATGAAATTCGGTCCAAATTTAGCAAAAATATGACTATTTTGTAGCAAATAAGAGTACGTGCGTACACATTCATCTTTTAGTAGTTATTTGATTGGCGCAGTCATCTTGAATTTACTGAAAATAATAAAATCAACCTCTCTGCTGATCAGTGTTGCCAATCATTAAATTTTCTTCTGTGAATTATACGATACTAATTCTGTACACGAATTTTCCATAAATGTATGAATAATTGTTTGGTTCTATGAAAACTGAATTTCCCATTTAAAATACATTTTTGGTTATTCTTATTCTGAGACCAAAAGCCAATACTCTAAAAGGTGGTATCATTCAATGTTTATTAAACTATATACTAGAGATGCCGCGAATATTCGGTCACTATTCGGCATTTATATTTTTGATATTCAGCCGAATAGTTCACAACATTCAATACCGAATAACAAATGGAGAATAAAAAAGGCTTATTATATTACCTAGATGTTTTCTTTTATTCAATAATTTATATTGTAGTATTTAAAATCTACTAATGGTAAGTTGTGGTGAATAAAAATTACTTTTTCAGCATTCTTTGGTAGCAAACGATTACGATACGATCTACTCGCAAATGGAATCAAATACTTCCAAGCTTTCAGCCCACATACAATACAATTGGCCTTTTTCTTTTTTATCTCCGAGCAGATCTCTGAGCAGAGCCTGAGTAAACCGATTTAGATCTGAGTAGAGCATGGTCAGATATCTCCGATTTGATTTTGAAATAAACTTTAGCGCAGAACTGTCATATATTATTATAATTCTTTTTATTAAAACTTATTTACTAGCAAATCCAAAACTTTCGTTTTCCGAATTCATTTTTGTTTTTAATTGGTTTTACTTTAGTGATTATTGTTAAAATTATGAGTAAAGTTAGCCGTGCCCAGCACTTTGCTCCGTTTGATCGGTCATTTTATTCTGAGCTGATGGTTCATGCCCCGATTTAGCTCTGATTTAAAAAAGAAACACGAGTTGAGAGATTAAATGTATCTGAGCTAAAAAAGAAACACAGATGTTTTCTTGATAGCTGTGTTCTTTACTCGGAGCTAAAAAAGAAAAACGCCAAATACAATGAGACAGGTTATAACACGTCAAAAATCACGAATTAGTAAGATAGATTCACAAACACATCGTTGGCCGAATGAAATGCAATCCAATAAGACATGGTACATATAACATATCAAAAGTCACGAAGGAGATAGATATACATATTTGGCCGAATATTCGGTATTCGGATTTCGGCCGTGTCACTATACGCGGCATCTCTGAATACTAAATAAAATTAATGAATTGTGAGCCCTATTTGACTCGCAACAACAACGCAGAGAATCGTACATATCTCTTGTTATCACGTTTCTCTTTTTTTGTATATGCAATATAAAATAAAATGGGCAACGTATGTAAATGATTTCTATTAAGAGTCTAAATATAAAAATATTTTTAACTTAAATTTTTATACACAAAATTTCTTTAATTTTTTTTTCTAAAAAAATTGACTTTGGTAATCTTAAACATTTAATAATATAAGCTTAAAATGATATTTAAAAAAAATCATTAAGACTTTTTCGAAATATTGAATTTTCAAAAAATATTTTTTTTTTTTCAAAATCCAAAAAAATATTTTTCCAAAATGTTGGTATGCAGTATTATTTATAATTCGAAAAAAACTCATGTGTAAAAATTTTTATCGAAATTCGTCTAGGCGTTTATGACAAAGTCGAAAATAAAAAAAAATGTATGGCAGGTACCGTTAATAAAATAGTATTTAAAAAAAATGTTTGACCAAAATGTAGACTATACCTAAAATACTGCACATACTTTTTTTATCAAAATTGTTAGAGCCGCTTTCGAATTAATCAAGATGGTAGAAAAAATTGTATGTCAATTACCATTATTATTAAGTATTAAGAATTAAAAACTATTCTATCTTAGGAACACCAGCAAAAAAAAAATTCAAAAAAAGCATAAACATCGGTTTAGATAGTTTCGGAGTTCATTCAACACATCAATGTGACACGAGAATTTTTTTTTATAATCTACACGCGCTCAAGGGATTATGAATACCCTTTAAATGTTTCAACACAGCGCGGGCGTGAGGGTGAGGTTAAGGAAGAGAAAGAATGATAGGAAAGATGTGTGGCGCGATATTCGGAGACTGTAGGTGGTTGTTGTCTCAGATTGTATCTGAACTAATGCGGAGAAATTTTCGTGTCTTATTTATCGATGTCCCTTATAATTCGCAGTAATTTTTTTATTCTTTGTCATATTTAATCGGTATATTAGTTTTACTCAATCACATGTTGTTAGTTCTATGCCTAAACAGCATGTAATGACTAAACCAGCAACACATTGTATGACATTTATTTTTATAATTGGTTTTTAATGGCAAAATAAGAAGACATAGACTACGGCAGTGATCTAACCTGTGACCATGAGGTTGACAGGCGAACACACAAATATCGCGCCATGGCCATAACAGATTGTACCTATCTAAAAATGTATTTATTTATTTTACGTGTATCCAAAAAACATATTATTACTATTATATACAGACGAAACAAATATTTAGTTTGTCCGCTATAATCTCAGAAAATATTCAACCGATTTACTAGAAATCAATTTTATAAATTTCCTTATTCTTATAAGAATGTACTTTGATATTTTTTAATTGTTAAATCTGTTTGTTGAATTAGATTATTATTACTTGTAAAAAAAACGTACACTTTTTTGTCGAAGCTGACCAACATATTTAATTATGCTAAATATTTTACAAAAATGAGATCTTTTGTAAAACATCAATAGTTTATCCAAATATTAAGCCCTAAGTCATTTCTTAACTGTATTTATAAGCTGAGAAATAAATATATGTACAAATTATAAGTTTATCAAATTTTTGTATTTTAGCATCTATGAATTCGATTCAATCGCAATGACTGGGTTGCTGCACTTCTTGTGCATTTTATTTGCTTCTGGATTTCAGTCTACTCAATTATTCGATTATCGATTAACGTATAGGAAGAGCAAGTTATAATATTTCAAGTCTTTATCAGTTTTTTGGGGAGTAGAGTGGCTTTTAATTATGTACCACAGTTTCCGTTTTATATATTCATTGTACTTTTCAATGACAATAGTAACTACAATGAGTACAATGAATATAGAAAACCACTTTACCTTCTTTTTATTGACTTTACTAAAGCCTTTGACTCAGTGGAACACAATAATATCTGGACAGCACTAAGAAATCAAACCATTCATGAGACTTTTATAAGGACGATGCAAAACATTTACAACAACAATACAGCTAAAGTTAAAACAGATAAAATCGGAAGGGAATTTCAGATCAAAAATGGAGTTCGCCAAGGAGATGCCCTATCCCCACCACTATTCTCAGCAGTGCTAGAAGATATTTTTGGACAACTTAACTGGAATAACAAATATGGACTTAATATCTGGGGACAAAAACTAAATAATCTAAGATTTGCAGATGACGTGGTTCTACTATCTGATTCACCGAAAGACTTGCAGTCAATGATAACCGAAATTGATCCCACCAGCAAAAAATACGGACTATGTTTAAACTTGACGAAAACAAAGATTATAACAAACCATGTGAAAGCGGACATAATTCTCAATGACAAAAAGTTGAAGACTATATATATCTGGGTCAACAGAAATCTTTTATAAGCCAGGACGAAAAAGAAATAAACCGACGAATAGCC
Source organism: Philhelius pedissequus (assembly GCA_910595825.1). Classification (NCBI taxonomy): domain Eukaryota; kingdom Metazoa; phylum Arthropoda; class Insecta; order Diptera; family Syrphidae; genus Philhelius; species Philhelius pedissequus. Next base: position 63,306,985 of record OU343162.1, read on the forward strand.
AATAATTGAAAACAGTACTGCAGTGTCAAAGAGATATTAGACTCTAAGATAAGTGACGACATGAAAAAATACATCTTGGACTTGAAACATTAGGAATAACATCAATGTTACAAGAAAAGCTGCGTATTTGCCAAACGAAAATCGAACGAAAATTGCTGAATATAAGACAAATACAAAGAATAAGAAACGAAGACATAAGAAAAAGGACAAGAATAGTAGACGTGATACAAAGAACAAAATTGCTAAAATGGAGCTATATCGAGACATATATCGAGAATAGATGACCAAAGATGGACAAAGCGAGTGACCAAATTATTACCAATCAACAAAAGAAGACCGAGTGGACGACTAAAACAACGATGGGCAGATGACCTAAGTCAATTTAATCATAATTGGTATAACGACGCTAAGTGGAGAGATACATGGGCAGCATTGTGGGAGGCTTATGCCGAAAATTAATTTAAATTTTGAATTTTGAAAAAAAAATATTAAATGTAAAAATAATTTTAAAAACTCTTTTCTATATTTTTTGATTGTAATTTGAAATGGTAAATAAAGTTTTTAATAATAATAATAATAACCACAGTTTTCGTATACGATATAGGAAAAAATTATAATTATATAATAAATTCCTGTATAATGTGAGATCATAATATAACATCATTATAATACACTTTTTCAACTGACATCTTTCAGTGTTTTTTCTCATGGTAGCCCTTTCAAGAGTGGGCTCAAAAATAATCAGTATCTACTTCTTCGTGAAAATTATAAAACTGCTAATATTGTATATCCAGAACCATTGAAATATGCATGTTCGAACGTCTATTTTTTTGAAAACTGTTTTAGTGAGAAAACATACAAATCTTTATTTGGTTACGGAAAGCATATGTAAGTGTGTATATACATTTTTTGTTAGGTAATAATATAAACGGTGATTTTTTAAGAGCTTGGTCCTTGAAAATTCAAAAAAACACAGAAACTTGTAAAAAGTGAATGAAATTTTTATTTGGATCGATAAATCAATTTCTGCCATTTACTTTTTAAAAATAATTTCACTTAAATGTTGCCCGCGGCTACGCTTCAGGTGGTCCAATCTGAAGGTCCAATTTTGGCAAACTTTTTCACACATTTCGGGCGGAATCTCACCAATGACGCGTTCAATGTTGGCTTCCAAGGCAGCAATCGTGTTTGGCTTGTCCCCATAGACAATAGACTTAACATAGCCCCACAAAAAATAGTCTAACCGGGTCAAATCACATGATCTTATTGGCCAATTGACTGCGCCAAAACGTGAGATCAACTGCTCACCAAATTCGCCTCTCAATTGATGCATGGTTTCGCGTGCAGTGTGGCATGTGGCACCGTCCTGTTGGAACCACATGTCGACCGAGTTCAATTCTTGCATTTTCGGCAAAAAAAATCTGTTATCATCGAACGGTACCTTTCTCCATTGACCGTAACCCTGCGGCCTTCATCGTCCTTGAAGAAGTACGGCCCAATGATGCCGCCTGCCCATAAACCGCACCAAACAGTGCATTTTTCGGGATGTATTGGTAGCTGCTGAATTGCCTCTGGCTGCTCTTCACTCCAAATACGGCAGTTCTGCTAATTCACGTATTCATTTAGCCAAAAATGAGCGGAAAAAAAACGGACGTAGCTTGCGAAACACATTTTTCACAGAGCACGAATTTTGATAATAAATTTCAATAATTTGCAAACTTTGTTCAGGCGTAAGTCTATTCATGATGAAATGGCAAAAAATACTGATTAGAAATGTCAAATGTTCGTGGAATTTTTCATGTGTGATCTGTCAAAAATATAAACGTCAAAAACCAAGTAGCAAAAAAATCACCTTTTAGTAGAAATAGCGGTCAGTCTCATTGAGCATTTGATATGCTTTTAGTCATATTAAAAAATATATTAATAGCTTGCGAAGCAACGCGAGCACTAGTCGGCTAGTACATAATAAAATATATTGTTCGTTAATATTTAGTTAGTATATATTTTTACTACATATTATACCACCCTGCTATTTGGCAATAAAAACCATTTGACAGTTCTAAGTAATACAGCTAAAATCACCCTTCTTTATTGTGTTCATTTAAAATTTAAGATATCCTTATCCTCAAAATTTTTGAGAAAACAATCGCCTGGCAATATAGATATCTCATGTTGGGAAAATACTGTCATCACGCAAGTGATTCGAAGTGTACAAGTACATACATTCATTAAAATATTTCAACTGAAATTGTTATAATAAATCCTTTAGTGCTTTTACAATCAAACTCTGAAACAAAATGATACCTAATTTTTGTATTTCAAAAGATGTAGGTACAATAAGAAGACTTAGAAAGCCATGATTTTGGTTTCAATTCCGTATGAAAACATCATAATAATGGATAGTGTATAGTCAGTTCACAAAGTTTTCTATCAAATTGTCAACTTTACAAATTACCAAAATTAGTACCCTCAAACAAATTGGATCCTTATGTACGAGGACATCATGAGAGATCTTTTCATTATGCTCATATGGGCGGCACCACTCCTTCCTCGACCATATGTTATGAACAAAAAAAAATAGAATCTCCTTAAAATTATTCCACTAAGAGCTAATAATTACATCAGACAAACAACATGTAAAATGGTCAAAAGCCATAATTCAGTTAAGTACCCTGTCGTCCGGTCCACTACGGGCAGCCATGCCCCATGCAGACAAGTATAGTATCTAAAAACACCATCCCGAGGATTCTAGCATGCAGCACATCACACATCGGCATAGCTATAATTCCTTCATTCTTGATGTAGATACACACACATACAACATACATACGAGTACATCTAATAAAATGTCATCATCATGTCCTTGACGGTGTTAGGCAGCATTTGCTTCCGGTGCCTGCGTTTTCAAGTTCCCTCATCATGGATGTCCGTGTCGTCCACGTTTATTATGATGATTGCTGCGATGACTACTCCGACTATACGACAACGATGATGTTGTTGATGATGATGAGCGGTGGTGGTGGTAGTTAGAGTCACTGATGTTGGTTGATGTGATACAACTGTAGCAGGCAGAGTACATCTGTCACACGAATGTTCATTTCTGTCAGTGGTCATGCAATTGGCTTTATGGCTATGGTTGTCGAGGTTTCTCCGTAGGACTGCGTATGCTTGATGACTGCAATCTCATTCCTCATATCCTGACTCCTGAACGAATCTCTCACACACAATAACACATTACGAATGAAGTGCTAAATAGAAACCCAATTGACGCTCTGTTCCTGGCACACTGGGCAGCATGTCCCTTCCATCACCGTCATCATCTTCATCAGCATCATCATGGGATCGTTGTGAATTATCATAGATGGAATATACTTAGAGGAAGAGGTGAAACTGAAGAGGCTTCTCTCATGATGTGTCCCAGTAAAATTCAAAACTTCAAATATCAAATTAGGAGAGCGTGTCTCCTTCTTCATGGATTGCAATGCAAATGGTATAAAAGTTTTCCATATGTTATCGCGACGCTACACTGACACGAAAAACAGACAGTGATTCACAACACTTGAACAAAAAAATCACCAATTCTAAAGCACATTTGTTTTTTTAAAGTCTGAGCTTTAGTGCTTGTGTTCATACCAGTTAGATGCATTAGGCAAAATGGTGTGGCCTCTATCAACACTCACAACATTGATCTGTCGAATTGTGACATATTAAAAGATTTTACTGCCATTTCATTTACTATCAGTTTGTTTTTAAGCCAGGCAATAGTCGATTTTCCCTTTATACCAATTGTATACAAATTTAAGTTTACCCAAAGTAAAGATGATCTTAAGTATTAAATAGTGAGTTTTTCTTATTTATACCAGCCTATAGCATAGTCCAACGGTCTAATTTAGCATTTTCAACATTGCGTTAAACCGAATTTATCATTTGACCTCTATATACCAATTACCCTAGTCAATGTTCGTATTATATCAATCGCCTGTATATAGAAAATAATATCAATGTTTGGCTAATACCAAATTTAAACAAAATCGAAAAATCCTCGAAAAAATTTAACATGTGAGGCGTGTGACTTTAATCAAAATGTACCAATAAAAGCAAGTGCTTTATACCAGTTAATAGGTATTCTTAAATATTTAAAGAAATTTCAATTTATCGAAAGATTTATCTTCTCTTACAATAATTACCTACCAGCCTCAAAGTATATTTTATGCTTTAGACCAGTTTAATATAATCATATGAAGCTTGCCATTTATACCAATCATATAAAATTAAAAAAGGTGATAATTATTGATATTGCTCAGTAAGAATAAAAACAAAATTGAAAATTGTATTAGTGAGTAAGATTATTTTATACCAATTACTGCGTAGATGTAATTTTTATCTAGGAAAATAGTTTAGTATTAATTTACATAAAAATTGATAATATTTTTTAACAGTGTATGCAAAAATTATTGTCTCTTAAGCTTGGAGTTTTAAATATTTTATTAAATGATGAATGGCCAATCGCGCAAAAGAATAAAAAAAAAACGCTAGCATTGTGGAAAAAAAAGTCTTTAAAATGCGAGAAAAGAGAAATAATAAATACTCCCATCGGAATTAGAAGTACATCACTGCTGTAATGATGACTGTACTGATGTAGCAATGATTAAAGTGGATTTGGTTTATGCAATAAATCCATCAAGGGATAACAAATGCAATTAATGCGAAGCTAAATACTTAACTGGATATTTGTATTGTACACCCGTTGGATAAGTGATTATACATATACATACGTATCTAACAGGCAAATATAAAATATACGAGTATACGAGTGCTAACTAGAGTTAGACTAGTTCCTGATGTCATTGGGGTGCATATATGATGAACACATGCAAATTTTATCAAGCCCAACATTTTTTCTACCCTGACTATGGAGTAAGTTGGTCTTGTGTGTCCTATGCAACCAATTACAAATATTCCCCTTTCGCTAGTGTAACTGCCTCATCTTTCTTAGCAACCTTACATTAGTTAGCTAGGTTTGTGTACAGTAGTTACATCTGTGTCTTAAAAAACAAAATGCACGACGGGGTATAAATTAACTAGGTTCGTTCTAAAATGAAAAATATACTAAATGCAGACCATTAATCCTCTAAGAGCCTATTGTACAAACATTATTCAAATATTTGATCCGTGTTTCAACAATCTAAACTCATTGATTTCGGTGTATTAGCAGCTGTTCAACGATTCTTCAAGGTTGTAGAATGTAATAAGAGGCAAATATATAATTGACCCATAGGTGAACCTCAGCTAATCAGCATAAATCGGTGAGTTAAAATAACGGAACCACCAATCATAAATTTTGTACAACTGACCCTTATACCTCTTCAATTATGTGTAAGTTTATGAATAAGGTTCTTGTCTTGTTTTATGTATATCTTCTTTCCACTATTAATACTCTGACACACGAGGAAACTTATAGTTGCTAGCAATATTTCTTGTTGGCGAAAAAGGAGAGAAATATTTTCTACTAAATACATATGTATGTAGTAAAACATCTCGTCAATAAGCAAGTTTAATTTTTTTTGCTAAGGTAGTTGTCCCTGCTAACCTATTTATAGCTGGATAGGTTCCATCTAGATGATGGCGTTCATTTTGTCTTTCAAATAAATCCCACTAATATTAGAAATGTGAAAGTTTGGATGGATGGATGTTTGTTACTCAATAACGCAACAACGGGCGATAGGATCTGTATAAAATTTGGCACAAAGATAGACTATAATCGGGAATAACATATAGAATATGTTTTATCCCAGTAAAATGGATGGTTCCCTTGATATAAATTTGTTTTAATTTTACATAGATCACATAAAACATGCTCATTCTACAAATACCCAACAAAGCTTTTTTCACAACACGCTCAAAAGCACTCACACTCACACAACATGCAGATATCGTTGCAGCATAAAATCCAGTGTTCCAGTAAAAAAGTAACGCTCTACTTAATAACATTAAGATTGTTCAGTAACGAAAAAGTTAGAACAGAATAGAACAAAACAGGACATAACAGAACAGATTCGTGAGAAACTTCAGAACAAGATAGAACAACTTTGAACAGTCAGTCATCTGATAGAGATTATAAAAAAAATTATTGTTGCTTCCCTACAATTCAAGTTCGTGTATTTTTGCAGAAACGTTCTTTAAAATAATCTGAAATGGAGTTGAATTTATTTTAAAAAATATTTTTCATGAAATTGTGATGATTCCGACAAGAAAAATGATTTATCAACTAAATCTAACACCGTAATGTTTTTTTTAACAACAACAATTGGTTTTGACAGTTCTCACAAATCTGTTCTAACCTGTTCTACTTAAAAAGCAAGTGCAGAATATTCTATTTTGAAGTGTTGCAAACTGTTCCTAACAGACTCATTGAACACCAAACCAGAACAGCTTAGAACAGAAAATTTCTCATTGAACAGCAAAATCCTGTACTTTTCTGTTCTAAAGTATTCTAATCTGTGCTCAACAGCCTCATTGAACACACATATTATAAAAGTGACTGAACGTTTGGATGTTTGATTCGCAATAACCCATCAACGACTTAACGAGTTTGGATGCAATTTGATATTACATAGGTCATTTTTATATGGAAAAATATCGGTTCCTACGGGAAAGACTTAAATATGAAAAAAATATATACTTGGGTTCCTCATTCAAGTCTCAACCATTACATAAATGGATTTTAATGAAATTTGGTAAGTAGATTGATGAGAAACTGAATTATCCTAACAAAATTATTGATTCAAATGGAGAGCTTGTGTTTTTGTTCCGCGTTCACGCCCCAACAACTGAACGGTTTATAATTAATTTTTTTTTTTATTTTTATCATCTACACGCGCTCAAGGGACTATGAATACACTTTAAATGTTTCAACATAGCGCGGGCGCGAGGGTCAGGTTAAGGAAGAGAAAGAATAATAGGAAAGATTTGTGGCGCGATATTCGGATACTGTAGGTGGTTGTTGTCTTAGATTGTATCTCCAGGGATGGCGGCTGAACTAATTTATCTATGTCCCTTATAATTGCATTAATTTTTTTATTCTTTGTCATATTTTATCGGTATACTAGTTTTACTCAATCACATGTTGTTAGTTATATGCCTAAACAGCATGTAATGAGTAAACCAGCAACCTATTGTATGACATTTATTTTTAGAATTGGTTTTTAATGCAAAAATAAGAAGACATAGACTACGGCAGGGATCGAACCTGTGACCATAGAGTTGACAGGCGAACACACAACTATCGCGCCACGGCCACCCCCATGGATAGATGTTGTCATTATATTCCCGTGGGAAAGAAAGTCCGTAGCCTCGCATAGATATATCTGCTAGTTATTACATAAATAAAAACGAACAATCGGCACTGTCAGCAAAAAAAAAATATAAAAAAAATTGAACCTGTCACAACTCACGAGACTTTTTTTGGAACTTCCAATTAACAACTTAAGTTTATAACTCGGTAGCTATAAAAATAATGAATAATTTTCTATTTCAATTGATTATTAATTTTTATGTTTCTTAGCTGTAAGTTCTTAACCCTCTTACTCTAGCTCCGCTGTCTCCTACATATTTGCCATTTACCACGTTAGGTATGAGTTGCTGATACATAAGAAGTATCCATCGGAGAATGTTGCTTCGGAATATGGGTATGTCAGCAAAATGTTACACTTCAAATGTATATCCCTATACAAACCTTGCTATAATCTCTTGATACAATGTCAAGTGTGGATTATAATTTAAATTTATTGGAAAAAATATGAATATGTAGCACAAACTACGGACTTCAATAACTCTTTTGATAAATTCTTTCAAAATACTATGTATCTCACCGAAAACCAAATGTTATCGAATTTCCTTCTGATATTGTTCAGTAGGTAACACATAATCTTCTTATGAATTGAAAGTCATTATTTAATGCTTCCATTGGAAAATGTGGTGTCCCATGAAGGTCTGAACAGGGTATTAATTTTAATTTTACCTATACCTAATTTAGTGCATTCTGAATCTCATTTTTATAGATAAGAAAAAAGAACACAAACAACAGAAGTGACAAATAAATGTGTTTCTCCAACACTCAATTATGGTGCAGCGAAAAAAATGTTTCTGCTCCACTCACTCAATGTGCAAGCGAAAAAAAGAGAATTTTAAATTACAAAAGCAATACATATTTTTCTCTTTCACTCATTGATCAATGGTTTAACAGTGATGCATTCTTTATGTCAAATTATTCATTTATTGAATTATTTGAAATTACCGAAAATTGTAGAAAATAAGGTGGTGTAACATACAGTTTTTGTGCAATCTCATCGTTATGTTTAAATTCCTATCCCGTGATACCTAATTTAGTGGATTTGAATATTTAAATGAGAAAACTGCAGTTTGACAACAGAAATAATATATGGGCAAATTCCTAAACGCAAATCTTGCGCATAATATGCTAAGCAAACTGTCCCTAAACACAAACAGAAAAATCTCTGCTAAGCACACTGTCCCAAAACGCAGTTCATTCATTTTTCTTTCCCAAACTTCAATGCAATTGTGCAAGTTTTAAGCTTGAGTTGCGCACTTCACTTGCTTTTCAATTTTATCGGGTTCGTGCATTTGCTTAGCATGAGACTTGTTTTGCAAATATTGCGTTTAGGAATTTGGCCTATGTGATGATTATACCTATTATTATACCATTTTACGTCAACTGCAACTATTTGAAATGAGATTTCGGGGTATTAAACGATTTTCTGGAAAGCTATAGTGGCGAGAATATAATGATAATAGACGACATAAAAAAATGATAGGAAAGGAAGCTAGTAGAGAAAACATGTTTGCAGGCAAAGCATGAAATTCAAAGGATCAACAATGATAAACTTCAATTTACCCACTCCATCAGAACTTTAAATCTCGTATCGCCCTCACACAATTACTTGAATTCTTCACGACTTTTTATGGTTTACGCAACCAAATTATGGAACTCTCTACCAGTAACAATTAAAAAAATTATTGTAACTACTAATTTTGAGAAGGCAATAAAACTTCACTTTTCATAAACTTAAACCTACAACTAATTGGAGGGGGAGGGGGGTAAGGACAGGCTATGAAAGGGAGAAAATGGTTGACATACAAATAGCAACATCGAAAACACAAATTGTAATATATGTAAATTGTTAGGATAACACAGGCTTCTTTCTTTCTTCTTTATTTATCTTGATTTATAAATATTTAGTAATTAATATTTGTTATAGTAGGAAATTATATTTAAGAATACTATTATATTATTGTATTTAACCATAGTAAGGTACTATAAGAGACTAAGTCTTACTTGTACACCAAATTGAAATAAAATTGAATTGAATTGAAACTCTGAATTTAAGGGAATGTACGTTTTTGGAGCTCCGCAACTCATTTGGGTTCTCAGTATTGGATAATTTAATTCCGATAAAGTTGGCGAATTTAACTTTGTTGGACAGCGAGGCTCATCCGTTGTCAATTGTTGCTTAGTTAAGGAAGAATGGAAATCGATATTTAAGGATTTTTTAATTTTGGGTATGCTATTTTCTGACGTTAGGCATAGAGCCTTATTTTACAAGCCTTACTGTAAAGGTATGTCATCAAAGCTTGAAAAAATTCTAGTAAGCATTTATGACGGAAATTTAGCGACGGTGTGGAATGGTGATGAAAGGTCTGACATGGCTTGAAACAACAATGGGAGTAAAACAGGGATGGCCTTTGAGTCCATATCTTTTCTCCCTCTTTATCGACAACCAAAATGATGACTTATGGTGAAATTGAGTTTGCTGGAATTATAATAAATGCCTTTCTGTTTGCCGAAAATGTTGTTCTCTTTGCATATACGCATTACAAGCAACCTACAGATGGAAACATTTTAAGGAAAAACTTGTAAAAGCCAAGAGCACTATAAGCGCCCCATTGGGCCGCATTAACTCTACTTTTCTGTCACACTGTTTGAACGTCACAAGTCACGCCTTTTATAGGTATAAATATTACTTACTTACTTTAATTTAGATGGTGCTTACAATCCAAGATGGATCACGGCCTCAACTAGCAAACCTCTCTAGCTAGCCCGGTCCCTAGCTAGCTGCCACCAGTTACGCACACCAAGTTGGTTGGGGTCGTTCACTACTTGATCGCGCCACCTAAGATAAGGCCTTCCTCTGTCGCGTTATCCACCGGGGTTCGATACGAAGACTCGTCGGGCTGGTGCGTCGATATGCATGCGCTCCACGTGACCTAGCCATCTCAGTCGCTGTATTTTTAGCTTTTTGACCAGGTTGATATCGCTGTAGTGCTCGTAAAGTTCGTCGTTAAATTTTCTTCTCCACTCACCACCGATGCACACTGGGCCAAACATAACTCGAAGAATCTTTCTCTCAAAGCAACCCAGCTGGTTTTCATCCAATTTTGTCAGTGTCCATGCCTCTGCCCCATACAGCAGGACTGGGATAATTAAAGTTTTATATAGGGTCTCTTTGGTTCTTTGAGAGAGGGCTTTACTACTCAAATGCTTTCTAAGCCCGAAGAAACAGCGATTTGCAAGTGTGATTCTTCGTTTGATCTCCGCACTGATATTGTGCGATGTAATAGTGGATCCCAGGTAAACAAAGTCTCTGAATACTTTGAAGTTATAACCGCCAATCGTGACGTTTTGTCCCAGTCGATGGTGTTGGACTTCTCTTCTCGATGACAGCATATACTTAGTTTTCGTCTCGTTAACAGTCAAACCCATCTTCGCCGCTTCCGCTTCAATACTTGCAAATGCTCCACTGACAGCTCGCTTTGTTCTGCCTATGATGTCAATGTCATCCTTGTGCGACCTAAGTTTGGATATCGCCGTTCTTACTTCTTTTAGGTCAGGTGGATGGATATTTTGACCATCATCGCCCAAGTTGAATGGGTTGTTCTGCATATCAACGAATGGTTGGCAGTCTTCGCCGCTTAGCAGCTTGGAAAAGTGTTCCTTCCAAATTCTCAGCACCGTCTGCTTATCTCCTACAACATTACCATTTTTATCACGGCAGGCTTCTATTCTGGGCTGGAATCCTTGGGTAGATCGTTTCACCCTTTGATAGAACTTTCGAGCGTTACCCCTGCTGTAGCATTCCTCAATAGAGTCGACCGCCTGCTTTTCGTGCTCCCTCTTCTTCTTTCTTAGGAGTCGGTGTTCCTCTCTTCTTTTTTGCATATAGACTCGCGGGCTGCTCTCGCACCAGTTCTGGTTCTAGCTTGCAGCATTGACTCATATGCTTCGTCCTTGGCTGCATGTGCCTGCCGACAGTCCTCATCGAACCGGAGTTTTCGCTTTGGTTGTCGATTGAAACCCAGCACATCAGAGGCGGCACTTCTAATGGCTAGCTGGCAATGATTCCACTGTTCGTCTATAGTTGGTGCTGCTGGTGCGTTTTCTGAGAGATTGGGGGCAACGCGGTCGGCAAAAATTGTGGCAGTCTCTGGTGATAAAAGTTTACCGACGTTGAACTTTCTCCTAATATCCTCACGCCAAGGACATCCGCATCCGGACTCTAGATACTACCAGGTAGTGATCAGAGTCTATGTTGGCCCCTCGGAAAGTTCGGACATCCAGGATACTGGATGCATGCCTGGCGTCTATCGCGACATGATCAATTTGGATAACAGTGCCTTGATCTGAAAACTTCCAAGTTCCCTTGTGTATATTGAGTTGGGGGAATTGAGTGTTTGCTAGGGTGATATTTCTCCCCGCCGCAAGTCGATCAGTTTAAGCCCGTTTTCAGAAGTTTCGTGTCCTCTGACCGTCGAACCAAAGATACCCTCCTTTCCGATCTGGGCGTTAAAGTCGCCAAATATTACTATTGATATTAAATTGCCTTAAAAACAAATAGCCGATTTTGCACAAACTTTGTATGGGAAACATTTGGCAACTTTTACGCAAATATGTACATTATATTCTATTTTTTTATTTTTTTTTTTTTGCAAAAACTATACAAAAAAATGTCGTTGTGTGGTTAGTTAAAGTGCATTTTTCAAAGTGTCCCCTTTAATTGAATTTCACGTCAAAATCTACCGCTTGGCTGTATTTGTACTAGACAAGTATTTATAATGTATACCTATAATACACTTCCACATCCATGTGTGCATTCATCCTTGAGTGTGAGTTTATGTGGTCGTGGTATGCCTTTGGAATGCAATTGAATTAAATTATCTGCTTTTAGGAATAAATCCTTTGTGCTGGAGCTTATTGGTCACTGATACGATCTGACATTGTAGCAAAGGAGAAAGAATAAAAGAATTTAAAAAAATGAAAATAAACATTTAAAAAAAAAACTCCGAATAAACCAAGCCACAACGCAGAGAAAGTTTAGTAGCAACAACAGAAGAGAAAACGACGACGACGGAAAAAAGGATAAATTGTCCTTTTCCATTTTATTCTACTTGACATTTTTTTTGTATATATTTTTTAACATCCAACTAAACTCAAGGCAACCAATATTTCTCTCAAACCTAAACCAAAAAGCCCCAGCCCCATCTATGGACTTTTCTCTCTGATCCGGTGCATCAATTTAGGTGCAAATTAGATTTCTTCTCTCCTACTCTACCCTACTTTACCATGTCCTGTTCTGTAGATGCCCTCTACCTGGACCGGGCACATCCTTTTGAAGAAAAAATCAGGATAAACACGAACGAAAAAGATGGAGGGAAAAAATATGTTAGCCATTATCCACCCATCCATCCATTTCCATAGAGGTGAAAGTCGGGGCGTAGCGCCCTCAAATAGAAAAAAGAACTCCAACAAAACTTCACTTGTGCCCGGACCTTCTACATTTCTCTGGGTCCAGTGTCGATTCAATTTTTGTTTTCCTTTTGCAGTATTCAACTGTGTTATTGGCTTTGTTCGATCGTCACAACCGATTGAAGTTTTGTCCTTATCCGCAAATTCACAAAAAAAAAAGATATCGTAAAAACGTTAATTTTCATTCTCATCCTAATGATGAAGTCAAGGGAGGTGACTTCCTTCTTCCTAGTGCAATCCAGCCTTTCATTCTGTGTCTGAAGTTTTGCCTGACTTAAAAGTGAAATCCTTTTGAACCTGTTGCTCTTTGAAAAAAGCTCTCTGTGTGGAGGTGTCTTTGGCAAACGTAACTGTTTTTTTTTTATGCTACGTTAATTTTCCCCCCAATTTATCCGTTTATGTTTCCTTTCCGAAATTGCCTGAAGATGTTTTTTTTTGTGTCTAAATGGCTTTGAATGCTTGTTAAGACTGTAAAAGGAGGGAGTAGTTTTGCTTGGCAAGAAAATAAAAACAAGATTCTATAGTTCATTTCTTTATGATCCTGACACTTTCGAGGACGCCGATGTCTAGTATGAAATTCTGGAGACAAAACAGCCTAAAGGATGGCGAACGTAAGATAACTTACAATTACATTGCGGATTTTGAAAAACAGAGACTCTAAAAAATAAATGTATTTCGAAAAGTATAGCGAAACTACTGGTCGGTTGATTAGGTACAAAATGGGCCTTCTGGTTTCATTTTATTTAATGGGTGTATGTATACCTACAGGGATAAAGAGTGAAATACTGAACTATTTCGAAAAAAATTTTTGCGCACTGACGCCACACATCGCCCTCTGACGGACTGAGATAAAAATCTGTTTTCAGTTAGGTAATTTGGCTTTTTTAAATTGGTCGATGTGATCTGTTATTTTTCATAATTTGACGATTTGAAACTTCTTGACTTCTATAAACATTTGTTTATAGAATTCTAGCAATATAACTTCTATATGTCATTGTCATTATTAGTTTTCTATCGCAACGCAAATTCACAATTCCAAACTAGACTCACTTACCCCGTTTATAAGAAGGACCGAGAGCTCGAGTTGGACTAGGTTCGAATTTTCGACCCAGGTTTCTTGTTACTTGAAAAGTTGTTAATATGACAGCTGATACCTTCTCTCTAGTTATCAGATACTTTATGCCAAACCAACTCCTGAACTCTGGTTTGTCATCACTGTTGTTAATTAGTTTAGTCTGCTAATTCCCGATGTCGTTTTTTCGTCGAGTTCCGCTCGTGCTTACAAAAAAACACGCCTATTGTTTTATACAAGCTGAGGCTACATGTTAATGTGCCATAATTTTCCAACTGGTCACAAATGTCATTGTGTTTTGACATTTATGTTGTAGAAAGATAGAGTTAATTATCAATGGACCGATATACATTTCAAGACCGCGAAATAATTGTTATACAGTGTGAATTTTATTTTCGGTTTAACAGCAAAGAAAACGTTAAGCATTGCACGTAAATAAATAAAACACACGACCAGATCGCACGTACTTGCCCGGTTGTTCTTATGTTCGATCCCACCGTAAGTACAAAATTCTTAGTAGAAACGGCTAAACATATTTTTAAAACGTTTTTTACTTCATTTCCTACATACAATTTTTTTTTATTTTTTTTTTTAAGAAAAATTTAATATGGCAATTTCAAGTATTTAATAATATACATCTTAACTTAGAAATTCTCCAGCAGTTTTTTAAATATGTATTGAATTTTCAAAAAAAAAATAAAACATTTTTTGTTCAAAAAACAGAAAAATTAATTTTCGAGAATTTTTGTAACGGGTTTTCCAATAAGAGGTGTTATTTTGAATAGCCCGCTATTTCGGTAGCTGTCACTTTTGAAGCTGTCATTTTTTGACATTTGACAAGTAGAAACTACGCTATTAATAAAAATGGAACGATACACGCTTCAACAACGCATTGAAATTATTAAAATTCACTATAAAAATTGTGAAAATTTGGCAGAGACGGTTCGTAAGACTAAAACATTTTTGGGTCGTCGTGAAGCACCTTGTCGGACCGCAATACAGAAATTGGTGGACAAATTCGAGCTGTTGGGACAAGTTAGTGATGTGAAGAATAAAACCCGTGCACGTCGCTCAAGAACAACTGAGAATATTGCTGTTGTAGCCCAAAGTGTTGAAGAAAACCCAGGTTTGTCCATTCCTCGTCGTTCTTTGGAATTAGGCATTCCACAAACGTCATTACACCGTATTTTGCATAAAGACTTGGGTCTTAAGGCTTATAAAGTTCAGTTAACACAAGAACTCAAGCCGGCTGATCATCAACAACGTCGTGTCTTTGCTGATTGGGTCCTTGAAATGCATGAAAATGAACCGGAATTTCATCGAAAAATCATCTTGACTGATGAGGCCCAAACTGTCGCATCTGGGGCTCGGGAAACCCAAGAGTTATTGTTGAAAAGCCTCTCCATCCTCAACGCGTGACTGTTTGGTGCGGTTTATGGTCCCGCCGGGTCATTGGACCTTACTTTTTCGAAAATGAGGCTGGAGCTACAGTTACGGTCAATGGATTGCGCTATCGAGAGATGATTAATGATTTTTTATGGCCTGAATTGGATGGTATTGATCTGGACAACGTTTACTTTCAACAAGACGGCGCTACGTGCCACACAAGCAATGAAACCATCGATCTTTTACGGGAAAAGTTTCCGGACCGTGTTATCTCTCGAAGAGGTGATCAAAATTGGCCACCGAGATCTTGTGATTTAACACCTTGCGACTTCTTCCTTTGGGGCCACGTGAAAGATAAGGTCTACGCCAACAGCCCAGCGTCGATTCAAGACCTCAAAGATGAAATTCGTGAGGCTATCGAGGACATAGGGCAGCCACTTTGCGATTTGGTTATGGAAAATTTCATGAAAAGGATATGGTCCTGTAAGCGTGGTCTTGGCGGCCATTTGGCTGATGTTGTGTTCCATTATTAACGGCATACCTTCCTCTTTACAATGAAATAAACATCCGATCATTTATCTCCAAAAATGCCATTTTTCTTTGAATATCAAAATAACACCTCTTATTGGAAAACCCTTTATTCAGTTTTATTTAGAATTCGAAAGACATCCTATATAAAAATGTTGATCGAAATCGTTCGAGTCGTTTATCAGAAAGTGAAAAATCGAAAAATAGATTTATAGCACTTACCGTTAATAACAAAATATGTAAAACAAATTTTAACCAAAATATAGACAACACCCATAGTAGTGCCCAGAATTTTTTTTATCAAAATCGTTAAATCTATTTTCGAGATGTTAGATAAAATTGTATGTCCAATACCGTTATTCTTGGGACTAAAAAAGACTTAAAAATTTATTTCGCCTAAGACGATTAAGTATCGAGTTTGAAGAAAATCGAAAACAGTCTAATTTTTACAAAACTAACCAAATTCGTCAGGATTTGACATCCCTATGTATATGAAATACGGCAAACCGAACTGTCATCGAAGTAAGTAAGGGTTAGTTCGTTGAATTTAACTCAGGGTAACCCTGGTTACAGGTTTTCTAAGCAACCCCAAGAATTGTCAAAAACTGGGTTTTAGGATCTTTAAAAAAACACCCAAGGTAAAAAAAGAGACATTATGTCGTCTGATAATTAAAATTTATTTAAATTTGTCTTAAAATCCACAACTAGCTATTGAAGATTCTGTTTTCTATTTTTATTAAATAAATAAAATTTAAGTATTCTTTTAATTTATATTTCATAAAAAAGTGCAAATCCAGAACAAAACACAGGGTTGGGGTCAAAATTGTGCCATGGTCAAAATTCTTTTAACAAAATTCTGCGTTTTAAAATTCTACTCGCCGAAATTCTGCTTTTCAAAATTCTGCTCATCAAAATTCTGCAAACAATAAACAAAACAAAGGTTTTGGAAAATGTTAAAAATATTTTTTTTGTTGGTCAACTTCTTAAGGTAATTATTCAGTTAGTGTCTATTAAAGAAAAAAAAAAGAAAAAAGTGTTTAGAAAAACAAACAAATAAAAAGAATTATTTAAAAAAAGACCGATCTAAGTCACCTTGGCTTCTTAGGTTCTTAGGCGCATTTCAATAAACATTGTTTCCTTTGGATTTTGCTTGTTTTTTCTGTATTTTTTCGTCATACTTAAGCTTACCTAATGGATTGTTTTGTTTTATTTTTGTTTCTCGTTTGCTATTGTAAATAAAAAAAGTTAATTTAAAATTTTAAAAAATAAGCACAATTTTTTTCTTGGACAGAATTTTGAGAAGCAGAAATTTAAAAAAATGAAAAAACCAGAATTTTCATTTTAAAAACAGAATTTTAGCATTATTTTGAAGCCAGAATTTTGACCCGCTCCCAAAATGTCACTTTGACAGTTTATTCATAACCTTAACTCGTCACCACTTAAAAATTTAACTCTAGGGTGAGTTCATATCGACCCCAGGGGCCAATTGTGAAATCGTGAATGATTTTACCACACTCTTACGTAATCCCAAATTATGAAAAACTCACGCTTGGGGAATTTAGCTCCAGATGTTAGCAAAATATAGTTTAAAAAAATAGAGTTTAAGTTTTTATTTCAAAAAACATCTTAGGTTTTAGGGCTCAACGAATAAGCATTCGATGTGTATAGCTTGAACAAAATCACTTTAGCTAACGGTCGGTTGCGCAGGGAAGGATTCAAGAGAACGAAAATGATTCGCAAAAGATTTAATGAGTACAATTCCAGAGGTGAAATACTATTTTGAAAACTGCACAATAAACCATAATCATACCTCAAGTAAATAAAGTTCATCCCTGGAAGATTGTGTGTAGCTTTTAAAATTAATGAGGTGAGCAAACAAATTTGAAGATAGCTGCTCAGTAGAATGGCCAAATAAATTGATTCAAGCTATAGTTTGAAGTTTGAAAAAAGTGAAAGAATTTGCAAAGTAGAATTACCTATTCCAAAAATTGTCCAAAAGTTTAAAATGATTAAAACTTTATTAACATTTTGAAAATTCCGCTCGTCAAAATATGGACAACGAATTTCTATAGCTAGCTTATTCTAATTCCCTCAATACATGTCTTTGTTTGAAATTTTTAAATCGAATCAGCCATTAACGTTTCTATTTTGACTTTGAACTTGATACCACCCACATCTACACTGTTTACTTGTCAAAATGCAATGAATCCTTAAATATATGCAAACAAAAACAAAACTAAACATTATTTCAAAATATAAATCTCTTTAAACAAAGCACAAGGATCAGATGTATCATCCAAACAAAACTCTTACACACCCACCTCAACAAACGTATGTACATACGTATGTTTGTATATGTCCTGCCTTACAGTGCGAACGTCTATCTATTTGAAAATAGAATTCTTTAACGAGGATGATAGGTACTCACCTGAAATGATATAAAATAAGAGAAACAAAAAGCAACAATGCACATATTGAATGGAACAGAATAGAATAGAATTTTTCAAAAAAGGATTAAACTTTATGAGACGTTCAAAATCCAGAGCCGAGCCTCCACCTTCACTTGTTCCATCATTTCAAATGCCGTGTGGGTGTTTGTCTGAACGAAATATATGGAACACCAACATAGAAAGTAAGATAGGTCTCTCATCTCTATATCTACCCAAAAAAAAAAAACACACAAGATACCGGCGTATAACTATGGGTAACCCGAAACACTGGAGGATATTTATGTGTTTAGAGGATGGTGGTATAGCAAATAAATCGCATTCGTATTTACCGAAAGGATGCGATTTTCAGTGTTTACGCTCATAATATCATTTCGTAAAGGTTTTCGTATACTAGGATACCTACGACTACGAGTATAAAGATATCAAAATGAGTATAAGTGGATATCTTTAGCTGCACACGGGTGTCTTATATGCTTTTTCTTCCTTGGTTTTTCATGGAAAGAAAATCCAACTGCATCGTTTCGAAAGATTCAACACAAGGATTTGGGAATTTCAATTGCAGTCGCTTGGGAAAAATTATAGGTTGAAGATACTGCTCTTCTTCACCCATTACAGCATCTCAAAGTTTTGTTGAGTGTTGTGGAGATTGGAGACTGTAAAAGTGTAGAATGGGAAAGTGCGCCTCAGCAACAGAGCTCAGACTGAATAAATATTTGGGTATTTCCAAATTCCAAACACGTAACGGGCAAGAGTTCAAATATTCGAAACAAGAAATAAAATGCACGACTGGATCGCACGAACTTGTTCTTATGTTCAATCACATCATATGCAAAAGATTTCTATTAAAAATCTAAATATATTCTTAAAGTCGTTTTTAACTTAATTTTGTATATATGTATACAAAATTTCTTTGATTTTGTTCTAAAATAAATTGATATGATAATATTAAATATTTAGTACTAAAAACTTAAAAACTAAAGACTAAATCGGCTTAATCAAAATAAAAAATAATTCAAAATTCTGAAATAAATACTTAAACTAATTTGAGCTCAAAAAAATGGACGCCATTTTATTTCTTGGATAAATTTGAATTTATGAGAAAAAAAATTTAAAAATCTGTTGAGCGGTTTTTGAGAAAAAACATTTTTCAAAAAAAAAATCAAAAACGTAATTCATAGGTATTCAGCAAATGCATATTACTATAATTTTTGAAAAAAAATTAATGAGCAGTTTTCAAAATATAATTTTTTTTTCTAAAAATGCTTTTAAAAATTAATTATAAATATTGGTACGCAGTATAATTTAAACAACCTAATCATATATTTGTGTGAAATTTCGAAAGAATCTGTTAAACCATTTATGAGATAGTGGAAAGCAAAGAAAACGGTCCTATGGAAAGTACCGTTTTTATAAGCCATATGATATGTCGTATCTAAAAAGCTGCACTGATGTTTTTTAATCAAAATCATTAGAGCCGTTTCCGAGAAAAATAGGCTTTAACGTAACGGTTATATGGTAGGTACCGTTATTTTTGGAGCTAAAAAAAATTAAAATTCCCCTTTGTACAATACCTAAAAAACTCTATATACCAAGTTTGAAGCAATTCGGACCACCCGTTTGGGCTGTATGTGTCTATACATACATACAGACAGACTTACAGACAGACATACATACAGACGGACACAATTTTCGTCCTCGCTATCATCGTAATGTCATGTTTGATTGTTATCTCACAACTTTTTTTTCGACGAATGCATAACTTGCCTTATAGTACCTATCGCAAGTAAAAAGTGTATTCTCCAAATTAGTTGAGAGGATTTTCAAAATATGTAAATTTAATCTTAACATTCATGGCGAATTTATTAATTCATAACTTCGTTAATTAGGTAGTTGTACATAGTTATTTTTGAAGTCCTACTAATTTTGATTGTTTTTCAAGTGGTAAGATATTGTCAAATAAGATTTAAAATTATTTTGAAATATATTTCACCTTTAAATAAAAATAATCGTTATTTTATGATGACGATTATTCATTTTTTAAAATTCATCTGCGTCGAAAATGCATTTTCAAAATATTCTTAAGGACAAACGAAAAATTGCCTTTGTTTTAAAATGCAAATACGAATTACAACTGCTTCCGTAATGTATTTTTTCAAGTCATGTTCGGAAACAACATCTGCGACGATATGGGTAGCTTGCATTGAAATCAGTATTACAAAAATCAATACGGAACTAATTATTGGCATTTTTTTGATAACTTTGAATAGAAACCAAAAGACCCGTGCGAAAATTTCGCACATTCAATAAGGTTTTGCAATTAATTTTTCAAATAGAATGCTTGAAAATAAATTCTTTTTTGAAATGAACATAATTAGTTTTACAAAGTCTTTAATTGCAAACGTGATCAAATCAGCTACAGTTTTGAAGAGTGATGTCTAATTCAGTCCATTTGTTTATTTATAAATGAGAAAAAAAGAATCCAAACAACAGAAGTGAGAAATAAATATGTTTCTCCCCCACTCATTCATGGTGCAGGCAAAACAATATTTCTTCTTCACTCACTCAATGTGCCAGCGAAAAAAAGAGAATTTTAAATGACTGAAGTATTATATATTTTTCTCTTTCACTCACTTGGTAAAAAGTGTGGTATTCTTTATGTCAAAATTATTCATTTACAGAATTATTTGAAATTGCCAAAATTTATAGAAAATAAGGTGGTGTTGGTTCAACAAAGTTTTTGTGCACTGGCATCGTTATGTGTAAATTCCTGTCTAGTAATTGGGACTATTCGTGTAGAACTTTTATTCTGTTATTCTGCTATTATGTTATGAATTTTCATACAAAAGCTTAAGCTGTCAAAAAATCTTTTATGAATTATAATTTTGGTATTCTGCATGATAAATCTGCTATGAAATCTGTTAAGAAATCTGCTAATAAGCTGTTAAAACATCGAAATTCTCAACAAGTCTTTTACGAACTGCATTTTTGGTATTCAGCATGCCACAATCTGTTATGGAATCTTTTATGAATCATTAAAGAATAAAAGACACATTTTGGTTACATTTATCATAAAAGATTTCAATATATGTAGTAAGAACATTTATTTCTTTAATGAATTTTTCTTAAAAGGAATTTTTCAAAAAATAATTAAAATGCATAATAACAAACAATTATGTAAGTAATTTCCAAACTAAATTATTTCAATACACCAAAGCACAGTACACTTTTCATGGATGAAAAATAAGAAAGTAGTCGCTTATCTTGCTAGTGTGCATTTCGTACAACTTTTTATAATGGATGTATTAAATTCAGGAACTGTTATAGACAAATTCCATAGAACAATAATTTATCTTCGCGAAACAAAATACGATAATTCCACAGGTTAATTTATTGTCATTCCGCAGTGCTGACTGCCGAGAATTTTTATTTACTCCAGCTGATAATTTGATAGCAGATTTTAGGTCTGTTCGTATAAATGTTTCTTTTTCGAAATTCCATAACAGACTTTTATAAAAGATCGAGCTCCTGAATACCAATTATAAAATATCTTTTATGGTGAATATCTGTTATGCATCATAACACAAAATTCATAGCAGAATAACAGATGTGGCAGAATAAGCAGCCTAAATACCTAATAGGCTTTTCATACCAAGCCCAAAACGGGGTTTTCAGCTAAAAGTTTACGAAAACTCAAAAACCGTTCACACTGAACATTTACAAGTTTTCGTTTGACATTTCAATTATTTTTTTTTTTATTTATTTTTTTTTTTCTTGTTTTTTTTGTGACCATTAGTCCAAACTATGCGTTTCGCCCAGGTACTACAGTTGGGCTCATCAGTTAAATGATGTAGTACCATTCTAAGACGAATTACCCCAGACATCTGTTTTTTTTTCGTTTTTCCTGGCAGCAACCCGTCAGTCTATTTATGTGACGATTAATTGAGCACTGAATGTTGCACAAGGTGTGTTTACGTGTAGTTCATCTTGCAAATCCAACATGCTTTCGACAGATTTTATATAATACTTGTAGTTTATCAAAACTTGTGGTTTATCAAAAATGTATGGGAAAGCTTGTGTTTTCACTTTAAGTTTTCAACCAAAACCGATAATTTCGCGAAAACCGTGTTTTGGGTTTGGTGTGAAAAGGCTATAATTTTGTGGATTTGACTATTTTATAAATGAGAAAAAAGGATATTGATAACAGAAATATTATAAACCTCTGATGATAAGATCTTGAGGACAGATATGGAAACTGCCACTTCCCTTTCATGAACGCAATCAGAAAAGTATTAATAATGCTTTAAATTTTGCACTAAACCGTCAAAACGTTCCATTTGGCTTGTTTTAGAGACTTGGATTGTTCTTTAGACGAAAAACAGGTACAGATTTCGGAAACTGATTTTAACTTTTGTAAATGACTGCAACTGTCAACTTGTTAAGTTTGTTTGCTGAACACACATCGCAAAGCAACGGAAGCAGTGTTTTCTAATATTCGTATTTTTATTTGAGGAATACTCTGGAATTTCTACTCTGATTTTGTCGTCTTACGCCAAATATTTTAATACTGAGGCTAGTTTTGACAAGAATATCACGCGAAGGTGTCATTGGTCCCAATTTTCTCTGGAAAGATGGTTATGATCAACGAATTTTTACTGTCATATTATGACCTATACTGTTGTGGAAAGCTACCATTCTAAAAATTGCAACAAGAGTACAAAGATAAGTTTGCATAGGAATCACTGGAGAAATAAGGACATCGATTGAAGCTTTGCCCGATTTGAAGCTGCTTGCCTATAGTTACAAAAATCGGCAGTGCTCTACAGCTTGTAAACTCTACAGTTGGATAGCAACTCTGATTCTGAATTCTAAGAACCTTTAATTACTACATTCCCTACGTCAACGTATGGACTCAATATGAACACTGACATTGATACTGTCTTGTTCTCAGAGATTCTAGAACTACCCAACGGACTAAGATTTTTGAAATACAACAGCTGCTTCAAACAGTTGTCTTATATAAGTGACCAAAGCTGCCAAAAGTAGTAATGGAGACTTAACATCAACATACCAAATGATCTCTTTCATTGATAGCCAATAAGCATACAAAGCTATTTCTGCCACAGAGGTCAAATCGAACCTCGGGAATTGCTGTCGCAATAGTTTATTGTTCTTGGCATTCAGCATAATATTAGAATTTGCTGGGTTTCTGGATATAGTAATATCAGAAAATTAGAGAGATGGATAGAATAGGAACATTGCTTGACACAAGTCGATCAAAACATGCTTTCAGTCAATCAACCTAACCTAGCCTACTGCCATAAATTGATGAATCGGAACTGAAGATCTAACTGGTTGAGCAATTTACAATTTAGAGATGATATTTTGGTGCAATTATTGTTTCGGTTTGCTGATTTGCAATGGTTGACAAAATCTCCCGGCGGCTCTATGGAAACAAATCACAAGTCGTAAAAGCTCTTAAAGAGAATACCCGACGGGAGTAGCAGAACGTATTGCCAGAAGTTTTCGGTAAAATACTTAAAAAGAAACGAAATTGTTATCAGCAATATCTGCGCATGTAATGCTTTTTTGCTATTGCTGAGATAGACCCGCCGGTCGATGTCCAGGGTCTTACCAAAAGAAATTCCAAAACTAAGGTTAAGAGTTTCCAAAAATGTCATTTTCTTTTTAAAGAAACAGCGAAACAACTTCGGTGAGTGCCTTCGGGTCACCCAGTATATATAATCAACAAAGTAATATATGTACTTATAAATTTCCTTGTTTAAAATCATAAGGAAATTTGGCAGGGTAATTTCCAATGCTTCGTTAGTTAGTCTTCTGTGATTGAAATCTATAATACTGTTTTCGAAAGCTCACATAAAACATATGACAAGTTAAAAAGAATTGGATGTAGCTGCAACTCTTAAAGTTGTTGTTGTTTCATTCGACAACCTTGATATTAAGGACCTAAAGCTTTGAAGTCTGGACTGCGTGTATTTTTCAAAAGAAAACCTTTAAGATAATCTGTTTTGTTGTTGATGAATTAATTTGTGGATTATGAACTCAACCAACAAAATATGGAAAGGAAGTTCTGTCATCCATCACTAAATCCTTATCTTGAAGATTTCAATCCCAGAATTATAAAACCCACCCATTACGTCCACTTTAAATATCGATTGTTTCATATGACTGTGTGTGTGCCTGTATGTATACCTAACTACTCAATAACCGTCATATTGATGTAGACTTCTGAAACCAAATAAATTTACAAAATGAATCCTTAGAATTTAATCAGCATTTCTCCGGTAATTTCCATATCAGCATCAGGACATTCATCTCACTCTCTCTATGCATCAAATTTCATTGAATACCAATTATGTAATCCAATAAACTGGTCGCAATGGTGTCGTTGTCGTCAATTCAGTGTCCACTTTCTCTAAGCTCTCTTGATTAATTGTTTATTCCCTGAATGAAAATCCAACAAAATCTCTTTCAGGCTAAATAAATGGATATTTGTGTTGTATGCCTTACACCTCACACCAGCCTCAAAATATAAACGAACAAAGTATGTTCATATAGTGTCAGATTGGTTTGGAACAACAACAAATTGCCACAAAAAAAAAATTAAAACGAACGCCCTTTTGATGCTTTCATCACTTGCCGGAACCGTTGAGCTGTATTCGTAATTCGATTGTCAAACATATTTGACGGTCAAATGGGTTTTACGCGAAAAAGGTCGCTGCATTTTTGAGCCCCTAAAAAAGAAACATGGCCTTCAGTATTTGACAGCTCTATAGTCTATAGTACTCGTACACACATAAGGTGGCGCTGGATTTCCATTCGATTGCACGGATATGCAAATTATTTTTTAAAAAGTTTCTTTTTTTTGATATGCCTCAACTTGTACATAATACTGGTAAGGATTTTTTTTTTGTTTTTGGACGATGAACGCCCCGCCCCATTTAGTGTTGAATATTCATTTGACCGTTAATTATTGCCCAGAAGTTAAAGAGATGGTTCAGGTTTATTTTTCCGGGCGGTATTCGCACGTGTGGTTGTGAGCAATTAAGCGGAATTCCATATTATGTTGTTTCCGGGTAAATGTAGGTAGGTATGCATTTTTTCGCCAGGTATTGGTAAGCGCTATTTTACTGATTACTCTTGCGGACGGTCAATCAAAGGAAAATTCTCCTAATCCCATGGTTAAGTCCAACATACAGCCTGGTGTACCTGATTAGTTACATACTCGAAAAATGTTTGAATGTTTAATTGCAAGCAGCGGGTTATAATGTGGGTCTAAATATGAATGCATATTTCTCCAATTATATTGAGGAAACATTTTCTCATTACCGAAAATTCAACATTAAAAGCTCGTAAAATGATACAACTAATTGCTAATTGAAATATATGCCTTAAACGTTCGGAATCTTATCTTATTTGTATGTTCGAAATTATATTTAACTCTAAAGTAACTAGCGTTACCGAAAGTTTCACAAGCTGAACAAAACAACTTATTGCCAGGAACAAAGACTACTTATAGAGTTCCAGAAGAAAAATAATATTAATTTTGTATACAAAATATGCAGATAGGTTAATGACTGTAGTAAAAAGTGGAGTTTAATTTTGGCCTGTAATCTCGACACGGATCCTATTTTTCTTATGTTTCGTGAAAGAGCAATAGGTAACATCCTAATTCTTATAGCGGTAAAGGACTGTGTTTCACATAATCTTCGAAAGATGGCATCTTTTACTCACAACTGTGTTTATGTGATTGTTAAATGGTAAAGTTCGATTGAACACAATTCCGAGATTTTTAGCAGGTTATCTTATGTTCGAGTTTTGCAGCAACAATGGTAGAATGCAAGAAAGGTCAACAACTGTCTTTGAAATCACACGAGCTACAGTCTTCTTAGGGTTTGATAAAATGCCATTTTGGGTTGACCAATATGGAATCTTATCAAGGTTTTTGGCTGCTTACACTGTGTTCGATCGATGAGTTCTAACGATCAACTGAAGTAGACTTGTAAATCTATGTATGCCATGTGGATCCAACAGTTTTGTTTTTAACACTGAAAATAATTCCTTAACACAAAGTGAAAATAAAATCGGTACCAAAATTAAACCTCGTGCTTAAAGTTGGAAGAAAATCGCACAAACTATTGCTTAATTAATCTGCCCGAAGCCGGTCTTTTAACAAAGATAGCAAAAGTTATAACACAAAAGTTTTCCGCCTAAATCAGAGTAATCCACCATGTCAGACACTTTTGTGGATATCCTGGTATGATGTGGATGGGACCTAGGACAGTGAAAAATACGTCAAAGGAAAAAATCTAAAAATTCCCTCGGATCTCTAGGTTGGGAGGGTAAAGGCCACATTGCAACAACACCAGCAGTGCTCTTGGAGTGGTGATGGTTCGTCCGCTGTCACTTTTTTGAGTATGTTCGTACTCTGGCCTGATATTTGTATTTGTTGCCGGTGAGGTTGAGTTTCGGGGTCAAGATCCCCTTATTCCGGCGAGATAAATGCCGCGCTAAGCAAACAGGCCACTTGCCTCGGAATTTACCGTTCTTTCTTTTTCTTCTCTTCCCCATCTATTTGCTTGTAACAACCATCAATAATATTAAAGAATGCCATAATTGCAAATTTTGCTTTGATCAACACCTTTTTCATTTTTCCATAGTTGCTGTCCACTCAATGAATTATTCAAACGGTTGGAGTATAATTGCCGATCGAATTGCCATGGTGGCTTAGTTCAGAAATAAGTCGTAGGTACAAAGCTGTTCATTTAAGTGAAATCGCTTCCGGGACTGGAAATGTTTCAAAACAATGATTTTAGATGGGTGTTCCATATTATTCGGAATCGTCTAGTTCACGCTTAAAACACTAACTTAGTTTTTTTTATACTAATATTGGGTCGATGAAAAACAAAATAATACGTTCTTTTCCTTCTTTTGTAATAACGGAATTTGAGAATGTA
Organism: Philhelius pedissequus; assembly: GCA_910595825.1. Lineage (NCBI taxonomy): Eukaryota > Metazoa > Arthropoda > Insecta > Diptera > Syrphidae > Philhelius > Philhelius pedissequus. Next base: position 63,334,216 of record OU343162.1, read on the forward strand.
TCAAAGCCCCGCAAGTTACAAAAAGCGCAATTTACTAAATTCCATTTTCCAATATTTATGATTAAAATAATAATGTATTTGATGAATGTATCTAATCAAGCGAACTCCAGTGTACAAGTAACTTGTATAGATATAGTATATAGAAAAAAACTTTGTGACAACAAGGAGAAAGATGTCTATCCATCCGGCAATGTTTTGCATGACACATACGCGGAACATAAACACGAGTTACAACCCTTTTTCGACTAAGTCAAGTGTGGAATATTATATCGCACAAGGACGATGGAATCTGGAAATCTCTTTGTTTTAACCCTCCTATATAATATACAAGTATGGTATAGTGGTTTCACCCATTGCTTTAGCAAAGGGATTTGGCAATGGGGTGAAAATCAGTGTAAGGAGATATGGCTGATAGTCGTCCCTCATGACTATATGATGATCATCTTCATCAGCAAATATGTGTAAAAAGGATAATCGAATGTTTTCCACCCATAAACCATTTAATGGCCAACAAAAGACTTTGATGGTGGTTTCAGATTTTTATTTTTTTATTTTTATTTTTTCACTTAAGGAAAAAAGTTATTTTTAAGAAGTTATTTGGGTATAACGAGCAGGAAAGTATATACTATGTATATGTAGCTGTGAATTGTTTAGCTTTAGATCCACTTGAGTGGTCAATTGTGCTTGTTACTATGTCAGTAAATATCTACAACTTTTTATGTTGACTATTTTTAGTAGCCCCTTTATCACACAGCTCTGGCCCGGCATCATCATCTGTTAAAGCGAAAAATTGATAGATTTTTTTCTGCTTAAGAGATTTACGTAGATTAATTTTTTGTCCATTAATTGATTTATTATTTTAGTATTGTATGAAACCTATAATAGTGATTTGTGTGACCTTTTAAACTTTATTGAAAATAGTGATTTTGTATATCCTAGTCTATAAATTCACTATTTATTCTGTGAAACCGAAACTTTAGCGTCTTCTGTCGTAGCGGAATTTTTTTGGTGGAGACAAATAATTTTGCTATCGGAATTTGTAAATTAATAACATGATATTTTTTGTAAGGGTTATCCATTTTGCGGTTTCAAAAGTATAGGGCTGGAATTCGACATCTGTCAAAACTAAGTTGTTAAACCAATTTTTTTTGTGAGTTGAATGTCTGACATTTAAGAAAATGGATCGCTTAACTATCGCACAACGCATAAAAATTGTTAAAACCTACTACCAAAATGGTGGTTCGCCACAGCCACATTTCGTGCTTTAAGATTAGATTATGGTTTACATAATCGTCCAACTACGCAAGCAATTGGCAAAATTGTGAAGAAATTTTAAGAGACTGGATTGGTTACAGATATTGTAAGGCCTGTGCATCATCGCTTCGCTGAAAACATCGCTGCTATAAGTTACAGTGTTGCCGAATACCCGAATGTGTCGATTCCTCGTCTTTCTCACGAATTAGGAGTATTTTGCATTTGGATCTACACCTACATCCATATTAAGTCCAGTTTACACAACAACTGAAGCCAGCTGACGATTCACAACGTTGTAGATACGTCGAATGGGTGCTTGAACAACAGGCGGTGGATGGCGATTTTTCGAACAAAATTTTCTTCAGCGACGAAGCACATTTCTCACTCGGTGGGTACGTTAATAAGCAAAATTGTCGTATTTGGGGTTCTGAGAATCCTCAAGTAATTGAATAGATGCCATTACATCCACAAAAAGTCACTGTTTGGAGCGCTCTTTGCTCCAGAGGTGTGATTGGACCTTACTTCTTCGAAAACGACGATGGAACGACTGTCACCGTCAATTCGGAGTGTTATGGTCATATGACAACCCACTTTTTTTTGCTTGCTATTGAAGAATACGACTTGGAGAATATGTGGTTTCAACAAGACGGTGTCACATGCCACGCAACTCGAGCGAATATGGCTTTATTACAAGAGGCATTTCCTGGCCGCGTAATTCCTCGTCGTGCCGATATCAACTGCTCACCAAGATCAAGCGATTTGACACCGCTGGGCTTTTTTTTCTGGGGCTACGCAATAGACGGTGTTTATGCAGATAAACCTTTAACTCTTGAGCACTTGAAAACCAACATTCGTAATGTTACGGCTGAGATACCGCCCAATATGTATCAAAAAGTGGTCGAAAATTACCTCAAAAGAATCGATGCTTGCAACAATTCGCGTGGTGGTTATTTAAATGATGTAGTGTTTCACACATAATGTCAACGTTCAAACTTTATAATAAAAAGAAATATCATTAAAAAAAATATTTTGTATGTGTTTTATTTACGTCTACTTTTGAAACCGCAAAATAGATAACCCATTAGAACCTCAGAAAGCCCTAACATTTTTGATTATAATATACAAGCTTCCAGAAATTCATAATAGCAAACATTTTTTATGTCGGAAAATATGTACAAGCAAAAGGCTATCTATGAGATAAATTTATTAAATTCTAGTTTTTATTTAAATTTGTTTCTCAGAGATAAAAAAATTACCACTAACTCGCGCAGAATGCACCACGCTAGGAATCAACTGCGTGAGCCAATGATCCCCATTCTGTTGGAATCGCAAGTTATTCATTAAATGTGGGGTTAAATAAATTTGTTAGATTTATTATTAGCGTTCTCTGTTGATGGTCTTGGCAGCCCAATCGTGCGTCGTTTTCGAAGAAATATAGGAATGGATGATGACCCAACAAGCCGTGAATTTCTGCGGTCGCATGGCCAATTGATAAACCTCGTGTAAATTGGTATTGACTTAAAATGGTCAATTTTGCTAATTGAAGTGCTTCTGCATCAAAGAATCAACTTCATATCGTAAATGATTTTTTTCCGAATTTTGACAGTGACAATTTTATCTGCAGATATTGTGTTTGTCGAGTAACGGGTGTTGGTTAATTGTTATCTGAACACTCAATTTGAGGGAAAAACTACCATTTAAGAGGCTCCTCAAGTTTCTGAAAAATAAGAAATAGGAAAATAAACAATAAAGCAACATGGCCGCCATATTGCATTTAAAAATATGGAAAAATAATAAATGAATACAACCATTTTTTTTTATTGAACAAAAACTATTTACGCACAATTTATTAACTCCCCATCAAATTTAAAATCTCGGTCCAAAATAACAAATTACAGAGTGACTTTAATGGAGAGAATGAACAGATTGAAAGAGTGAAAGATTAAGAGAATTATTTCAAGAATTTAAAATGAGGTTTGCTTTAAATTAAATTTTAATGACATATAGATTCAAAAACTTGAAAGCAGATTAATGGAGACAAAAGTAACCCTGATGCATTTACCACCAGGAATTGATATTTAAACTTAAAGACCTGTTTTGAACTAAAACCGTTTAAACATAATTTTTAAAACAATTTAAAGTGGGGATAGTGACATGGAAACCCGCTCCACCATAGGTAGGAGAGTTGAAGATTAAGTGTAGAGTGCCCCCCTAAACCATCCTGACCTCTCAGTAAATTTCAGAATATGTTAAGTAGCTTAGTCGTAATATCGCTAGTTGATCAAAAAAGTATTCTGTGAGGGCTACTTTGCTGGTTTGGGCTAGGCTGGGGTATTCACAAAGGAAATGATACAAACCCTTTTTCGCCTCTTCATTCATACAACTTCTACATAAGTTAGATGTGCTGATGCCCATTCTGGTCATGTGGGTTCCTATTGCTTAGCTCTAATAATTATTATGTTTTTTTTTGTATTTAGATTTATCTGGCTAAAGATTTCTCGAAACCCGATAACTGTCGATTCCTGACCATCTGTCGTTTGTGGATTTGAGAAAAGTTTGCTAAATTCTAACATTTTCTTACTCCAAAGGCACTATAATCCAGGAAACGATTTGGTTCGGTTCAAGTTATGTTCCGGCTTTGACTATTCGGACGATCCACTGCGATCAGGGTTAATTAATTGCGTCAACGATCTATTAGTTTTGACTTTGTAACGGTTGAAGAAATAGCTTCCATCGCCGCCTGGCTATCTAAGGAGACAACTATGTTCTTATTAAAAGTTCACCTCCGCCTTAAAACTGAGCAAAAGTCTCAATGATTAGTTAATATGGGAGGATTTTAACACCATTTCTGTCTTGGATTCCTCAGTAATGACCGAAATGTGATTTATGTCAATGACCCGGTTTTCCTTCCAAAATATCAAATATTTAATTTAACCAATAGCAATAAAATTTAAACAAAACACAAATTAATTCGATGTCACTTAACAAGGCGGAGAGATAACCTCTTCTGCCAAAGTTATAAACACATCTTACTCTTGCACCATGTGAATAAAACTGTCTAACAGAAGTTTAACCTAAAATATAAATATTGACATACATTTATTAAAACATCATTAAAAGGGACCCGAGTCAACACCACACAAGGGGTATTAGTCATAAACACAATGTAAACTATAAACGTAATGTGCTTAGAATTAGGACAGTATTTAAATAGACAGCTCATAGTTCTTTCTTATGTCTGGAATTGTTGAAAATTAATATTGATTTCATATGTTTTATCAAATCAACAAATATACATACATATGCTAACTACATCCAAATAGTTTCGCCTCGGGCGGAAATAAATTTCTGAGTGAGCTTAAATGATTTTGATTAAATAGCATATTTGCTAATACCTAGGTTAAGTCATCTAAATAAAAACTTTATTGTTATGTTATTTATTAGTTTAATAAGCTCGATCAGGGCCGATAAGAATCAAAAATAAAATGCAGATTTTTTTTAGCTTTTCGATTTTGTTTTTATTTTAAATCAAACTCATACAAATCGATGTATTAATTCAATTTTCATCGAAAATTTGCAATTCAAAATATTAAATTAATTATAAATGAATCACCTGAGGCGACAACATTTGGTTTATCTTCTTTCTTTGCTTACGCCCGCCGCCCAGTGCACAGTGGTTTTTTTTTACTTTTTTATTGAATTTTTATTTATGGTTCAATATTTACAAATTTGATTAATGTGCATATATTGTTATATTTTGAATAATGTTTGAAAAGTTAAACATATTGTTAAGATCCTGTAGAGATTTTTATTGCTTTTGTAGGTAAATAGAAATTTTTAATTTGTATGACTAGAAAGAACATAATTGTATCCTATAACAAGCAAAAGCCATTTTTTTAAAAGAAAGTTGAGCTTAAAAATTTTCTGACACAAAATTGTTTTTTAATTAATTCTAACTTTTCTATACAAGCTGCCCCGCTGTACCAAAGAACACTACCGCTTTTTTAATGTGTCAAAGGGAGTTAAAAATAATAAATTTCGATATCTATTAACTGTCTTTTTAAATCGACCGATTTTATATTTTTTTAATCATAGAGACATATGTATGTATGTACATATAAACGAATAATGAACTTTTGTTTTTATTTGAAAAGATGTCGGGTGCTTCATATTTCAATTGTTTACTACTTTATGTGCTTCTTTAATAAAATGTAGAGACAAAAGCAAACAGTTTTTATCGTTGACTGTACTCGTAATTATTGTTAGAGATTTAAAAGGAAAATGTTTTTCTATACTATGTCCACGACGAATTACCAGAGTAAAGATTCTTAACAAAATTAATTAGGTGGTTAAAAAGATATACCTTCGTGAATAATCCCCTATTTCCTTTATGTGATTTTTACTTGCGATAACGGGTTATCCATTTTGCGGTTTCAAAAGCAGACGTAAATAAAACACATATAAAATATTTTTTTTAATGATATTCCTTTTTTATTATAAAGTTTGAACGTTGACATTATGTGTGAAACACTACATCATTTAAATGACCACCACGCGAATTGTTGCAAGCATCGATTCTTTTAATGTAATTTTCGACCACTTTTTGACACATATTGGGCGGTATCTCAGCCATAACTTGACGAATGTTGGTTTTCAAGTGCTCAAGAGTTAAATGCTTATCTGCATAAACATGGTCTTTCGCGTAGCCCCACAAAAAAAAGTCTAGCGGTTTCAAATCGCATGATCCTGCTGGCCAGTTGATATCGCCACGACGAGAAACTACGCGGCCAGGAAATGTCTCCTGCAATAAAGCCATATTCGCTCGAATTGTGTGGCATGTGGCACCGTCTTGTTGAAACCACATATTCTCCAAGTCGTATTCTTCAACAGCAAGCAAAAAAAAGTGGGTTGTCATATGAACATAACACTCCGAATTGACGGTGACAGTCGTTCCATCGTCGTTTTCGAAGAAATAAGGTCCAATCAAAACTCCGGACCAAAGAGCGCTCCAAACAGTGACTTTTGTGGATGTAATGGCCTCTCTACAATTACTTGAGGATTCTCAGAACCCCAAGTACAACAATTTCGTTTATTAACACACACACCGAGTGAGAAATGTGCTTCGTCGCTGAAGAAAATTTTGTTCGAAAAATCGCCACATTGTTCAAGCACCCATTCGACGTATCTACAACGTTGTGAATGGTCAGCTGGCTTGAGTTGTTGTGTGAGCTGGACTATATATGGATGTAGGTGTAGATCTTAATGCAAAATACGCCATAATGCACCGTAAGACAGTCCTAATTCCTGAGAACGACGAGGAATCGACACATTCGGGTCTTCGGCAACACTTTCACTTACAGCTGCGATATTTTCAGTGGTACGAGCGAAATGATGATGCACAGGCCTTTTAATGTATGTAACCAATCCAGTCTCTTCAAATTTCTTCACAACTTTGCCAATTGCTTGCGTATTTGGACGATTATGTAAACCATAATCTCCTCTAAAACACGATATGTGGCTGTGGCAGAATCACCATTTTGGTAGTAGGTTTTAACAATTTTTATACGTTGTGCGATAGTTAAGTGATCAATTTTCGTAAATTTCAGATGTTCAGCTGAAACAAAAAAAATTGGCTTAATAACTTAGTTTGACAGATGTCGAATTCCAGCCCTATACTTTTGAAACCGCAAAATCGATAACCCTTTATAATACGTACTATAGGGTAAGTCAAGCATTTGAAAAAAAATCAAACTCGAGATTTTAATCAAACTTTACATTACGATGATAGAGAACACCAAAAAGTCTAAATGGCTGAGCAATTTTCTTCAAACTTTGTACATAGGTGTTTTATCTGATTGTCTTAAATAGATTTTTGAATCGTTTTTTTAGCTCTGAGAGTAACGGTACTTGCCATACAATTTATCTTAATTATCTCGTAAACGGGTCTAACGATTTTGATAAAAAAAAAAGTGGGTACACTACTTTAGGTATAGTCTACATTTTGGTCAACATTTTTTTTAATATTTTGTTATTAACGGTACCATGGCAGGTGACATCTTAAAGGTGCCTGCCAGACAAAACGCCTTACTGTATGTGTTTAACAAGTGTCAAACAAAGTTTGAGACACTATCCCCTTAAACATAGCAAAAAATCAGCTTTGACAAAACATCGTATTTGGGTATGCACTTTTAACACTGCATATCTTAGAAAAGCTCCAGCTTTGAAAATTCAGAATGTCCATTCGTTCTTATCTACTTTATTATCTATTCACAGAAAAAAATTCAGCTATGATAAAATTACGTGTATGTCTGCCGGCCCTGTGTTCTTACTCTATTAGGACTGTTTTTTGAAAAAAACCTAATAGAGGAGGAAAAGATAAATTTGTGACATATTTTTTTTATACTGATCTACTAAAGTTAGAGAAAGTAAAGATAGTAAAAATGTATTTATTAATAAGAAAATTTATCAAATCCCCTATTGGCCAGTTAAACTGAATGTTAAAGGGCAAGTACCGTTTTTTTATTAATATCTTAAAGAACACATTTTACAAAGTTTCTTTTTTTGGAATGTGTTTAAATGTAATACTTCTGTTTATTTTAGGAAGTTTATTTGAAATTAGGGAAACGCTTTAGTGCTAACAATGAATTGTTAATACATAAGTAAATATCTTTTGCATTTTGCTACTTTCAATTTCGACATTTTTATAAATTTTGTGACAAAAAAAAACTAGTTAAACATTTTAATTCCTCACAACATGAGTTAAGAAGCTACAGCGATTTAAATGACTTCCATAATAATTAATTGCAATTTCTGAACAAATAATTAACACTTAAGTGCTATTAAAAATAAGCAATATTCAAATCGATTTCATTTGAGTTCAAGTGCAAAATAATATTTTAAAAAAACATGAATAATAGCATCGATCGTGATTGTGAGTCTGAAAGATGTTCAGTCAATTTGACTAGTATATTACGATCAACACGATCGCCAGGGGTGTCGTTTAGGTAAGTTTTTTGCTTGTTTAATTTATGACGATGACGAATGATGGTGTACCGTATTTTTATATGTTTTATTAAGTAAAACAAATTATTGAAAATGGTTTTACCTTTCCTTGGAAATATCGAAATTTCTTAGCAAATTTTTGAATTTATCATTATTTTAAATTCACTTTACAAATATTTGTAATCCTGGAATAATTTTAAACATAGGTATTTACAAGACTACAAGAAACTATATTGCATTTGGCAGAAAGTTAACGGTATGTCGTTCTTAGTATTCAGCATACAAGGTTTGTTCGATGTTTATTGGGTGAAGTGCTTGTCATATGGTGATTCTGGTGCTTATACTCGCAAACAATGTCATTCTATTTATAAATGATGCCGTAAAAGCAACTGGAGGAGGAATAGAGTTTGGAGGAATGCAGGTACCAGGTCTCATTTTTGCCGATAACATAGTTTTTCCTGCGGAATCTGAATGCAGAGTATGACTAATCGTCTGGAAAGCTACTGTGATCTTTGGAATCTAACTGTTAATCTAGAAAAGTCAAAAATTATGGTCATCAGAGATGGAGGAGTTAAATATGCTCGGAATGAAAAATTTACTTACAAAGGTGAAAATCTTGCAATTGTGCGGGAGTGTTTTGGTTACTTCTAATCTTAACATGAAACAACATTTCGTGTTGAAGCAGTCTGAGCCGAAAAGAGCTATTTCATCGGTTTGGGGACGGTGCATGAACAGCAGATACATAAAACACAGTGGAAAGATAAAGATATTTCGTACGACTTCAGCCTCCATATTGTTGTAAGGGACACAAATTTGGTGTTATGCCAAATTTGAAGAGTTGGAAAAATTCCTGACATATTAATTTTTTGAACAGAATTTTACATTTGCCGTCTTGTACACCGAACTATATGCTCTATCTGGAAACGTCAGTACCCCCATTGTTCTTAGACACTCTTAAGCTACATTTTGACAATATATTGAAAATCATGGAGATGGAAGAGGGAAGACTATCCAAGCATGTGTTCATGAGAATAATAGTGTCAAAAGGAAACCGTGTCAATAGGTGGGAGGAGCTATAGATTACTTTCGGTGAAACAATAAGTATTCAATCTGATATTAGCCCGGAGGAGTTAAGGAGTTTGCTTAGGAACTTACTAAAACAAGTGAGCCGCGCAACGTTTGAAGGTTGTATGATGGAAGCGCAATCTTCACAGTATAGAATGATTTACAGTCAGCTGAATTATAATCTACAAGATAACACGTACCTGCTTAATCGACTACCTCTCCACGTAATAAGTTTAATATATAAACTGTGAGGCGAAATTATTAATTTGAACTTCATTCCACATAGACCCGACCTGCCGATTCTGTGCAACCTCTGTAACCTAAGGGAAGGAGAAGATGTTTCCCATTTTTGCTCGATGCCCCATATTAAGAGAGTTCCGCGGGAGATTTTTGGGAAAACGTCTATGGACATAAGCGAAGTTTTATGCATTTTGAATGGTAGCCTGAGTTGGGAAACTTTATACAAATACACATCCACCGCACTGAGGTATAGAACTCAACTTTTAAAATTTTGAAATTAAAAAAAAATTAACTATGAATACAAAAAAAACTTTAATCATAATGCAAACTAAAAACAAGTATTAAGCTAGAGTAATGTCAGTCTGGTAGACGGCCTGTGGCCAATCCAAATTAACATTTATTTGAAAACCCAAAAATTTGTATACTTTTAATTATGTGAATTTAAATAAAGTGTTCTTAAATAAATATGTTATGTAAATCTTTATTGTATATACAAACAAGCAAAGAAGGTTCTTCTTAAAATCCACAGACCATTTTTCTGGTAACCATTCGTATTACTTTATACATTTGTTGTACAGCTTTATTCGTTTATTTTTCAAATTGGGTTTTCTAAATAGAACAGGGCCTAAGACACTTCCTTGTGGAACACCCGCATTTATTCGCTTAAACCTCAATTGCTTCTATCGCTTCTATCCTTGTTTAATAAGGTGTGCATCTAATCTATTTCTACGGTAGCATTCCACAATAAATAAACATGGTGGTGTATTGGTGTATTTCAATTGTAAATGTAATTTATTGGACTGTCAATGTCCAATGAAACAAAATGGAGGGAACTGGTTGTATAGTAGAATCTTAAATATTTACTTCAAAATAAGACTATTAAAGAAATTTATATTCATATTAAAATTTTTGACGTTTGGTTTCATTTTTCCATAGAACGGGAACCTAGTGAACGATTTATGTCGAACACCATTTCAATATCGATTTCAGATTGATTTGTTGGTTTTGTAAGGACCTGGCAACAAATAGCTTGCATGTAAAGTGGATGAAATCTTTTTAAAACGGAAAATTAATTTTATTTATTTTTTACATAAAATCGATTTTGCTTAAAAAAATCAATTTTGCGTTCAAAAAACAAACGAATGCTTGGTTGTAAGGAATTCAACATTAAGCATCTAAAGTCGAGTCTTTAGCCGAAGTAATATCCAGGTTGAGTCGTAGCATAAAATGGTTAATTTAATAAATCCTAAAGATATTATACTATACCATATGTGTGACAAATTAAACTCGCATGCCAGAAGCCTGAATCATAGGAAAAATCCCCTTTTGTTTTAATTTCTACCTCAAAAATGAAATAAAAATGATTTAAATAAAGAGATTTTCACAAAAATTCTATTGGATTACGATTAATAGTTTATAATTTCCTAGTTCAAATCGTTAACATTCAATTAACTTTTGTTAATTAACTACCTAGATTAAAAAATTAATGTGAGCGCAAGAAGTCCAGCTGACAGGGCTACATATTTTTGTATCTAGTTTTTGCGAACAGAAAAGGTTGCAGTATTTGCGTCAAATAACCAAAAGAAAAAGAGGCAAAATATGTTCATTATCCAATTGTTTTTTTTGTTTTGTGGGAAGAATAAAATGAAACAAAAAGATATTTGTGGCTTAAAAAGGGAATTTTCTCTGCAAAACGACCCACAGCACTGGATGGAGTGTTTCCACTCCACGGCATAATGCAAAAATAGTTTTTGAAATATTGAATTAAACATCAACAACTACTATGTAGACTAATAGTCCATTTGTATGTTATAAGTGAAATAGACGTATTATTTCCCTGGTGTTTGGTAGAAAGGAGTTAAGTCAAAGAAATCGGTTTTTGGATTTTTCTTGGACTTAAGTCATATTTTTTTTCTGTATCGATTGGCCCTACCGGCTTAAGTCTAGCGTTACTCCTTCATATATCAATATTTCGGTACAAAGGGTGTAAGTCAAAAAATTTTCAGATTTGTTTGGTATAAAGGGTGTAAGTGGATTTAAGTCCTTTGTGTTTAATTTTTTAAAGACTTTAGTTATCTTATAATTCAAAAATCTTGTTGCTCTTAAGGGCTTAAGTTATCTAGTATTCGGTTGCGATAGAAAGGATACACATTTTAAGTTTAACAATAGATAATAATAATACATTTCGTAAATATCCTGAAAAAAAAATACAAGAATTCAAATCCAAATATTTAGCAACTTCGGAAGAGGCCAGATAATGATTCAGATTTGTTAGAAGATGACCAGATTTAAAATCTCAATACCTATTATTTATTTGAATTAATTTATTGTTTTAGAGTTTATTTTTCAATTAAATTGAGTTATTTATGTACAAAAAATTTTTTTTTCTTGACCTAAGTGCCTAAAAAACGTAATTTAAACAGGTACACAAAAAGCAGATGGCTCTAAAGAGATAAGTCATCAGAAAAACGGGTAGGTACTCATATTTTGTTATCAATAGCTTAATGTTATTACGGAAGACCGCTTTGATGATTATTCTGCATCATTAATTTTTTGAAAAAGCAATATCAGGATTTAAAAATAAATATTCAATCTTAAATCTCATTTTGCGGAAAACTACTATTTCTGACTAAACCCCTTTCTACCATGCACCAGAAATTTATGGACCCCTAATCTAATGTCAGCTTCATACAACAATTGCCAAAAAAATGTCACCAAAATTGATATCGCGATGATAGCTTTCGTGACGCCACTTCAGGAAAAATGGATTAATGGAAATTAACTACTTGAAATTTTTACATAGAAGCTAGCGCCATATATTTTTAAAAAGTTCAAAAAGTTGCATTAAACAATAAGCAATAAACGACATTTTTAAATTTCATACATTGAAATGTGTGACATCTAAAGTATTTTTTTTGTATTTCCTCCAATAGATGTCGCACATTTCTATGAATACAATTTTTGATATCGAGGCCGTCGGCTAAGTCCGGTATTACACGGTACGTGTTTAGCATTGCTTAAATGAAGTTCAAGAGAGAAATAAAGAACGAAAAGATGAAACCGAAATAGTTTAAAACAGGCACGGTTAGGATTTTCGCTGCGTGTTTTTTACGTTTCTCTTTCTACTCTTTTTTTTTATTTAATTTTGGATGATAATGAATAAACACCAATCCAAATAGCTGATGAATTCAAATGGAGCAGGGAATTAACTACTGAACTCATTGTTAATTACGAAAACCACTCCATTCTCTAGTGTCATCAGGAATATATAAATTAGTCGCGCATTACCGAATAGAAGTTCAAAACTAATAGTTGCGCATTAAATTCACGCACTGTGTAATACCTGACTTAGTTTTTTCCTGCTAGTTGCAGTCAGGATCAGTAGGGCTAATGTCCCCCAAAACGACTGACTAAAAAATATTTGGTGGGCATTTCATTGCTGGCAATTTGAATTTCAATAAACTTTATTGTTTCAATATTTGTTAATTTTAGCTCACTCAATTTTAATGTATATAGTATTTTGCATTTTTTTAGGAACATTTATATATTTCTTTTCGTTTTTGTGCAGTCAGTAAATTCTTTCACGCGTGGCACTCTTAAATAACTGGAAGGCATTTTGAAATGTGTCAATATTTTGCCTTGGAGATGGAAAGTAATTATTGCCTTTTATCGATCGGGCAATATTGTCATTGCCATTGCCATTGCCAAAGCGCCTCCATTGGCATTATTCAAGGCAATTGCAATATTTGAGTCAATTTTTTTATAAAACGTCCATGGACAAACTATTTGTCTCTAGACCAAACGTGCGAGAAACTCACAAGAGTATTTCTAGTATTTAAGAACTGCTTTTCTAGCCGTTCGGTCATGGGAAAATAGTGTACTTACTTACTTAGGTCCTCAGAACTTTTTAGTCCGTGGGGGACCCCTAGTGGGGCATAGGGCATCCACAACGACTGCTCCCCATCGTGTTCGGTTCCTGGATATGAGTCGCAACTCTCTCAAACTCTTGCCTAGTTGGGCTGACTCATCCTCGACTGTCCTTCTCCATGAGCTTCTCGGTCGTCCAACTCTTCTTCCTTCTTGAGTGATTGGATTCCACTGCATTGCCTGTGCCGCAATACAGTTGTCGCCTTTTCGAAGCGTGTGTCCGATCCACTGCCACTTTCGACGTCGCGTCGTATAATAGAGTCGATAGCTTCCTGACCCGATTTTTTTGAGGAGCTCTTGGTTTGATATACGATTGGGCCAGAAAATTCTAAGGCTGTTTCGTAGGCATCTATTAATGAACGTTTGCAGTTTCTTAGTGACAGCTACTGTTACTTTCCAAGTGCTGCAACCGTACAGTAAAACGGAGTCGACGTTGGATCCGTAGCATAGTTCTTAAGCTTAGAGGGCTATTCCTCCATATATTTCTAAGCATACCGAAAGCATTCTTTGCCTTCCCGATTCGGCTGCGGATGTCGTTTTCGGTGCCACCCTCGGTAGAGATGATACTTCCAAGGTACTGGAAGCTCTGTACTTTCTCTACCGGTTGCTGAGAAATATTTATGGGTGAAGATACCTGGGTTCCGAGGCTGATCATCTTTGTTTTGCCAGAGTAGATTTTCATAGTGTAGGTACACTCAATTTATGCCAATTATCAATACATATCCATAGTTGAGATGAGAGTTGTTACTCCATAAGGCCCCCTATAGTCACCCATCAGCTGTCACGTCATCAAACTGTTTTATTCATTTATGTACCTTCGTTTATTGTTTGAACTTGTGATTAGTTTGTTGAAAACCGACTTCAGAGTGGTGGAAATAAAGTTATAACAAAAATAAATTTTAAGTGGTTACATTATTTTTGTTACACGACCACTTTATTAAACTTGTTGTAAAATGATGATTTACCGGCAGTCGTGCAACTGTCGCGTCAATCGATTTTGAATGAAGATATTTTCATAACTTACATGCTTCAGACCTAAAGATTAATAATTGAATTTACCTACTTCTCAAAGATACACCGTTTATTGGAATAATTAAGAGTAAGATTAGTATCTACCAAAAAAAACTGAAACGTTTTTTTAAACACCTTAGAGTATTTTAAATCAATTTCTGGACTAAAAATACAAAGCTTTCGTAAAAAACGTCACTAAATGGGTAATGCTTCAAAATTGGCACCTATGGATATCGTATGGTAGTTTATGCATATTTGTTTCTTTTTAAACGTGAAACCAATAATGTCGGTCTGTCTGGTGTAACTTTCAATTAACATTTAAGTGCGAATAAAATGTTTTATTTTGTTTTTTGTATCTGTGAACTGCGATAAAATTCAACTTAAGATTCTCGTATAGAACATAGTTGGTAGATGTGCTAATCTCACTCGATATCTGAACAATTGTGATCAGTTTCGGATTGCTTGTCACCGCTATAAGTAGTAAATATTATAACTTTTATTTATTATGCCACTCGAAGCGCAAAATAACTCCTCGTCGACAACGTCCGGGACGGGGGGAAATTCCTACAAAAAGGGACATCGGGTGCACTACAAAGATGTCGACGGAAAAATTATAGTGTGCGTTCAGTTGCTGAATTGATCTGTGTGATCGTGATATGTGAATAAGTCTGAAAAATTAATTAAATTGTTGTAAAGCGAAAGAGAGAGAATGTCTAATTAAAAAAAACCTGATCAATCAGTAAACATTTGAATAACCTTTCTAACAAAAAAAATCTGTGTAATTTTGTGTTGTGTTTAATAAAAAAAAAACTTTCAAAACCATTATAACATTTAGTTTTGAAATATTTTAAATTCGAAAAATGGATCTTCGGAAAATAGTTTGCTTCATTAATGAAAGGTGCTTAGAAATGGATTTTTTGGATGAATAAAACTAATTTATGTGAATATGTGTAATATAATCGCTTTTATTAAGGAAAAAATAATAGACACTTGTGTTTAATTGAGTCTACTATATTTTAAGACTTTTTGTTTAGCAATTATGTGTAAATAGCGAAAATATAGTGTAAATTTATACTCATACGAAATCAACAGAGCTAAAAAGTTTTTTTTTCTTTTTAACTTATCTTTTCTTATCTTATTATGCTTGTATGTATAGTTGAATAGTAATATACGTCGTCCCATCTTATAAAAAGTATCGCAACATGCAACTGACAACATATAAAATGAACTTCAGTAGTTTATCTTTGTTTTAACCTTCTTATTAAAAGCTTAATTAACTTAGCTACATTTTATATCAACATTTATCTAATATTCGTTTTAATTTTCGTCAAGAAGGAATGTATAATATCGTTTGCGATTGGACGTACGGAGTTACTCTTTTTCTCCGGTTTTTTTTTTTTGCAAATTCTATAGCAATGGACTATTAAAAGTGAAAAAGTAACTCCGAACAGTCAATCGAAAACGACATAAGAAAGCTTGGTTTTATTTGTTCTTATACAAATATATAAAAGGTTTAACATCTTTTTTTTTTGTAACACCCTATGGTTATTCTTGTTTAACATATCTAACACCTACACTAGTCTGACAAGATATAAAAATGAATCTTTATAATCAAGAATTCAATAAGATGTTGGGATCCGAGATCGAAGAGGGATTCTGGAACTTTACCACTTGCTATTACTGCTTTTACATCATTCAATTTGATATTGCGATTTTTAGACACGCTGGTGGGGGACGTATGTGGTGGCCGTGGTAGACAAAACTGCTCAGGTTGAAAATTTGCAAAGTTATCGCCCATTCTTCTTTGTAAATTTTCCTTATGATACGATTGAACTTTTCTAAATTAAGTGGAGTAAAGAATGCCGATATATATTTGAAGAAATTTAACATCTGTTAAATATCGCAAATTCAGTTTTTACACCATGCAATTTTAGCTTGCGATTCTTAAGCACATTGTGGTGCCCCTGCTAGACAAAATTGATCAGGTTGAAAAATCGCATCATGTTAGAACTTTCGCGTTAGAAGCCAGTTATAGCGATCATGAAAACGCATCAGGGAAAGTTAAATCGGTATATGAAAATGGATATTTTTTCCTGATGGTCGTTTATAGCAAAGAGGAAAATTATGCCAATCGGCAAGCCTCAATACCAGTCTGCCATCAAGTTTTCCTGATTGAAACACACACGAAAAAGTTTTTAGTCGAAGATTCTGTCAACGGAACGAAAGAAATTGGAACCCAAATCATTGGGATGCTTTGTTTAAGATAGCAATCTGCTGGCACGATAAATTAGCTTTCATCAATACAAAAATTAATTATATTTTTAACAAAAAAAAAATTGTTTTATTGCAAATATTTCTTGCAAACAAATTCGCATAGTTACTTGTCATCGATTAGTGTAGCATTTGTATTTTCAGACGCCTGCAAACATTGTAAATTATGCATTCGAACGTTTTTCCTAAATCGGTTTCCTGTTCGCTATAACTGGCCCCTTAAGAGAAAAATCTGTCAAACCGACGTAACGCCCAATATTCTTCATTAACACCTGCCAAAAATAAATGTTCGCTCATAGCGAGCTTCATTCAAGAACAAATTGGCTCTTTCTTTCTCTTTCAATCTGTAAAAAGATTGGATCTTTTTGAATTTTCAGTGTTTCATTCCAACGAAAAGAGCAGATCTAGATAAATATGTGCACGAAAGATCTGATCTCTGATGGGTTTGCAGATTTGTTCTCTGTCAACTGTCAAATGGTAAATATTTTGTTATTAATTTGTAGTGAACTAGTGCTGAAGAAATTTATAAATAATGGACCAACCTGTTAATAATTTAGATTTTATAAATTTTGAGGAGTTTTTGATTGCTTGGTCTTCGTCTTCCTCGTCATCTGATGATCAGATTTGTTTTTTTTTCAGAAATTTGTTTTTTTCAGAAATTTGTGTGTCAGTCATTCACCAATTCTACAATTAAATCTGGGAAAAACTTTCATTGAAAAGATCAAATATCGATTTTGAGAGGAGATATTTGAAATTTGAATGAAACTCGCTATTAATTTTTTGCAATGTTTTGACGCGTACAGCTGGGTGATTTTCAAGAAAATAAGTTTAGTAGATTGATAGTTAAAAATTTTTAAAATGAAGAACATTTTACTAAAGTGCTTTAATACATATTAGCAAACTGTTAAAATGTTGGGACTGCGATTTTAAATTGGGTTAGTGCGTTAGACTACGCAAGAGATTTTGTGCTCGAATCATTGGAACCAACGTCACCTTCAAAAACAGAACAAGTTTTGTTTTCACTCCAAGAGTATGTATCCTTTATGTTTTGAAAAAGTGCTTGCTTCCCACCTTTGCAATTCAGATTTGACAAAAAGAGCGTGTTGTTATTAGACAGGAATGGAGGCTACCTACTCCATACCTGCACAGACGATTTGCTCTGAGAGCTTTTATTATCTTTACCCTCATTTACCCTCATTTACCTTATATAAAAAAAAACTCTAAAATCGGTATCAGTTAACCCTATTCATTGATGACATTTGAATATGCTCAATTTCTTTGTTTATCTTTTTGTTGAATGGAGAGTGTCGCATCTTAGAGTTATACTTAAATTAAATACTTATGCGACAGTTGACGCAGAAGAAAAGTAGCCCATAAGCGTTTTAAGTTGATCATAAATATTTATGATTCATATCAGCAAGCGGGCCTTAAACTGCTGCACATAGATATGGTAAACGTGGTTTCTTCTCCCCTCTGAGCACTCCGATTTTATTTATGAATTCCAGTAATACTACCTTACTAAGTAGGTAATAATTATTATCTATCAACCTTTACTTTCGTTTCCACCATCAGCGTTTTTTATACATATATAATGTACTTATGAGATGACGAGTTTCTTGATATAAAGAAATATTTACCTGTAATTTTATAAGTCTGTTTACTTTTATATTTATGTAATGTAAAATGCCTGTGCTCTTTTTTTATTTATTTGTACTGATAACTCGGGCGCCCTTTTAATTTTGTATTTAATTAACTAGAAATCAATCAAAACGTAACCAACAATCATTCATCGGTATGTAGGTATATTCATCTGATTTTGTTTTGGTTCATAAAAAAATCGTTTTAGGAAATTATTGATAAATTCTTTAATATGGGGCTTCAGTGTCTTGAAAAACCGAGTAAATAACAGTCTAGTAGTCTTGTATAATTAGGGTTTTTCTTTGGTAATAAACTATATTTGAATTTAAAATGAAATTTATTTTAGAAAATAAACAACTTGTCAAGAAAATCGATAATGACACAATTCTTTCGAAAGTGATAACAAAGTTTAAAGAACAAAATTGTTCAACAAAATTCATTTAACCAAATTTGAACAAAACAAACAATAACTCAATAAATGTTCGTTGGTTAAAACTTTCTGTTTAACTAAGAATTCGATTTTACCGAATTCGTCTTAAATCTTTAACAGGTACATATGTATATCTTTCCAGACTTATGTACATTAAATTTAAAAAAATCAAGGTCGCTGCCTTCTAACAAATCAAAATATAAAAATTATTTTAGTTTTCTTTTCGTTTAAATTAAATTAAAATGTGGCAACAATCATTACATATTTAACACCTCTATAACATTATTAAATACAACGAAAATACGAACTGTCAAATGTGTCTAACCCGATAACTAAATAAAAAATTAATTAAGTTCAATTATCATTCGTGTCTCATGCTTTAAAGTTATAAATGTGTGACTAAAAAAAGAAAATTTCTTGTTTTTTTTTGCTAATTAATTGCAATTTATTTGTACAACGTTCGGTCCTTAAATAGGTAAAGAAGAGTAAATGTACGTGGAAGTTTATCTATAGGAAATTAGCAGCAGTATGCAACACTTGACTACCAAGAAGCTTCATACTTCCGTCTTAAAAATTTCAAAAATGTCGACGGATCGCTTGATTAGTGCTTTGTTCTCCGAAAATATTGCTTAAATTGCTTGGATTGGAAAATAATGCATGTGTCGGTTTTATTTCTCAGATCTCATTAATTTTCTTCCATCACTTACATAGAACCAAGAGGGCATAAAAGGGGATTCTGGGGCCATTTTCAAAATGCATCTGACAATACTTCCAGACAAAAATTTTGTATGACACCAAATCATTGCTGTCATTTGTATGACAGTAATCATGTGAAACGGAACAGTGAGTCAAACATTTTTGTCATCGAAAAAGTTTTTTATTCGCTTGATATATTATTGACAAGATAATTAAAGTCTTCAGAAATATACCAAAGGCAAACAAGTTTGAACGTTTTGTACAACGATTCCAAAGATTTCCAACTAAGCTTACGCTCAAGAATTTCAAGGTATAGATCCTAGCTAGTATATATTATCAACAGCATCAATGGAATTCTTACTTGCGATATAGGTACTATAGGGCAAGTTTTACATTTGGAAATAAAACGATCTCGAGATGTTAATCAAACTTGATACATATTTCGATTATAGAGAAAACGAAACACGTCTGTATGTAGAGCGATCTGGAGCTCAAGCCGCTAAAGCGATTTTGCTTATACTTAGTACTTAAGCGTTTTAGGTAATTGCCTACTCGATTCGTTTTTTAAATCTTTTTTTAGTTCCAAAAATAACGGTACCTGCCGTACAATTTTTTGAGGCAAAAAAATTTAAATGTGACGATTTTGATCAAAAATTCAGTGCACTATTACAGTTTAGTCTACATTTTTCTCATTAAGAAAATTTAATAAAAATGTTATTATCAATGGTACCTGCCACCTAACGGTTTTTTTTCGATTTTCGAATATCTCATTAACGAATCAAAGGATTTCGATCAATCTTTTAAACAGACGGTCACTTAAATTATAAATAATAAGTACTGCATATCAAAATTTTCAAATATATATTTATTTATTTATTTGTATTTATTTAATTATATGCCTGTAAGACCTAAGGTCTTTTAAATGCAACCCGAATTGCACGGCACTAGTTTGGCACAGTGGATTTGAGAACCAGGCATTGACTGTCTCATTTTAACCCATGGGCGACATCCAATTAAAATTGGAGGTATAGAAAAGAATGCGCCTAGCGTGGGGATCGAACCCACACGTCCTAGTTAGCAATCAAGCACTTTATCCACTGCGCCATTGCCACCCCTATTTTTGTGTTTTTTTTTTTTTTGAAAATTCAATACTTCGAAAATGGGTGAATGGTTTTTTCGTAATTATGTTTTTATTTTAAATTTTTATTTTTAAATATATAAAATTGCTTAAGAAAAAAGATGTGATCGAACATAGTACATGCGATGCAGTCGTTCTGTATATGAAAGTTCGAAAATGAATTAGAAGTGAATTGGAAGGATTTGAATCCACTCCAAATGCAGAACACGCCATTTCATTTTAAGTGAAATTGAAATTCGTTTTGAATTCATTTTTACTCGAAATGAAGAACATGTGTGTTTATACTAGATTTAGGCTAGATCTACTTAGATCCTTAGATAGGTGAGAACTTAGTATTAGGTGTGAGCAGTTTAATAAATTGAATGGGACTTTCGTTTGGTAACAAAAATCAATTTAATTTTGATTTAGATCTGTCAAAAAACTGATCTTGACAATACATTATTTTTTTTAATTAACACCTCTTAGGATTTAATATGATTTTACAATTTTTGTTTCAAGAACAAAACACTTGAAATTGAATTTCGTGACGCGAATGACACTATGTAAATCAAAATTAAAATATAAACATTATTGCAATTAAAAACTAAAAAAAAAATAAAAATAAACGTTAGTGTTTGTAAAGAAAAACATTTGATTTCGAGATATTTAAAATTCTTTGGATTCCATAGTCCTAATTAAATTAACTATACATAACTCTAAAAATTGAAATCATATAAGAAGAACCATTTGTTCACAATCTACGAGTATATGTATTTTGTACGTACTTTGATTCTTGAAACGATATTTTATCATTCATTTTGCAACAAATGCTTGCACTAATATCTAATTAATTACATAATATACAATTTACGCATTTGAAATAAAAAGAATGGCTATAAAACAATTGTTCCGAAAGACACTCTTTTAACCAATCTATTGTAAATTTAAAACTGACAACGAACCTAAGCAAGTCAAAAGTTTCAAGGAATTTTAAATTTGGTTTTGGTTAAAAAACACAAAATTAGATTGATGGATATTATCATTGTGAGTATTGATTGATTTAGCTTTTGTTAAGGTACACACATAAAAAAAAAACAAATCGCTAACACGATACTAGAATTATTAATGGGTAAACATTATTATGTATTAATTTAATTTCCTTTTAAACAAAAGACAATGACAAAATCATAATGAAATAAAAATCACTACGTGGTTTCACAAACTTGCTTTTGATTGTCAAGAGTATCTTATGGCGTTTTCAATTGCACTTTCGGAGTGTTTTACTCCTTTTTGACAAATGGCTTCTTCAAACCATTATTACTTTTCACAGATAATCCCACGAAAAACTTTGAATGAATATGGTGTGTTCTATTTTGACTTCCTTATGAACAGAGACGTACTCCGAAAACATTAATCGGAACTGTCAACCTAACGTTTTTGAAGTAACAGGAGTTAAAAATGAGTAACTGCCAACAGACGATTGAACAAAACGAATTCTGGACAGTAATAAAAAAAAACTTAACACCAAGTTTTAAAA
This sequence comes from Philhelius pedissequus, assembly GCA_910595825.1. Classification (NCBI taxonomy): domain Eukaryota; kingdom Metazoa; phylum Arthropoda; class Insecta; order Diptera; family Syrphidae; genus Philhelius; species Philhelius pedissequus. The sequence goes on from OU343162.1 coordinate 63,356,404, forward strand.
ATAATTGATTAAGTATTCTTCGAAATTGAATTGAATTGATATTGTTTTTAAGCTCAAAATATAAAATATATACATATATATACATACATCAAATAAAAGATGATTTTCTCAAAATACATTAAACTAAAACGCTTATAATATAAATTATTGTAAAGGCCGTCCTTGAGAAATTAAAAAAAAATCAAAAAAAAGTATGTACGTCCTCAAGAAGAAAAATTTTTTATCAAATTTGAAGTAAATCAATCTATTTGAGATTGATGCTGAAATAAGCTTTTTTAGACTTCCCCATAGTTGTAGTTTTTCACCTCAACATGATTTTTACTTACGATATAGGTACTATAAGGAAAGTTTTGCATTTGGAAAAAAAATCGAAGTCGAGATTTTAATCAAAGTTGACACTACGATGATAGAGAACACAAAAAAGTTGGTCCCGCAATTCTGTCTTTCTGTCTGCCTGTACAACCCTGTACAGCCTAAGCGGCTGAAGTGATTTTCTTCAAACTTGGTATTTAAGCGTTTTAGGTGATTGTCCAAAATAGATTTTTAATCCGTTGATTTAGCCTCAAAAATAACGGTACTTGCCATACAAATTTTTCTACCATCTTAATTTTCTCGAAAACGGCTCTAACGGGTTTTATTAAATTTGGTGTGCATTATCATAAACGGCTCAACCGATTTCGATCAGAATTTTTATACCAGGAGCTCCTTCAAATTCTAAATAATACTGCATTTCAAAATTTTCGAAATATATTTTTTTTTACATTTTTGAAAAAAAAACATGTTTTTATTGAAAATTCTATATTTCGAAAACGGGTGGATGATTTTTTCTGAAATTTTGTTTTTGAATTTAGATTATTAAATACTAAAAATGATATCAATTTTGTTTTACAAAAAAATTAAGAATTTTTATATATAAAAAACTAAGTGAAAAACGCCTTGTGAAAAACGCCTTTAAAAATACATTTAGCCATTTCTATTAAAAATATTTTACATATAATGCATAGGAGCAAGTAAGTGCGATCCAGTCGTGCAGTCGTTTGATAAAAAAATTTTCTTCTTGAGGACGTACATACTTTTTTTTGATTTTTTTTTAATTTCTCAAGGACGGCCTTTACAATAATTTATATTATAAGCGTTTTAGTTTAATGTATTTTGAGAAAATCATCTTTTATTTGATGTATGTATATATATGTATATATTTTATATTTTGAGCTTAAAAACAATATCAATTCAATTCAATTTCGAAGAATACTTAATCAATTATTTTTAAAACTTGGTGTTAAGTTTTTTTTTATTACTGTCCAGAATTCGTTTTGTTCAATCGTCTGTTGGCAGTTACTCATTTTTAACTCCTGTTACTTCAAAAACGTTAGGTTGACAGTTCCGATTAATGTTTTCGGAGTACGTCTCTGTTCATAAGGAAGTCAAAATAGAACACACCATATTCATTCAAAGTTTTTCGTGGGATTATCTGTGAAAAGTAATAATGGTTTGAAGAAGCCATTTGTCAAAAAGGAGTAAAACACTCCGAAAGTGCAATTGAAAACGCCATAAGATACTCTTGACAATCAAAAGCAAGTTTGTGAAACCACGTAGTGATTTTTATTTCATTATGATTTTGTCATTGTCTTTTGTTTAAAAGGAAATTAAATTAATACATAATAATGTTTACCCATTAATAATTCTAGTATCGTGTTAGCGATTTGTTTTTTTTTTATGTGTGTACCTTAACAAAAGCTAAATCAATCAATACTCACAATGATAATATCCATCAATCTAATTTTGTGTTTTTTAACCAAAACCAAATTTAAAATTCCTTGAAACTTTTGACTTGCTTAGGTTCGTTGTCAGTTTTAAATTTACAATAGATTGGTTAAAAGAGTGTCTTTCGGAACAATTGTTTTATAGCCATTCTTTTTATTTCAAATGCGTAAATTGTATATTATGTAATTAATTAGATATTAGTGCAAGCATTTGTTGCAAAATGAATGATAAAATATCGTTTCAAGAATCAAAGTACGTACAAAATACATATACTCGTAGATTGTGAACAAATGGTTCTTCTTATATGATTTCAATTTTTAGAGTTATGTATAGTTAATTTAATTAGGACTATGGAATCCAAAGAATTTTAAATATCTCGAAATCAAATGTTTTTCTTTACAAACACTAACGTTTATTTTTATTTTTTTTTTAGTTTTTAATTGCAATAATGTTTATATTTTAATTTTGATTTACATAGTGTCATTCGCGTCACGAAATTCAATTTCAAGTGTTTTGTTCTTGAAACAAAAATTGTAAAATCATATTAAATCCTAAGAGGTGTTAATTAAAAAAAATAATGTATTGTCAAGATCAGTTTTTTGACAGATCTAAATCAAAATTAAATTGATTTTTGTTACCAAACGAAAGTCCCATTCAATTTAATAAACTGCTCACACCTAATACTAAGTTCTCACCTATCTAAGGATCTAAGTAGATCTAGCCTAAATCTAGTATAAACACACATGTTCTTCATTTCGAGTAAAAATGAATTCAAAACGAATTTCAATTTCACTTAAAATGAAATGGCGTGTTCTGCATTTGGAGTGGATTCAAATCCTTCCAATTCACTTCTAATTCATTTTCGAACTTTCATATTCAGAACCCTACAACTCCACATTCGGAATGAGCTATTTACAAACTTTATTTTATGTGGAATACAGAACATCTAAAATGTGGAATTCAGAACATCTAAATTCACTTTCATTCCTCAAATTCACAAAAAGTGAAATACAGAACATGTGCGAAACTTTGAAGGCAAGTTAGTTCAGCCGCCATCCCTGGAGATAAATCTAAGACAACAACCAGCTCTAGTCTCAGAACATCGCACCAAAATCTTTCATATCCTTCTTTCTCTTCTTCCACCGGATGCCGCGCTGTGTTAAGAAAAACATATAAAGGCTATTCATAATCCCTTGAGCGCGTCCAAAGTTATAAAAAAAAAAAAAAATCTGCGAAACTTTGAAGGCAAGTACAAATGAAATTGTACCGAAATCAACCCGTTCATCGGGAAAGTAAATTTTTCCCTTTGGTTGACGCAGATGATGCTGAATGTCTGAATTCAAGTTCCTAAGAGAAAATGAAAATGAAAATAAGCAAACAGAACTTTTTTGACATCATATAAAAGTGTAATATGAAATCAACAAATTTAAAAGTTAGGCTAGTTCAGTGAAGTTGAGATCTCAGCAATCTGTAATATTTAGTGGGTGACTTGCAGGTTCTTTAGCTAACGTTAAATAATCAGACTTCGTCCGGCGAGTAGCCGAATAAACCTTGACCCAAGAGCAATTCGGCTCTGTAGGGCATCTGAATTACTAACGTTAACTAACTGAATCTCCAGCGAGTTGTTATATCAACAAAACAGTGAGTTTGGTTTGGCTTCAGAATTGGAAGTGAATGATTTGTTTTTATTTCTTTCTTTTTATATAATTCTTCATACTTAAAATCTGCTTTCGACATTCAAGCAATGCTTCGATTTTCAATACATTCTATCGAAGTTCCCATAATTATGCACAATCAGCATATCACTGGTCACGCTGGTGCAATCCCTCCACAAATCACTTTGTTTTGCTGTAAAATATTGAGAAAAAAAATATGTTTCGTTTTCGATTGGATCTTCAGAGTAACTTTCTTTTTGCTCCTTATATTCTGTTCATTTAAAATTTGAAAATTCGGTATAAGAGAGGAACTCCGAACAGCTAATCGAAAACGACATTAGATTAACCCCTACTTTTTGTGGTCGAGCAAAATTGTGAAAAAAAAGCCAATCGGCTAATTAATAAATTTTATAGATACGATATATTCCCACGCCAATGAGAAAATAAAAAAGAAATTATGTATTTCAATTTAAAAACCTCGTTTTTAAACCTATTGTTCCTCTTAGTGCAAACAACAAAGAGATATTCAACTCATCCAAATTTATATTATTTATAGTGATTTACCATCAGGCATCACTGACATCTCCGAAATTCAGCCGCTCAACAGTTCAAAGCCACCGGTTGGTATATTGCAAAATACTAGCCGGCCGAGAACACCCAATCCTTTACCTGTGAGCTCTTTTGCCGACGACCAGCCCAATCAGCAGTTGCAATCTGTAAGCACCAGTCAAGGGCAACAGCAGCAGCAAAAATTTAATCTTAGTCCTTGTGATCATTGTGGCTTCCATAGTTTTCCAATTATGCCAAATGTAACTCCTTTACCCATTTCGTCTCCAGCGCGATCACATAAAAGTCTGGAAACTGTTGAACAAACAACCTCTCCCAACAGCAACAACATGCTAATCATTCCCCATCACTCCAATATGCGACGGAATGACTCAAACTATTCTATTGGCATGCCCATCCAAGAATTGGCAGTTTCACGAAGACCTTCACTACTCTTGCAAGAGATTCTCACAACTAGACGACCCTCCGTGATTTTGGGTAACCTTGGAAAACGAGATAATTCATACAAAACTTCGAAAACAATGCGGTACACCAAACATTTAGAAATCTCCCTCTAAGAGTTTTTTTTTTTCAACTAATTTAAAATTGTTTCAGCTTACTACAGGAGCATCGTGGTTGCGGGAGCATTTTGTCCATTAATGGCGGTCCCAACGGAAGCATGGGCGATAATGAAAGAGGTCCAAAAAGTGTTTTGGCTAAGAACTCCAAATTCAAAAACCGACGGGTTGGAGAGTGAGCTAATAAACTATTATTACCTTAACTTCTTTGAATTGTATTTTTTTTCTTAGTGATGCTATAAGCTCATCGTTGTCAGCTCTTTACTGCAAGATTCTGGTTCTAATTGGAGTCTGTCTTCCAATAACAGAAATCATATCCCAACAAGTTCCTACCTACGTTTATCAAGGATTCTACGTTTATTTGTATGGCTTGAGTGTGCTTTTTGTCGTCTTCTTGTACGTTTGCGCGTTCAGACATAGAGCAATTTTTAATGTACTGAAGGATTACCGTAAGTATTTTGAATAAAAGTTCTCAAATTTATAGGATATTCGCTTATGATTGAGATATCTTACTGCAGAATAATGTATAACAATTAAAATAGGTCACTTTAATAGTATTAAGGGATCCAAATTAAATGTACCGTCAAATAATATCCCCAGAATCCCAGATTCCCGGAACTCCGAATGACCAAAATGCTCAATGCCAAAATCGCAAAAGCAATAATGTAAAGAGCCTACATAAAAGCAGGTTTTTTGTATCTTTTTTGTAGTACCAAGTGTAATGCCGGATTTATACGACAGCCAAGTTCGGAGTATTTTTGTCATTTTACGGCCAAATTACTGATGTCATGAATTAATGACATGCGTCCACATGAAGCTAAAATAATGACGGGATTACAGTCTTGCAGTATTCTGTCATTTTAATGACAAGAATGTAAAAGAGTGAACGTACACAAATTCCAAAAGTTGAAGATTAGAGGGACTTTTTAAAATCGACGCAAAATAAAACAAATTGTATTTCAAAACAAGTCTGGTATGGATAAAATCGGCATCGGGAATTATAACTGAAATGAATAAAAATTCAAAAAACATTGCCTTATTAGGTGCAATGTTGATTCTCGATAACAGCAAGAAGAAAAAGAAGAAGCACAATTGGTCATGCGCTAAAGGAAACACAGATCCTGCTGTGTTCGGCCATTGTTCTTGGAAGAAGGCTTTTTGAAACGTTCAGGGGACAACTTCGCCATAGGCCCTTGAGTTGTTTAAAAATTTTCATCGAATGTCTGCCGATGATATTGATTTGCTAGATGAATTTAGAACTTAAGGATATCTGTTCCGAAGCCAAATTTTCCCTTCAATAACTGTAATTTCGCATTTTCATGATGAATATTTTCGAAATCTACATTTGTGTCAGCCTGTTTACAAAATAAAATAATCACAAATGTGCGTTTGACATTTCCCGTCTTCCACATACACTCAAATAAATTTTCAGAATCTAGAATTTAGTGTTTATTCCAGTATTACACATCGCGTGTTTACCCCTGCGTGAATGAAGTGCGAAAGAGAAAGAAAGAACGAAAAGATGAAACTGAAATAAATGTATCTGAACACACGCGGGTAGGATTTTCCTTGCGTGTTTTTGACGTTTCTCTTTCTACTCTTTCTTTATTTTTCGGATTTGCTTCATTTAATTTTCGCTGTAGATAAATGAAGACCAATCCAAATGGCTGACGAAATTAAATTGAGCAAAGAAAAAACGTCTAAGCTTATTTTAAATTACCAAATGAACCCTATTTTATACAATCTTTGTCTTTGTCATTCGGAATACCTATATAAATAACTTTGCCTTCCATTTTTCTTTTAAACATTATTTTTTGTTCAATATCTGCCCTGGGCAAAGAAGTTAGAATGAAAGATAGCTGTCAAATAAACGCACAGTACTGAAAATGAGAAAAAGGCTTATACTACGTTTCCACCGACCACTAAACCGAGATTTAAGTAGATCTAGCTAAATCTCCTACAAATCTTGAGGATTTACCATACAAATTTTAATCTTCTCAGATGAAGATTTAAAATAAATCTCATTTAAATCTTCAATCGAACTACCATATTTCCATATCGAAATGAACACATTCATCTGGAAAGTGAATTTTTCTCTTCGATTGACACAGATGATGCTGCCTATCTCACTTCTACATCAAAAATGAAAAGATATATGCATTTTGAATAGTGCTGTCAAAATTAATCTACTTTTGGAGCGGTGGAAACACTTTTTGAAATTAGTAAATCTGCAAGAGATTAAAGTTCGGTGGAAACGTAGTATTAATCTCTTGTAGATTTACTAATCTCAAGAAGTGTTTCCACCGCTCCGAAAGTAGATTAATTTTGACAGCACTATTCAAAATGCATATATGTTTTCATTTCCTCTTATGATATTCAAGTGAGACAGGCAGCTTCATCTGTGTCAACCGAAGAGAAAAATTTTACTTTTCCGGTGAAAGTGTTCATTTCGATATGGAAATAGGGTAGTTCGATTGAAGATTTAAATGAGATTAATTTCAAATCTTCATCTGAGTAGATTAAAATTTGTATGGAGATTAGCTAAATCTGCCTAAATCTCGGTTTAGTGGTCCGTGGAAACGTAGTATTAGTGTAATAACACGCGCGTTACCGAATAGAAGTTCAAAAGAAAATAACCAAGACTTGCGCGTTACAGTCACGCGCTGTGTAATACCTGACTTATTTGTCCGATTGTTCTTTTCCATTTTAACAGTCTTTGTAGTACCTTTTTCGAGTTAACAAACAGCATTTTGTCAAAATTTGTACAAATTGTTACGAATACGTACGAATTCACAAGATAAAAAGAACTATTTTATCGAAAATTTATTTGACTTGGGGTAAATGTCTATTTTTGGGTAAATGTGTATTTTTGGCATGCACCCACGACTATGCTCTGTGACTTAAGGAGGCTTTACTTGTAACTTCATCTTCATCTGCATCGACATCTGCAAAAAAAGAAGAAACAAAATAATAAAATCATACTTGTGCGATAGAGAGCGAAGACCAAAATGGAGATCATCTTCATGTATGAAGATTATAGGAAGTATGAATCTGAAGATTGCAGATTATCGTGTAGATGAACATGTTCATCTTCATTATATCATTTTCATCTGCACCATAATTTGTTCCGTTCAGTCAACGAATTTTCAAGTTTTTTTTTACTATTTCACCTCAGTTTGCTTAAAAACAACGAAAATAGCGAACATTTTCTTCTCAAGACTACATACCTGAACGCTAAGAACATGTGATTGTGAGATGTGTCAAGAAAGTTATAGCAGAGTACGAGTACGTTATTAGTCTGTACCCCGTCTTACTTATATGTTTGTTTTATATAATGGTTCCGCTCTACTTTTCTTCAAGTCTGCAGATGCAGATCCACGTAAAGCCTCCTTTATAAAAAAATGGGAAAATCCGCCAGCTAGTTTGGCTTGTCTACAAGCTAGGACCCTTGTAAAGCAGATTATTTTGCATATGTAGTTACAATCGGATTTAATTCACAGAAGTGAATAAATATGGCTATTGTATAAGGATTTGCTTAGCGACTACATAGGTCCTTATGTACTGCATAACTTTGAACGAGTTTAGAGTATTTTAATAATACGACTGCTATAGGCTAAAAATCTACTTAAAACGGCGTTTAGCATTCACTTTCGCAACCGAAAGACGCTAGGACAGAATAAAAACTAAGCAATTTTGGGCATTTGGGATTTCGGCAATCAGGGGCCTAATTGCGCAAGTGTGAAAAATTTATTCACCCTCAAAATATGCGCGAATAAATTTTCTTTTCAGTATAACTTTTTTTGTACCTACACACAGAAAACTCAAGCTTCCGGAATTGGGCCCCAGGACTTTGATAATTGAGAATTCGGGTCATTCATGGTTTCCAATAATTGTTACCAAGCTATGCACGTACGTCCTTTTAAAAAGTAATCAAAATTTTGACGGTCCGGAATTACTTTTTTTTAATTTAAATTTTCCATATTCTATAGAAATGGAACATAAATAAGAAACTCCGTACAGCCAATCGAAATCGACATAATAAATCCGAGACTTATATTTTTGGCATAGACTTTTGTTTTATTTGGTTTTATTTTGTTATGCATTGAATCAATACATCTATTCTTCTCTTTCTTTCTTTCTATAGATGAAAAGAACAACAACATTCACCTAAAGAGAAAAGCTGTTCGATTTGGCAGTTTCTACCTTCGCATCGGTGCAATTGCCTTTGCTATCGGAAATATGGTCTATTCCGGCCTTGAACTGGGACAATTCTTCGAACTCAACGGCCGTCCTGGATGTCAGGATCCATTCTTAGCAATCACACCGATTGCCCGAATTTCCCTCTGTATAATTCAAGTCCAGTTTATATTCCTTAATACGACATACCTAGATATGGCACGCCACAAAGTAATATGCCGATTCGGACTGATGCACATGGTTGCCACAAATCTCTGCGAATGGTTATATGTTCTAGTTGAGGAGACAAAACATGAAATCTTCCATGTCGCTAGTCATGACAACGATCATCATAAAATGCTTACGAATTCCCCGCATGAGATACTCAATATTTCAGTTGGAATAACACAAATAACATCAGCTACCACACACAGACCCGGTTGCTCTAGGACAAATATAATGGGTGCCCTAGTGCAGGAGGTGTCACCTTTTCTCTTTCCATGTACAATTGAGTATTCGCTTATCTGTGCTGTGATCCTGTACGAAATGTGGAAGACTGTAAAGTCTATTCCTGATATTGCAAAAACTAGAAAGGATTCTATTATGCCCAATACCGAAAGATCGAGTTCCCAACAACACCAGTTCTCTATAGACTGTTCGCAGTCCCATAAGGGACTCTTCGTAGGCATCCTGGTGATCGTCATGACGATCATTTCCATCATTATGTACTTCGTCCTGTACACTCAACCTGGGTACGAACTCATCGCTACAAAGGAGGTTACCCTTTGGGAAACCTGTATTTATGCCATTTCAGCCGTAGCTATCATTACGGGGATATTTCTAATGAGGGATCTCAAATATGTGGCCAGTGATGGCCATCATTCAATGAAGTTGGATTTGACGTTATTGATTGTTGCCCAAACAGGTGTTTACCTGTATGGAATGTTCAGCATGATGGGCAGCTACTTTTCCAAATGGGACACAGTTCCCGATCGGGTGGAAGGAATCGTCGCTGAAATCTGCAACCTGTTTCAAACTTCATTGCAAACCATGTTCATCATTCACACAGTGCATCGACGATGTAAGGGATCGAAACAGCAGCGACAGAAGCCAGGTCGCGAAGTCATCACCTATCTATTGGTTGCAAATATGGCTATTTGGTTTATCAATACACTAATCAAGGGACGAGCTATGTTCAGACAGACGCATCTGGATTTCTTCGGAGTTTGGGGATGGACGATAATAACACATGTCTCAATGCCACTTGCAATCTTTTATAGATTCCATTCTACGATATGTCTTTTTGAAGTTTGGAAAACAACTTACAAGGCCAAGTCACAATCCCATTAAATAAAGTATAATATTTTATGTTTTAATTTCGCCTGTATATAAAAAATTAAATTAATAAAATTAAAATTATATTAAATAACCAACATCGATATCTATGCATTTAAATTTGGAAGTCAACATAAGAAATGTACTAAACTTTTCTCTTCTTACAGTATTTATTGTAATATTTCAAATACTCAAAAAAACATTAATTTAATTTATATTTCAACATTATAAAGTACTTTATTTAAATGACATGTAAATACAGTTTTTGACTATACTCTGTTCAATTTATATTTTTAGTACAGGGAAGATAGGATATTTGCCTTTCACCCTTACTATTATGCATTTCTATAAAGATTTTCCATTTTCCATGGTTACCGTAGTCAACATTACAAATTGGCATATTTCTCTCACGAATGTCTGTAGGGTTACCAATTGTTAATTTAGATTTCAAGAACTAAAACATGTACATCGTAAACTAAATCTAAAAAAAATTAAACTAAATCCAAATAAAAATAAATCTATCTTTCTCCACACCACCAAGAAATAAGATAGTAGGCGCGTTTTTTAAGAGTTCCCCAGAAGGCCTAATATATTTTAACGTGAAAATAAATCACAGAAAAAAACGTATAAATAATGTATAATAAGGAACTTGTGTCCTTCGAAGAACTTGAAGTCATTTTAAATGTAAATAAACACAGCACAAAAATAAAAATATCGCTTCAAATTGCGCAGCACTATATTAAATATTATATTTATATGCACGAAACCTTCTTCATTTTATTTTTATTTTATGAACAAAAAAACTATTTAGTAATTTAAAGTTGCAATTAATTAATGAACCGAACTCCATCAAAAACCTGCTGAAATAGTAATTTTATTTTTCCTTTAAAAAATACCTTATAAATAATATAAAGCTGCATTTTAACTGTTTGCAAAAAAAAACAAAAGATGTAAGCAAAAAAGCACGCAGCGACAACTCCTTTTTCCTTAAACTTAAAATATATGCTCTCAAAAGCTCTAAGAAAGTTTGGATTCTGAAAGCTCCATAGCGAAAACCAAAGAAAAAGGTATTAGAATTTCCATCAACGGACCAATCGTAACTCTTAATCAATGTGTTTATTTTTTTTTTAATAAACACTATTCGCGAGTGTCAAATTGGTGATCAATCTCCTCTCACCCGGGGAGCGGAGCAGACAGGTCCTGGTGGAATGTACGTGGGTTTATGGAATATTCCAATAGCAAGTTCTTAAGTTGTGTTCCATGCAAACACCAGCCGGCGCACCTGTGTGTTTGAAAAAGCTCTCCCATAAGCAATGTACTGAAAATATAAATTGAACAGATTATAGCACCATGAATCATGGAAAACAAGATTACTACACTTCTTTTTTATCTTATTTTATTGCCGGCACCAGAGACCAAAAATCTGGAAATTGTTGTTGTTGGTCCTATGTAGATTAATGAATTTTGGTCTCTGGTGCCGTCAATAAAATAAGACAAAAAAAGAAGTGTCGTAATCTTGTTTTATTTGATTCATGTAAGCAAACTAGTCGAACAACATAAGTGGTATTCACGATCGGATGTAACTGTAAATATGTAATATATGTAAATATACTGAATATCAAAGTCTTACACTATTGCTATACCCGAACCCTATTGTAACAGAAAAATACAAGAGTGTAAAATTTGTTTAACACAAACTAAGATATTTCAGAACAAATGTTGAAACAGATTTTGACATTTGCTTCAGTGTTGCTACAGATTAGTAAAGGTGTGTTCACAATCTGTTGTAAAAAAATAAAATTTTACAAGACTTGTTACACCAGATCATGAATACCCCTATTGAATCAGAGTTAACACTGCTACGTTTGTGGTATTAGTCTGCTTACAACTGCAACTCTTGCTTTAAAACAATACGAACTTATAGGCATCTTTCTCTTTCACAATCAGAGTGAAAGACAAATATCCTATCTTCAGTGTACTGAAAATATAAGTTGAACAGAATATGAATAAGCTAACAGAACTCTTCGGCAGGATTCGGCAATTTTGCATAGATGTATATACATTATATAGAAATGTGTGATTTTAAATGGATTACGTTGGGCCTGTTCTAGTTTTTCCTTTAGCTGATCTTATTTGCTCATGACCAAATGATTCATCTAATGAATAGCCCCAAAAGCAATCCATTTAAAAAGTCTAAGACTGCTTTCATACAATAAAACTGAGATACCAGCAACTGGGTGTTTGATGGCGGGAAGGGCAAGAAGTAAGGAGAATTCCCCTTACTTCTTGCCCTTCTCGCCGTCAAAACTAACTCCCAGTTGCCGGCAATTCACTTTTATTATGTAAAAGCAGCCAAATTAGTTGAAATTGTAACATTTTGATATGGAGAAATTCGATTATTTTGGAAGCAATTTACAAAATTTTCAACGAAATTGTGCTATGAAGAAATTTGACAAAAGAAACGAGATGCGACTGCACAATATAATTGTTAAATGTTAAATGCAGCAACAACTAATTCACTGATTCCCTTCCCATTTACCTAGGCGCAAAGCAAATTGGGTTACCAAAGCGAATTACTTCTTTTGTATCCATAGTTGTATGAAAATGTAATTTTTTTGTGTAAGGCCGCGACTCCATTAGAAATATTTATTTCGGCCATTATTGCAGACACTACTACTAATAATTTATATTTCTTTGCTATGTGGGCAGAAATGAATCTCGAAATTTCATTCTTCTCCAAGAAACGCTAAGCGCTTTATGTACTTTAGAATAGGTAGTTATAATCTGTCTCATCTGCACGATTTATGTGGAATGTCATGAAACGTCAAATTTTATTTCTCCACTTATTTCTTCCGAGAAGACAAGAAATGAATACAGATTTTTGTGTCTAAAAATAATAAAAATCCAGACATAAGGGGCCTCCACAAGAAATATTGACTACATGACACATTTCTTGCAATCATTTATTTCAATTGGAGGCCTAGGGTAATGGTTTTTAACTGCTTTTTCTTGTAATTTCTCTCGACCACAGAAAATATAACAACTAATGTAAGCGTAGTATTAAGAAATTAGAAGTTACTAAGTTACCCTATTCGCCGCTTGAAGTTCATCCTTCAATCTAATGCAACAACCGTATAATTTATTTTTTAATCGCATCCAACTTAGCTCATGGTGAAAACTGAAATAGACGGCTGCTGCCAAAAAATCATCATTCAATTGCAAAAAAAAATCTGCGTCCATTTTTTGCCTAAGAAATTAGTTCGTCTAATTTTGATAATCTTTGCTTGAAATTCAGCAAAGAAATAAAATTTCTTAAATCTACTAAATTTTCTTTCTATATAAACCAACCACAAAATGGAAGTAGACGAAGAAGAATTCGAAGTTCCCTCTTCAAGCAGCAAAGGAGAGAAAAAACGATTCGAAGTCAAAAAAGTAAACTTCTACACAAAATTAAAATCAAATATATAAATGTTATTAAATTTGTAAATTATTTTATTTTAGTGGAACGCTGTAGCACTTTGGGCATGGGGTAAGTTGTTTTCCTTACAAACTTGATGGCTTTTGGAACAAAAAAAAAACAAAAGAAAATCTAACCTCCAAAATAAATTCTGAAATCTCCACAAAGGAATTCCAAGGAAATAAGTATAATCTTGCATTTATATTTCTAGACATTGTCGTGGACAATTGCGCAATCTGTCGCAACCACATCATGGATCTTTGCATTGAATGTCAAGCAAATCAGGCATCGGCCACAAGCGAAGAGTGTACTGTAGCCTGGGGAGTTTGTAATCACGCTTTCCATTTCCATTGCATATCCAGGTGGCTGAAGACCCGACAGGTATGCCCGTTGGATAACAGAGAATGGGATTTCCAGAAATATGGTCATTAAATTGAGACTGCAAACGCCTCCTTGTAAACAAAAAATAAATTATATCTTTTTATTAATTATTCCTGTGTGCGAACGAACACTGAAAATATGTATTATGATTTTCTTTTCTTCATGAGGATTTACTCCTTTAAAACTTTGTATGGATAAATTTAAAAAAATCAACCTTCATTTAAACAACTCAATGACACTAATAAAACAAAATCACCATAATTGTTGCATTTTTTTCGAGATAAATAATAAAACGCTTAAGTTGAGACGAGTTTGAGAAACGTAAGTCCGTGTGGTTAACTAATGTTAGGAATTTCCATTCTTCCCTTTATTTCAAATACTTGTCAGGATTAGATGGATTTAGGTATTCTGTATGTGTACACTGAGTTACAAAGAAAAGTGGAGCAGTCTTCCTTCTTGATGTGCAGGTATCATTTTCATAATATTCCACTGTTTTTGCAGTTTTATATTTATAGTTTAAAGGTATGTGCGGTTGAGCTGTCTCACAGAATTCGATTAGTTAGAGGGACAGCTGTGAATGCTCAAATGGTGAGGAGGTGATTAGTGGAGAGTGGTCCTGGAGCAAGAGGACCTGCTCGTGTGTCGAGAGTCACGGTACGGCACAAGTTACGTTTGATGGAACTTGCTCGACTTCACCAAGATTGAAATGGAGTAGAGGTCTTTTCACTGATGAGCCCCAGTTTTGTTTGTGATCATGAAGTGGTCGTTGCAGTGAGAGTCCGTCAGGTGAGGTATTCTTCAGCCTAGTCGGAGGATTTCTGGAGAGTTGCCATAATACTTGGGAACTTCCAAAAACCCAACTTTTAAATCGAAGAAGGATCGGTGAACTCAAATTATTACATGGACAAATATGTGGTCCCAAATGCACTTATAAATATCACCTGATGCCAGGTACGTTACCGATTACTTGCAAGGGAAATCGTAGTGACGGATTGGCCTGCGATGGGACATGCTGGTAAAAATGATAAGGGGCTAACTGACAGTTCCACAGGGGTTATCTTGTTTAGCTCAGTCACATCTAATTGCTCAACTTGTATTTTCAACCAGATTTAAATCGGAGCATGCAAATAAAATAACCGATCAAACTGAGCAAAGAGCTCAATTGTTCTCTGCTACAGTGATCTGTTTGCAGCTGAAAAAAAAGCCTTTAGTGTAGCTGAGATCTGGGCTGACTGGAGAATGGCTAATCTGGACCAACACCTTCGTAACAAACCTTAAACAAGGTATGTGCAGGTGAATAAAAGCTTTGTTAGATGTTCGATGAGGCATAATACCCACTATTAATGAAACAAATTAAAAAAAAGTTATGAAAAATTCCTACATTATTTCTTCTTTTGTTTAATTTCTAAATTATTTCCATTTTTCTTTTGTTTACAAGAATTATTTGTTTTTATGTTAATAAACAAACGAGCAGTGAAACAATTTTTGTTTTTGTATTATTGCAAAATATAAAGGTGCGCCACTTGTTTTCTAACTCAGTGTATTTGAATTAAAATTATTTTTTTTTAATAAGAATAGGCCCAAATCAAAAGTTTGTGTCCTTTGAAAATGTTTTCATTAAACAATCGTTTCTCCTCTGCCTAAATGGTAATACTCCTCAGTAAAAATTGTGTAAGATTTTTGCATTTCGTTTTATTTAATTGTCATTCCTTTAAGAACGTATTCAAATTTATTTATAATATTTGTAAGTAAACATTAAAAATTATTTATGAATTTTGCCACATAGCTATGTGGCAAAATTCATAAACAAGAAATCGGTTTCGATATTTGTAGTGTCCGGTAAAGAGTCTACTATAATTCCAATCAGTTCACGAGATCTATCTATCTCGTTTTCTTTCTTTATTCGCCATAGATAACCACATGTTAAAAACAAGCATTCTAGGAAAAGAACACCTGATAGTGGCCCCTGCAAAATAAAAAAAAATGACCAAAATGCCTATCAAAAGACAGCCGACCTTAGTGCTATCAATGAAGTTTATTAAACTTTTCAAAATAACATAGTCCTATCAATGATCTATAGAAGGCGCACCTTGGCGCACCTACACGTAACGGTTTTTGAAACTAGACAAACAAGAGAATATTTTTATATATGTTTCATATTTGGCGATTCATTTCTTCCTAAGTAAAAGTCTAATTGAATATGAAAAACCGGCAAAAAATGAAAAAATTGGAAGACCCTCTTTAAAGGTGCTGGTAACCGATAATAAGAAGGTCAAAGTAAACACAACATGATTACAAATGTCTTACATACCTTCTATTTGAATATCCATGGCACAGCAATATCACAATCAATCGAACTCCGAGAGAAACTGCACTTTGAAAACAATCGAAATTTAGGTAGAAAGATAACGCTAATGAGAAATAATGATGAACTCCACCTTTGAGTGCGCAAAATTAAATGTTCCAATTATGCTATTGCGATTTTTTTTTGCTGTGGGTACAACGGTTATTTGTTTGCGTTGTAACAGTAAATGACGTCAAAATTTGACCATCGACATATTAGCTTTATGACCTATGGCGGGACCACTGTGGCATAGATAGAGTTAAATTCTGACCAATTTCAAAAAAGTACGGCGGATCGCTTTTGTTTTTTCCTATTCCCGAAACCGAATGTGAAAGGACTCCAAATTTTATTATATATTATATTTTGAAAGCTGTTGGGATCTAAGCGACAAATTGCTGTAGGCGAAAAGCGAAAGTGTTCCAAATTAAGCAATATCGTTTACAATGCGATAAATTAATTTGAGCTCAAAAAAAGTACGCCATTTTATTTCTTGGGTAAATTTGAATTTATGAGAAAAAAATTTTAAAAATCTGTGGGGCGGTTTTTGAGAAAAAAAGTTTTTTTTTTAACTTTTTGAAAAAAAAAATTTCAAAATTCAAAAACGCCAATTCATAGGTATTCAGCAAATAAATACATTATAAATATAATTTTTGAAAAAAATTTAATGAGTAGTTTTCAAAATATAAATTTTTTTCTTAAAAATGCTTTTAAAAATACAAACAAATATTAATTAAAAATATTGGTACGCAGTATAAATTGGGTAACCTAAGGCTATATACATATGTGTGAAATTTCGAAAGAATCGGGTAAGCCGTTTATGAGATAGTCGAAAGCAAAAAAACGGTCCTATGGAAAGTACCGTTTTTAGACATGTAAACAAATTTTTTTCAACCATATGATCGGTCGTATCTAAAAAGCTGCACTGATTTTTTTTTTAAATCAAAATCCATAGAGCCGTTTCCGAGAAAAATAGAATTTAACGTAACGGTTATATGGCAGGTACGGATATTTTTTGAGCTAAAAAAAATCGATTTTCCCTCTACACAATACCTAAAAAACTCCATAGACAAAGTTTGAAGCAATTCGGCCCACCCGTTTGGGCTGTAGGTTTCTATACATAGGTACATACAGACAGACTGACAGACATACAAACGGACAGAATTTTTAGACCATCTTTTTTCGTCTTGGCTATCATCGTAATGTCATGTTTGATTGTTATCTCAAAACTTTTCGACGAATTCATAACTTGCCTTATAGTAACTATAATCGCAAGTAAAAAAACTAATTGTTCCAAAAAGTATATAAATTTCGATAAAAAATAAATTTTAACAATTAGACTCTTTAAAATTAAACCAAAAAAAATATTAGCAAAGCTTTTGACTAAAAAGATAGAAGACATTTGAAAACAAATAGTGAAATATTCACGTGAAAGATTCGATCGGATCGGATAGCAAAATACGGCTGTATGATAGATTTGAGAGTATTGTTATGACGATGGTGGTAAAAATTCGTATATAGCAGGAGTTGGAGTCTATTGGCTTCTTGAGACGGAAACGGCGATTGTCTTAAAATATTAAAAACAAATTACTAAACAAAAATTAGGGAAGTTTTTCTTCCACGTAATACATAATTCCACATAGTACATAATTTTTGTTTTTGTTTAAGAAAAGATTTACATCGTCCATACTACCATGTGTTTTTTCTTGTATGGTCCAATGTTTTGCTAATCAGATTGTACCATAAAGTGTACCTATGACTTCTTATTTCACTTAGATAAGAAGACATTGACCATGTTCAGGAAACGTAAGTCTACTTGAAAGCTAGTAAAGTTTCTGGTGTCTGATTGGCCGGCTACCGAAAAAAAATTCCTTGTTTATGTTGAAACCAGAAACTTGACCAGCTTTCAAGTCAACTACGTCCTTCTGAACATGGCCATTTTTTGAATACCATTATAATAGATTTTTTTTATTTTGCTTATTTTTATTTTCGCCACAAACAGAAAAAAATAAGAGAAGTAATCATCAAATTAAATAATAAAGACTTTTAAAGATTTTTATTTGAAATTAAGTTTTAAAATAATAATTTAATGTTTTGTTTTTACATTTGTTTTTTCTTTTAATTAAATTAACAAAACACTTGTAATACGAATTATCTTTTTTTAAATTTAAATATCCTTGGGGGAATATTTCATGGCAGTTAATTTAAGTCTGCAACACAGGAATGAACAACGCCTATACTTTATATAATACACTTAAGTTTTGTTTTTAATTTTATTAAGTTCATTATTAAAAATAAAATATTTACACAGTCGACAGAAAATTACAATCAATTACGCTATTTAGCCAACGAATTTGTTTCATACAAACGGTTTTTTTTACTTTATACTTTTTTACAAGAATTACTATATTTCAGAGAATTTTATGTTTTTTTTTATTTGTAATTTAATATTTTTAAATACATACATTGTGTATAATAATTTAATTTATGTTTTGTAATTCTAACTACATTTTTTTTCTATAGTTTCTAAAATATTTTTTGTATTTCCTGATATTAGTATTTTTGTTTTGTTTTATCTGGGATGAGCTAATGATAAATTACGTAGTTAATACTTCAGAATTAAAAGAATCGGCAGCGGTTTAAATCAATTTCGAGGAATTTGATTTTACATTTCAACATTTACAAACTCATAGAAATGATTTATGAAGTTCACTACTAAATCTCGATCCATAATTATATAAATATTTATTCTTTGAATAGGTAATATAAAATTAGAATATAGAAGGCAAACAAAGGCGTCAGTTTATTTTTTTTAATATGTAAAATATACATTATAAAGGAACAAAGCAAAGTTTAGAGAAATCATTAAATTTGCAGTAAAAATCTGGATGGTTAAATTTATTTAAGATGTTTTACAATGCGAATAATAAATCGATTAAAAATAAATAATTGGATATTAAACTTTATGTAAACCTTTAGTTTTCAATTTTTGTTTATGAATAACCAAGCGTTGATCCCTCAACAACTCTCACTAGCGACCCGATCATTGTCAAAATGAAACGGACACCCGGGAACAAGTAGTATCATATTTGAGTCTGGTTGGAATTGTCTGATTTGATTTTAATTTCCATTTATATTTTAGTTCAAAAACGAATTTTTCCCAAATTGGCTTTTATAAGCTACTTTCTTTTCGGAAGTAATACAAATTTCTTGATTCCTGCCTATCTATTCCATTTTATAATTTGTTAATAATTAAAACCGTATGCCTGTAAGACCTGAGGTCTTTTAAATGCAATCTGAATTGCAAGACACATGTTAGTAGGAATTTTTGTGAGTACAATGGATTTCGGAATTAAAGAACAATTATCGTGAATAAAAAGTTCCCTGCAAATTTTTCTCCAATTCGAATCTTTGGAACGAGAATGATGCTTTAAAGTTTCCCTCGGAATTTATTGTATTGTATTTCATACAATTTTTTGTTGAGGGGAATATAAGAAACGAAATTCCCTGGAAGATTCCCGATAGGTGCCATTGCCATTCATGAATTAGAAATGTACACACTTAAAAATTGAGCTTCTACTGAAAGCAGCAGTTTTGTAAAGGAAACAATCCGTAATAGGTAACGACACCAGGAAGATGTCCTTTTTAATATGAAAAATGTTTGGCTACTGGCTCTGAGAATCGTATCCAATGGAAAAATGCATTAAATTTCGTATAATGCAGTCTTATGATAATCTTTTAGCCTTAGCACTTCACCTATAAACCTAGTACGCTGCTGATGCGAAACGAAAAATCCCATACCAAAATGACGGAACGAAATCATAATCGAAAATGTTCGTTCTGCAGTACGCTGTTCCATGACGAATTTAAAAAAGTCTCCACTCACTTTTCGCAGATAATTTATTACCCAGGCCAATTAATTGTGTGTGAAAATTACATTTGAGCTTTTAGTCGTGTTATTTTTTGTTGTTTCTTTCATCAAAGCTTGTTCATTTGTGATTGGGTTTGTTTTCTTCTTGAAAATTTGTTCGTTCATGTTTTCCTTAGCATTTCAATCTCCTAGTGGAGACCACCGAAATTTTCGCATCAGTAGCGTACTTGGCTTCAGTATGAGACTTGCTTTAGGAATTTGGCCAAGTCTCCACTCACTAGTTGTGTCTGGTAACGTGAAAATTCGTACGAATTTGTACAAATTTTCACATTTTGCTGTTAAAACATAGGAAAAAAAAACCCAAGTTTGGGAAACTTGATGAAAATTTCTAGTTACCAAACAGGCATAACTGTAAATACTTATAACATGCGAAGAAGCAAAAACATAACACCTATGACATATTTTTAGTTTTTGCGCTTGAGAATGTAGTTGCCAATGGGAAGGAAAACCAATCTATTCGTTATGCATTTGAGCACCGACAGTTGTCAGTAAATCTCCGAAATTACATATATAGTTTTTAATGAGAAGGCAATAAAAACTTGATGGGTTTGCTTTGTTTAATATTCACGTTATCGATTCAGGCTGAGTTTTCGCTAGTAATTTGGACTAAATTTCCGAAAAAAAGAGAAATAAGTATCATAACAGAGCTGGCAAAATAATTTATTTCGGTCTCATTTGGTGAGTGTGGATCTATTGTCAGCGAAAATAAACTATTCACTTGCTTCAGCTTTGGTAATAATTACGGATAAAAGTTTCAAGTCGTATGGTGAATGTAAAAATTAAGGACTTACAGATTGGGATGCATTTGGAAATTTCAAAACTGCGACAAAGTTAAATTAAGCTTGTTAGTGAAAACGTACTCTGATTAGCTATATACTTGCCGACCAGAACGCTTACAGAAATATAATTAAGTTTTCGGCACGCAACTATTTCGACCTAATAAAACTGCCACTTCCGATGAAGTGGCAAGCATTAAAATTAAAATTCGACAGAAAATAATAGAAATACTTGGATTCTATTAAGTAACTTACCTTAACATAATTAGTACAATACAGACTACAATTTAGTGTACACTTTGAAGTGATAACGTACTTGCACAGCAATACGAACATTTAAATTCTTGGTTGAAATATTATATAGCTCCATGCGTCAAGCCAAACCCAAACTATTAAAATACACTTTACACACACAAAATAACTAGAACTCGAAGAAACTAAAGAAGAAAAAAATAACACAAATAGAACATGACATTAAAAAGACATGAATTTTTTAAGCAGTTATTTTCCCTTTATATTTTCTAAATTAATTGCTAACATGATTTTTTAAAATTATAAAATGAGCATAAACAATAAATTGCTAAATGTTTATTTTTCATGAATGCAATGTTTGTATTTAATTAAATGTGTTAAGCCTAAAAACAAAAAATAATTAAACTATGAATATAACTTAAAATAGATTTTTGCTTGCAATGGTTGTTGTTTTTTTTTTTTCATATTGAGTTACATTAATTATTTAGATTATTAGACTTACATAAAATATTATATAAGATAAATATATATAATATTTTGTTTTTTACACTTTAAACATTGTGTTTTTCTTAAAGTTATTCTTTAAACTATTAATATTAACTGTACAATGTATGTAATTGGATTTTATATAATTCCATTCTCAATTTTTTCATTTTCCCTAGAGTTCTTTTAATTTTTTGCTTAAATCTCCCATCTGCAATGCATAGAAAAAGAAAAAATAAATGATAACAATTTTAGTGTAAAAATATTTGTTTTGTGTTTGGATCTAATATAATATGTACAATATAATTAGAAGTTAAGATTATAAATAGAAAAAAAAAAGAAAACAATAATATATGTAACATTTAAGAACAGTAACAATGGATTGGGATGTGTGCATTTTTTTTGTTGAAATATAAATCGGAAGTATTAGAGATATCTCAACTCAGTCGGTTAAATTATAACACGTAGTACAACAATAAATGCTAATTGCTTAAACTTTAATGTTTAATGAATTCTATGTTGCAATTGAAACAGACAAACTTGCTCATTCCAACGCTCCATTGATTATACCGACGAAAAATGCAGCAATAATATTAAGGAAACAAAGTTAGAATGAACATCTTTTTGTATTCAAAATGTAAAAATTAAACCAACAACTATACAAAGTCTCTTCTGTGCGCGCTGAATAAAAATGTTTGGACTTAAAATTAATAAATTGTAAATAACAACAAATATTGTACGGTTTAGACCTCTTAATGCAAATTGTATATTCTAATATGTGTAAATATGGGATCAGTATAAATCTGGAATCCTTTACAAACTATATAACTGATCTTAACTGCCGTTCATCTTATGGAGATGGCGCAGCAGTTCAATATCCACCTATGTTGGGTGCCAGTCCACAGCGAATTGTAAGGCTGATAAACTTGCCAAAAGTGGAACAACAATACCTTTATAACCTTACTAGGCAAATATGGGTATATCCATCGCTACAAGCAAGTTAATGCTGAAACAAGATGCTTTAGAAAGGACAAACCTAAGATTGGAAAATACAACTACATGTCTGATGACAAAACAGTACAGGACAAAACTTTTATTTTCCCAAGTGTTTGATACCCTTAAGCAGATGGCACATCAACTCCGTAATTTGTTTCATAACCGGACACGGCTTTAAAGGCAAGCACGCAACGAGGTTTGGCGTTTATTCAAACGATTTTTGCAGAAGCTGCATATATGCCTGTAAGACCTAAGGTCTTTTTAAATGCAACCTGAAATGCACGGCCCTAGTTAAAACGAATAGTAAGATTGGAATGAATTTTTGTGGATTTGAGAAAAAGGTATTTGCTTTCTCATTATAATCCACATGCGACATGCAATTAAAACTGGAGGTATAGAAAATAATGCTGCCTTGCGTGGGGATCATACCCACACGTCTAAGTTAGCAAGCACGATATCCACTGCGCCATTGCCAACCGTGATGATTACATACCCTCTTCTATCTCAGAGACATAAGCTCCACCTTGGAGACTTTTTCTTTGATGATCTCAGCCATCTGAATCAAATAGACATCTACAGTCTCTTACGCTTCATTAAAAGCTCCAAATGGTTCAAGGAATAGAGAGATTATCTCTGGATTTATGTGATATCATAAGGGACCAACTCTGGTCTAAGTACGCTGACAACTTCTGACTTCAACCTAACCTAAACTAATACGAATAAACTAATGTTTGCGCACATAATGTATACGCTGGACGTATTTTGTTCGAAATTCATAGATACACCCGTGTCAAATACCCAAAACTTCCTGAAAATTAAAGCTCAATCGGTTCTGAGTTTTAGAAATTTTGCAGTTAATATGATTTTTTACATTGCACTATAACATGACTGTTGTGAAATTAATAATAAATTTCTCAAATTAAAACATAGAACTATTGAGAATTCCTCTGGTCAAATTCTAATGTTCCAAAGTATTCATCATTTTCACAAGTAATTAAATATATAAATAGAATTTAATTTAGTAATATGTCTCAACAAAATATCCAGTTCTTCCTGAAATATACATAGATAGAAGCTCGTTTTCCCAAAAATATATAAATAAAATAATATACAATTCTATCAAAAATATTGATAAACCAAAATTTGCATTCGCTTGTTAAATAATAAAAAAAAAAAACATTGAATCTGATATTTGTATAAGTCAGCGGATCGCAAAAAAATTAGTGCCGATTAGCTTCTTTGATAATATTCTGACAAAAAATCTAACTCTGAAAGAAAAAATTAGTGTGAATTAATTAGTAAATGAATCGAACCTCAGCACTCAGGCCTGAGAGTTCACCGAATAAGTTATTATGGACTGCCACAGTTATAAGCAGTTAAATTGCGAGCTCAACACCTGATTTGTAAACAACAGTAGTACTTATTCCCCAGATAGAACAAAAGAACAATAAGTGTTCTTCAATAGTGAGATATAAGTTATTTCTAGAAATAAATATTTTATATCTTATTCTAAAATGAAAGTCTAAAGACCGAGTTAATTTGAACTAATTGAAAATTAACGTTTGTAGATATATAAAAAGAAGATTGATCAACAATTTGATATTTGTATGAAATTACAAAAGAATACCCGAGATATTCAAGAAATCACGAGATCGTTGATCAGCAGTGTAAAAATAATTTACTTTGTGTACAACTACAAAAGACAGACTATTTTGCCTGCAAAATTCTTGTCAATATTCCTTGTAGACCGCTCAGTTGAGAGATTAAGCTGCACAATATAACAAAAAAAAATAGTAAATTGAAACATTTAAAAAGTAATGAATATGGATTCTTTGTCCAATAACAGGCTCTACAACTCATTAAAAATGAGGTATTTTTAGAAGATTTTTTTAAGAAATTGCTTCTACTTTTAACAAACAAAAAAATGCACATTATCCCTCGCAACAGCAGTAGAAGCACTTGCAGTAGTTACATGCCTTTATATTTTTTTCTTTCTGGCATTGCACAGCCTCCATATTTGTTGTAATTCTTTTTCTTAAAAATGTATTCTTTTTTTCCCAAAATTACGTGGGTTTCTTCTCTATTAAATGGATAAATATACAATTAAACAATAAGTCCCGCTATCAATTCAATACCAGGTCAACGCCATTTGAATTGTTTACTACTGACGTCTTGACGGACGACATTAAACTTGAATTAGCGATAATCACAGGCGAACGAACAAATGGTGCGGCAAGGGCACACGAGCCGAATGTATGAGTTGTTGCCATTGCATTGGAGAGAAACGATGATGTTTGAGTTGTTGTAAACATTGGAGTGATTGAAGGGGCTGTTGCCGATGTTAATGGCGTTGGGGAACTTATATCTTCACTAATTACAGATGAAGTTGGTGAAGATAGTGTTATATCACCGCTGGAAGATGACGAGGATGTCACATTTCCATTGGAAGGTGGAATGTCAATAGTTTTGATTTCATTGCCAAATATCAAACGCAAACGCTTCTTTTGTGGTGTCACATGATTTGTAGGCGGACTGGGATAGATAGGTGTCTTTGATAGGGAGACATTTGATGCTGCTGCAGCAGCCATCATTTTTTTGTGTTCCCTGCGACGGTGGTCTTTTGATTTGTGTCGTTTTTTGCGTTTTTGTGGAGTTGAAGATACCTCATAGTCAGTTCCATTTTCTGAAATGCCTTCCATACGGAGAATCTCATATTCGACTGGTTCTGAACTCCCGTTCATACTGCTCTCATCCGATAAACTTGTTCCCGATTCGATAACTTCATCTAGAATCGGACTGCGTTTCATGCGAAGAGTTAGTTTCAGTCGCCTTTCCGGAGTCTTAAGCAAAGGCTCCGACGCCGACCCCGACCCTTCAATGTTTATTGGCTTCGGTGGTTGATGCGTTATGGTTCTACATTCGCTCGAAGAATTACTCTGTTCGGACTCACTGTTACTTTTTGAATGTTTACGTTTGCGAATTTCCACTATATCACTATGTGGTTTCTCTACATTATTGTTGAGAATACTGTGAGTACAGTTGCGACCATTGCGACGCAATCTTTGAGTTATGTCCCCGTTCATTGAACTAGCAGTCACTGTCGTCGCGGTAGACATTTGCTGCTGATATTGTTGCATTAATTCAAATGACGCAGAGAGATTTTTTCTATAGCTCTGCGATAAACCTGTAGTATTGGAAAAGTTGCTGGTGGAATTACTTAAATGGCTATCGGCGCTACTACTACAATTACTTAACGTACTTAAATTACTACCAGTGCTACTACCATTGTTGCTACTACTGCTACTATTACATTTATTGCTGCTGTTGGTGTCTTCGATGCCTCCGCCACTGCTGTTCGTATCACTGCTGATATTAAGCAATTTTTTCGGAGGCGTCGAAGACATCTCAGCCAATTCTTCGAATGTATTTTTACTATTACTACAGCTACTATTCGATAATAGCGGTTGTAGTGTTATTTGTTGTGTTGTGGTTATTGTTGGTGGTGGTAATGGTAATAATAACTTATTGCTACTTATTGTATTACTGTTAAGATTATGCAATTTTTCTACTACGGCAGTTTGTGGTTGTTTACTATGTGTCACTTCTACTTTCGGCGGTTTATCATGGACTAAAACGGCAACAGTACTATTGTTGCTATCACTGCTGGAATCAATATTTTGTGGTTTTAATTTCCGGCAATGATTACGCAGGACACGGCCATTTGATGCATTACTCCTAATGCCATTTAATTCAGCTATTGGGGGTGGTAGATGTGGTGGTGCAACCGCTGGTGATTTGCAATATCTTACAGCTTTTAAACTATTCTCATCGGCTGCACTTTCGTGGTTCTCATTGAATACTATTGTTTTATGCATCGCATCGCTAGCTATACGATGTCCACTTTCCTCTGTGTCCTCATCCAAATCGACGTGCATAACTTCTGTTGGAGTGTTCCGAAGATTTCGGGAGCTACGTAAAGCAAATCGATGACTCTGAGTGGCTGGAGGATTTGTGTTGGCAACAGCTTGAGTTGTTCCATTTTGACGACGCAGTGTGCGTCTTGTTTGGATGCACTTCGAAGCATTTGACACTGGCACTACTAGTGATGCATTGTCGGTATCAGTTGATACCGAACTTATACTACTGCTAGTACTATTTACACGAACGGATTTTCTCAGCGATTCCCTGGCATGGCAATTGCTCTCAGTTCGACCGTTTTGCTGCTTATCCGCCACCAATGAGGCGCCATTAACGCCATTTATTTTTTGATGGTATCCATTGGCCATGATCATTTCGGCGTCATATTTGGTCATACCTTTCTGGCGCAGTTCTTTCATTGTTAATGGTGCTGCTATCACAACGGTGTCACTCTTCAAATCACTGCTACTGCTATCACTTTGATCGGTCTTTTTAACCGCAGTGCTATTTGAATTATTATCTACTAAATTTAAACAACTATTTGTATCGGTGTTTGTGGTGGAATTCGCTCGGCTTTTTATCCGATTAATGCGATTGTCAGTCTCACGCAATCGATATCCGCCAGCCTCTTGAGGATTGGCTGCGTTGGCATTTCCTTCGCCTTCTGTGTGAGCGCCTTTTGTTTTCGCAAAGGCCCCAGTGGCGCGACGTTCACAAGTTTCACATTCGCAATAGCAATTCTCATCGCCGAAGAAGTCCTCACCGTAAAAACATGTGATTTCCTCTCCAACTTCAATGTCACGCAGAACTTTCACACACGCTGTATCCCTGCCAGTGGCTACAAATTTACAATTTGCCCGGCAATCGTGATTTATATAGGCTGCTGGGCCGAGCCAAAGTTGGGCACAGTTCTTTCGGCAACTATACATCACAGAAAAATCATTCTTTCCAGAGTGCAATAGAGCTGCTTCTTCGGCTTCTGTAAGCTCAGCTATGCACCCGACAAGGCATTCTATTTTGTCGTTTTTGTACCAACGTTTAGTTGAGCAAATTTTTGCCCCTTTTTGGCCTTCGAGGGAGTAGCGATAACAGGGTTCAATAACAAATCCGCTGTCCTTGTCAAAAACGCGCAAATACCGGATGATCTGTAAACATACATAATATATGCAAAAATTAATTCTCAATAATAATAAAATCTATAAAAATAATGCTGCTTTTTTATGCTTTTCTATTAAACTTATATGTATACATACGTGATCGTGCAATCTTTTGATGGAAACTTTGTTTTTATTTTTCACACATCTTGGTATCCATTGGCCACTGAATATTCTCTTTACTGCTACCTCATAATTCTGTGTTTTTATAAATTCGGCAACAATTGATTTTAATTCATCGCTGTCAACTTTTAATGGACGGTATCGGATGTTCATTTTGTGCGTTTGAAAGCCTAGATGCGGATCTAGTACCAATGATGTTGCTAGATCATCATTTTCTGATAGTTCTTTGGGTGTCATGCCAGTTGATTGGTGCAGGCGGTAATTGGCATATGAGGTACTCATACCATTGCACAAGGCCAGTTGATATCCATTATTGTTGTTTGTCAGATTGTGGCCAAAAGTGCCGTGTCCATTGTTTGTGTGACCGCCATTTGAAGTTGCAGTGTTGCCACTGCCACCACTGCCAGAAGATGGCATCGAATAGTGGTGTGCTCTTGAAGAGTAATTAGTGTATCTGCTGCCAGTTTCACCTCGACGATGGTTATTTGAGCCAACAACCATTTCTGCTAAGCAGTTACTAAAATAAAATAAAACAACTTCATACAAGGTGTCGATAACTAAATAAACAAATAAGCACCAATTAATAAAAATTCCATTTTAATCAAACTCATACAATATACATACATACATGCATAAATATTTATGCAGACTTGCTCTTGTGTTCGATCACATAGTACGCATTAGATTCTTATTACTAAACACAGTTTGTGTACAGTATTATTTAAAATCTGAATAACTTCCTGCATAATAATATTGATTGAAATTCGTCATGCCGTTAATGAGAGTCGAAAATGGGTGGCAATGGCGCAGTGGATAAAGTGCTTGATTGCTAATTTAGACATGTGGGTTCGATCTCCAAGATATGCGCATTCTTTTCTATACCTCCAATTGGATGCCGCCCATGGGTTAAAATGAGTCACTCAATACCTGGTTCTCAAATCCACTGTGCCAACAAAATATTCTTTCCTATCATTCTCTTTCTTCGAACTAGTGCCGTGCAATTCAGGTTGCATTTAAAAGACATTAGGTCTTACAGGCATATAGTAAAATAAAGTCACAACTTCTGAGTCATAAAAACAATCGACATTGTGATCTACTTTAGAGCAGTTCACAACTAACAAATAGTTTGAGTTTTATAATTTCGTTTCGGCTTTGGATATAATATTTTATGAAACAATTTTTTGTATATTCCAACATGAAGTAAACGGCAATGAAACTTTAATTTGAGATGAAAAGAGAGAAGGAAAAAGGGCCAGGGCAAAATAGTGTGGTTATATGTAGATATTCTGTTCATTCTATGCCAATCAGATCAAATATAAATTCTTTTACATTTTCTTGTTTGAAAATGAATGAAACACTTAAAACGGATTGTCTGTGATAGTTGTTTATTTGTTTAAACAAAACTAAATTCATGTATATTATATATATTTATTCAGGGGTAATTTTAATTTTTAAATAAGCTTTTCTTCATGAATTATCCAAATAAATTTCAATTTTTGTTTTGTTTTTAATATTCAGCTGTTCTAATAATTCCACTACACAATTCACCTTTAGCTGTGGTGAGTTTCGTTGTGTTTTCTTGATTTTTTTTTTATCAAAATGTTTATAACCATTTTTGATCGAAAAAATTGTATGACAGATACGGGTTTATTTGGGGATAAAAAAAAAAAAAGAATTTAAAAAGAGAATCGAACCGATCACCTAAAACATTAAATACCAAATTTGAAGAAAATCGGTTCAGGGGTTTAAACTGTGTATCGATCTACAGACAGACGCATTGTGGACGCACGTTTTTTCATGTTTTCCATGATCGTAATGTCGAGTTTCTTTAAAATCTCGAGTTCGATTTTTTTTTTCAAATACAAAACTTGCCCACACATATCGCAAGCAAAAAGAGTGTAGATAATTTATTGCCATCAATATCTTAAGTTCGATCTAAAACAAAAAAATATTTTGTTTTGACAATGAATCACAATTGTAAACGTGAAAAAATTAGAGATGTGACGGATATCCGTTAGGTATTCGGTATATCCTTTTTTAATATCCGCCCAGAGCGGAATAATCTTTCTGTATCCAGCCGAATACCGGAAAATCGTTTTTTCAGTAAGAAAAATAACAAAATACATATTAAGTTTTATGATCTGATTGATTTTATTTCATATAATAAAGAAAAGTTTTCTACTCCCACATTATGGTGAATGAAAATTATATCTTCCGCATTCATGGGTACTTCTATTTACTTATATTTTAATTTTATGTACTTTCATCAATTAGAGTTTATAATAATATTCAGATTAGACTAATTAATAATACATTTAAAACAGATTAATTACTAACATTAGTACAAAACTAATAGTTTGTTAATTTATTAACTCGACCAATTATTTTTATGACTTGGTGTTATTTTTCAGGCTATTTTGGTCACTTTCTTCTGTATGCAAATAAAATAACTTTACTTCAAATTTTTAACCTACGTTTCGTTGGATTTTCCAAACTTCTTCAGGGGTTGTTTACTTAAACATGAAATATTAAAAGTTTACATTGATTTTTTTAATTAATTAAATTAAGCATTAATGACTAGAAGTCATTTCATTTTCATTGTTATTCAAAACAAGTTGTTAATATTGTCTTGCAATCCATTATGTTTAATTGTAAAATTAATACTAATTAAAAAAAAATCAATGTAAACTTCTAACATTTCGTGTCAAAATAAACAATCGATCTAACATAAGCAACGCAGAGATTTTAATTAACAACGATCATTTAAATCAAAAGCATATATGAAACCTTACATGGAGTTTGCTTTATTAACGTTAATAAAGTGTGGATTCAAAAATAATTCCAAGATCTTTTTATATAAATAATAAACGATTACGTTTGTTTTCGTATACGATGGCCTAGCTGCGGGCCGAATATCCGGTATCCGGGCAAAATCACTATTCGGTACAACTCTAGAAAAAATATCATTACACGTATTTTATCTAAACAAATTTTGCCCATACACCTTTTTTCGGTAATTACCAATGTTTTGAAAATATCTCCGTGAATATTTTATCAAGTTTTGTCTAATTATCTGGTATTCTGGCACCTGTGGATTTACCCGATGTAATCATATTATGACAAAGTGGATAACAAGACGGATAGGATTTACATCAAAACAATAGGTCTTTTATTTTCTTTGCCTTATTGCCATCATTTACAAATATAAAAATCCACCTGTCACAGTGTGGAAACCTGTTTGATCTTTAGATTTCAGTCAGATTTCAACATGTAGTATGTTGGTACTATGTATAGGGCAAGTTTTTCATTTGAAAAAAAAAAATCGAACTCGAGATTTTATTCACTTGACATTACACTGATAGAGAACACCAAAAAAGTGGTTGTCTAAAATAGAATCATTTTTTAGGTCTATGCAATTTTTTCTACCATCTCAATTATATCGAGAACGGCTCTAACGATTTTGATTAAAAAAAGCATGTGCACTATTTTAGGTACATACATATATGTATGTACTCTACATTTTGGTCAAACATTTTTTTTTTAATATTTTGGTATTAACGGCACGTGCTATACGACTACTCTTTTCTTATTTTAAACTTTCTCATAAACGGCTCAACGGATTTCGATCAAATTTTTTATATGTATATGAGATCCATCAAATTATAAATAATACTGCATACCAAAATTTTCTATTTTTATTTTATTTAAAAAAATATTTTTTTTTTATTTATAAAACATTTTTTTTTTTGAAAATCTAATATTTCCAAAACGGGTGGATGATTTTTTTGAAATTTTTATTTTCAAATTGATATTATTAAATACATATTTAAAATTGTCATACCAACCACCAAGTTTTTTTTAGAAAAAAAAATGTTTAAATAAAAAATTAAGTAAAAAACGACTTTGAAAATATATTTAGATTTTTAATAAATATTTTGGATAGCATGTGATCGAACAGAATAACAAGTTCGTGCATTTTATTTTATTCTGAATCAAATTTGCAGATCAGTATTGTTCGGTGAATCTGTCCCTCTTTTTACCTAGTACAACTGCAAGCATTTAGTTTGACAACTACCAGTTTCACAATCAATACCAGAAAAAGAAAAAATCTATTCCAACCGGGTTCCATTCGCCACGAAAAAAATCAAATTTCCCACATTATTCTAAATTTTTCCAATAGAAAACTCCGTTAATGTACAGTACTCAAAAATATGTTATGGACGTATTACCTACAAAAGACCGCTGAGGTTGTCAACAAACATTTTTAAAATTATAACCTGGCAATGCCGATCCCTGTACTAAACTTCATGAAAACAACTCCAACTGTCATTCCGTTTTTTTTTTATCACACCATCGTGTTGGAAAACACAAAATACTACTGCAATCTCCTCTCACGCATATACTACATGTCTAAATCCACATAATTTGTGCTTTTTTTGCACATTTTAAACATTCACACATATGCATCAGCTTACATTTCTATTCGAGCACATGCGTAAAAACCTGAAAAAAAAACGCACATAACATATGATTCGAAATCTAGCATAAAAAGAAATAATAAGAACAGGTACATGTATGAATATGTATTGCATAGAAAGAATACAGCTAGATAGAGGTACAAGTAAAAATTCCCAGTCAAAAAAGCTTAACACACACATGCCCATCTAAACGAAACCCTTCAGAGTTGATAAGAAAGGTTCGAAGTTCTTTTTGCATTCTTTAAAAATTAAACAAATTGTATACCACAGTCCTCGTGAATTAAAAACAAAAAGAAAACATTGAATTTTGGTTTCTCACGCACACAAATTAAATACTCAGCTGTTACAAAATACGGTGCTCTGTCCCCTGACCATTCATAATACAACAGAAAAGGGATGAAAGGCTTTCACACGGAAAACAAATGGCCGATTTTTTTCCAGTTTACTTCAGAAAGGTACTTAATACGAAAAAAAACATACCATGATGACAAAAGACCACATATTGAAAAATTAAATGCACTCAACAACAAAGGAAACTAGCGAAAACAAAAAACTTCCACATTCTGATTTGAAAAAAAAAATATCTGCAGAATACAAATTAAACCAATAAAAAGGCTGATTGGCAAGCGCGACGGCTCCATCTCAACAATTCGATATCGAAAAAAAATATATTCACTCGCTTGCGCTATCCAGGTTCGACACAAGTCACACACACATATATTCAATCCAGTGTCTACGAAACACGAAATTTTCACACAATTTTCTTTTTCACCGCCGCCCTTCGAGGATTTTTTCTTCCGATTAATGATGGCTTTTCAGCCATTTTCCAGAACTCAAGTCTTACCTTTTCAGTAATCTTTCCGCACAATGTTCTAACCATAATTTAGTAAAATTTCAGTAAACGTAACGTTAAACTTTGCAACACTTTGTTCCGATTGCGAATAAAACGTGAATTATGATCTACCACCGTTTAGCGACGTCCAGAAAATTTGCTGTTCTTTATCCAAATTAAATTATTCCTTTATCGTTTTCCTTTCCTATTCTGTAGCTGCTGGTACTGCTTATTGCTAGTGCTGCTGCTGCTTGCTACTTCTTCCATCGACAACGGCGACGAAGCGAAGAGAGTGACGACGAACTACACGGCGACGTCTTCCAACAGAAACCGTACGTTAGAAAAAGACCAAGTGCAAGCGAGATCGCTAGACAACCATGTTCAACATCGCTGTTTTCGAAATTCAATAATTTTTTTCGCGACCACTACTATCTCACAAGAAATATTTTATCTCTTTTGTTTTGAAAAAGCAAGATTTGATTAAACTTTTCACCATTTTTATTGAACAGTTTATCACATGCGTTGGAAAAGGTAGACCATATCGATATTGTGTCGTTAATGAAAGCGTTTTAACCAATATGGCGTCCTTATTTTTTTCGCTACGGAGTCTTTTATAATTTTCCATGCGAAAACGAAAATTAATATGAATATGATATGTTAATGGTTTTTTATTGTATATCCATGCAGTAAGTTTTTTGAATAGCGCTTCTTAACAAATTAAAATGGTTGCTACTTTTATTTATAATTGTAAACTACACAACAATTTAAGATCCACTTTAATCACAAACACTGTCAGAAAAATTATTGAGAAGAGAATTAACAGTCGAAAAGCTCAAGGGAATGGTTTTGGTTTCTTTATTTCGAAAATGTCGAAATGTTGTCTCTTTCGTGTACTAGATGCGATGGTAGGCCCATCTACCGGCAAATAGTGGATATATAATGTAGATCTTTTAAAGCAGAAGTTGCACTGATTTGTAAGTGATTGTTACAACAAAACATTGGATTGGGTGCATTAAAGTTTTCACAGTATTTTTTGCTGATATGGGCATTGTATGTATATAGATATGAATAGTACTATCATTGACCCGAAATCTAGTGCCGCCTGCAATAAGGTCCCCTACCATGAATTATGAAAACAAGCTTACGACACTTTTTTTTTTGTCTTATTTTATTGAGATCAAAAATAGTGAAATTGTTGGTTGTCCGATGTGGATTAATAGATTTTGAACTCTGGTGACGTCAAAAAAAATTATCAAAAAAGAAGTGTCGTAATCCTGTTTTATTTGATTCATGGTCCACTACTATTGATTCCACAGCAAACTAAATCGGAGGGAAACCAGTTGCTGGAGATTTTTTGACGTTTTCCTTTAATTAACTTGTAGCTTTCACACGAAAAAACTGAGGAGGAATCTGGGAAGATTTTGTTGGGCTAATTGGAATGCAAAGCCAAACGTCAAAAAAAATCTCTTCAAATCGCTGACCGATTTAAAGCCAATTGAGTGAATTTGTGACCTTTAGTTCAAAGTGCGTTTCGCCCAGGTACTACAGCTGGGCTCATCAGTTAGATGCTGTAGTA
This sequence comes from Philhelius pedissequus, assembly GCA_910595825.1. NCBI lineage: Eukaryota > Metazoa > Arthropoda > Insecta > Diptera > Syrphidae > Philhelius > Philhelius pedissequus. The sequence goes on from OU343162.1 coordinate 63,391,156, forward strand.
CCTTTCTAAGACGCATTATTTTTTGATCGATGTTTACAGACTTTAATAAAACTTACAGCGATTACTCACTGTAAATTATATTTTTCTATGGGAATTTGGTTAGATTCATGCACCTAGAATTAGTAGTACCTTGGCGAAACACACTTTGGACTAAAGGTCTCAAATTCACTCAATTGGCTTTAAATCCACACAGTCCAATAAAACAAAAACAAAACAAATATACACATATTGTTTGCGTTTTCTTCAATTAGTTTTCCTTTAATTGCCTTGTAGCTTTCACACGAAAAAACTGGCACCAAGAAACTGAGGTGGAAAGTGGGAATATTTTGTTGGGCTAATTGGAATGCAAAGCAAAACGTCAAAAAAATGTCTTCAAATCGCTGACCAGGAAAATTTTTTGCATTCCCCTTACTTCTTGCCCGTCTTGCCGTTAGGTAAGTTGGTGTGCAAAGAAAAGATCGAATGCAGATGAATAGCGTGATAATAATTAGATTGATGAGAGAACTATATACGAAATTTATTCCAGTTAGAGGAGTATAAGAAAACAATGTATTTCTTAGTTTTTTTTGGTTTCTTTATGAGGATTTTTTATACACTTGTGTTCAACGGTCACTACTAAAAAAATAAAGTCTTTTACCAAATGCACAAACATATTAATAATTAAGCAGTTAAAATTTGAGATTTGTGTTAAACGTTGTGCAAAGAAAAAAATTGTTCTTGTGATACAATTTTGTTTGTATTTTATATTAATAATTTTTTGGAGCTTGAAAAAAAAATCAATATTTTTGAAAATTCAGATTTCGATTTGAAAATCGAAGTGACGAATATTCAAATAAGAATTATGATTATTAATAGGTATTAAATATTAAATATTTTTTTAAAGTCGTTTTTTACTTATTTTTTTTATAAAAGATTCGTTTATTTTTTTTTCTTGAAATAATCTTATATTGAGTATTTAAAAATTACATATGAAAATATAATTTAAAAAAATCGAAATATTGAATTTTACAAAATATTGTTTTTTTTTTCAAAATCCAAATAAATATTATTATACATATAAAATTTTAATTTAAAACAATTTAGTGACTAGTTTTTGAAAAATCGATTTAAAAAAATTGTTTTTTTTTTTTTTTTTTTTTAAATTTGAATATGCAGTTTTATTTACACTATTTTTGGGTTTATTTTTATAGAAAAAATATTTTTTATCGGTTCATCAAATAGTAAGTAAATCCAAAATATGAAAAGTGGTTCTAACCAAAATATTGTTTTAAAATTAAAATTGGATTATACCATTGTATATATATTCCTATGTGCTATCATGGAACAGAAAAATGTCTTTCTTGTAAAATGCCTAAGGGGACGCTAGTATCGCTGTTTCCCCCTTTGCAGAAATTAGATTGTGGCCGCGCGCAGAGGAAGAAAGGTGGGAAAAAAAGAATTTCCCTTTCGAATATAATAAAGTGTATAAAAGAGTAAAAACAAATGGTTTCTTGTTTGTCATCACATGTTTTATTTTTTCTTATCTTATATAAGGATGAGGCAAATACTAAAACAAAGTTGAACGTTCATATATACGATAACTTTTAAATGTGCTTTGTTTCTTGTTGGACTTGTAGCCATTTTAAGATCATGTTAATTTGCTTTTAGACACAATTCAATTGAAATTGTTGATTGAAAAAAAAAATATTAACAAGCATTCAAAAGTTAAATCATTTGTTTTAAATTCAAATCTGAGTATGTGCCTAATTAGGTAATATTGCTGTTTGTAATAATATTGAAATTTATTGGATTTAAAAATATAATAGTGAATTCAAACAAATCGTTACGAATGGTTTTGTTGTTATAACCCATGTTATTATTTTCTTTGTAAGATGTTTTGACAAAATGAAAATGATGTGCTCTTTAAACAACACCACATGCATGGATAACTCCAAAGTTTTGATTAAGAAAAAATGTTGTTAGGTACATTATGTCATTTTGACCAAACATTTTAAAATCCTTGTATGAATATAATTATTATATAATATTTAAAATAAGGTATAGTACATACTTATTATATTTAGTATTCTTCAAAAAAAAAACAGTCACCCGCATCCATTACACATATTTTAAAAAATGCTTACCAATGTTAAAACGTTTTCTTTAATCAACTTATCACCAACTTATTGTATCCGCAAAAATAACGATAAATGTCATGCAACCGATATAAAAAGCTTACATATCATGAAATCGGTTCTATGGATACCGATGAGAAAAAAATATGTGTAAATTTGTATAGTTATGTATGTTTTACATTTTGGTCAGACAAAAATTAAACATAAAATGTTAGTTAATTTTTAATCTTAAGGTAATAAACATATGATAACATTTTTTGTTTTATTTTTGATGAAAAACTAACGAGAAACTTCAAAGGAAATGAAACACCCTTTCACATAATTTTTTTTTAATCTGTATGTTTGACCGATAAATGAATGTAAATGTGTGTATGTTTTACATGTCAAATGTTTTTTTTGTTGTAGTTGTTGGTACACATAGTAGATCATGTCATTCTACACAAATGGGAGCTATATTAAGTCAAGTCTAATTGTTTTAACGAATACATTTTATCTATATATCCATTTTGGCAAAAAAAATTAATAAAAATTTAAAGTCTTAAGAACACATTTTTTAAAAAGTAAACAAAAAGGAACAATTCAATAATAAGACATAAGTAGTCTAAATTTTATCGTTTCAGGCACATAACTCCTTTGAAAAACATAATTGCTTCAACAGTTTCTAATTTAGATATATTATACTGTTGTGTTTTAATAAGCTGAGATCTGACAATTTTCTTTTTGCGGCTGCAGAGCTTTGAGGAAACGTCATCACTTTTATAACAAAGTTAGAATTGCTCTCAAAAATGGGCTCTTCACACACATATCTTAATTTCAATAGATCCATACAAAACTCTTATATGTTTCATCCAGAGAAAGGAAAGGAAATAGAAGCGTAATTCAGCCTTCTCAATCTTTTCGAAATATTTTCTGCAAAATTAAATAAAAGTGTTTTAAACTATAAATCGACTCATTCTTAAAAAAATGAGTCAACTCTATAAAAGATGAGTCCCTGAGCCAACTCAAAAAAAATTAGTCCATTTCGACAAATGAGTCCAAGGGGTAACAGTGACAGTGGTATCTAGGTACAATATACCTACGTACATTGCCATACACAAAACTATCAAGAAATTAATAAGTTACATAATACACTCATCATTGAACGGCAAAATTTATTTCAAACCAAAATTGAAAATTGAAGACAACGAAAATATTTTTTTAACAGAAAACGAACCGATGGCAAACATAAATGCAATACCGAAATCAAAACTGGGTCAAAATAAATACAAATACAAATATCAACAAACTACTTCATAGGTAGTTTCTTCAGTTTTTAATAAATGCAAAAAGTATATTTTATTTTATCTTGCTTTAACTTCAAGCATTCTTCTAACTCATTATCTATTTTGCTTACCTTATTTTTTTATTCCTCAATCTATCACATTATAGCTCTTCCCCATCCTGCACAGTCTGCAAATGTGTCCGAGATAGTCATTCTTGTAATATACACCCCGGGCGTTCCTCTTCATGATAGGTCGAGTACTATAGAAATGTATATACAAGAATTATACTAATTTAATAACACACATTTTTTAATGAAAATTCTTGGATCCGTTTTTGAGAAATTAAGTTTTTTCTTAAAGTTTTTTTAACATTTCTATGAGAGGTTTCATTGTTTTCAATCTTAGGAAAATAGTTTTTTTTTTTTAAATTTAAGATAAGGACAAAAAACTACCAAATACGAAGTTTCGAAAAAATCTATTGAGTCGGTTTCGAAATATTGAGTGTTTTCAAATAAAAAAGGGTTTAAGCTGTCTAGGAGCTTCCGCATAAAAAAATCAAAAAAATCAAATGAACAGAAAATCGACAGCCAAAATATGGTTCTGCTAATAGATGTAGGTTTAACATTTTTTCAAAAAAAAAAAAAAATACCTGATTTTTTTATAAAAATACCTAGTTGGAGACATTTTTGAGAAAAATAAGACTAACATTTTTGGTAAAAAAAAGTATGGCAGGTAGGTACCGTCATTTTTGGTCATAAAAAAATTAAAAAAAACTGGGGCGCATTTATGAAAAAAAAGTTTAGGCTGTAGACTCGAGGACAGTCAGATAGAGAGACGGAATTGTGGGACCCATTTTGTTTATCTTCGCTATCATCGTAATTTCAAGTTTGATTAAAATCTCGAGTTCGCTTTTTAAGAATCCATAAAAATAGTTCCTATTATGTAGATTATAATATCGCTAGTAAAAATAAATAAAAAAAAATACTCTGTACTACCTAGGTACCTACTTTATTTTGAAATAAAACTGTTCGTGGAGGAAAAATTAAATTATTTTTAATAGATATCATTTGAAAAAAGAACGAAAAGTACCTACATAATTGTATGTAGGTGGGCATCTGGGTACACATGTACCTAACTAAACTAAGCATATTGAAATATCTCAACATCGCTATGCTATTGTGCATACAAAAAGTGAAAAATAGCAACGATGCTACAATTCAAAATCGTTAATTATACCAAATATTCAAGAGTTGAAAGAAAAATTTAAAATAATTTCTATAATAAATTGGAAATCCTTAGAAACTCAGTATTACTGAGGACGGGAATCTCATGCTCCAGTGCTTTACAAATAGCAACACAGACTTCATCTAATATATTGCCGGAATGTTGTTTGCTTATTCGATAAACAGCGGCAACATGTCTTTGTATCGTTCCACTTGCCAGATACGAGTATATAAATAAATACAATAAAAGGTAAATCAATTAATTTTGTTTAATATTTGAACTGTTACGTACTCCATAGTTAACGCAAACTTCTCTAGAGGCGATATTTTATCGGATAGCCTTGTGTTTTTTTTTTGCGCGTATATATGGTTCTACCAATTTAAAAATATCTGCAAAAGATTCAACTGGCATGTGGAAGTTTTCTCTGAAAACACTACCATTCTTCATCATATCGGCAAACTTATGGCAGAACAATAAAATTAAATAATATAAAACGATAAACTTATAAGTTTCTTACATCCTTGGAAAAACGCCCCTTTTCCTTCCTTTCCACCAGATAGGGGTTGACCCGGAACGATGGTTTTTTTTTAAGTTTGTTTGCTAAAATATTTGTAACCGCTGTGGCACAAAGTATTATGCAATCGTCAATTAATTTTGTACTCATTTTATAATTTTTACAAAATTTATTTTCAAAGTTGATACTTTATTGAATTTTGATTTTTCTTTGAAATTTTTGTTTGACATATACTTGACAGTTCCTCTTATTTCTCCAACTTCAAAATTTTGCGCTTTTATTCACAAGATTTTGTAGAGATTAAAATTGTAGAGATAAAATTTTATTTTTCCCGATTTGCGTACTAGGCTTAACGTGTACACAAATAGGCAAAATTATTCAAGAATATTTTGAGGGTGAAAAAATTTCTTGCACGGAAAAGCATTTGCTCTTGCGGAATTGGGCCCCACAGAATGCTGAAACAATTTGTATAGATATATATATTCTATTGGATTATTTCCTAATGTCTTATAAGTCTTAACTACATTAAACACACTTTTGTACAAATTAAAAATATTTGCCTTTTTCCAACATACTGCTGGGCCCCTATTCAGTTTCTGTGAAAAAAAGCCATGATAAATCTTTTCATCGATAAATTTTATTTTTCGACTCCCGTTTCTTGTAAACATGAAAACATCTGTCAAAAATTTATCAGTTGAAAAGTAATAATGGATAAAGAAAAGCAGGAGTAATTTTTTTCACAGTTTATTTTATTTAACAATTTACTTCAATTACAATTTTATTTATTGAATATGTACTTTTGAATTTTGAATAATACAAATATGTCGACTAATAATATTTTGCTTGGAATTCAATTTGAAGCAAAATAATGGTTCACAGTTGTTGTTTGAATTCTTCTACCTTCAGATAGAAGTGAATTTAAGATTGTACTCATTGGAGAATCCAATTATATTCAACATAATAAAATTACTTTCACAAACAATTTTCACATTTTTTGAATGTCCACCTTTCCTGCAATAATACAAATGTTCAATATCTCTCTTAGGAAAAGTAAATTTGATGTGGGTTCCGCCTATTAGCCCAATTACTCCCGGAAAAGAAGCTACTTCAAAAAATTTTTGTTTCACACTAATTTCACCCTATCTGAAATTTAAAAAAAATGTATACTTTACATACATATCTTATGTTACTTACCTGTCGGAGTTTCTGCGCTCTTTTAAATCCAAACAAGTTTGAGTCTAAAATATTACAAGGTTTGTTCTGTCAAATAATGATATTTTTTTTATTCAGCACCTATTCATGGCAAAGTCATCTGATTTTATTTATTTATTTATTCATCTATCGAGTTTTCTCTTACAGATTGCTTAGCTTAACCTATATGTATATTTACATTTTCAATCAATAATAATTTAAATACATTTCTTTCAAGACTTATATCTAAATTTAATTTTAATTCATTGAACAATCTCATACATCTTGAGAATGGCTCATTTGAACCATAATTACACCTGTGTAAAGGGATATAAAACAACTGTTTGCTACGAATATTTCTTCTTGGAACATAAGTATTTAAGAGATTTAGTAAATCGGGACATATAATATGGTAAGACAATATATCATAAATAAACATAACACTATTTACAAGCCGACGATTTTGTAGAGAACTCAGACCAATTAAAGCACATCTTGTGGAGTAACGCGGTATTTCGGATAGATTCCAATTTAATTGTTTGATTAAAAACTTAGTAAAAGACTTTTGAACTTTTTTGATACGATTTTTAGAAACCATATACTGTGGATCCCATACTACTGAAGCATACTCCAAATGCGGACGTACAAGTGAAGTATAGACTGCTTTTATTGCATATGGATTGGAAAATTCTGAACAATTTCTTTTAAGAAAGCCCAACATTGAGTTTGCTTTTGCAACAATAAAATCGATATGGAGAGAAAAATTTAACTTTTCATCAAACAATATCCCAAGATCTTTTACTTCCGATAGTCTTTCCAAGGTTGTGTTTGAAATACTATATTGATGTAGAATAACAGCTTAAGATCGATGAAAAGAGAAAATATTACATTTCTTTATGTTAAGTGAAAGAAAATTATGTTTACACCAATCAACTATGAAATGAATATCATTCTGTATCTAAAGACAATCATTAATGCTTTTAACTATTGAAAATATTTTAAAATCATCAGCAAATAATAAACCACTTGTATTTTTCAGTATAAATGGTAGTTCATTTATATATATTAAAAACAGTAATGGGCCAAGATGGCTTCCTTGTGGAACACCAGATGACACAAATATTAATTTTGAAGACTTACAGTTAAAAATTTTTACAACTTGTCTTCTATTCACCAAATAACTGGACATCCACTTTAGAAGAGTTGAATGAATTCCAAAATTATTTAGTTTCTTAACAAGCAATTTTATACAAATACTATCAAAAGCTTTTTGAAAATCAGTATAAATTACATCCACCTGATGACCTGATTCTAATGTATTAGACACCTGTTTTGTAAAAAAGGTTAAATTTGTTGTCGTGGACCTACCACTTACAAAACCATGTTGACATGGAGAAATATATTCATTTATATAAAAATATACTTTCTGTTTAACTATGAGCTCTAAAAGTTTTGGTATAGCAGAAAGTTTAGAAATTGCACGATCATTTTCAATTTTATGTTTCTGACCAGCTTTAAAAATTGGAGTTATAAATTTCCATTCTTCTAAGAAAATTCCTGTTGAAAGTGATAAATTAAAAATTATTTGAAGGGGTTCAACTAATGAGAAACATTGTTTAATTAAAAAAGATGGAATGCCATCTGGGCCAGCTATTAAACTTGAATTAAGATTTGAAATTCCTTTAATTAAATCTTCTGTAGATATAAAAAGGTGTCCTAAATTTATATTTGGAACATAATATGGGTAATTATCATTTACTGGAATTACTGCAGTAGAATGATCCATGTATACACTCTCAAAAAATGTTGCAAATAAATCACAAGTCGTTTCTAAATCCTTAGATACTTGATGATTATATTCCATATTGTTAAAAATTCCAGAGTTTTGTTTCTTAGAATTTATAAAAGCCCAAAAGGATTTTGGATCTCTTGAAATTTGTGACTGAATATTCATGATATATTGTCTGTGCAAAAATTTATTTAAGAATTCATACTCACGACGCAATTGACAATAACGAGTTCTGTGTATTTCAGATTTAGATTTTTTTTAAATTTTTAAGGCTTTATTTTTAACATTTTTGATATTTTTTAGTCTTTGATTTGCCCAAGGTAATTTTGAATCAAATCTTTTAACAGTTTTTGGAATAAATTTTGAGAAACCGTAAAATAAACGATCCAAAAAGTTTTTATAAATGTATTCAAAATTTGTTCCAGAAAGAAGTACCGACCAGTTTAAAGACAAAAAGTAATCATTTAATTTAACATAATTTCCTTCCGAAAAATTAAAATTTATATTTTTGATTTGCTTAATTGTACTAGACACAATTTTTATAAATTCGTAAATTAAAACAAACAGCTTTATGATGAACTGTGTTTCTAACAATTGGAAAGATTGATTCCATAACATCATAAGCTAAACAATTATAAGAAAATATTAAATCAAGATGTCTTTGCATGAAATTAGATATTGTATTAATTTGAATAAGATTAAAATAAAGCAATGAATCAACAAATAATATTTCAAAATCCTTTTTAACATTATATGGAATCATACATTTCTCATCATCTGAATAGTTCCACACAAATTAAAATCACCCAATATACAAGGCAACTGATAATCAAAAAGATTTTCTATTAAGAATTCAATATTACTAACATGCATTTCATAAGTAAATGTAGGGCTCTTGGGTGGTATATAACTTACTACAAAAACAATCTCATTGTGCAATCCAAGACCTTTACATAAACTTACAATAACACACAGCTGTTCTATTTGCTTATCATTAATTCGAATTTCACCTAACTGACTTGAAAATTTTGAATGAACAGCAATAAGTACTCCACCTCCACGCTGAGTTGAAAGTTGACATCGATCAGAACGGTAAACATTGTAAGATTCATCAAAAAGTTCAGCTGACTGTATATGAGCATGAAGCCATGTTTCTGTGAAAATGATGACGTCATATTCATGCAATGATGCAGCTAGAAAAACATCTTTTGTTTTTGTTCTAATTCCACCTGCATTTTGGTAGTAAACAGAGAGCGAGTTCTTATTATAACGCTCAGCTGGCGACGAAGATGATGATGAAGGAATTGAAGACGACGAACAAAAAGAACGAGAAGGAAGATGTTCTTGTACGAGAGCGATGGCTTGTTGGTTTTGATAATTATTTACTTGATGTGGTCGGATATTATTGCAACCTCTTTTTTTGGAAAGAAACGGAATATTTTTACCTTCACGCAATTAGGCCAGTTTTCTCCCTTCAATGCATTTTCAAATGCTGTTGATGGTATACCTAATCGAAAGTTTATATGTTTCAGTAACATCGGTATTTTGTTTACACAACGGGAAACATGACAGAGAATTTGCAGGAACTTTCAATTTTTTTGATGCATAAGAAATAATAGCATCAGGTGTTGTTGTTGGTGCGAAACGAGACAAATGTATCCATTTCAAAGCAGGAAAAACATCCAAGTCCGTTAAAGAGTCATCGCTGCCGACTATGTGCAAATTTTTGGTTCTTTTTTTTGTATTTTTGTGGGGCTGGAGGGGTTTAGTTTGTTGAGAAAATGAAACAATGTTTTGACTAGAGCCGCGGTCAGTCAACTCCAAATCATTATGATGAACGGTTAAAACGGTGGAACTTTTGGCGACATCACCCTTTTTGTTGCTAGCACTTTGATTTGCTTTCTGATTTATATTAATTTTATTTATTTCCGAAATATTTGTTACAGCTATATTGTTTTCAATATTATTTTGCAATTTACTAAACTCACTTGCCAAATTCAAAACCATTTTATTTAAATCATTCATCTTTTGTACAAAAGCAAGAGCAGAATTACTGGCACATGAATTACACTTCCAAAAACAGTTTATGCTTGACTTCACAAATTTAAGAATGTTCTGTGGCAAAAGTGTACAATTTTCGTGAAACTTTAGTGAGCACTTTCCACCACAAATAACAAAGTCTTTGGTGATGGTTTCTTCGCACTTAGCACATTTATCAGCCATTTAAAAAATAAAATATAAAACTTTGCAGAGAAGATTTAAACACGTCCGTCTTGTACAATTGATGATCGATTATTTATCATAGATGAAACCAGAATCAAATTTGTGGATAAAATGAAATGATAAAATTAAAAAGTTCGTATGAAAACTCTGGTGATAAAAATTTTATCATTTCATTTTATTATATCACCGGAATAGGTGCCCAGAAATGTTGATTGTGCATTTATTATTCACAACTAAATTGTTGAAAATAACACTTGGTTTCTTAGGAATTATTCAACCCTTTACGGGAATACAGCTTTTGTTCAAAAACTTTGTAAAGCGATGTTGTATATATATGGTTCATGTGGTGTCGTACAGATTGAACCTTATCCGTGATCATCCTGACCGAGGGGAATATTCCGCTTTAAGTTAAAGTCCCACATTTTAGGACACAATAATGAGGGTGTTATTTTAGATGGAGCGAATGCAAGCCTTGGTAGTATCCCAATTTGGAAGCACACATTGATCAGCTTGCAAACTATACTTTTGCGTGATACAAACAAGTAATCTTAAAATGTCTCACTAGGAAAATGTTCATATGGCATCGTATGCAGGTACCATATCTTAGTGAAGGCCGTGTTTGACTAAGCCATCACTAACAATGTTGAGTAGTTGACAAGCTTGCATACAATTTTCAAATCATTCAACGACGAAGTTTGCGAAGTGGTAATCTGTCCTGATGGCTACCAAAAACATCAGCTTGAATTAGGCTAAGGTATTGAATTCGATGTACAAATACAAATTTTTTTCCGCGCAAGAATTTATTTTATAATTATATACGATACTTAACAAGACAATATTGTAAATTTATTAAAATCCTAAAAGCGAAAAAAAACAACAAAATTACAACTAATTTAACCATTTTCCATTTATTTAATCCAATTTAAGTTGATTCTTCTATATCCATATACAGCACTCTAATTTTCTTGATTTTTTCACAAATGATTTAAATTTAATATATTGGCTGGCAAATTTTTTCTTCTCAGATGACGTAAGCAAAAGAAGGCAAAAAACTAAGTGGCGTAATCTTGTTTTCATTCATTAATATGTTTCTTTTCAATAGTTAAATAATAATTGCGGGCGTTCACTCACTTAATATATAAGCTATCGGAGTATATCTGTGGACGAATCAGATAGGTTAGCTGAAAGCTGTCAAAAAATCAGAACAAATCGCATACCAAATCAATTTTGCAGTCAGCTGTTCTATACATCTGTTCTCCGAAAGCTAGTTATTCCAATTTTTTTGGGATAACTCAAGATAGCTTTCATGAGAATAGCTCTGTTTTCATTAGATGTGCTTTTGCACCCATTACAACAACAGAAAGTTATTCCAGATCGTTGAAAAAACTAAGTGAACGTACACAATTGCTACATTCAGATGTCGGTACGATAGCCTATAGTAAAGTTCAAATTATCGAACCTGCGTGACATTCTTGCAGGATATCGAACATGCATGAAAAGTTTCGGGTACACATTTATCAGTTTTGTTGTCAGTGCGTAAAACAAAATTTTCATTTTCAATCCAAGATCTAGCTCAATAAACGCATCAAAATATTAGGGGTATTCACGATCCGATGTAACAAGTCTTGTATAATTGTAAAATTCTATTTTTTACAACAGGACTGTGAACACACATTTACTAATCTGTAGCAACACTGAAGCAAATGTCAAAATCTGTTACACATTTGTTCTGAAGAAGGCTTAGTTTGTGTTAAAAAAATCTTACACCCTTGTATTTTTCTGTTACAATAGGGTTCGGGTATTGTAAAAGTGTAAGACTTGACATTCAGTATATTTTGTTGTTGTAGTGCAAAAGAATGCTACACTTTTGCAATGATACAAGACCAAATACATCGGATCGTGAATACCCCTATTATTTTTTCTTATTCCATACTTACAAAGATTAAAAACTATACAAACTATCAAAAAAAAACTTGTTGAATGTTGTTCGATGAATGATTTGCATGCACATCATCGATGAAGAACGCTGCCTGACAGGCAATATCAAAAAAATTTATGAGCAGTTCTACATGCGTGCCATGCCATAATGCAAGTGTACACATTATCGATCGTGAACAAAACTGTCACGCAGGTTCGATAATGTGTACCCTACTTATCTAAGATTATGTTATACTACGTTTTCACCTACCACTTAATCCAGATTTAAGTGGATTAACTATAAATCCTCTTTGAAATCTTCTAAATCTTGAAGATTTCCCATACAAATTTTAATCTCCTTAAATGAAGATTATAAATTAATCTCATTGAAATCTTCTTCGAAGTAGAAGATTCTCTAAAGAAACAAACCTTATTTTATAGAACGCGCCTATTCTAAGGTCATATTTTCTCCATTGACATTCAACAAAATAAAAAACTGTCCATCATTATTTAATTTGATTTTGCCTGGTATAATTTGTCGTTGCCTTCAAATTCTGTGTTTGTTTATAAATAAGTATAAAAATAAAAAAATACAATGAAGCTACATAGACCAAAGCGGTCTGTGCATCGAATTTATAATGGAAAATGTTTTAGCTATCCCTCAGTAATACTTTGAAGTTGTTCTTTCCCAAATATATAAAAACGAACACCGTGCAAAGGCGATCACAGTATTTATGTAAATATATCTATTTGCTGCAAGATGTTGGTATAACACTATTTTAAAGTTTTTACTCAATTTAATTTATTGATATTAAATTTTTTCACTGCACTGAAATTATTATTCTTCTTCCCAATTATTTTGTTTTTGTCTGGTTGTATTGACTTTTGAATGACAATTCATAGTGAAAACGTCAAACACAATGGTGAAAACACTTGAAGATTAAGTTTTAATCTTCTCAATTTAAACCGGATTATCTTTAGGTGAAAACGTAGCATTAGTACCCACTGAACAACCAACATAGAATAGGTTAAATTTGTATGGGATTGTGCTGTTCTTTTTGACATTTCTCATGGGTCACAAACAAGATACAACTAAACAAGATAACCCATTCCGAGTTTTATATTTCTCTGGTCCTGCGTATGTACGTCACAAGGGCCCATTGAGTTTGACATTTTGCATTAACTGTATGGAAACTATTGTAAACAAAAGATATCTGAAAAGAAATGTGTAATAACAAATTTATTAAATAAAAATAAATCACGTGTGTTCCTAACAAAAATACAAAATAAAAAATATATTTTAAATAAAAAAAATTACTAATTATTCGGAAACGTGAGCCAGCAACTTCAATTTGAGAAGATGCAAGTTGTAAATCTTCATACCTTGCAATTCACAAATGAAGTGTTACAAAGGAAATACTGTGTTTTTCTTTTAACTTGTATTTATTATTATTCATAAATAGAAGACATATAATAATTGAAAAACAATAGCTCCATGGATCAACATACATACTTGCAGATATCAATAAAAGATTGTATATGAATTTCAAATGCTTGTTTTTATTTTGTGGTTTTAATTTATATTTTTTTTGTATTTTCTTTTCCATGAGTTTTTGTTTTGTTTTATTTCTCTATTGAGTTTTCGTATTCGAAAAAAAATGAGATCGGAAAAATAGTGACTTAATTCTTTTATTGTAAACGACATTTGAAGATACTTGAATCATTTGTTTCATATACCTACTCAGTACAAATGTATAAAACGTCGACTTTTCTGTTGACGGCACTGATACTATTTGCAGTTGTTTTGTCATCAGCTGTATTCTTACATGGCAATACAACAACACCAACCTATCCGGATAGCTAGGGTTCGGTTATTCAATGAGGCCAATCAAATGCTTTGGCTCTGAGTGGATCCTCAGTTCTCGCCGAAATCATCAAGGCAAAAATAGGTAGGTGTAAACTCAGTCAAATTCCCTGCTTAATTTAACAAATCGACTTCATTGGCCGCAGATGTCCAACACCGAGATTCAGCTAATTCGAAACCGCAGTGAGTGAGTGAGATGAGTCACTTTTGATTAAAAATCGATTCAGCTAGTAAAAGTGAGGGAGTGAGTGAGTGAAACGAAATGCCAGATTACTCGCCTAAGATTTCAGCAGTGACTTGGTGCATTTGTTGGTGTATTTACGTGTTTCGTTAAGTATTTGTTCTTTTTTTAAAGAAATTGTTTCACACATATTCATGTACGCGAAAAAAATACAAAAACAATGCAACTATCCCAAAAGAATCCAACAAACTATAAAATATACGGACAAAATTATTTTCAATAATCTTATAAATCACATTAATAACAATGTAGGGCTTGTGTATTTATACTTAATGTACAAAATATGCAGATGTAATTTTATAAATATGTGTATTTAATATATGTAAATACTTCCTTTGTATTTAATTTATTGAACATTTTTTTGTTTTGATTTGTTTGTTTATATTAGTCGTGTTTTTTTCTAAGCCCCGGGGAAATTGGACGAAAAAAACGATAAGTAGGATTAACAATTTGCATACTAAATCCAACAACAACTAATCCCCGGGGGTGCTTAGCTTAAACCCAGAGAATTCTCGGGGCTTAGCTATTGGAGAGGATAAGAACTGTGCTACCAAAAACTTTTTCACAAAGTTATCGATAAAATGTATAGAAACTTCAAAACTGACATTTTGATTTTTCAGATAATTATCAATTTTGTTTGGTTTGGTTGAGCATTTGGTCTAAGTGTGTCAGTTGTTTTCCTGACGGTCATGTCAACCTAACCTAATCTACCTTTTAATATAAATTCCGCAACACAACAACAAATCAATTTTAACATTTTTCGCTTTTGTATTGCCTCTATGGTTTTTTCCACCTCGCCATGAGCACAACCTTCTACAGCGATTTTCATTTTTGCGTATATTTTTATTATAGGTATATTAAAACTTGACTGTAAAATTATTATTAAATAAAATAACATTTCCTGAAGTTGATATTCGTTCAATTAACAAGAATTGAATGAACAACAAAACAAAGGTTTCTCTGAGAAAATTGTTTTCGGCTGCGTTTTTTTGTACACGGGAGCAACCCAATACAGATTCTCTGCTACATCCTTGGCATACTTCAATCTTCTGAATCGTCGTCTGCTCTTTCTCAGAACTATATTCCTAATGACATAGGGACTGAGCGTCCCGCCCGAATAAGCAACTCGTCCACTAATATCATGTCAACAGTGACCGACGAATGGGGTAGTTTTCAAGTATTTGTGAAAATTAAATTAAAAGAGAATCACATCGGCTAAAAACAATTTCCAAGATACTTGATTTCAATTTTCAAATTACTTGATTCACATTTTTTTGTATAAATAATAATTAACTTGGTTCTTTTTATGTTATTTTAATAGAAAAGTAGTTTAAATTCAATAAATATATCGAAATTACACAAAACAAATCAACCCGATGATTTTTAGAAGAATGAGGATGAGGCAAATAGTAATGTTTATTTTTTTCTTGCATTACAGCCATAAACTAATAATGTAAGGACCGGAAACCTCTGCATTCATTTGACATTTGCCTACAAGCTGAAACACGCACACAAGTAACTTTTCTGTTCCTCTACCTATAGACACATTGATAAAAACGCGCACAAGAATCTTTTCTGTTCGTCTTCCTATAGACACATAGACAACACAGCCCTAGTAATTTGTTTTTGTTTTGGTTTTCGATTTCCCATCTATTCATGGATAGAGTTTCAAAGCTACAAATACAACATTGTAAACAAATAGGTTTTGGGGGGTGAAACGTACGAAAGTTTCCAATCTTATTTGGCTTATTTGTGATTACAGCTGTTCTTCAAATGTCATTTTGCAAATTAATAAATAGTGCTACCTAGTATTTTACTAAGCGCCTTGGTCGTTTTTTTTCAACCAATTCCCCCGGGGATTGCAAAAAAACGCACCTATTATCTTTGCTTATGTATGTATGTTGTATTGTAGCTACCTATATTTTGTTGTTGCTTCAAGAAATTTAGGTGTTCGAAGCTAAATTCGAACGTACTCATTTCACTTAAATAGCTGAATCACTTTTTTTCCTAAAGTGAGATGAGTCTCACTTCACTCGCCTAAATAGCTAAATCTCGGTGCAAGATTCAATCCACAATCCAATCTACAAACAGGGAGATTTGACTCAGTCTGCAGTTTTATGTTATGTATTTCATTTCCTTTGCACCAATACTTCTACATTTTCAATTAACATTCACATACATACACAACAAAAACCAGAAAACAAAATAAACACACAAATGAAACGCCGTTTTATGGCTAAACTTTGAAAATTGCTCACTTTTGTTAAAAGTAATAGGGGTATTCCGATGCAACAAAAAGGTGTAAAATTGTTAAATTTTATTTTTTTCTGTAAATCGTGAACGCACCTTTTCAATTCTATCGCACCGCTGGAGTAAAAATGCAAAATCAGTTTGAACACAAATATTTCTGACAGAAAATTACTGCTGCCAAACTGTCAACGACACCAGGCAAATTTTGCACCATTGTATATTTCTGTTGCAATAGGGTTAAGGTATATAAAAAGTGCAAGAGTGTTGTAGATCTTAGTCAGTGTAAGTTGTTGTTGTGGTGCAAAAAAAAGTTGCACTTTTGCATTTTTACAATGATACTAGACCAGTTGCACCGTATCGTGAATACCCCTAATTATTTTCGACTTGTATCTGCATGTACATGCATTTTTTTATGGCATGTTCATAGTACTGCCATCAATTAATTTATTAGAACGCCTGTAAAGGTATTCTATATTGGCATCACTTACAAAGAGCATGATAGCCAACATTTCAGTCATAACTACTGTCGGAATTGGTTTTGCGGTGGTAGTGAACGCCTGAACAAAAGAAATTAAAAATATTTTCTACTCCACTCCACACCACAGAATAATTTCGGTGTCCGTCTGGAAATAATTAGAGTAAATTATACATATAAGTAAATTGCGATTCAGTTTTCAAAGTAACGAAAAGATTTCCATCGATTTCTTCTATTCAAGGTATTCGATTTAGAACTTGGTCTTTACAATTTTATGCATTGCTATCCGGGTAGCACATTCTCCGCCTTTGTTTACAAAAGTCATCATAATTTCTTTACATACAAACTAATTTTTACTGTTTTTTTTCCAGAACAAACAACAAAAAAACAGAATGCCTAACATTAAATTGCAATCGTCGGACGGGGAAATCTTCGACACTGATGTTCAAATCGCAAAATGCTCTGGAACAATCAAAACAATGCTGGAAGATTGTTGCCTAGAGGATGGCGACGATGCAGTCGTCCCCCTACCAAATGTTAACTCTGCCATTCTTCGCAAAGTTCTTCACTGGGCCAACTTCCACAAAGACGATCCCCAACCAACTGAAGACGATGAGAACAAAGAGAAGCGAACTGACGACATCTCTTCGTGGGATGCTGACTTCCTAAAAGTTGATCAAGGCACCCTGTTCGAATTAATTCTGGCAGCTAATTACTTGGACATAAAGGGATTGCTTGATGTCACTTGCAAAACTGTTGCTAATATGATCAAGGGCAAGACCCCCGAGGAGATAAGGAAGACATTTAACATCAAAAATGATTTCAGTGCTGCTGAAGAGGAACAGGTCCGCAAGGAGAATGAATGGTGCGAAGAGAAGTAGGGGCATATTTTTATCAATCTTGTAGTTACATAAGTGTAGATGGGGGCGAAAATTCTAAAATTATTAAACCATAAAAATCGCTGTCCTTATTACACTTACATATATTCAATCTCACATTTTATTTTGTTAATTTAAATTGAATAAAAATGTATTAACTAACAAATATTTTCTTTTTGTGAAATAAAATGTGTTCGCCATCTTTTCTGTTAACGCTTTCGCGCTTGTAATTGTAAGACATTACACTAGCTGCTAAATATTTTAACAGCGTTTCAAAAAGCCGGCAGAGCTAATGGGTTAGTCGCTTGAATTAAGTTTTTTTTTAGAAATGGAACCAAAGTCAAAGCCTCGTTATTGTGCCTATTTCAACAATTAAACGTAAAGTACAGTGGATCACAGCTTATTTGATACAGTGTCCCTTTTCAAATAAAAAGCGTCGTAACTTCACATATAGAAAGGATATCAACAAAATTTGAATGAAGGTTTTAAGATCCTTGTTCAACGAACATAAGCCGTGGAACAGAGTTCTTAATAATATACCACCTCAGCGCCCAGAAAGAGGAAAATAGCAATTTTTTATTTAAGCAAAAACACCTTGCAGCTTATTTGATACTGTTACTTCAGTGCATCTTAACGACTGATTTTTGTGGTTGATGGTATTTTGTTTTTTTCTGTAATTTGTGTTTGCAGTTTCATTTGACTAATTTTAAGTTTCTTGGAAGTCGATTATCCAATTATAAATGAAATGGGTGCTCGTACTAGTTTCGAACCGCGTCAATTGCTGAATTTGTGAGCCTAAGTCCGTTTAAAGTGCAGTACATCATTGAGCGGCTTGTGCATGGCAATCGTGTTCAAAATAAAGGAAGAAATGCACCAAACAAAATCTTCAATGCGCCTGATGAACGATATATTGTGCGTAAAATAAAAGTTAATTCGAAGTTATCGCCTACAAAACTGGCTATTTAAGTTCAGCAAGAACTAAACTAGATAAGGCATGCAGTGTTGAAACTATCCGCCGGGTGCTTCGCAAGCATGCCTTAAATGGACGAGCTGGTAAAAAACCGTTGATCAGGCAAAAAAATCAACGAAGTCGACTTGGCTTTGCTACGGTTCATATTTCTAGAGGTGCTGACTTTTGGAACAGGGTAATTTTTGCAGACAAAGTTTAACATATTTGATTCCGATAGTATGTCCTACGTCTGGCGGAAACCAAATACAGAGCTTAAGAAAGGGAATTTTAAAGCTACCTCAAATCATGGCGGAGGTAGTGTGATGGTAAGGGCATTTTTGTCTGCAGCTGGTGTGGGAATTTTAGAATTCATTAATAAAAATGGTTACCTGAATATTTAAAAAAACAATTTGCTCCAAAGTGCCGTGAAACTGGGTATACGTCAACAATTCTGTTTTTTATCAAGACAACGACCCGAAGCACAATTTAGGAATGGTGCAGACCTGACTCATATGGAACTGACCCCATTTGATGACACCGATGGCACAGTTACCTGATATGAATGTAATTGAAAATCTGTGGTCTTTATTGGACAACAAGATTCGTCAGCATAACATGTCCAGCAAAGACCAGTTGAAGAGGGTGTTACTAGAAGAATGGCAGAAAATTTCCCCTGAAATAACACAAAAAGCTTGTTGGTTCAATACCAAACAGGCTCAAGGCTCTTGAAATCGGTAAAGACTATCACATCAAAGGGCTTAGAAAAAAATCGCCACCTATTGTATGTTAATGAAATATTCAGGCCTAATATTGTTCATATTTGATCCGGTTGTTCAGCCCCTTCAACGATGAGTCAATTGAACCTCAATTAATAGGAAGAAATTTTAATTGCTAAACCACGGATGAAATATTTGATCTACGGTTATATACTTGACCGTCAAAGCTCTCATTACGTTGAACAAAGAATAAAATTGAGTTTTTTTTATGTCGAATTCCAAACTACCAAACATTCGATTTATTCTGAATACGATCGAATTATTTCTAAACAAAATCGTCAAAGAAGTAAGATTTCATAGTCTTTATACGCACGCTATTTTTTGCAAGTTCCTTACAACAAGAAATCTATTTGAAATGGTTTTTTGGAATTTGACATTAGTTTTGTTTTGACAAGTATTTTTTTGTAACCACTTATTTAAATAAACTTTATTTTCATTTGTAGTCAATGCTAATATGGAAGAAAAGCAAAAAAAGGAAGACAAAATTTGACAATTAAAATGCCAAAAAATCACGAAATGTGTAGTTAAGTGCTATATAGTTGGGAGCACCATCTCCATTTTCGAATACAAATGTCATAAAAGGTGCGTAACAAATATCTGTGTATATTATAAAAAGAAAAATGAGCTTTTGCTCTACCTATAAAAAAAATAAGGCAACTTATCATAAATGTTGTATTTTGTATGTATGTACATATGTATATATTTTAGGTATTTTTAAATCGGTGGTAAAACGCCACCAGCAAACGCATACATACCTTCTATTACGAGCAATAGTAGGATAAGCAAATGTTAGATATTTATCTTATTTTATTGTACTCAGTGGCAAAATGCCACAAGCAACCGCAACATGAGACAATAGTCTAAAAGAAACTTTTTATATCTCCGAGAGTAAGAACTATATAACAAATAAAAGAAAAAGACAAGCCATGCATATTGTAAACGCAAATAAGTAACAGTAGATGACGGCCATACATTACAACCTCCGAATATTCATGTTAGAAACCAGAGAGAATCAAGTCTCAATAAAATACATTACAATAGGGGTATTCACGATCCGGTGCAACTGGTCATTGTAAAAATGCAAAAGTGCAACTTTTTTTTTGCACCAAAACAACAACTTGCACTGACTAAGATTATACAATACTTCTGCACTTTTGCTATACCCTAACCCTATTGCAACAGAAAAATACAATGGTGCAAGATTTGCGTGGTGTTGTTGACAGTTTGGCTGCTGTGATTTTCTGTCAGAAATATTTGTGTTCAAACTGATTTTGCATTTGTACACCAGAGTTGCAATAGAATAGAAAAGGTGCGTTAACGATTTATAGAAAAAATTAAATTTCGCAATTTTACACCTTTTTGTTGCATCGGATCGTGAATACCCCTAAAACAAATTAAGCCCTATGTAAGACTTTGAAAACTGAAAAAAAAACAGGTTGCTTGTAAAAAGGATACACTAGTGTTAACCATATGGCCAATCATGTTTTCCAAATTGAAAATAATTATACTTCTATCATCCTCAACACATTTATTAAAAAAAAAACGATTTTTTTCTTCATATCGCTTCTACTCCATACAAAAAAGAAACTAATCGAAACACAACTCCAAACGAACACAGCCTTGAATATTCGCTTCGAATACAATCCAATATAAAAAAATGTAAAGGGGCCTTTACCTAAGCTTTACCACTATTTTAAGCAGCAGTCTCTTTTTTTATTTCCAATCCAAAATAAACCCAGCACTGCTCTTAATTTATAATAAAAAAGTAACAGCTATATATGTACCTTAGCTTGTGCTCTCCCTCTCACCAGACAACAACCATCCTGTCAGAACTACCTTATCGGTAAATATCCCTTTTTCTAATTCCTATTTCATCCTTATTTTAAGTTTTATATATTTGAGGTGTATGTGATGTAGTTAGCGTGTTAAATAAAGTTTTGAGTTTTTGACTTATATAATTAATATTGCCTATAGTTGAAACAAAATTTTGTTTTACTACATTTTTAGTTATTAAAAGTATCGTAATTCGAAGAACTGAATACAAACATTTGCGATTCAATTATGAATAAAGTGACGAGCACATAACCCAGAACAACATCAACGACTGGTGACGGTGAGTTAAATCTAAATTTAGGATTTTGTTTTTAGCATTTTTCGTTCTCACCGAAAAGTTCCCGATTAATATCCTTAACCTATCAATCGCTTAAACAAAAAGATTATATATATGAGTAACCGGTAGCTGGTCAGTCTTTAGAAAATATGTAAAAAATCATTGGCCTTGTTTTTCTTTTTCGCTCATCCATTTGCTGCTCTCATTTAAAAAAGCATGTCTGCTTCTTTTTTCAACACACAATATCGATCCTTTTCACGCATTATTACTTAAATATAAAAAAAAACACTACATAGCTATATCCTCTTTGAATTTTGGAAAATTAATTGTTACAAAATTTTCGTGTGTGAAAGCTTCTCATTCGTGCATTTAATTAATCGTGTAATTAATATAGAAATGTGAATTCTTATATACATATGTACATACATACTCCCATAAGTCCGGTCCGTAGGATTGAGAAAAAAGCAACATTTCATTTATCGACTTACAAGATTAGAATTATCGGGTGACAAAGACGACAAGGTCGCCATGTTTGTCAAATAACATTCACCTATTTTCGCCAGTAACCAAACCCAACCGTTATAAGTTATGAGATTATTTGTGAAATCTGAATAATATATTCGTGGTTAATGGATTAAGAGTGTATAGTGTTATTAATTGGTAATATATTAGTCAGTTTTTTGTTATCCCATCCCAACCCAATCAAATCAAATAAAAATTAAATTCATATTCACTCTATTATAAATGTACCGAATTATAAAAGAGGGTGTAAAAGAAGAAGACATCTTTCGTGACGACTCTTCTCCTTCTGCTCAATTTTAGGGGTTTCTCTTCTCATTTTTTCATTCGGTAGTGAATTTTCTTTTGCTATCAGCTATCATCAGTCAATGTTCAACGACAACGAGCAGGAGCAAGTGAGATGAGATGAGAAGCAAGTAAATAAACAAATAAATTTCAGAAAAAAAATGTGTGTAAGATTAAATCCGCAATAAAGAATGCAGACAAAATAAACGAAATAATAACAAATCTAAAAATAACCGCACCTTATTTTTAATTAAAGTAAAATGAATTGTTAAATTTAAGAAATAATTCATGAAAAAATAAAGCAGACCGATAGAGAAAGAGAATGCAACTATTTCAAGACTAGACTTCCTCCTGTAATATATTTTAGCATGTGCTTTATTGTTGGGAATATGATTGAAAGTGATTAATATTAATTAATATAATATGCATTTGTGTGTAAATCTTTCTCTCTGTGTACAATTATTGGAATATTGACATAACTAAAGTAAAAAGCATTTTAGACACAAAATAATAATTAAAGTGTAAAACAAATTAGTTGCCTACATACATACCTAACCATGTTAATTGTTTTAACTATTTATTAACTGCGGTTCTTTTATCGAAACAAAGAGGTAAGTTTGGGTAGAAATAAGATACATACATACATACATAAGCATTTCTGGAATATTCTCAATTTATTTTTAATATTAAAAATATGATTTATGATGAGTTTGTATGCAGTTCATTCAATTAATTGAATTAAAAAAGGGTGGAAAGTATTGTTGGTGATATCTGCTTCGATTTGCCGGCGAAGCTGCTTTCAGGTTATGTGTGTAGTTATTAAATTTTGGGCCTACATATATTATGTACAGTGGATCACAGCTTATTTGATACAGTGTCCCTTTTAAAATGAAAAGCGTTGTAACTTCATATTCAGGAAGGATATAAAAAAAATTAAATGAAGGTTTTAAGATCCTTGTTCAATGAACATAAACCGTGGAACAGAGTTCTTAATAATATAATCACCACATCGTCCCGACAGAGGGAATATAGCAATTTTTTAGGCTGAACTTTCCTTTAGGGGAGCAAGAATTTAAACACGCGGATAATTTTATTCGGTAGATTTATGCTTAAAAACAATGGCATAAAATTTTAAACAGCCTGATGTTAAGGGCTTAAGCTAGGCATAAACGAAGAACATGCTCGCTGAGCATGCTCGGTTGCGTTAGCCCATACACGGCGAACACATTTGCCGAAGATTCATTTCGTGCTGATTCTTCAAAGCATTAACATGTGCGATTTGCCATGATTTATTTTTCCCACACTTATTTTAGTAGTTTTCACTTTTTGAATCCGATATAAATTCTTCGAGTTGCTCGCGAACATTGAACCCAACGAACACGACAAAATAGAAATGTTTCGCCAACAGCGAGCGCCTCGCGAACCAGCCCCTACACAAGAAAAACACAGCGAGAGCGAGCATGCTCTGCGAGCATGTTCGTCTTTTGTGCCCACCTTTAGCATGATACTACTTAACTGTTTGCTAATACTTAAGTACTTTACTAATATTTTCCTAATTTTAAATACTTTTTAACTGGCACCATACTAAATCTATAGGGGTATTCACGATCCGATGCAACGAAAAGGTGTAAAATTGCGAAATTTTATTTTTTTTCTGTAAATCGTGAACGCACCTTTTCTCTTCTATTGCAACTCTGGAGTAAAAATGCAAAATCAGTTTGAACACAAACATTTCTGATAGAAAATCACAGCTGCCAAATTGTCAACGACACCAGGCAAATCTTGCACCATTGTATTTTTCTGTTGCAATAGGGTTAGGGTATAGCAAAAGTGCAAAAGTGTTGTAAAATCTTAGTCAGTGTAAATTGTTGTTGTGGTGCAAAAAAAGTTGCACTTTTGCATTTTTACAATGATACTAGACCAAATGCACCGGATCGGGAATATCCCTTATTTTCTTAATGAACTACAACAGACACGCTTAAAATAGTGCAAACAAGTAAACGGACATAACTTTTTGACGTTTGTAAATGTCAAAGTGGCATATGGATTTAGTACGATACTAAAAAATTAAAGTAGCAATTTTGTGATTTTAACTTTAGTAAAATTTTAAGAAAATAGCAGAATATTAAACTGGTTTAAAATTATCAAAATTACATTATTAGAATCTAGACAATCCCTATTTTTCTTCAAAATATGCCGTAACTTTCCCATGGTTGTTTATTTATTTGTAATAAGAATGTTGTGGGAACTAAAGTTTCAGTGGCGAAGTAATTAGCTCATGTTGTTAATAAAGCGTTTGAAGTAAAAAAAATAGTATTTTTAGCTAAATATTAAGAATAAAGTTGTATACATTGCAAAGTAAGTTTAATATAACGTTTATACCGCAAAATATTTTATTAATGTTAGGCTAGATGGGCAAACAGCGATCGTGTATACCGGATCTCAGATAAATTATAATAACGATGAAAACTAGCGGTAAAACAATAAATGACGTCGCAAATGATGTGGGGCGGTCAAGAAAGTTAGTGCACAATGCAATTAAATTTTATGAAACTTATAATACGACCAATGCCATCGGAACATCGGAAGAAACCCTCCTCCAAAAAAAAGTGCTGCTGATGATCGTATAATCGCTGCTTATGCAAGAAAAAACCGTTTATTATATCAGCAGAAATTCGGGATGAAATGATTTAAGACCATATGCATAAAACTTATGTCTTTTGGCATTCCGGAAGCCTTCCGGACTCTTCTGAAAGGGTTTACTTGGAAAAAATGACAGTTCTAATTCTGAAAAGAAGAGAATTTTGCTTGGATTTGAAATCAGAATCAGAACCAGAAGCACTCACGCATTCATATACTTGAACGTCAAACTCGACTTGTCATTTTTTGTATCATAATAGTCCAACAAACAATTTTTTTTGAATTTGAATATTCTCAGGCACACAATTATTTTCACACATACAATCTCATTAAAATTCAGAATCGTCAGAATCACACAAAAGTGTTCAGTTGGGATCCCCGATCGCAGAAGAATTCCGGATTGCCAAATAAAAACGCCATAAGTAGCAGGACAATACGAAGAAGACTCAACGACAAAGACTTGCTCGGTTGCGTAGCCCAGCACAAACCACTGGTATTAAAAAAAATATGGCGGCCATGCTTAAGTTCGCCAGAGTATACGGATCCAAATCCTTATCATTTTGGAAAAATGTTTTTTGGAGAGGTAAGTCGAAATTTAATCGATTGGGCTCTGATGGAAAGCGCCATGTTTGGCTTCCACCAAAGCAAGATCTTAATCCACGTTACATAGTAAAAACTGTGAAACACGGTGGTGAGTGTATCATGGTGTGGGCTGCTTTTTCATGGCGCGGTGTAGAGCCTATTGTGAAAATAGCGCAGCAAATGGACCTGCATCAATATAATAGCATTTGGGAAAACCATATGGAGCCCTTTGCAGAGGATAATTTACCATTATCATGGACATTCATGTATGACAATGATCCTAAGCACACTTCCCGGCTGTTGAAGCAGTGGATTAGTGATCATCAAATCAATACTTTGCCTGGGCCTGCCCAGAGTCCTTACCTGAATCCCATAGAAAATCTATTAAAAGATGTAGAATATCAGGTCGGACGAAGGAAGCCAAGGAATCTAGCAGAACTTTGGGAAGCAATTAGGGATGGCTGGATCAGCATTCCTAGTCATCGATGCCAGCACCTAGTGAAGAGTATTCTTTGCCCAACAAAATATTGAAAAAAAAAACTATTTGGTCTATTGATAAGTTATGTAATTTCGTACTTGTGCCAATTCTGTAACCACCACATGTTACACTAACTTATTTTGTTTACATTTTTTTTGTTATTTTAAGTTTTTCAGCGTTCAATTAAAGATTTTTTAAATATATTCTGTTCCAAGAACATAGCAAAAATTATATCCGATCCACTGAACTAGAACAGGAAATCGGTTCAGAAAATTGCTGAATTGTGAATTTGTCCGTCTACAGTGCAACAAATCATTGAGCAGATTGTGCATCAAAATCGTGCTCAAGATAAAGGCAGAAATGCATCAAACAACGCGTCTGATGAACGATATATTGTGCGGGAAATTAAAGTTAATCAGGAGTTACCGTTTCCAAAACTGGCTATTGACGTTTAGCAAGAACTAGGCAAGTCATGCAGCGCTGCAACTATCCGCCGTTTGCTTCGCGTGCATGCATGACTTTAATGAGCAAGTAGGTCGTAAAAACCATTCATCAGCAAACAAAATCAATGAAGCCGACTTGCCTTTGCTATGGAGCATATTTCTAGGGGCGCTGACTTTTAGAACACGGTAATTTTTGCAGACGAGTCGAAGTACCGATGGCCGAAAAAGAACATAGCTTAAGAAAGAGAATTTTAAAGCAAGTGTAGAGCATGGTGGAGGTAGAGTGATGGTATAGGCTTTATGTCTGCAGCTGGCGTGGGCAATTTAGAATTTATTTAGGGGGTAATTAACAGAAATGTCTACCTCAATATTTAAGTCTATTGGACAACAAGATTGGGCAGCATAACATATCGAGCAGAGAGCAGTTAAAGGGGATGTTACTGGAAGAATGACAGAAAATAACCCCTGAGACAAAAGCTTTTGATACTCTGCCAAACTGGCTCAAGGCTCTGAAATGGCGAAAGGCTATCACACCAAATATAAAAAAAAAACATTACTACCAATTGTTCATAGAATTTATTGACTGTATAATAAGCTACGGTATACAGTTTTGCAATATATTAAGAATTTTGAATTGTGTAAAATGCATATAAAAAAATGGTAAATGAATGAAGTTGTTCTGTTATTGTTTTCAAAACTGCATTCAAATTTTGAAATTTTGCAACTTAACATACAAAACAAGCACTGTATTAAATAGGATGTGAGCCACTGTACATATATGGCTATATAGGCCTGATAGAGAAACTGTTTTTTCCTTGTCAATTTTGATACTTTATGTCCATTGTATGAAACAAAATAAACAGTTTAATTATCAAAACATGTTGCATACCTAATTACATACGATGTATGCATTTACATATTATGTATACAAAAATGTTGAACATAATTAATTTGACCAAGAAAACCGTTTAAATACGCGACTTACTGGCAACTTTAAATGTGTATGATAATTGATTAGATGCATAATATATTTCTTACTGTTGACTGCGTTGATTTAAAAGTTTATAGATATGAGCTAATTCCAAAATGCATTTAGAAAAAAAATACAAGGAACCAACCTATAGGTTATACAAAACTTTGAAGTTGACTTTAATAATCGCAGTCAACAAAAACACATAATATTTACTTGTTGTTTTTCATTCTAATTAGTGGCCAGAGCCAGACCACCGTATGACATTTCTAGGCGCATGAATTTAACCAAATTCCGTTAGAAGAAGAATAATTTGAAGTTTGTTCTTGTGTAAATGCTGTAGATTTTATAAGTCTGTAATCAACGAGCAAAAAAATCGCGCCTGGAAGTGTACGTTAGCATCTAACTAATGAGCGCTACTATCGTGCCTGGGTAAAACGCATTTTGGACTATAGATCATAATAACTTTCAAGTTGAATTTACATACACTAAAGGCAGGGACGGAGGCAAGAAAGACGGTATCCGAAAGGGTGATTAAATTGGTGCCGGGAAATACATAAGTCCAAAATTCCTTTTTTTTACTTATGTGTGTCTCACTTTTGTGGGACATAAGTCGAATATACATATACTGCCCAAAAGAATTTTGGGAGTATATGTATGTGTCCCACTTTGATGGGACATAAGTAAGTCAAATTTTTTTTTCGTCTTATATCCCAATTAAAATGTTTTGTTTGAGGGAAATACTGTATCTACCTATCACGAGCTGAAATTTTTCCATATCCAAGTGCCAATAAGGAGAAATTCAGATGATTTTAAAAACAGGTTTAACCGGTTTTTTCTTAGCTAATTACTAGCAGGGCTGTAATTGTCATATGAAAATAGACTACCTTAGCACTACCACTTCAAAATTTTAAAGAAAATCCTATTGGGTTAATTGTCGTAAATTTGACGTGAAAGAAAAAAAAAGTCGCTCTTTTTTTAAAAGTAACCCCTATGCTAACTTGACAGTCAAGGTAGCAATACTACTCCAAAAACGGTGCATATGAGGTCAAAAAATAAAAAGGAGTAATTGATTCAAAATAGCTTTTAACGGCCTTTAGTCCACAAAATTTGGGTTTCGTCCCGGCAATCTCACTTGGACTCATCAGTTAGTTAGTGAGCGCCTTACCAATACGCAATTTTTGTTAAGTTCAGTTCAACTTCAATGAATTTGAAAAAAAAAAACAATGTGAACTATATCCAATAAGATTAAAATTTTAATCATTCAAATTGGAAGATTTTGTCCTTGGCCAGACATAGTTAATAAGAAGGTGTTTTTTAATAATACAATTCTATATACTACTGAAATTACTCAGCCATGCATATCAAATATGTTTGTTTATTTGAGAAAAAAGAAAACAATCCAGGAAAAAGTGTTTAAAAATTTAGTTATCTTTAATGCATTAAGCTTTAATTTTTTTTAAACGCTCTTTTAAGTACGATTTAAATACACCCCGTATAAAGAAGGCTTTTAATTTGTGGAATTCCCCCCTTCATAATCAATTTTTCTGGATACAATAGAAAATTTTCTGATCAAAATTGATTTTATTCCGTCAAAAACAAATTTTGCATTTGTAGCAACATTTTATTTACTTTACTTGCATTAAAAAGATTTGACATTTCTCTAACGTCAAATTCTAATTTTACGTTTTATCGTTATGAAATTTGAATTTAAAGTTTTGTTTTTTAAAAAGAGATTAATACTCGCACGAAATAACACAATATCAATATATCTATGAACTATTTATTCCTTTTAATTAAAAACACGTCCGTTTAACTCGATGATTAATTTGGAATGCCGTCTTGAACCAATCCACATTTCAACACATCGTTTCAGTATCAAGGCTGTCTCCGTATTCTTTCCACCCCAGCTTCTCCACTATTTCGTTACAGTGTTAATATCTTACAGTAGTGATATAACACTATAAATAATTAGCTGCGTTTTATTTGCATATAATCTAATTCGGATTCATTTTTAAAGACTAAATACGTACATAAAAAACAACACGAAATCTTGCTTTCTAAAAGCTCACAAAATTTCGACGTCTGCGAATGTAAACAAGAACACGATGATCGAAAATCCAGCGGTGAGTTAAGTCTAAACTTCGATTGTACAACACTCCATAGGAGTTAATAGTGAACCTAGTTCAAATATTGACTCAAGCATTACCACGATTGTACCATTGTTAATCCAGTTAATCAAACATCAATTAAAGTCAATGTCAATAAAATTAGAAAATTTCAAATTGAATTTTTTTTCGAAATCAAAAAAATTGAAAATTTTTGGATAATTTTCATTTCAACCAAAAAATTATTCCCTCGTGGATTTGTTGATCCCGGACCAGTTTTTGTGTTCTTTTTGGGATCAAATTTTTCCAGCAAATAAAGTATGGCTTTGCCATCAAAAATTTAATTTCTGAACACATTTTTTTTGGTTGTTCGATTTCACGTGTCGATTTCGTTTTAATAAAAACATCGATCTGCCGTCGATCCGCCGTCAAATTTTTTTCTGAAAATCAGATTCGTTTCAAATTAAAACCTATTTTTTTCTGGAAACACAGATCCGTGTTGAATCTCTTTTTGGAGACGGATTCAAAACGGATTTGTACACAGATTCTTACACACACTACAATATTTGTTTTGAAGTTTCTCAATTGTTGTGTTGTCAATTAATTTTTATTTTGTGGCAGTGTACAGAAAGAACAAATTAAAAAATAAAATTATTATTAAAAACTTCTTGGATACAAATATTAAAAAAGAGCAAGTTGATTTAGGAATTCCCCCGAGGCGGAATCAGCAAATAAAAACGAAATATTGATGTATTAACGAATTGAAGATTTTTTTTTAGAGCTGCCAACACACACAGTCACAAAAAGAGATTAGATCCGTAATCGCTCTTTTCAAAGCCAAAAAGTATTGGTTTTAGTATCGAATCCTATTTATTGAAACGAAATCACCAACAGTCGAATTTAGAAAAATAGGTTTTGGAGGGCGAAACGTCGTACGAAAGCTTCTCATCTTGGTATTTATTATCTGTGGTTATTATAATATAAATACATACGTACCTATAAGAAAAATTTCAAAACGAAGGTTTTTTTTTGGTAATACAATTTTTGTTGGGAGGATTTCATTCATACCCATCCTTTAGTCTCAAATTACCTACAAAGTTTACCTGTAATGCGAGATTATATGTATCAAAAGTGTGGATACAAATTTTTAGTAATATAAGGGTAGATTTTGGTTGAAGCGAAATATTCGTTGACTACTTCCGAACATTAGCAATCAGCACATCAGCAACTAAAAGCAACAGACGCATGATTGCGAAATATGATATCGAAACGCTTTCAAAAATGGTTCGTAAAAGATTGACAGCCCTATTAATAAAAAATGTTTAGACCACCACTATTCCATGACTTTACTAAACCATAGAATAAAAGTTAGTCTGCGGACTAAAATTTCTAAAATCTAAAATCCACGAACAAAATCTACAACAGTAAGTATCAACTCTATCTCTTTTTATTCTATCTCCCTGTAAATATGGTTCTTATCTTAATGTAAATTCTTAGTCCTTCACTAAGCCAACGTCATCGATGTTCTAGAAAAGAACTAAGTTTGTAAATGTCAAACAGCAGACATTCTGTTTTATTAATAGAATTTCGCACTTAGTCCATGGAATAAGTCTTAAACCTTTTAGTGGGAAAACAAAATGTTTTTTTTTTTTTTATTTTTGACCAAATTTATTTAATATTTTGGTTTGCGGTTATAGATAATCGACTTTTCTTTTGTTTTAATAATTATTTATTAGTAATAAAATCAAAAATTAGCCTTATCAACAAAAAAAACTCACAAAAATTCATTTTCTTGTGGGTGGCAATGGCGCAGTGGATAAAGGGCTTGATTTGCTAACTTAGACGTGTGGGTTCGATCCCCACGCATTTTCTATACCCCAAATTTTAATTGGATGCCGCCCATGGGTTAAAATGAGATAGTTAATACCTGGTTCTCAAATCAACTGTGCCAACAAAAAAATCTTACCTATCATTCTCTTTCTTCTACTAGTGCCGTGCTATTCAGGTTGCATTTAAAAGACCTGTTCTAACTTTGGGCTTTTCTGTTTTATTCTGATCTTTTCTTCGGAGAACAAATCTGTTGTCTCGGCCATGTTTATAATATAAAATAATCACAAATGTCCATTTGTCTTACACATACACTATTTAGCTCCGGAATCGACTATCTAGTGTTGACTTATTCGATTGGGGTTCGCCATGGGAGAGCTGTTTCGGATTACCAATCGAAAACGGTAGCTCCGCATAACTTTCATATGTTACATATACACATTCTAAACAGAATCGATCTTATGCTGTCAAAACAAATCTTGCGTTTTAAGCAAAATTTCAACGACCTTACACGTACACTATTTTGCAAGTTCATTAACATAAAATGCACGACTGGATCGCATTTTTTCGCATTATTTTCTTTTTCAAAATTCCAAAAAAAAAAATATTTTTCGAAAATTTTGGTATGAAGTATTATTTATAATTCGAATGCCCTCCTATATAAAATTGTTTATCGAAAGCCGTCCAGCCATAAAGTCCAAAATTAAAATAATGGTTGTATACCGTTAATAGCAAAATATGTAAAAAAATGTAACCAAAATGTAGACTATTATATTTACATATTATAGTAGTGTACTGATTTTTTTTATAAAAATCGCTAGAGCCGTTTTCGATATAATTAGAATGGTAAAAAAAATGTATGGCAGAGTTAGTTTTATTCAAAAATCTATTTTACGCAATCACCTAAAACGTTTAAATACCAACTGTGAAGAAAATCGCTTCAGCCGTTTAGGCTGTAGATCATTGTAGGGGAAGTTCTGTATTTGGTAAAAAATCGAACTCGAGATATTAATCAAACTTGACATTACGATGATAGAGAGCACCACAAAAGTAGGTCCCGTATTTCCGTCTGCTTGTCTGTCTGTAGGTCGATCTTTAGCCCAAGTCGCTGACAATTTTGTGTACCAAAAATGGTAAAAATCTTAATTATCTCGAAAACAGCCCTACCAATTTTGATTAAAAAAATTCAGCGTCTATTATAGGTGTTAGTCATGTAGATTTGATTAAAAAAATGTTTTACATAAAATGTTATTAGCGGTACGTACCTACCATAGAACCGTTTTATGGATTTTCGACTTTCTCATTAACGACTCAACGGGTTTTGATCAAAGTGCTTGTACAGAAGGTCCTTCAGATTTAAAATGCATAGTACTTACTTTTCGAAAACATATTTCTTGGTTAAAAAAAAAAACAAATATTTTCTTAAAAATTCATTATTTCGAAAATGGGTGGGAGATTATGAGGCTAAGTTTATATTAAATAAATTTCTTTTGAAAAATATACGAAATTTTGTAATTAGATAATTAAGTGAAAAAAAGACTTAATATATTTATGAGTTTCAAATAATAATTTTGTGCTTACGAGGTGAGAGAACGCAAGTGCGTACCTGCAATCCAGTCGAACATTTTTATTTTTGAAAACAGCAAAATATTATGTATATGGATTCGAATGGCCTTTTCGATTGATAATCCGGTCCCCCAATAGAACACCCGGGAATATCACGGCGGCTTAAAATAATTTGAAAAACACTTGATTTCAATTTCGAAACAAAATTTTGGTATTAATAATAATAATTAACTTGTTTCTTTATATGTTATTTTTACCAGAGAAGTAGTTTAAATTCAATAATACATCAAAATTACACAAAACAAGTCAACCCGATGATTTTGACACTT
Organism: Philhelius pedissequus; assembly: GCA_910595825.1. Taxonomy (NCBI): domain Eukaryota; kingdom Metazoa; phylum Arthropoda; class Insecta; order Diptera; family Syrphidae; genus Philhelius; species Philhelius pedissequus. The sequence goes on from OU343162.1 coordinate 63,424,680, forward strand.
TAATTATGTGAGTGAACTAGTGATTCTGGTTCCGACTCTGAATTAAAATCCAGAACCGTTTTTTGTTCTGTTTAGAGTAACAACTGTCATTTGGCGGGGCTTAAAACAGTTTCGGACGAGCAATCGAGAGTCTAAAATTTTTTTTAAAGTTAGAACTAAGAACGAGATCCACTTGTAAAAAAAGTCCCAGTTTCATTACTTAAAAAAAAAAGTATAAATTCATCTCATTTAACATATCCATATAGTATAATGTTGGAATGTTCTCAGATGTGGTCTTGTATCTTAAAATATAAAAAAAATCAATAATCAAAAGGAATAGCCAAGTTTTCATTTTATTTATATTCACACATTATGCCACACTTTAAGGGAAGTTTCCGCAGTAAAAAATAATTGCATGAGCACTCAAACAAGCAAACAAAAGGAAATCAATACATTAATGTATAAAGTGAAGATTTTTTTGTCTTATATTAATTATTAGTTTTTTGTACGAGTAATATTCATTTAGCTATTTTTTTCTCTTCTCTTTTCAGTTGCGGTTGTGAAACAAAAGAAAACAAAATGGACCATTTTCAAGCCGCAATAGACCCCCGTAAGCAGGAATTATTGGAGGCTCGTTTCATTGGAGCAAGGGTAAGTGCACACTATAGTTAAATTATGTGTATATTTTCACTGTCTTTGGCTTTTGCGCAGACTTTGTGAATTTGCCGTCATACTCTTTTGGGTTGGGACAAACACTGAATACACCAGACTTAAAATTGAAACCAAGCGATTCATAAATTAACCCTATATGTAATAAAGTTAAGCGTATTATGAGTGTTGTTAAGCTAAAAGTATTATAATTGAAGTTATTGTAAAGAAAAAAAAAAGTTTAATAAGTTTAAAAGTGAATAAGAGACAAAAACGCAAGCCAAGTTCTAAAAATGGAAAATCCTAATCTAAATCTTCCGCTTACAATAACTCCGGTTATCAATGGAAAAAAAGAAGAGCCATTACAAAGGTCGAAGCCAGATTTAACATTTCATTGTATGTGTTGTCGGGCTTATTTTATTCATCCTGGAAACCTGTATCAGCATATGAATTCATGTCATTTGGGAGTGGAACTTAAAACGGAAGATTATCTTGATCAAGATGAACCAATGTCCGATGCAGAAGAAGATGAACCATTCGATTATTCTACGGCCATGGAACCGGTGTGTGATCTTATAGATTTAAATGATGATGACTCTGACCATGACGACGACGACGACGACGATGAGGATGATGATGACGATGATGACGACGAAGAGGAGGACGATGATGAAGAACCGTCCGCAATGGACGATGATGATAATTCAAGTAATTCGCAATCTGCTATGCCTTTAAATAACGAATCCATTACAATTAAACCAGAGGGTAGAACTAATTCCAATGCTGATTATCCAATGTTACAAATGGGTAGTATGTCATTCCAGTGTTCTCACTGCGAAGCATCGTTTCCAAACGCTGGTGATTTAGCCAAGCACGTTCGATCTCACATCACCAATAAACCTTTCCAATGTTCGATTTGCCAAAAGACATTTACTCACATCGGCAGCCTTAATACTCACATTCGCATTCACAGTGGAGAAAAACCCTACAAATGTGAACTGTGTCCAAAAGCATTCACCCAGTCTAGTAGCCTAATGGTCCACATAAGATCACATTCAGTTAAAAAACCACATCAATGTAATTTATGCGATAAGGGTTTTGTAAACACGAGCAGTTTGCTTCTGCACATAAAGTCCCATACAGACGATGAGACACATCCTTGCTCGGAATGTGATAAGGTCTTCAAACATTCGAGTCTCCTGTCGGAGCATATGCGTCTTCATTCCTACGATCTGGTGTATCAGTGTTCGATTTGTCGTACAGCGTATAAGAGTTCCAGCGAGCTGGTGCAGCATATGAAGGCCCACATGGGCGAGAAACCCTTCACTTGTTCCATATGTGAAAGATCTTTCACACAATCGGGAAGCCTTAATATTCACATGCGCATTCATACGGGCGAAAAGCCATTTCAATGTAAAGTATGTGACAAATCATTTACTCAAGCATCAAGCCTTTCTGTTCACATGAAAGTTCACTCTTTGAGGCAATCGCATGTTAATAGACGTTCTCTTCCATCGCAGACAATCGTCAAAACTGAAGATCAAACTTTGCTTTGCATAGTATGTGGAAGTGTTCACCAAGATGCCGTAGCATTGGCCAGCCATGTTACACAAAAACATTCGGAATTGCTTGATAATATGAGACGTCATGGAGACTTGCTAAAAATTACAAAAGGCGAGTAAAACACATAATTCCTTACGCATAAAACAAAACAACAAAAAAAACGTAAAAAAGCCATTAAAGAAAATTGTGCAAAATTATTTTGGTATAGATATGATTCAAAATGATGTTTCAGTATTAATTTTAAATTACTCTCGATTTAAAATTTAAACACGATCTCGTTTATACTATAATATTAATAATAATCAATTTTAATTAAGTTAAAAATATAAATTTTGGTCTCATTATAACATGTAATACTCAAACGCACGTTTATATTTATGTGCCATTTTTCAAAAATTATAATTAATTAATAAATATTTAAAAATCACGCCACACAATAAGTTTACAGTTTAGATTTTAAGATTTTTTTTTAAATTAAGACTCATTGCACAAATATATGTATGTTTGCTTAAAATGTTTTCGTAATTTATTAAATTTAAATTAAATTTTTTTTATATAATTAATGATGTATTATTAATATTTATTTGGTTAACAAAATGGCGTATACTATGACAATGTTTGGTTTGTTCTTATTTGTGCTCGAAATACAAATTGAAATTGTACGTTAAAAACAGTCAGAATGAATAAATATGTTATACAATTATGTATACAAAATCAAACAAAAAAAACAACAACTTTTATTTAATTGGATATATGGATGCAATGTAACAAAAAGTAAAGTATATTAATACATATATAACTTATATTATAATATTTCAAGGCGCCAGTTAAAGCTATATCGATATTAATACAATAGGTGTAAAAGGCTTTTAGAAAATGCAACATATTGAAAAGTTCGCTTCAGTACATACTTCAAAAATTTTTCACCAGATGTTTTTTTAATAAAATTGCAATCAACTTATGTAATTGCATTACGTAAAAAATGATCGATTATATTAAATAATAGACCATTAAGAATATTATAGCTGTTCTTTTGGTAAATCTATCGGCAGTGAAGCAGGATTTCCCAAAAGAACGATCCGCAGCAGACTGATTTTTTTGTATCTTTAAGTTGGTATTACCGAACTTGTGTCTAATATCTAAATGCAAAAAATCTACAATAGATTTGTTTTTATTTCTTCAAATTAAAGGCATTTAAGAATACTAAAACTTGAATTAAAAAATGCAAATAAAATGGAATATATATAAAGCAGTAAGAAAAAACAAAAAATTGAATTTTCTACCTCTGTGTGTTACAAAATATTCATTTTAAAATTATTTTATGTGTTTGAAGTTTCTTTTCAATAAATCCGATCTTGTGGCATTTGAAAGGGTATGTTTGCATTGTGTTTCCTTGCAGAAATGATTGCATTCATTATTTAAGTATTTAAGTATTTTTAAGCTTCGTTTAAATGCGGCTCAAAAGTAGAGAGGTTAATTAAAAATGATTTATATGAAATATGGACAGAAATCCCCTTTTTGAATCTCATAATTGGGGCAAATAGTCGTGTTTTACTAAAAATTATTAACGTCGCAACAAATAAACACTGAAAATAAACGATTATGTCCACTTTTTTATTCACTGGTTGGACAACGGTCAACTGGACTCTGAATGCAAAATGACGTAGATCGTGAATCTAAGGGTCAATTTATTTATCTACGACATCCATTAATAAAATTTGACATTTTCTGACTAGACAATAAACTATATTTTGAAATATTTAGAATGCATTTCTTGCCAAAAAGCTCACCCTTTTCCGCAGATGAAATTAAATCTAATAATGTTATAAGTGCTCTATCGATAACATAACTTGCGTGCTGTTAATGAATGCTTTATTACTAAACAAAAATATGCACTGACTTGCTACTTAAATGCTTGTTGGTATTCCAATTTCAGAGCTTTGGTCTGGCAGTTTCGCACGAATAAGCTAATTTTAACTTTTACTTAAATTGGAAAACGCCCCCTACATATGCATTATTAATATGATTTATAAAGCAACACAAATTAATAAAACGTATTTTTGGCCCAGTTTGTTGCGTTAGACATTTTGTATGTCCTGTACGTAAATAAGTGTAAAACACCTTTTATACGAAAAGAACACATAATTAACCAAAAATTATTGATTTTTTACTGCTTTCAGCTAACTTTTCCGAACCGTACACAAATATATTCGAATTGTTTGGTTTCCGAAATAATTTATCTAATAGTAAACGTGCCCTTCGAGATTTATTAAAGTCATCGGAACTACCAACTAAACAACATAATAACATTCGATACTCGAATAAATGTCACAAATCTATCCAAAGCAGACTTCTGCTGTTAGTTTTATCGAAAGCAGGTTGTTGTATTTGTAATGTGTGTAAATTCTGCTTTGCTGCCGATGTCATTTTGCCAAAAGAACAGCACTATTGTCAAATAATGTGGGTGTCCAAACGTTACGTTTCTTGGCTTGTGGATAACATATATATATGTAAAGGAGATTATGACCCTTATTACCGTTACCAATTATTGTGTCTACGATTGTTGACGTTTATCCAACAAATTATTAAATTGGTATAACAGTTGTCAATAATTAACATTTTTGAAAGGCAGAGAAAAATCTTCAGATTTGAGTTATATTGTGTAATTTTGGTATTATGGATGTCGAAATTATTGTTGGGTTCCAAATTTTAACCCAATTGGAATTTCGGTCTTGATAAATCGCATAAGCTTTTAATTAAATTAAAATGTCTACCAAAGAATTTTTTTTTTTTTGTGCAAATGATATTTAAGAAGAAAATACTGCGGAATAAGTATGCTTTCGGAGAAAACTACGCGCTGCTACTGGTCCGCTGGACTTGAACGAATATATGTATGTAAACACAAAAAAATAACAATTAACTAATTTGGTTCTGTTTTAGTTTTGTGCAAAACCTTAGGTTTTCTAAAGAAGACTTCCTTAATATACTCGTCGATATAGAAGACAAGCTAAAACCAATGTAAAGGTTCACAATTGTATTTGGATTGTTGTTCACAGTGGTTCAACAATGTATCAATTTTTATTCAGAATACCGCTTATTCAACTGACTGAAAAATATACAACTTCTTGATCTTTAACGACTGTAAAAGGGGTGTATATATTTTCAATGTTCTCGGAATTCTGGTTCGGGCTAAAAAAAAAGTCATGGTTTTGAAATATTAGAAGGTTTAAGTACTTGGCTTTTTTAAAAGAATTTGTGCCAGTGAATGCTTGGCATCATTTCAAAAACCAGTCACTTATTTCAACTGTTCCACAATATAAAAGTAAAGTCACAGTTAAGCCACTTGGAAGCTAATCAGCAGATACAATTCACATTAGTGTTTCACAATAACTGAGTAGGTCTAACTAGAAGTTAATCTGTCAAGTAACTTATAGGGTGGATGAAGTACCCAATAAAGCAGATAACTGACAGTTCACAGAATCAAAAATTGGAAAATTGGAATAACTAACGAGTAGTTACCCAACACATACATTTATGAGAAGGGTGGATGTGGAACGCACAATTCGCTAACACTGGGAACTTAACTGGGAAGTAATTTAAGTGGTGGGTAACTACTCAGAACTTTACTTTTACATTGTGAAAAAGACTTAGAATTAGAAATTTAAATTTATTAATAATTACTTTAAAATGGAGTTTCAATTTTTTTTTTCTAAAAATGTTTTGAAAATTTTGAAAACAACAAACAAATTTTTTTATATACAAATTCATGTTTGTCCATCAATTCAAATGTCATCTTGTTTTTCCCTCAAACTTTAACAACTAAGCAATCTAAAAAGATTTTATTATATGTGTCATCCATTTATTTCTACCTAATTATATTTTATTTTACACATTTTTGGGTACGTCACTCAATACATTATACAATGTAGTCCCTCATACATTTATATATGTATATGTATATGTATGTCTTGAAAAATAACATGAATATTATGTACATATATTGCACCTAAATTATAAAGCCCGTCTTCTTCAAACTTGGTATTTAAGGGTTTTTGGTGATTGTCTCAAATAGATTTTTAAATCGTTTTTTAGGCCCAAAAATAACGGTACCTGCCATACAATTTTTTCTACCATCTTAATAATCTTGAAAACGGCTCTAATATGTACGTAGTCTACATTTTGGTTAAACATTTTTGTTTACATATTTTGTTATTAATGGTACCTGTCATACAACCATCCATTTTTTTGATCTCAACGGATTTGGATCAAAATGTTTATGTAAGATGTCCTCTACATTCTAAAGAATACTCCATACCAAATTTTCCGAAAAATGTTTTTTTTTTTTGAAAATTCAATCCAAAAACGGATGACGATTATTCGTGTATTATTAAATATATACATAAATTAGAAAAAAAAAATCTAAAAAAGTTTGTAGGCATATAAAAAGTTTAGTAAAAAAACGATTAGCCGTTAGATTAGCCTAAGAATCTGTTGCATACGATGTGATCGATTATAAAAGCAAGTACGGGAGTTCCAGTCGTTCATTTTATTTACTGAGAAATGGTGATAATAGGGATGTTGTGAAGGCTGTTAGCAATATAGAATTATTTTAAATTTAAAAGTGTTTGTGTCATTATTATACAGGCAGTAGTTATATATGTATGTTAACATCATCCTTGAATAGATGTAATTAATGGTGAAAACCTAAATTATCATGATATGGTATAATAAAAATTTAATCCTTTCCCGATGCGATAGGATGATATATATTTAGGAAAACAAAAAAAATATATATGTACATAAGTATTTTATTACTGTTAGTTAAAAGATAATTCAACCCTCACCACCTCTAACTTTCAGTTAACACATAGGTTAGGGGTATCTATAGTTTGTATTCAGTAGGAATCTCCTGCTTTATTAACATCCTGGGCAGAAGGACATTTTTATACCACCATTACTTCCATAAGGCCTTTACTCCAATCAACTAGCAATATGTATAGGTATAGGTACAAGAACCTAAACTATTCTGGCGATGAACAAACACACATACGCACCACGCATCCATCAGGACACATACTTATACAAACTTTTAAGGCGGCTCTGATGCTGTTTGTTGTTATCAAAAATATCGCATTGTTGTTGGGATTTGCTCCTCTGTGCACATTGAAGTTTTGGAACATTCCAGACATACCTATATACAATCTATTATATCTGCTGCTGCATTTTCCCTGAAGTTCTAGAACTTTCTACACCTGATTTCGATGGGAAGTGCATGCGAGAAAAAATAGAAATGATCACATATGGATATATACTATATAAGGCACTTAATCTCGCTCTCTTATGTGTAAGTATCCACCTTAGATACGAACCTCGATTCAAATCGATTCTGGAATTTTTTTTATTAGAAAAATATAATCAATTTTATTCCTTGTTCCCGAAAATATTTAAAAAAAACCTACATACATATGTAGATGTTTCTTATTATTTAATTTCGCGATTACATAATATCATATCCTTAGCTGTCATTCCTCTTTGTTAATGTTTTCTTGGAAAAAGGAGAAGAAAAGTGTGGAAGTACATGTGTACTTCAATATTTGTGCTACCTACACAAATCAACATCCACTATCTCAGCATCGCTTGTAGTGTATAAGAGTGTGGGCGGCGGGCGCAGCGACCGTCCAGCGGCAGGCGGTTACACTCGGAAACAGCTAAAGCAGAGTGAACAAATAAAATCCTTTAGTTCCGCATTCGATGAGAATGAGATCCTCCCTGAAAATCGACGAAGTTGTATCTACACATGAATTTATTGATTTTCTCAAATAACATTTGAAATTCAACCAACCACCGTGTTGTAAGCCCAATAACCAACCACCACTACCGCTCTGATTGAACATGTTGGCTAAAAACTTTAAGAGGAGAATTTTGCTAGCAGACTTGCTATTGAGGTGGTGGTCTTCTTTAATATTAAAGCTTTTTCTTATATTTATTCTTAAACATGAGAAAGATAGATACAAGAACATTTTGAAATTACGGATTTATAAGAGGCTTTGGTTTTGTTTACTATTTAATTCTTGGGACTTAGAGACATTTTAATGTAAAAGTACACATTTTTTGTAGAAATTCCTTTATTGACAATAAGAACATTTAAGTAGCAAAATGAAAAATAAATAAAATGCACGACTGGATCGCACGTACTTGCTCCTATTTGCGATTACATTATATGCAAAATATTCTTAATAGAAACGGCTAAATGTATTTTTATAGTGGTTTTTCGCTTAATTTTGAATATATAAAAATTCTTAATTTTTTCCTAAAAAAAATTGGTATGAACATTTTTAATATTTAAACCTGTTTTCGAAATATTGAATTTTCAAAAAAAAAATCTTTTTCAAAAATCCAAAAAAAAAACATTTTTTCGAAAATTTTGAAATGCAATATTATTTAGAATTTGAAGCAATTCCTGTATAAGGATTTTGATCGAAATCCGTTGAGCTGTTTATGAGAGTCAAAAATCAATTAAAATGGTTGTATAGCAGGTACAGTTAATAACAAAATATTAAAAAAAAAAAACATTTTGGTAGACCATACCCAAAGTTTTATATAAACCAATTTTTATCAAAATCATTAGAGCCTTTTTCGAGATAATTAAGATGGTAGAGAAATTTGTATGGCAAGTAAACAACAACTCAAAAATCTATTTTGGACAATAATCACCTAAAACGATTCAATACCAAGTTTGAAGAAAATCGCTTCAGCCGCTTAGGCTGTATAGAGTTGTACAGACAAGCAGACAGACAGACGGAATTGCGGGACCCACTTTTTTGGTGTTCTCTATCATCGTAATGTCAACTTTGAGTAAAATCTCGAGTTCGATTTTTGTTCCAAATGCTAAACTTGCCCTATAGTACCTACATACATGTATCGCAAGCAAAAAGAAAACAGTCTTCACCAGCCCATCATCAGCGAGTTAGACTATCGGTACTCATACCGACGGCGACACGGTGAACCACACGAATCAAACGGATCAAAGTTTGAACGAAGCACGGTGAATTTCGTACAATTGGAAGATGGGGTCGTTATGTGGGATGTATTTATGCAAGTACTGGGCCTTATGAAAAAAAAATGACATTTCGGTTATAAAGACGAAACATAAAGGTAAAGTTTGGTTTCGCACTAAATAGTGAATAATATCTTTCGGTTATAACGACTTCACCTATAATGACCATTTCGGTTATAACGACTATTATGACGGGCTCTGTTTGTCATGAAATTCGGATATAACGATCGAAAACAAAATTAACGAGAATTTTCCCATTTTTTCCTTTTTCCTGTCTAGACATAATACAGTTAGGCTTACATATTTGGATATATAGTTTATTTATTTATTTATTTTTTTTTTTAAATTTTAACTATATGCCTGTAAGACCTAAGGTCTTTTAAATGCAACTTGAATTACACTCCACTAATTTGAGTCAATTGTGCTTGTGTTAGTTATTTTTCTTGAAAAGTGTTATTTGTTTATGGTACATATTTCAAAGTTTATGTAAAGTAAGGAAACTATTCATTCTGTCAAATCAATGTGTTTTATTCTTTCGGATAAAGCGACATTCGCTTATAACGACGGAAAATTTGTCTCCCATGAGTGGTCGTTATAACCGAATTCTACTGTATGTTGTAGGCGCCATAGAATTATGGAAGAAAAGAAAATGCTCAACTGGATCGCACGTACTTGCTCTAATGTTCGATCACATCGTATGCATCAGATTCTTAGTAGAAACGACTTAAAATATTTTCAAAGTAGTTTTTCACTAAATTTTGTGTGTACAAAATGTCTTTAATTTTTTTCTGAATAAGATTTAGTAGAAAAATTGTTTGTAATTAATAATATAAGCTTACAAATATAATTTCGAAAAAAATCGTCATCCTTTTTCAAAATATTGAATTTTCAAAAATAAAAAAAAATATTTTGTTTTTCAAAAATCCAAACAAAAATTTTCGAAAATTTTGGTATTGTGCAGTAGTATTGTTTAGAATTTGAATACAAATTTTGATCGAAATCCGTCAAGCCGTTTATGCGAAAGTCGAAAATCCAAAAAAAAAATGGTTGCATGGCAGGTACAGGTAATGACAAAATATGTATACAAAATTTTAGACCAAAATGTAGACTATACCCAAAGTAGTGCTTACACAGTTTTTTGTTGGCTGAACAAAATCGTTAGAGCCGTTTTCGAGTTATTTAAGATGGTAGAAAAAATTGTATGGCAGACACCGTTATTTTTGGGGCGAAAAAAGCGATTCAAAAATCGCTTCAGCTGTTTAGAAAGACAGATAGACAGACAGATAGGCGGAATTGCAGGAACCACTTTTTTCGGCGGAATGTCCAAGTATGATTAAAATTTCGATTTGGATTTTTTGCAATTCCAAAATTTGCCCTATAGGTAGTACCTATATCGCAAGTAAAAATGGTTTCAAAATAGGAAGGGTCAACAGAGTTAATTTTTCCTACATAACAGGCTCTAGCGAGGTAACGGTCGTCGGAACGAACCATTTTCCGCAACGCATAATCTGTCGGGGATTAATTCGTATTTGAGGTAATTGTCATCGAAAAGTTTTGCCGACATTTTGTTTTTATGGTGGTCACTTCAAACCTAAAAATATTTATGGATCTCTTTATGAATTTTTTCCAGACACAAATATCTCTATGGCATGGTCAAAGTTTTTTAAGATGTTCACTTAATTCGTCCCAAAAGATCTAGAACTCCAAGCTGTGTCGGTCTTATCATAAAAGCAGTTCACCATAAGCTCAAATTGCTGGACGCTCACTTTTTCATGCCGCCTAAAAGATATTACGGCCCAATATGCTAATTTTTAGAAAATTTTATTTGAATTAGAAATGGTTTGTAGAAGCACTTAGAATACTTAATTAAAACCTCAACAACTTCAATCAACAAAATAAAGTAAATAGTTTAAAAATGTCAGCGTTTTGTATGTACATATATACTCGTAACAGTTACAAAAATTTAAAAAGATAATTGTACAAATTCTTGTGAGTGTTATACACACATTTCAAAAACTACGTACTTGATTTGGATTACTAAAACGGTTCTGAGTCTTAAATTATACGATCTAAGTGCTAGGACCCGAAAAATAAAAAGCAAGTATACACGCAAGTTTTGCATTTAGAAAAAAATCGAACTCGAGATTTTAATCAAACTTGGCATTGCGATAATAGAGAATACAAACAAAATGCACGACTGGATCGCACGAACTTGCTCTTATGTTCGATCACATCATATGCAATAGATTCCTATTAAAAATCTAAATATATTCGTTTCACTGTTTTGTACTTAATTTTTCATATATACAAATTTTCTTAAATTTTTTTCTCAAAAAATAACGGTACCTGCCATATGACCTTGAAGGAAAATCTTATTTTTCTCACGGCTCCAACGATTTTGATACAAATTTTTGAGAATTTTTTTGTTGGTAATAGCTATCATTCGATATGAACCTAGTTTAAGGGAAGTCTATTAACGGTACCTTTCATGTAACGTTTTTTTTTAATTTTTGGCTTTCTCGGTAACGGTACATTGGATTTCTGTCAAATTTTATATCTGAAAAGATCTAAGTAGCTAAATTAATTTTGCATATCAAAATCTTGAATAACTTTTTTCTATAAATTAAAATTAATTATTTAAATTTTTTTTTCTCGAAAAATCAATATTTTTAAAACTAATCAAAAAAAAAATAATTTTAAATTTTATATTCACAAAATTTGTTTTCAAAAAACGAAAAATAGAAAACAGGATTTCATCAAAACCCGTCCTACAATTTTTGAGATACTTTTTTATAAAATTTTCATTGATCCGTGGCATCTAATGGCCTTCTTCGTTTTTTCGAAAAAAAACCGATTGAAGTGATGGTTTTGGTAGTTTAAATAAGTTTAAAAAACGATATGTCGACCTTCAGCCTAGGCCGCTGAAGCGATTTTCTTCAAACCTACTTAAGTGTCTTAGATGATTGGCTCGAATCTTCTTTTTAGCACCAAAAATAATGGTATCTGAATCTGACAAATATTGTGGTTGAAGTTGGATAACATCATTTCTTATATATCGGCGCGCGGGACCATGGTGGGAAAAGATTAATGGCACTCAGTTGTACTCAAATAGATGAAACTCCGATTGATCAGAATTTTTATCTATTTGGGTCTTTGGGCTTGGAGTTGAATAAATATTTTTGAAAGGTGCTAGTCAAAAAAATATGGAATTTAAATTACCTAGGCTCAGTCAATAGTGAAATCTCTAAGATTGGTGGCATGGGCCATTGACTCATTCTGAGCGTATAAATCTGTAGGGCCTAATCTGCTCAAAGCTCATAAGATTTTATTGTTTCAAGCTTAGTTGACGTATTCAGGGGAGGGAAAAGCTGAATGACAAGTTTAATGAAATGACCGCAAACAAATCATCACTTGATATAAGCCGAACAAAAAAAACAATTCACCAGGGAAGTTAAACAGTTTCATTCGAGAAATCTCTGGCCGGATCTTTTAAGAAAGTAGAATATTTATTACACCTAAGCAGTCCTCAACTAACCCTTTTGGTTTTCGAATCCTAACCGGTCGAAGCTCATCTGATCTGTGTAGAGGGGGCCAGGATGAAGAAGCGTAGGAAGCGCAATTAATTTTCTTTTTGAGTGCCTTAGACCTCGGCGAATACTTCTTAGACGATCTGGGCGACATGGTGTCACTACCACTAAAGAAAATCCTGAAATTCGCTCTGAATTCAGATTGGCTTTTCCCCCTTATTAATATAGGGTGGCGCACGAATAGTGCTACAATAAGAAATTTAAATAACTTTTATTTTAATCGATGTATTTCAAAAATTTTTTTTATTGGATTAAAAACTAAATTTTATTTTAAATAACTAATGGTTTTTAAAGATGATAGACCGCAAATGACCTCCACGCTCATCCACGCATATGCGGCACCTGATCAGAAAATGTTCATTGCGGCCTGAAGGGTTGAAATTGGGATCGCCTCAATTATTGTCTTAATGGACTGCTTCAATTCAGTCAAATTCCTTGGTTTCGTTTTGTACACTTCCTGCTTGACATAACCCTATAAAAAAAGTCTGGTGCACTCAGGTCAGGTGACCTTGGGGGCCAGCGGAAAGTGCAGTTTCTGGATATCAATTTGTTTGGGAATTTTCGTTGGAGCTCCGCCATAACTTGTGTCCTGTATCCTGGCTACGTGTGCACTTGCTCCATCTTGTTGAAACCAGATCCTGCTGAAAGGGATACGTCTTCGGCGAAGTTCTGGGTAAAAAAAACTCCTTCAACATCTTTAAATAACGGTCCTCATTGACAGTTTGTGTTACACCGTTTTCTTCAAAGAAGTATGGCCCGACAATACACCTTGATGAAACTGCGCACCATACAGTAACTCGTTCTGGGTGCAGTTCCGTCTCATGGAGCATTTCTGGATTAGATTCACTCCAGAAACGGCAATTTTGCTTGTTAACATTGCCTTTAATTCAAAATGGGCCTCATCAGACATGAGCAAACAATTTATCAATGTGTTGTCTTCTTCGGCCATTGCAATTATTTTTCCTAAAGGAAAAATTTGGACTTTGTGCGGAAACAAGTTTAAGTCATCATGAAGTATCCGTTGTAATGATCGTCTGCTAACTCCAATTTGGCCCGATAAGTTTCGAGTCGAAACACTTGGATTTACCTGTATTGCCAATGCAACAGCCACGATTGTATCCTGAACCCGAAGATTGGGATCTCGATTATACGGTCTTCGTTTGTTGTTTCCAGATTCGGCAAACATGTTCACCAGCCTCATAATGGTCCATCTACTCGGGGGAGTACCGCCAAACTCCAGCCTAAATTCCCTTTGAACGGAAATGACGGACTGCAAAGCATGGTATCGCTACACTATCCAAATCCTTTTTTCGGTATCCCAAGCATTCATTTTGATAAATCTAAATAGTAGCTTATAAAATACAAAAAAAAAAAAAATAAGCCGATTACTCACACTGAAAAAAAGTTATTACGTTTTATTTTTGTAGTACGATTCGTGTGCCCGCCTATATATCATCACCCCTTCCTAACCCAAGGTGTTAAACAATGAAAAGGGAATTTTCAATGTGGCATATATCGAGAGAAAAGTCAATCAATTACTGAAAAACTGCTTTTCAGTTAACTCGAGACTTATTTGTTTGCTGGATTAACTAGCTCTGGGTTAACTTAGATTTAAACCATCACTGGAAAACTGGACCTGTGTTATCGAATTTTATGTGTTCTTGAACGAGGATTTTACCCCCCATCCCGCCCCCCGCCCACAATCTTCTGATCGAATATAAGTATAAGTAGAAAAATTCGAATGAAAAAAAGCTGGTACCATACAACTTAACCTAGCGTAATTTTTTTGCATTCCTAAAAAACAAAGGTTAACTTAGAACTTCTCCAAAAAAAAGCTCCTTTTTTTTACAGACTCAAAAAAAAATTAAGATTAAACTTTAATTCGCTACTTTTTACTCTGTAAAATCTGTCCTATATATTTTACTTCAATTGTTGTTTTATTTAATAATGGCCGCGTTCATGCAGTTCTTCTCAGTAATCAGAAATATATGTTAAAACAAAAGGAGAAAAAAATAACTGCCAAACAAGTTCCGGAAATTTTGGAAAGCTTTCAACAAATATTTCACACTGCCTCTAAAAATTATAATTCTCGGATTCTATACCTAGTTTCATGTTTACATTGCAGAGTAAAAGCGTTCCAGGAAGTGTTCTTCTGGTGGGGCAGTAAAGCAACACCTACATCTTATTAGGCCGAAAACAGAGACATATTGTTGCCAGGCGGAACCGTGGAATTAGTGCACGTACATATTTGGATTTATACTTTTTTTTGGGGGATGGGGCTCTCTTCTAATGGTTGCCCAAGATCAGCCTCAACTTAAATATGGACTGTTCATAGGACCGATGACTAAGGAAAAGCGAAATACTGCTGTTGTCGTCGTGGTAGTCATTTGAAGGCAGGTACCTACTATATAACATAGCCTTGGGTGTGTGTTGTGCGTATCGCAAAATTTAGACAGCAGAATGAAAAAGATAAAGGATATGCGGATGCAGTGCCATAAAAGAAGCGACAATATTAGAAGTGTGGCCGAGCCAAGCCACCAATGACCCGGTCGACCCACCGACCGACCGTTCGTAAAGAACTTCGAGCAACCATCTGCACCATCTGGAGTAGCTCGTCCGAAAATTATTTCCCAGGACCAGGACACGAAATACTCGTAGCTTGGCCCGTTGAATGGATGGCGCATATTCTCTCGTTTATGTTGTATTGTAGGCTATATGTAGTGAAGTGTTGTGGTATTCCTGGCATTAATTGGGTGGCACTCCACCAAAGTATAGATACTAAGAGCGAATGGATCGATTTCACAGAATGTGATTTCGTTTCGACTTGGTAACTGCGACAATAACGGAACGGGGTGCTCAGCTCAGTTCGGTACCCGATACTTGTGCAGTGTGTGGGTTGGTTGGTTCAATTCAAGGAAATCCTTTCGAGCTTTTTCAACTCGCAAAATTGATTTATATTTATTATGAACTAGGATAGGTAACGTTACGTACACACATGAAATCAACATAGTGCAAGCAGGACTAAACTTTTTCCCTCTACCCTCTCTCGTTTACACCAATTGGTCTATACTTCATTTTTTCAAAGTCCTTGACAGATGAAGAGTGAGTAGGTGATTGTTTTTCTTTTTTTTTCAATTTCTTTTAGAAAGGGTATGAAATGGTGTAGGAAAACCTATTTAATATGTAGATGTATGTATATGTATGTACGTATAAATTTATGTGTTGGGTTTTCTTTATGCCTATATACGTATCGGATAATAATGCACTAGAGGTTGGTGGCAAAGATAGATGATTGGGATAAAAACATGGAGGATGTAGTATTTTTTTTTACATATATGCATACATATACATATTGGCTATGTCAACCATCAAACAATGTACATATTTTTATATCGCGCTATAGGTACCTACTCGCATTTATTTCCTGTTTTTTTTTTTTTTTTTTTTTTGTTGGTATTTCTTTAGCGATTTATATTTCGTGAAGTTCAGTCTACAACGTTAAACTTTTTGTATTCTTTTTTGTTGAATGAAATTATTCGCATACGAAGGATACGCCCAAACTATTATTTTGATTTTTTTTTAACTAAGTATATTTGGTACTTGTACTCTTCACATTCTCTGTGTTAAGTTTGTGTATGAGTGTGAGAGGAATGCATTTAGTTTTTAAGGTATACCTATGAATAATTTGATTGTAAAAAACGTTAACAAACAAAAAAAAACAATAAAATCTAACGTGTTTCTGTCAACGCATGTAGAAATATCATTAAAATATTATTTAACATTTTTCAGGTTCTTGAAGATGTAAATAATTACGAACATATACATACATATTTATAGGTATACCTACAACATTTTGTATATTTACCGATTTCAAAAAAGTATGAAGCTAGGGTGAAATTAAAACGTTTTATGTTCACTTGTTACCTGTTGTAGTGCCACAATTCACGTTTCGCTTTACGTGGTGACATACATACTTTAATTTTCGTCTCACAATATTACATGTGTCATACTTCACGTGTTACTCTTTACGTTTAATTTATAGACCAAAATCGATAATAGCGGTGTTCCTTTGGAGATGGCCAAGTACTTTTGGGTAGAAAAAAACAGTAATCTAGTTAGGAATGTTCAAAAAAAAAACCCATCGATTTTTTTTTCGATGTAATACATCGGAACGTTACATCGATGTTTATCGAAACATCGGTTAAAAACATCTATGTTTCCGATGCATCGAAAAAAAGATATCATGCTACAAAAACAACATAAATCAGCTAATATATGATACGAAAAAGGAAAATGATAATATTCAAGGTTCTTTTTTTTACTGTAATAAAGTTTTCTTAAAATTCATTGAAATTACAACTTCCAGTACTTGTTCTCTAAACTCTGCATGAATAGAATTTTGTTGACACACTTAGCCTGAATCCTGTTTCGATGCTGGTTCAGCACTTGAGACGCTTTGGAAAACAGTCGCTCCGATGGAACCAAACTAGCTACCACAATTAAACACTTTAAAGCCACTTTGTATAGAGATTTGGAAACTGCACTTTGTATTCGGATGATGAGATACTTTCATTCGATACATCGGAACAAAAAACATCGATGCATCGTTAAACAACGAAAGCATTCCATACATCGGTTTTATTTGATGCAGCGAATGATAAACATCGATGTTTTCGATGTATCGATGTAAAATGAACAACCCTAAATCTAGACACCCAGGGAAAAAACAACGTGTAAAATCAAAGAAACACACTTTGATTTTTTTTTGGTAGAATCAAAGTGGAACATCATTGATTTGACGTGTTTTCCTACATAAAAACGAATAGTTTTCATGCTTGATTTAAAAACGTTTTCCTTTGATTTAAGGTGGAATCATAGTAAAACCAATATCATCCAACCTTAAAACAAAATGGAACAACTTCGATTCTACTGTGCGCCATATTAGATTCAAAGACACACATCTTTGAAAGTATAATGCTCCAACTTTATTTTTAGAGTGATGCATCGTTAAATTAAATGTATTCGAGCTTAAAAATATTCCTAACCAACTTTGAAAGTACTATGTTTCAATTTTAATTTCACTACGTTTCAATGTTGTTTTAAGTAAATTCTAATAGAAATTGTTTTGAAATGAAAATGTTTTAAATAACCATGAAACGTTGTAGAATTTACTAATTTACGTTTTTAAAATAACAACTTGGACCCACCCATGATATACATATGTCAGTCTGAATTGTCCACTTAAAAATGAGTATTCAAATTAAAGTTTATCTTACATTGAAAATCCTGCATCAACGTTTGTTGAAGAATAATTTAATGTATAAGTGATATTTGTAAAGTTGAACATTTAATTTTATTTTTGGATACATTTTAGCATTTTCCACTTTAAAACAACGTTGAACGTACTTAATAATTTATGAAAGTTTTTTCACTGTAGAATCGACTATGGTTCACTTTAAAACCAGAATGACATTACTTTTTTCAAAGGTAAATTAAATACGTTCATGTTACTATTTTCAACATTAAATCAAATACGATTTATTAGATTTTACGTTGCCTTTTTTCCCTCAATCTACTATTACATACACTTATGATCACATGTGTCTAGTAGTAAACAGGTAAATCATACCAGAGGGCGTCTAAAAAATTGAGAGATTTTTCATTCAAATGAAATTTGATTTCATTTTATTATAAATATTGTTATTTTTGTTTATTCGTCATACATTAAGAGATCAAGATACTAAAATTTTAGCTGTAAAATCTGAGGTCATTTTACCGTTGGCTTGTGTAGTAAACAAATCCAAGGTGATATACAAAGCTAAGAACCGCAAATGCTATAATTGAGCATTTTGGTGAGAAAAAAGCGCTGTGAAAATGTTGCGTAGAAAAAAATAAAAAGTTTTTCTAAACTGTGTAGATTAGGTATAAATTGCTATGCCACATAGCTCAAAATACTCAAGCATTGTGGGCTTAAGAACGTTTAATAGTGTTTTATCAACATCTTAATTTTATGTAGACCAAGACAATTTGATTGAAATTTTGCATTCAGCCATTAGGGGTTTACCATTCCCCCTTAAATAGGTTACAAACGGCACTTTAATATCAAGATTTTTTTAAATAACTTCTTTTCTCCTCATTTTCTTCACGAAACTAGAATTAGAAAATCTTAATCGTGAGAACCTACTTTTTTACCTCCAAGGGAACACGGCTACCAACACACATGGCAACTCTGAAGAAATGCCTAAAATGAAAACAAAATTTTCGATCTTAAGACGACTTGCTAATATAATATACCGATCCCGAGAAAGAAGTTACAGACAATCAACCAATAGTATCATTATCGAGTTTTAAATATTTAACGACTTTGAACTTATTTTCTTATACGAGTATTTTTAAATCGAAGGTCTGAGCGAAAATAATAATAAACCGCAAACAATTAATGCCCACCTTACACAACGCTTACAAGAAAATTCAGACGCACGTACATTACAAAATCGAACATCTTTAATAAAAGGTTAACAGCCCTATTTATAAAGAAGGCTTAGTTCACTTTTAGTCCATGGACTAACAAAACCATGGAATAAGAGTTAGACCATGGACTTAAATTTCCTATTAATAAAAATCAAACAACATCTACTACAATAAGTATCAACTCTATCTCTTCATTCCAAATGACCAAACACTTTTCGCTTGTTCATGAACTAGTCGCAATTAAAAACAAAATACACGACTGGACCGCACGTATACTCCCGCTTATGTTCGATCACATCGTATGCAAAAAAATCTTAATAAATAGAAACGGCTAAATATATGTTTTAAGTCGTTTTTTACTTAATTTTGTATATACAAAATTTATTTAATTTTCTTCTAAAAACAAAATTTCAAAAAATCATTCAATTGTTTTCGAAATATTGAATTTTCAAAAAAAAAAAAGAAAAATATTTTTTGTTCGAAAATTCAAAAAAAAAAATATTTTTCTAAAATATTATCGTGTTCTCCTGACAATTAAGTACAGTTAAGTAAGACATTTTCACGAAAACGATCCACACTCCAACTTGACTTTATTTATTTTAATATTGAGGGATTTTCACATCAGTGTTTTTCCCGTCAAAAACCGTACAAAATACATGGAGAAGAAGAAATACAAGAAATACAAACTTAACTTTCTTAAAAAAATCACTTCAATGCCCTCTATGATTGAATATACTTACTAAAGTTCGAAACTCAATTATACTTCGGATGAAAAGGAAAAGCAATTGCCAATATGTTCTTATTGTTGTTTTCCTTGTAAATTGTACGACTATTGGTATGTATTCAATATTCTTTATAATTGAAGGACTTCCTATATAAATTTTTTGATCGAAATCCGTAAAGCCACTTATGAGAAAGTCGAACATCTAAAAAATGCTTCTGGCAGGTACCGTTAATAACAGAATATGTAAAAGAATTTTGACCAGAATGTAGACACTACCAAAAGGAGTGAACACACTAATTTTAATCAAAATCGTTAGAGCCGTTTTTGATATAATTAACATGGTAGAAAAGGGTACCGTTATTTTTGGGGCTTAAAAAAACGATTCAAAAATCTAACAAATCGTAAAACGCTTAAGTCCCAAATTTGAAGAAAATCGCTTCAACATTTCAGGCTGTAGATCGTTCTACGGACAAACAGACAGACAAACGGAATTGTGGGGCCCATTTTTTTTTGGTGTTCTCCATCGTAATGTCAAGTTTGATCAAAATATTGAGTTGGATTTTTTTTCCAAATGCTAAACTTGCCATACCATACCTAGTATGTACCTATATCGCAAGTAAAAACTAGGAATATGGAATGCTTAATGACAAATTTACAAAAAAGTTCTTAGGTACATTTTCGATGGCAATTCACTATTCAGCCTACAAGTGGTCCAGGGAACATTGTAAAATAGCAACTCAATTTAACTCCGTAAACATACGCACTTGGTATAAACGTCCATTTCAATCTATTCTGTTAAGTTCTCTTCGTCTGCATTTAATAAGAAAAAAAAAATTTCTAACTTGCCATTCGTTGTGCACATTGTAAAACTTGTTTTGCAAATCACAAGCGCAATCGTCATTGTGGCTCTCGTACTTGTGTACATACTTAGTAACAATGTCATTGACTCCATCATTTGCTGACCCCTTTCATTGTTTTTCTACGTTTTTTCCTGCGATTTACTACAACTTCTTATGTCTGGTTTTAAGAGTTTCATTCAATTTAAGCATATATGTATGTAAAAAAAAATCCCCTGGAGTAAGACTACCAATAAACTAAGTTACAATTGACATAGGAAGATGTATCTGAGAGCATAATAAACAAATTTGCATTAGTAAAACTAATTTTAAATAAGAAAAGTATAGTTATTAACCATTTATGACTTGAGCATATTCATTGTTGATAAATTTATTTTCTTGTGTAAGACACAAATTAGGTATATATTTGAAAATTGTTTAGTCTTGTGAATGGAAAATAAAAAAGAAGTGAACATTTGTTTTTCATTAAATAAAAACGATTTTTAATTATAATTAGACATTTAAAAATTAATTAGCAAATACACCTGTTATACAACAAAAATACAAATTCACATTTTTTCCTCCTTCAATGCAAAATTTGGAGATCCGGGCCCAGAGTCTGTACTTGTATTTATAAAACCTGTTCCTCCTGTCGCTCCTTGACCATATACGCCCATAATTAAATTAAATGTTACATTATCAATATGATGCTGTGCAATGTGAATTTCCATTTCACTTCTTCCGCTTGTTCGCAATTTATCGGCAACATATTCACCATAAATTGTAAATTTATCACGTTTTTTAACGACATCTATTAGCATTTCCATACATTGCAAAGTCTCATTGTGAATGTTACTAGGTTCTGTTTTAACAATAGAATTCTCTGTTTCAGTTTGAGATTGTGAATCAATGCTGCAGGTTTCATCATGATCCATCGAATCATCTAACATCTGTCAAAATTATTATAGAAATAATTACAATTAAAAATAAAATCAACTTAAACAAAAAAACTCACATCGGATGCTTGAATTTGACCACCATTTGTTTTATTTCCTCTCTCGATTTGACTTTGTAAAAATAATAATGGTGTATATCCAAACCAGTTGCATTTAGACGTCTTTTGGTTCCCGGCGTCACATATTTTTTTATGTTCTCTTCGAAATTGACACTTGAGGCTTTGTATTTTTTTCTCTATTTCTGATGCATTAACCAAATATTTTTTTCCCAACACTTCGTACACCTCAGCTTTCAAAGTACGATATTTGAATAGTGGTGAACTCGCATCCCACAAACAAGGGTTGGTGCGGAAATCTTCGATTAAATTTAATGTATTTTCCATACTCCAGATCGACATTTTTGTTCTTGGCGCTGAGGCAATTGTTTGAAAACTAAAATAAATGCCAGGTACAAACATAAAATACACATAGTAAAATGAAAGAATTTACCTACTGTACATATATGTTTTATATATAAATACAAACTCACTAACACACCCGTCTGGATTAAAAAATATATTTATCTCTTTCGCACTCTATATACGTTCTAATTTGTATTTATACTGTTCGCATACAAAAAACATTCAAAAACAAACTGTTATATGGTAGCCAGTAGCAGGGTTTTAATTTTAGGTATGTACTCGGGCGGCTACAAAAATAAAGTAATAAAAATAAATTTATAGGTTTGTTTTACTAATACTAAATCAATTTAATAGTAATTTCCTAATTTTTAACACTTTTTAACAAGCACCATACTAAACCTAATTTCTTGATAAACTGCAGCTGAACACTCCTAAAAGAGTGCACAAAACTAAGCGAACATAACTTTTTGACGTTTTAAAATGTCAAAGTTGCATATGGATTCAGTACGCTACTAAAAAGATAAAGTAGCCATTTGGTGATTTTAACGGGGAGAGTACGATAACTCGGGCGCCAAAAAATAAAAATAACAGTTCCAAGTATATTTCAATATGGGAGGGGCGTCTATATTCCGCTATTTGGACGCAAGGGGCAATTTCATGAAAAAAGTACTAACAATGGAAAACAAAATATTAAAAAATAACGGTAATACTTATGAATAAGTGTTATAACTTTTTGTAAAGCCATTACCTAGCTCTATCCGTAAATTTGTAAATCAAGTGAAATCTATGCATAGTTTTTTACTTGCGATATACATATGTACTATAGGGCAAGTTTTACATTTGGAAAAAAAATCGAACTCGAGATTTTAATCAAAGTTGACATTACGATGATAGAGAACACCAAGAAAGTGGGTCCGGCAATTCCGTCTGTCTGTCTGTCTGTAGCACGATCTACAGCCTAAACGGCTAAACCGATTTTGTTCAAACTTGGTGGTTAGGCGTTTTAGGTGAATGTCCAAAATAGATTTTTGAATCGTTGTTTTGGCCCCAAAAATAACGGTACTTGTCATACAAATTTTTCTACCATCTCAATTATCTCGAAAACGGCTTTAACGATTTTGATAAAAATTAGTGTGTTTACTAACTTGAGTATGGTCTATATTTTGGCCGAAAATTTTTAGAAATATTTTGTTATTAACGGTACCTGTCATACAATCCATTTATTGATTTTCGACTTTCTCATAAACGGCTCAACGGATTTCGATCAAAATTTGTGTACAAGATCTCCTTCAAATTCTAAATAATACTGCATTTCAAAATTTTCGAAAAATAGTTTTTTTGGATTTTTGAAAAAAAAATATTTCGAAAACGGGTGGGCGATTTTTTCTGAAATTTTGTTTTTAAATTTATATTATTAAATATTTAAAATATTCATACCCATATTTTTTTAGAAAAAAATTTAAGAATTTATATTTATAAAAAATTTAGTGAAAAACGACTTTAAAAATACTTTTAGCCGTTTCTATTAAGAATCTTTTGCATATATTGTGATCGAACATAGGAGCAAGTACGTGCTATCCAGTCGTGAATTTTATTTAAAAAAAAACAGGCTTAAACTCTAATTTTTGGAAGAAAAGATAGAAAAAAAGTTTATAGTGTAATTTTTCAAAACTGATTGCTCAACGCATCAAATGCCATGTGTGCCAAGAAGGAAAATGTAAAGAAAAAAATAATTAGATACATAAGTTGGCGAAATAAATTGATCGCTTGTTGATTTTCTGTATCTGGCGTGTATCAGTTTATAAAAAAGGGTAGGTAATGCTTTTTATTGTTAAAAATGAAAATATATTCTGATTTGTGTGGTTCAAGTGTGTTTAAAAAACTTATCAGTGTTCAGAGCTCGCTCTGTTTGGAACAAGTTCAGTGCATAATCTATGTGTTCAAACTCTGTTCAGTGTTCTGCTCTGAACGAAAAAAGAAAAACGCCTTATATACTTACTTACTTTCGATGGCGCTCACAACCCAGGATGGGCCACGGCCTCAAACAACAAGTCGACGATGTTGAGATTCCTTTCTCGATGACAGCATATACTTCGTCTTGTCCTCATTAACCGCCAATCCCATTTTAGCCGCCTCCGATTCAATGCTCGCAAATGCGCCTGCCACAGCTCGCTTCGTTTTGCCGACAATGTCTATGTCGTCTGCATACGCAAGAAATTGAACGTACTTTTGATAAATTGTACCGCTGGTGTTGACATGTGCGTTGCGTACAATTGCTTCAAGAACGATGTTAAATAGGTTGCATGATAACGCGTCGCCTTGCCTCAATCCTTTCTCAATATCAAAGGATTCGGTGGTGTTCTTACCGATTTTGACGGAGCAGCGAGATTTCTCCATCTTCATCCTGCACAATCGAACGAGTTTGACAGGGATGCCGAGATGGGACATGGCTCTGTATAATTCATCCCTTTTCACGCTATCATACGCGACTATAAAATCGATAAAGAGGTGGTGTGTATCGATCTGGAATTCCTGGGTTTTTTCTAAAATCTGTCTGAGTGTGAACATTTGGTCGACAGTTGACTTGCCTGGCATTAAACCACACTGATAGGGGCCAATCAGATCGTTGACAAAAGGTTTTAAGCGGTCACACAGGATAGCCAAAACGATTTTATAAGCGACGTTTAGGAGACTAATTCCTCTGTAGTTGATGCATTTCAGAGCATCTCCTTTTTTGTGGATGGGAAAATATATTTTGATTTGTGTGGTTCAAGTGTGTTTAAAAAACTTATCAGTGTTCGGAGCTCGCACTGTTTGGAACAAGTTCAGTGCATAATCTATGTGTTCGAACTCTGTGCAGTGCTCTGCTTTGAACGAAAAAGAAAAACGCTTTATATAGAAAATAGAAAATAAATAATGCAGAGCACATATACAATTTTATTCAGCTCAAAGTTTTTACATAGTGGTATTGACAAATAATTAAGCAAATAATTGAGCACAGAAGGGGCTCTGCTTCGTTAAATTGTTGTTTTTTTTTCTTACATTTTTTAATAAAAAGTTGAGTTTTTCTCGCCGGCTTGAGCAGTGCAGACGGTCGTTGGTTGGTTTGGTTGTGATGGGATTGGAGGGCCTTAACTCCTGTTGCTTGTTAGCTGGCTTGGTCCTGTGGTGGCTTCAACCTCTGTTTTACTGCGCTCCTGCAGCTACGTAGAAGTTTGCGCTCCTGCAGCTACGTAGAAGTTTCAAATGCTGCACGTGGAGATATCGGTCTTCTGTGTCTGGGTCACCTGTAATTAAATTAATAAGAGGGCTGGGATGGGATGGGATTTCTTGCAGCATCTTAAAGCTGAGGTTGTACATGTATTTGTTTATTGGGACAATTCCTGAAGCTTCGTTAACGGAGTTTGGCTAACGGAAAAGGGAAGTGCAATGGCGAAGAAATTCTCGCTCGAAAATTTGCAGTTTTTTCATGTATGATGGGCTTATGTTGTACCATTAGGGAAGCTATAATTTAAAATGGAACCAATGAGTTGCTTATAAAGCAGAAGTTTCGTCTTTGTTTGGAGACCACCTCTTACTTTCATAAGAGGTCGTACTAGAGAGAAGGCATGGTTAGTCTTACGTAGGGTGAATTTGGAGTGTTGATTAAATTTGAAAGGGAAAGGGAGAAACATGTCTCCAAGCGGTATACTCTAGAAACGCTTCATATTATTAAGAACAAAAACAATATGAATCGTAAACAAGACAGCCAGAATATTTCATCGGTTTACTGCTCTTTGGTGACTAAGCAGAATCCATGACAATTTAAAGCCGACTAAGCTTCAATCGAAGTGTTTTTTATATCATAACTTTTTTTTTTTTAAAACATTGCTTTATATTTGTCTCTCATTGTATTATTTACGTTTATCTGTAATACGTACTAAATGTAAGTTTGCCAAAATTTTACACTAAATGTTCTTATGGGTATAATATATTCATTTTATTTTTGTTAATAAAAGATCCCCTGAAGAAGACGGCAACCACCGTCGAAACGTCGGGAAAGGAAATGAAATTGTTTCATTAAAAAAAACATTACGACCAAAACAGCCAAAAGAGATATATTTAAATCTCGAACACCTATAATAATTCAACCAATGGGCCAATAACTTAACAATTAAATTTGAACCTTTCGAAAAGGTGAACTCCAAGGTACATACAAAGATATAGTTATTTTCAAGTTCATTATCACTACGCAGGTTACTTCAAATGTAACCAAGCCATGTAATGACCTTTCGGCATTGAAAAGTAGATCTTACTAAAATAGCGGTGCCAGTTTTGTCAAGATCTATGTCTGTCCGGAATAAGGTGTACTTTTCAAAGTAAAGCCGATGCCTAGAAACTAGTCTAGTTTCGGAGAGCAAAACGGCGCCGGGTAATGCAGAGCACTTCCTATCCATTTTGTTATTATAATAAAAATAAAGATCATTATATTTTTTAACTTTTATTTCATCAAAATTGACAATATTTTTTTAAAATTTTATTATTTTTATCTTTTTAGGTAAGTTTAATGGATAAAGAATAGATGACTTGGTTTTTAGATCTATGGATATCTTCATGTGTTTGTATGTGATTTGTGTTGGTAGGTAAAATAATTTAGTTTTTTTATTAGAATTAACAGGACATGGCTATACTCGTACTAATTTTGTAATATTTTTGCAATCCGATAATTCTACATAATGTGAAAAAATACATTTAGGAATTTTGATAAAATATTTTTTTTTTATAAAATAAGAAAATCAAGTTTTTCTTTTTTATATTTTACACGTTAAAAATATCATAATATTACTGAACAATTACAATACATCTTCAATGCTTGACACTTCCCAATAACATTTACTGTTCGACCTGTGACGTGAAAAATTGAGAAAATTGTTCATTGCGGCCTAAAGGGTGGAAATTTGGATTATTGTCTTAATGGACTGCTTCAATTCAGTCAAATTCCTGGGTTTCGTTTTGTACACTTCCTGCTTGACATAAACCCTTAAAAAAAAGTCTGGTGCAGTCAGGTCAGGTGACCTTGGGGGGCAGCGGAAAGTGCAGTTTTTGGATATCAATTTGTTTGGGAATTTCCGTTGGAGCTCCGCCATATGTGGCTACGTGTGCACTTACTCCATCTTGTTGAAACGAATTCCTGCTGAAAGGGATACGTCTTCGGCGAAGTTTCGGGAAAAAACTCCTTCAACATCTTTAAACAACGGTCCCTATAAACAGTTTGTATTACACCGTTTTCTTCAAAGAAATATGGCCCGACAATACACCTTGATGAAACTGCGCACCATACAGTAACTCGTTCTGGGTGCATTTCCGTTTCATGGAGCATTTCTGGATTAGATTCACTCCATAAACGGCAATTTTGCTTGTTAACATTGCCGTTTAATTCAAAATGGGCCTCATCAGACATGAACAAACAATTTATCAATGTGTTGTCTTCTTCGGCCATTGCAATTATTTTTCGGCAAAATTCCAGGCAAACAGACAAATCCTAAAAGTTTAACTTGCTTGTAATTTGGACTTTGTACGGAAACAAGTTTAAGTCATCATGAAGTATCCGTTGTAATGATCGTCTGCTAACTCCAATTTGACCCGATAAGTTTCGAGTCGAAACACTTGGATTTGCCTATATTGCCGATGCAACAGCCACGATTGTATCCTGGACCCGAACATTGGGATCTCGATGATATGGTCTTCGTTCGATGCTTCCAGATTCGGCAAATATGTTCACCAGCCTCATAATGGTCCATCTACTCGGGGGAGTACCGCCAAACTCCAGCCTAAATTCCCTTTGGACGGTAATGACGGACTGCAAAGAATGGTATCGATGCACTATCCAAATCCTTTTTTCAGTATCCCAAGCATTCATTTTGATAAATCTAATAGTCTATAAAATAAAAAAAAATAAGCCGATTACTCACACTGAAAAAAAGTTATTACGTTTTATTTTTGTAGCACGATTCGTGTGCCACCCTGTATTTAATAATAATCATATGTCATTTTAGGTTTGATTTGCGGAGTGTTCTACTCTTTTTATGTCAAATTGACAACCTGACACATACACACTTGAACGTCTACATCGAAAAAATGTACAGTGACTCACCCTTGGGCTCACACATATATGGATACAATTTGTAGGAAATATAATTAAGCTCTAACCAAAACATAATTGTCGAATAGTTGATTATATAACCGTTTTATTACAACAAAACAACTCAGTGATTGAATAACAAAAGCAACTAACTTACAGCAAGTTGTAAGAGAAACAAAGAATTTTGCCTCAAATCAAAATGGACGACCTTAAAAAACCTCAACCTGTTGTTTTAAATTTTGGACCTTTGTTTTTTTTTATCTCTTTGATTTTATTGTTTCACAATCGATTACCACTTCATTTCGTATTATTGGGCGTGTTTAAATATTTTATTATTAGTTTTTGGCAAATAGTAGCGCAAACTTCAAAGATGCTCGAAAATTAGTAATAAATTATTTTTAAACCGGAAAAAGCCAACAATTAGATGAAATAGTCGAAAGACTGCGTTCAACAGTGAGAAAAATTATTACAAGGTTCCAGAAAGTGGAACTAATACTTAATAAGCAGACAAAAAGCCCCAAGAAGCTCTTTTCTGATTGTGATGAACTTATACAGTACAATAGTATACAGAATTTTATTATTTATATTTTTATATTATTATGTATGTATATGCGATTGTATTATTTTATAACGCAAAATAGTTAGCCCAGTCTGTAGTATTACTTTTATATGTATTACTTTTATATTTTGTACTAATAAAGGCCTGATGAAGAACATAAACATGTTCGAAACGTTGCACACTAAATAATAACATCTTCAATTTATTGACCTACAGCCCACAAAAAGTTACATATATCTTTAACGATAAAAGGTCACAAAAATTACATATAATTTTATTGTTAGCCCAGTCTTTTAACGGCACAAAGTTGGCCCAATACAAATAACTTGTCTTCACCACTGAGTGACGTCACTTCTGTTTTTAATAACGGCTGCAATTCGACTTGGGAGTGTTTCCACAAGATTATATCAAAAATCAGGAGTTATGCCATCGCAAACTTCCTAATTCTTTTGTTTTAACGCACTTAAGTTTTTAGCTGGATTTGTTCTCAATTCTTTTTTACTTTCGATTATAGATACTATAAGGCAAGTTATGTATTCGTAAAAAGAAATTTTTTTTCTAACAAGCAAACATGACATTACGATCATAGGGAACACCATCCGTCTGTCTGTCTGTCTGTCTGTCTTCGAGTCTGCAGCCTAAACGGTTCGGTGGATTTGCTTCAAACTTGGTACATATTGTTTTTTCGGTAATATGCCCAAACGTTTTTTTTCATGTTTTTTAAGACGACAGATAACAAACAGTAGCTCCCATACATTTTTTTTGGTCAAAAATAAAAATCTTATTTTTCTCAAAAACGGCGATTTTTATTAAAAAATCAGTTCATTAATAAAGGGAAAGGGTACTTTTTCATAATTTTTTTTTTGGAAAAAAATTGTTATTTTTGTTACCTCTAGTAGAACCATTTTTTTGGTTTTCGATTTTCTCCGAAACGGTTAGTTTGATTTTTTTGAAATTTTTTACGCAGATGCTCCAGAATGTTTAAACACTATTGTAAGCCAAAATTTTTCAAAAAAAAAAATTTTATTTAAATTAATTTTTTTTTGAAAACTCAAAATTTTGAAAACGACTCAATATATTTTTTTGAAACTTCGGATTTGGTGGTTTTTTGACATTATCTTGAATAGTTAAAAAAAATCTATTTTTCTAAAATAAAAAACAATGGTACCTCCCATACAAATGTTTAAAAACCGTTAAGAAAAAAATGTATTTCCCGAAAACGGCTCCAAGAATTTTTATAAAAAAAAATAGTATGTTCTCATATTAGTACAGTTCATTTTCAAGTATAAAAAATATTTTTTTTGCGTACTTATTAACGTTACTTCGCATAGAACTACTTTTCATATTTTCGACTTTCTCAATATTGGATGAACCGATTAAAATAATTTTTTGTATACAAATGCTCCCTAAAATTGTTAATAAAACTGCATACGAATATTTTCAAAAAAAAAGTTTTTCGAAAAGAAATAAAATTATTATACGTAATTTTTTTGAAATTTGAATTTTGTACGTATATTAATAATATCTTCAAAATGGCGTTTCAATTTTTTTCTTTTCAAAATTTTATACATAAAAAATTAATTTATTAAAAAACTGTTCCAAAGTTTTCTTAATTTTTTTTTGATATATTCTTATTTATCCATGAATTCAAATGGCATATTTGTTTTTCCTCAAACTATAACGACTAAGAACATAAAAACATTTAATTATGTGTGTTATCCTTTAATTTCTATACCTTTATTATTATTCCTTTTTACGAATTTTTGCGTATACGTCACTGAATACTAAATACAATGTAGGCCCTCATACATTTATATATACATATGACGTGTCCTTAAAAACCACAAGATTATGAAGTTGTATGTATATAGTACCTACCCACGTACACCCATCATTTTTTTTTTAATTCATTTTTATTTAATCTTAACTTATAACTATCTTAAAGCTAGACAAAAATGTTTAAAACTAGCCTAATTATCAATAACTTACAACTAATTTACTGGCTCTTTACGGGCGCTCTAAACTAAACTATATCTCTTAATACTAATGTCTTTCGACCCTAAATCTATTTTAATTAATTCTAATTATTTTATTTTTATTTTACCAAGAAAACATATTTTTAAAAAAACTCGGCATCATATCATATTTTTAATTTTTTCTTATAAACTACCTAAAGCTAGACTAAAAATAATTAAAACTATATACTAACTATATACTAACTAAAAATAACTTAAACTACTTAAGATACCTAAATATACCCAAAACCACTTAAAACTACTTAAAAACTAGAACAGCCACAGCAGCATTTTTTTTCGTTTTTTTAATTTTTTTTGTTTATATTTTGCATACGCATGCAGACACACAGCTACATTCACCCCATACATCCATGTACGTATACATACATGTACAGTTACGCAGGTACATACATGCACATATGCCTCCGCATACATACATATTTTAAATTTTTTTTTTGGTGCCACCCCGACTGTTCCCTATACCCTAAATGTATGTAAGTTGGCCAAGACATATCTTAATCGACTTTAAATATCATGATGCTGTTCAGAGAGCCACCAGAACTGGTTCTCCTGTTTCGCCCTATCCCTTCGGTCCCGATCGTCCTACTAAACCGAAGGCGCTCCTCCCCACCTTGAGCGATGACGTCTCGACCAAACAGGAGTCGACTATCTACAGTTTTACGGCTGACTTGGTAGATAAGCGGAACCGCCATTCTATCCTGTATCAGCCCTCGACTGTCTAAATAGAGGAATGCCTCGGGAGGGATGTAACCACTTAACCGCGCACTCTCAAAATATTCGTTATTGGGGTAATAAGCCCCAAAAATTACCCCGAATCAGCTTGAACAAAAAATTATCTATTCCGTTTATGTTGGCTCCGTTGTATAGAACCTGGTTGGAATAATATCTTGTGTACTCCGACTCTGGTGTTCTGTGTAATCCAAGGCAACGTTTAAGACATTGCCTCTCAAACACCCGAATCTTTTCCATTTGAAATGGGGCAACGTTGAACCACACCGGGCATCCGTAGGCAATCATCGGCCTACGGATGCCCGGCTGCTATAAAACAGTCGTTTTGTCAAGGCAAAGGCTCCCCTAGCCCTGACCAAAGCAGCACCTATATGTCTGTCGAAATACCCTTCATTTTCATTATTATATGTCCATGTTTAAATACTTAGGTTCCATCAATATGTATATATATCCAGGAACATTTTACTCTCCTACTTACATAATTAAAATCCATAACTTAGATTTAAATATACATTTGTAGGTAGGTACCTATGTAACTATTCCTTGAATCATCCATTCGACAATTCATTGTACTAAGAGTCAAGGTAATCTTAGGTAAACATAAGTTTTAAACCTGCATAGGATAACAACACCTAACTTACTGAACCTAACTAACTAAACCTCAATGGTTAGCTACATTAAAGTTGTTAGCTACAAGAGCAAGCTCGTGCGATCCAGTCGTGCATTTTATTTCAAATTACATATCGCATTGAATACCATCTTTTTGGAACAATTTAATTGTGTTGCAATACTTTTATATGATAGGCACGACCTGTTAAGATCAGCAATAGAATTCCGCGTCTCCGGAGTTCAGTTCTTATGCCTTTCCCCATTGTCTAATTGCTTACAAATGTAGATTTTTTGCTAAGTTTGTGTTTATTAATGGAAAACAATATATACTTACCAACATTTTTCTAAACAATTTAAAATATTTCGATAAATCTTGAATTAAATTGCATCGTTTCTAATTTGTTGTCAACCAAAAAATTACACCTTTTAACTAAAATTTTACCGTTATGCAATAGATGCAATCTGTCAAAGTGCTTATGTAATTGTTTCAAAGAGAAAAAATAAAGAAGGTAACAAGAGCAAGAAACACACCGTCATGATATCGAAATCAATCATAATATGGGTAAACAAAACGACAATGCAATCGTTTCTAATTAGTTGTTAATGGCTGTACCTACATTAATAAAAAAAAACAAAAAACAAAATGGCAGCCTAACATTATTTAGTTTTCTCAAATTTGAAATTTATTCTCAGGGTCGATTGCTCGCTCAGTTAGAAACAATTTAAAAGAGGCTTTTTGTTATTGCACATCAGCTTATGTGTAGTTTAGAGTTGCGTTTCTGTAGTGGTTGATTGTTGCACTTTCCTCTTCTTCGGGCGAACGTAGGTACCTACCCAGTAGATAAGTATGTAGGTAGGTAGGTATGTGAAAAATAAAGTACTGTACAGTGTGCATGTATAAATACATACAACAGTCATCATCCATTTCCAGTGCAATATTCAGTTTGCCATTTTATATTTATTACAATAATCTCTTTTCATTTCAATCTCTTCATCTGCATATCACAAAAAAAACAACACGCGAACAGAAGGAAACCCCTCGCGAAATTCCCTCCCCTTTGGTTGGTCTGTTGGATACCGAAAACCAAGACGAAAAGAAAAAGACAAAAAAAAAACCCAAGAAAATATGATTTTTTCCCGTTCCTTTATGTACTATATGTGTGTATCTGTGTGTTAGGTTGCACATTAATAAAATGCAAAATGCAGTCCGCCCACCACCTGTCTCCGACCGTCCACCCAGGGCAGGCATTCATCGCACCATCGACCACCACCACCTCTTGCGTAGAATGTATAAACTGTGCTTGTGCACCTATAACTAGGGCGAACGAAGACAGGGGTGCTACTCATGCTGCTCTACATGAGGACAGGCCAGCTGGGATGGTAACTCCAGGGAGGTGAAAAAAAATTCTAGAAAAGTATACACATTTAGATGCAGCAGCACCCAATTTGATTAGGAGGATGATGGTGAGGGGGATGCGGTTGTAGTGGAAGAGGAGGAACGGAGTGAGCACTATGATGTTTCATGGATGGCTGGCATAGGTATGAGCATGTTGGTTGTTGGATGTGGAAAGTTTGAGAAAGGAGCAGGAGGAGGCGAACTGGGATAGGGGAGCATAGCACCCAAACAGGCGAATGAGAAGGTCGAACATTTTTCGCATTTCCTCTCTTTTGTATTTTCTATGCCAAGTGTGCTGGCTGGAACTAAAGCTGACGCTGCTTGCGCTGCTGAATGTGTGTGTTGACGATTTGATTAGGACAGGACATGCTATACAGCCAGTGGAACTGTACTCTATATATATGTACCTACACACAGTTCAATATCTCGAACTTTGGGATTGAACTTTAGAGATCTAAAGCGCACTCACACCCAATCCGTGCCGCAGTGGGCAGCCAGCCAGCCATCAGCCAGCAAGTAAGCAGCAGCATAGTTCTCTTCGGTGTTGTCGCGATGTTGACGCGGCGTTTTGTCCAGCCAAACCGTAGATTAATATATAAGCCAATCTCTTAGTGTTTATTCCATTATTCTATTTCCAAGAAACTCTTGTGTTTTTGCAAATTAAGAAGACAAGGAATGAATTCCTCCATGGTATAGTGATTCTGTTGCGGTGCGGCGGCCGCGGTAATGACGGTGAAGGTGGCAGTGGTGGTTGTGGTGGTGATGGAGGCATTAAATAAAACAACAGATAAAAGTATCTGTGTGGAAAAAAAGAGTAGCTGTAGGAGGAAAAATGTATCTTTTTCTTGTTGTCGCACTGTTGCCTACCCCAAAAGTATATAATATACTTTTCTACATATACACAATTTATTATTTAATTTTTTCTTGTCGTTGTTTTTTTTTTATCATTTCATTTTACTTACTTTTTTCTTTTTGTATTTTTTATACCGTTCCTTTGGGTTTGTTTTTCTTTTTTTTCGGTGGCGACGACGACGACGACGGTGGCAGCCAATAGCGTTGTTGAATGTGTTAGTGCAATTTGGATAACTGTTTGGCTCGGTTCGGCAGTCAGCGGTATTTCGATGTGGTTTTGGTGTTCCTTCTTCCTTCAAATCTTTCAGATCCAATAATAATTATTATTATCAGAACTCTTTGAGTACCTACCTAGGTAGGTACCTACATACTTGTTTGTAGAAGAACAAAACCATATCTACGTAGCTACCTATCTAAAACATTTAAATATTTTTATTTGGGAAATGTTTTTGATTTGTCTCTTGTGCTTGTGCAGTTTACCACCCTCTACCACCCCTTCACAAACCCGGCCCCCAAATCATTCTATTTAAATTTTAAATTCAAAGAAAAACAAAAAAGAAATAATTAAATATAAAAAAACA
The DNA here is from genome assembly GCA_910595825.1 of Philhelius pedissequus. NCBI lineage: Eukaryota > Metazoa > Arthropoda > Insecta > Diptera > Syrphidae > Philhelius > Philhelius pedissequus. The sequence continues at coordinate 63,459,785 of OU343162.1, forward strand.
ACAACAAAAACATTTGTATTTCTTGCATGTATTTATATAGATAAATACCTATCTGTCTATATATGTAGTTAATTTTGAAGTATTTTGTATCTATTGGTTTGGGGTTATTGAGATGCAAAGTGAAGTGTTAGTGCAAAGTGCAAGTGCCTCGCGGTTTCACTTAAATCTGTTGCCAGTGCTGGGATTACACTTCTTATAGATAGGTACCTACCTAACTTACCAATCTAACTTGATAAAGTTATTTTTAAGATTTAAATACCTACATAGGTACGAAGATAGAATAGAAAACTGAACAAAACTGTTTTTTTTTTTTTTGTTGTGTTTGTTGTTTTGCTTGTGTACCTATAAAAGTGATTAAGATATTTTAAAACATTTATCGATTTAAAGATTTTTTCTTCAAATTCTGTCGGAGAGAAATGTGCAGTGAATTGCAAAACTATTATGCAAATGGGTCACCTGACGAGCAATTTTATTACTACTATCAATATGTGAGTGAAATATATCTTTTAAAAAAATCAATCTTAAAGTTATGTCATTATTATTTGTTTTAATAGAATTTTTAAAACAAAGTAAGTAATTTATTAACAACGGTAATAATATTTAATATAGGTACAAATACTTATCTATTAATTAAATACATACATATATACAAATACCGTCCTATCCCTTAGTCTATTTAAAGCGATACCTACATAGATATACCTACCTTTACCTATAGGTAGGTACTTGTTTATGTATCTTGTTTAGCACTTGAATTTAGTTATGTGAGTAGGTAAATATTTTTTTTACAGTGACTGCGAACTTTGTTGTTTATTATATAGGTATAGGACCCCAGCTTGAGCACTTTCTTTTTTATTTTGTATACCTAGGCCTATACCAATTTTATCTTGATTACTTCTTTGTTCCTATATAAAATTGGAGTAGGTACCTTCTTATAAAAGTTTTAAAATTGTTTAAATCAAATTGAGAATATTATTCGGAGTTACGTTTTATATGTAAATGATTTCAATGGTAAATCTTTTCAATTAATTCTGAGTTAAATTAGAGTAAGCTAAGCCTGCAATAAAAATATAAACCCGACCCAACTGACCCGAAAGAATTTATTTTTTACCCAAATTGAATATTTTTATGACCTGTAGTCCAAAATGCGTTTCGCGTTCAATTCGGCTTAAATCCACACAGTCCACAAAAACAAAAATAATATAAACATATTGTTTGCATTTTCTTCAATAGATTTTTTTAGGACAAACGTGTTTCAAATATTTGATCCGTGGTCAGCAATTTTTCAAAAATATTTAATCCAATCCATCAAAAATAATAATCCAACAAAATTTTAATGTGATTGCAAATCATTTGACGGTGTTCACTTATGTTGATTTTGCTTTGTTATATGGATCTGAGATCCCAATCGAACAGCCCTAGAATCTCGATTCTGAAATAGAATTTGAGGGTATGTGTAAAGCGGAGAATGGAGAATGTGAATCGCTGATTTTATTTAGTAAACTGGCCGACATACACACGGTTGAATTCGAGTTTGATATGAAGTGGGTGTTAATGAGTGTGTGTTTCTGGATTTGATTCCGACTTAAAATCTATAATCATTATATACCAATCGAAAACTTTCCGAAGAATTCGGAAGGCTTCCGGACGACCAATCGAAAACGACATTTACCGATTTATTTTGACGTTATCTACATCTCGCTTTATAGTTAGAGCGAGATACCGAAACAAGAAAACAGGGGAGAGTACGATAACTTTAGCGTTAAGATATAATAACGGTTTTTGGTAGAGGGGCTTAATACAAGCATTTTTTACTATGGTAGGGGGGGGGTCTATCTCCCCTCGTTTAGGCGGGAGGGGCAATTTTATAAAAATTTATTTAAAATCTTTAAAAAAATATTAAAAAAGAACGCAACAGTTACAGTTATAAATTATACCTTTTTCAAAAGTCAGAACTCTACAATTTATAAATAATTTTAAATAAAGTTATTTTAGTCAATAGTTTTTTAAATAATTGACTTCAAAGTCAAAATTTATGAACATAAAGTTACAAAAATCACTTTGAATATTATTTTTCTCATGATTATGGATATCGATAAAAAAATAATTGATGTAGTTAACTGCTCCAATTATTTTTTTACTAAACACAGAAAACTACTTCTTTTTATGTCTTCTAGTTTTTAAGATATGTAATTGAAAAATAGTAAAACTATACTTGTTCTTTAAACCCAAAAGATTCTTTAATTTTAAAGAAACTTTGCATATAATAAAATGTTCACCCTCCCCAAAGCCTATAGTGAGCCCAAGCAGGGGGGTTGCAGGGGGGCAGCATGCCCCCCCTTAGGCATCTCACTGTTTGCATCGTAAATTTCAAATATACCTTTGTGATTTTATTACATGGACATGACATATGTACATACGTTTATGTATATAATATCAATTATTTTTTTTAATCCAGATTCTTTAAATTCAAAAGAAACTTTACATGCACTCATCTGATACAATATTATTTTTTTTTTGTTTTTCAATTTTCTCAAAAACTAGAAAACATAGAAACGAATAGTTTTCAGTGTTTGATTAAAAAATAAATGGAACAGTTAACTACATCAATTACTTCTTTATTGGTATTTATAATCATGAGAAAAATAATACTCAAAGTGATTTTTTTAACTTTTTTTTCATAAATTTTGAGTTTGATGTCAATTATTTCAAAAACTATTGACTGAAACAACTTTACTTAAAATTTATTATAAATTGTAGAGTTCTGACTTTTTAAAAAAGTATAATTTATAACTGTAAGTGTTGCCGTTTTTTTAAATATTTTTTTTTCTAGATTTTAAGTAAATTTTATAAAACTACCCCTCTCGCCTAAACGAGGTGAGATAGACCCCCCCCCCCCCTCCCATAGTAAAAAATGCTTGTATTAAGCCCCTCTACCAAAAACCGTTATTGTATCTTGGCGCCAAAGTTATCGTACTCGTGCCAGAAAACATTTTTAAGATTAGGTATTAAAAAATCACGGCAGTTTTTTTTTGACATTTCGTGCCCTGACACTTGTTGACCGACTCTTGATTTGGAATCCATTATAATTTCCGAATACCTATGTTTTTTGCTTAAAAGTTTTAATCCTAAATTTTTCATTAAAATGGTAGAAATATTATTTATATATTAATGTCTTGATTCCAACATTTTGCTTTTTAATTGTCAACATGAGACCAATTCGAGAAAACAATTTTAATTTGTCTAACTCTATTTCTGTTCCACATGGCGTACAGTACACACTTTAAAGAAAAAATTGTTCTCAAAATCATTATTCTTGAGGAAAGAAAATGTCATTTGAACAAAATGTCAAAGTGAACAAATATTCGTTAATTCGTTCGTCGCTCTCATGCAAATAGTCCTTCAGCTTCCTTTTTTGTATATTGCTATTGGCCTTTTCGATTGGTAATTCTGAACCGTTCGCAGTATGTGTAGTAAACCCTTCTGAAAGTGTTCTATTGACATCCAGAGTCACAGTTCTTCTCTGAATAAAAGAGAAAACGATTCTGGATTTTATTTCAGAAACAAAATCATAATTACTCAAACATTCAAACACAACTAGCTTTCAAATGAATGGAACGTCATAATAATGTAAACAGTAATTTCAACTTTAATTATAAATGGAAAATATCTTACAAAGTTAGGTACCTAATAAGAATAAAAAAAATTGAATGGAATAATATTAAAAATAGAATAACCAAAGTTTTAAAATATAAAAATGGAATTAAATTGAATTGTCAATCGAAAAAGCCATATAATTATGAAGGGAAAGTTTACACATAACATCTATCGAATTCTGACAAGTAATTTTCCATGACTTTTTGACACACATCGAACAATAGTTATGTCATAATTTAATGAAGTGGGGATTGTATGCATACACACCATATTTTTCTTAGCTTGATTCTCACACCCCAAATTCATATTTTCATGGTTAATTTTAAAGTTTTAAATGTTTCAACAAAGTTTTTTAAGATTTTTAATATTTTAATTGCCAAATCTATTCTAATAAATTTTTTTTCTTTAGTTTTTCAGTCAGAAAGTGCAGTTAAAAAAAATGTTGAAAAATTTCTTTATTTTAGTACTCAAGTGAAGTGAGAAGTGTTTCATAGAGAATTTCATCAATTCCAATAGAAATTAATAATCTTTTTACAAAAAAACATTTTTCCATATATAGATATTTTTGTCTCGGAAATTTGAAAGTAGCATTTTTGTGTGAAACAATAAGGTGTTTGTGTTAAATAAAAAAGAGTAATCTCGTAAAGTTATATGATTCCACGTCGTTCAGTTTAAAATGTCTTTTTTGACAAATGTTTTTGAAAGTAGATTTGAAATCGATTAAAATTTATTTTTATTTTATTTATTTTTTTTCCATAAATAATAAAAAATTAAAACCAACGATGTATATCAAGATGAACTTATAACTAGTATGCAGAATTTACTACACAAAAAAAAATAAATAAATTTATAATTTATGGATATAAATTGCAAAATTATAACAATATTAGAATATTATCAATAAAAACAAACATTATTAATTTAAAATTATTTGATATTAAAGAAAAACATTTTATTGAGAAAAAATTATATGAAAAACAAAGGAAAATAAAACGAAGCTATCTCAATTTAGACTAGATAAGTAATGAAAGCATACTTTAGGGAATGTTCTTCGTTCAAATTTCAACTTGGTTGGGCAAATCATTCCAAAGTTTGACAGCGTAAATCAAAAATTGCCGGCTTGAAGTCAAGTAGGTCGCAGAACTTTGTGAAATTTTTTAAAGAGCTTCAGACGAAACCAACGAAGATTCCAAACATACTGACTGAATTTACAGCAACCCTAAGCTTTTGGAGAGACAGGTTATCAGGATTGGCAAACAACTCACATCCATTATGATATTATTGGCATTTAAAGAGCTTTCACCAACTTCAACTTAACTTGTATTGTTAAAATTGATTTTGTTATTGATAGTCCTCTAATCGAAGCAAAAACTTTTGATGTGCCTAACGGTTCTTATGTGAATATCCCAAGTTTTATTCAGCCTTATTCTGTAAGGCGTTGAACGCCAAAAAAAAACGACAGTGTGAACTTATTATTACGCAAATCATTTAACGCCAAATAAAGTTCTATTTGTGGCTTCTCTCTTGTGGAACGCGTTCACTATATTTTTTTTAGCCGTTTCCATAGAAAAAACGTCCGTAAAATGTCGAAATCTGTTGTCGAAAAATTTCTTAACGACCATAAGATGTAAGATGTAACGATGTAAGATTTTTACTTGCGATTATAGGTACTATAAGGCAAGTTATGCATTCGTCGAAAAAAAGTTGTGAGATAACAATCAAAATTGACACTACGATGATAGCGAAGACGAAAAAAGATGGTCTAAAAATTCTGTCCGTCTGTATGTCAGTCTGTCTGTATGTATAGACACCTAGATCCCAAACGGGTGGCCGAATTGCTTCAAACTTGATATATAGAGTTTTTTAGGTATTGTACAGAGGGGAAATTGAAATTTTTTTTTAGCCCAAAAAATAACGGTACCTGCCATATAACCGTTAAGTTCAAACTTGTTTTTCTCGGCAACGGTGTGGGTTTTTAGCTACGGCCGATCATATAGTTGAAAAAAAAATAGAAAAATGTCTAAAAACGATGCTTTCCATAGGACCGTTTTTTTTGCTTTTGACTATCTCATAAATGGCTTAACCGAGTCTTTCGAAATTTCACAAAAATATAGGTTTAGGTTGCCCAAATTATCCGCGTACCAATATTTTTAATTAATATTTTTTTGTATTTTTAAAATCATTTTTAAGAAAAAAATTTATTATTCGAAAACTGCTCATTAATTTTTTTTCAAAAATTATATTTATTTGTATTTTCTGAATACCTATGAATTGGCGTTTTTGATTTTTTTTTAATATTTTCAAAAAGTTAAAAAAAAAACAACTTTTTTTCTCAAAAACCGCTGCACAGATTAAAATTTTTTTTTTATAAATTCAAATTTATCCAAGAAATAATATGGCGTACTTTTTTAAGCTCAAATTAGTTTAAGTATTTATTTCAGAATTTTGAATTATTTTTTCTTTAATTAAACAGATTTAATCTTTGGTTTTTAAGTTTATATTATTAAATATTTAATATTGTCATACCAATTTATTTTAGAACAAAATTAATGAAATTTTGTATATGCATATACAAAATTGAGTTAAAAAAGACTTTAAAAATATATTTAGAATTTTAATATAAATCTTTTGCATACGATGTTATCGGACATAAGAGCAAGTTCGTGCGATCCAGTCGTGCATTTTATTTTTTTTGGTTCTTAAATTTTAAACTTCTTTGTGTAGGGGAAAATAACAACCTACATTCAGATGCGACGACTGATCGAGCTCATGGAGCAGAATGAGCACTTCGCCAAAAGCTTTAGAAAGGTTATGAAAAAAATGTTGGATATGGGAGGATGGTAATTTTACTAAAAGTAGGCTGGGCTGGTCCCAAATTGAAGTAGTTCCCAAAACCTTTTTGGTAGCTCCCTTCAGCAAAAAATCTAAGGGTAGCAGCTAGTTTTAAAACCACTGGAATTACCACAGAACTTTGCTGAGATAAACTGTTTTCTATCAAAGTTAAAACATACTTAACAATTGTTTTTTTGTCCAGACAAAATGAATTTTTTAACAATTTCGATATAATAAGGAGTCAGATTGTCAGAACCATTGTTAGAATAACATACTGCATGTATTTTTTTTTAATTACATACTTTGTTTCAGACAAATCAAAAGGATTTGCTTTAGGTCGAATACACAACTTTTGCAGTCTCAAATATTTCATTTTTCTTTCTTCCTATACGTCGTCAATACTAAGCATTTTTCTGTTGTTTTCTTATTTTTAAAACATGTTTACATAAATCTAATTTTCAAAAACCAAATAATTCAATTTGTAAATAATTTGATATGTCAAATGTCAGATGCTTTGGTGGATCGTATTGTGGAATGTAAGAGCGAAAAAAACGTTGGCGTTTTAGTACGCTTACGGAATACCAATAACAAAATGACACGACTTAAAAAAACGACCGTTGGCGTTTTAGAAAAACGCCTATCGAAATAAAGGTGATTATGAAATATTCTGCTGGGAGTTTAAAATCAGGAAAATGTTGTTGATATTTAGATATTAGTATGGCTTAAGTCTAAGACCATTGCGCTTAGACCACTCATCACCCTCGATCATACCAATAGTAAAACTAATATAGAGTTGCATTATTGTGGTGTTAAATATATGGGTAATATAGGGATGGAAAGAGAATTTTTATAAAGGCAGGATGAATGTTATTGATAGAGAAGACTGTTTTTCCAACTGATTTTAAAAAGAATTTGTTTTCATTATTTTTTGATATTGTTGAGAATGCTGAGAGACGAGTAGAGTTAATTGTGGGAAACTTAGGATTTAGTTCATCTAGTATTCCAGATAAATGAAATTAGGAACTGAAATATTTTCTTTTAGCAATTCAATATTTCGGGCTTCTTTCCACATAAACTTAGACGACCAATCAGAACTGAATTGGAGCTACCAAGCATTTCAGCAAATCTTAAACGTTTTCACCGCACCGGCAGTAAAAGATATTCCGCCTTTTGATGGCATTCAATATTAAATGAGAACTAAGAACATCTTTGCGACTTTAACAAGCGAGTTTTAATAGGAATGTTTTTATTAAACAACAAACAGAATACATTCTTTAAGAATATTCAAATCAAAGTTAGAAAAGAAAATACAGGAACAGACAACTGACTAAAACATTTTATAAGAAAACATACGACAGAGATGGTTTACAACTAGGTTTAAGATGCGTTGACAAATGAAAGGCCAATACTATTAATTTAAAGAGAAGCAACATTTTAACGTTCTTAAGGTTATATATTACATTTTACGAAGTAGAGACACTGAAGCAGTGGGCAACTGACACCATCGGCTTAGACATAACAAGACATTAATACAACAGAAATAGACCGAGATAAAGAATAAACAACAGAAGAAACACACGTCAACAACACCAATTTGGTTTTGGACGGTCTCCCATCCAAATACTACCCAAGAGTAATGATGCTTGATTTCGCTCATCGATGTGAAGCGATGCTTTCATCAAACGTTATTAAGGTTATTTATTCATATGTATAAAAATAATAATGCATAAATAAATATCCAGCAGCTGTCAGTCTGTGATAACAGATGTCACTCACTTACTACTTCAAATCTGCCCTTTCTGGAGCCTGTGCCCTTCCAAATGTGGGATCTTCACTATCAAACTTAAGATTTCCGCCTAAGATCCCTTACAGATATTACAATTGAAACTGAGTGTGAACCATAAGTTTACAGAAAAACTTGAAATAATATTCCACTTTCGACTTCAGCAGGTGATTGTGGCGCCTGTGTTGGTCAGGATATAGACGTAGAGGGTATATTATTTCGTATTTGTAGTAACAATGTAATCAACTCGTCTATTTAACGGACAATTTTTATTTTTTCGGTGCAAATACCGATGTATTTGAGTGACAACTCAATATATTATTCACCCTGGTTTCGTGAGCAGATTGGGAATTTCATTGGACATCTAATATCATGCGGAGTGAGTACACAAACATGTAGATACCTTACTAACACTGGAACAATTAGTAAGTTACTTAGGCCCATTTGTTGATGCGTATCATAAATATTTATGTTCAACTTAAAACGCTTATGGGCTACTTTTTCCTCTGCGTAAAATGTCACATAATTGCTTATGTAGAAATTTAATGCTTAAGTTGAGTATTAGCAAACGGGGCTTGGTTTTGTCCACCAACCTTTTTACACGCTTTACAAAATCGACACGGCTAATGCTAACATAACGATTTATAACCCTTTTACGATGAGGTAAGTATATCTTCAACGAGCTTTAAATGAAAATGTCACGCCACCCAATTCTTTTTTATATGTGTACTTATGTTACGTAGATAGGGGAGACCGGGGCTAGGAGAAACAGGGGTAAAACGTAACAGCTAAAAATGAAAGGATTCCCCTACAATTTAAGAAACGCGTGAACGAGAAAAATGTTCGTCTACTTTAAAGCTTTAATCTGTCCAACGAAGAGAGTCAGTACATGCCTTACGGGAGAGCTTTTTGAAATACACTAGTGCCTGTTGCTGAAATTGCCACTGAAAATAATCCTAAGTTACATACAAATTCTTCTCGTAATCTTTTTAAAACCAGGGTAAATTCCACCATAACCTTTTGCACATCCAAGTGCACGCTGCTGCTTGTGTGCCTTCACCATGCACTGAACCCTTGTTGTGTGCTTTTAAAATAAGCACATTGAATCAGAGTTACCACTGCTACGCTTGTGTTAATTTAGTATAATTACTACTGCAACCCTGTAAGAGCTTTAAAATACTACAGTCAGAGTGAGAGGTAAGCGTCCTATCTTCCTTGTGCTGACTATATTTGTTGGACGGAGTATAACGTAACGTATACTTTTGCTTTGATTTGGTAAGCATAAAGAAAAGTTATAAGGGTAGTTCCCAAAATTGATACGTTATTGTAACATTATTTTTACTTGCGATTATAGGTACTATAAGGCAAGTTATATATTCGTAAATTTTTTTTTTCTAACAATCAATCATTACATTACGATCATAGAGAACACCAACAAAGTGGGTCCCGCAATTCCGTCTGTCTGTCTGTCTGTAGAACGATCTACAGCCTAAACGGCTGAACCGATTTGCTTCAAACTTGGTGCTTAGGCGTTTTAGGTGATTGTCCAAAATAGATTTTTGAATTGTTGTTTTAGCCCCAAAAATAACGGTTCTTGCCATACAAATTTTTCTACCATCTTAATTATCTCGAAAACGGATCTAACGATTTTAATAAAAATTGACGTGTGTTCTACATTGGGTATGGTCTACCTTTTGGCTTAAATTTTTTAAAAAATATTTTGTTATTAACGGTACCTGCCATACAACCATCTTATTGATTTCCGACTTTCTCATAAACGGCTCAACGGATTTCGATAACAAAATTTATACAGGAGCTCCTTCAAATTCTAAATAGTATTGCATTTAAAAATTTTCTAAAAAATATTTTTTTTTTGGATTTTTGAAAAAAAAAATATTTTTTTTTTTTTTTTAAATTTAATATTTTGAAAACGGGTGGACAATTTTTTCTGAAATTTTGTTTTTGAATTTATATTATTAAACATTTAAAATGTTCATACCATTTTTTTTTAAGAAAAAATTTGAGAATTTTTATATATAAAAAATTATGTGAAAAACGACTTTAAACATACATTTTGCCGTTTCTATTAAGAATCTTTTGCGTATAATGTGATCGAACATAGGAGCAAGTACGTGCGATTCAGTCGTGCATTTTATTTCTTTGTATTTTTGGTATTCCTCTTCACTCCGAAAAAATATAGTTCTAGTTTTTTTTAAATATTTATTTATGCTTTGGTTAAGTTTATGTAAGTAGTTGAGCAAAGAATGGTTTTTGGTTTTTCTTTTTAAATTGAGTCATTGTGTTAAATCTCATGGTGGGGTTAGTTGTAACATTTTTGTGGGGGTAAGTTATAACAAATTTTAAAAACAGACTTCGTTCATATTTTCAAATACATTTTTGGAAACCAAGATGATGGAAATGGTGTTCTATGTTTATATTTCGTTTTGTTTAATTTGTTTCTTTATTTTTATAAAAAAGAAAAAAGGTCCATTTGACGTATATCGTTGTCAATATCGTTGGCTTGCTAATTAGTTAAATACGTATGCATATATATATGTACATATATCTAAAACTGGTTTTGGAATATTTAATTACATTCATAATTTGTATGTAACTAAACTCAGTTTTTTTTTCAAAAAATTAATATTGATTTTGTTTTTTTAATAGAAACGTTCAAAATTAATTAAATAATTAAATTTGTGAATTAACATAATAATTTTAAAATTTTATTATTAATTTCATAAGTTTTGCTGGCGTATGTGCCATAATTTTTGTTGTTAATCTTGTTTATAAATTAATAGTTTTCTTAAGAAAAGATGAAAATATTACAGTTTTTGTTACAATTACAATTTACCCCGGTCTACCTTACAACTTTCCCCGCATATGGGTAACTCGTAACAACGCGTTTTTTTGTCTAAATATTATAGGTATGTATTTTAACAAATTCTGATCAGTATTTTTTTTATTTTTTTTGGTTTTTTTATTATACCTATTTCGTAGCTGAAATATTGTTCTTTCTAGAAAAAAAGTTTGGCTAACTCATTTTGAAAATCTTAAGAACAGTGTTACTTTTAGCTCAGCTCTCCCCTACGTATGAAAAGTATTTAAAATGTCATTGGTTGATTATGATAATACAAGTTCTGTTTAAATTCCACAATCGATATACATTTTCAAAAATTCTTAAAGTATTTCAAGAAATAGTTTAAAATAAATAATTCGGCAAAAACTGGTAGGCCCCTAGCTATTCTTATTTTTGACTACATTTTCATAAAAATTCCAACGGTTCGATTCTAAGAATTCGACAAAATTACATGGTTAGATCACCTAGTCACTGACTGGGAGCAATTTGCGAACGATAAAAGGTAAATTCCCTTGTACAGTACAAGACTGGATATACTTTCTTATAAATTCTTTTTGGGGACGGTCTTTTAAGTTTCAAAATTTGAAATAAAGATATCACAAGACAACACCTTTTTGTGGTGGAAACCAGATCGACATACCTACATAATATGTATGTATTTACACAAATATATACTATAAACCCGTTTGAATTCAATAATCGAATTCAGGACCGTCAAATCCTCAGAAACGTAACAGTGTGGCTCGTACAGGAGATAAATGGTTAAATGTGTATCCCCTAGTCATTGCTTCAACAAAATAAAATAAAATGTTTAAACATTTGTTTGTAACTTCTAATTTAATCGATTCGATGAATCATTTATATAGTATCCATTCACATTCATGTGTGTAACATAAAAATAAAATAACACGAAAGAGCACACATAAAAACAGCATTTACAATAGAACACATAACCAAGAACCAACGTTTTTTCATTTCTTCATCGATTCCCCAACCTCCGCCCCACGTTCGCTTCCTGTGAAAAAAATCCGACTGATATTATGTATCAGATTTCCGTTTAACTCTAAATTTATTCTTCGTTCTTTTCTTTATCAATCTCCGTTCTCACATTCTCTGCACACAATAATTTTGTATATTAAATTCCAAAAACTCGCCTCCCCCGAGCCCGTTCAAATTATTGGTATATCTACCTACCTACGTATAAGATACTCCTATACAATATTTGCTGGGCAGGGCTACACCTCAAAATATACCGAGTTGCTAACAGCTTTGTCCAGGACGATGACGACGAGAACTGAGAACGACAAACGACGACCGACGTCGACGACGACGCACGGTGGCGATGGCAGCGCGGCATGATGGGCAATTGATTATCATATCAACACAATACAACACAGCAGCAAACAGCAAGTAAGCATCAATGTGCAAGTTGCGAATGTAAAGCTCTTTCCACCTTCGTCGTTCGTCCAATAAAATGGCATTCTTAAAAGTTTCGTATTTTGTATAATTTGGCAATTGTTCTATACTCTGAGTATGTATTTAGGTACCTACATATTGGCTTGAATTGAAATTAACTCAAATCCATTGTAGCTGGAGCAAAAATATCAGCCAGTTAGCTCGTGTTTCTTTGAAAAGACAAAATATAAAAACCACCATCGTCGTCGTCGTGCGTCGGTGAAATTAGTCGGATCAAAACCTTCCACAGTTCAGCATGTTAACGTGGGAAAATTTGTCAGTCTGGAAAAAGAATATCCGTTTCCACCACACATAAAACATTGAACGTATAGCAGGGCTGAGCAGGTTCATCATAGTACATAATGACAACAATGACACTGACACATGTCAAAACACGGTCGTTTCCAACGATAAAATTACGATTAATCCAAATTGCTCAAATCACAATTGACGAAAATACAGCACACACGTGCGTCTCCTTAGCTAGCAAGTCACTGACTGAATTTGAATTCAGAATTAACTCATGACTATTCAGCAGATTCAGTTCAGACTGTGAACGAATATAAAATTCACATGGACGTATACGTAAATTCAAGTTAATGTTGGCCGCTTCATCAACCACAAACTATGATAGGCTTAATAACGTACCAGAAGAAGCAGAATCAGAGTTGAGTAAATGTTGCACTGTCATCTCAAAGCACAACACAGCCACTGCTCTGTGTGAGTGCTTCGAGGCCCGAGCCCCCTTGAAAACGTTCAAGCGCACACACGCCGAACAGCTGTTTTCCTCTCTATCTTTTACATCTCATACATACTTGTTTTTGTCTCTCTTTCGAAAAATACTTGTGTTGTCGGTATAAAATTAGCAACTGATACCACATGGTCGTTCTATTTTCGCTAAACAAGCGAATGACGACGACGACAGCAGCTCTTTTTGTTATGACTCTTGGTTGAGTGTGGCTGGCGCGACGGTGGTGGCGCGCGGCGCGACGTTCGTCAGGCCTGGCGGATGTTGCTTGCTTTCGCTACTACAACTTTGGCTGCATGCCGGTCGACCGCTCGAGCTCGACGAGTTTTCGTTTTTCCTTCTCCATCCACCATTTTGCGTCAATTAAGCGACCGGACCGAACCAAACCGACACGAGGGGTGCTGTTGTTGTATATTTGTTAGGTTATGTTTTATGTGCAGATTTGAGGAGCGACGACACGATGTGGTCGTGGAGCCTTATCAAGATTTTAATTATTGGTTCTGTTTTGCTTGAGATTTTCTGCTGCGTGCGGTTAAGCTGACGTCTGCGCCGAGTCTGGTTGCTTTTTATATGGCTGGGGCTGCTGCTACTCCTGCTGTTAGTGGAATTGGTGTGTTGCTCATGGCATTGCTGTTTATCGTCATCACACACTGAGTTGCGACTTGCGAACACGTAACACCGACGACAACCGGCGAAGGCGATGTGTAGTGTTCTGTATCAGTTTGTCGGTCATGGAAATGGAATGCATGCATGGGAATTTAAAATAGATTATTGATTGTGTGTCAGGTTTAAGTTGTTGAGTACTTTTTGATACTTTTATTTAGTACTTTCTTGTGAGTTGATGATGGCGTATGTTATAATGTTCGAAAAGTAGTAGGTAGTATTTATTTTTGACGTGTCGTGCAGAACAATTATATGTAGGTAGGTTACATATTAATAAATATTTTTCGTATTTAAGTTTAATTTCGTAACGAGCTGTGTGCAAAAATGTATATTATTTGTTATGTACATAGGTACCTACCTATTCTATTTTTCAAATATAGGTTGGTTGCTCTCTCGTCTTGCGAGCGATCTTAAGTAATGATTGGCAACATTTTTGATCTCCACATAAACTCTGCAAAGTCTTTTTGTTTTGTAAGACGATACACATAACCCACTCTCCCTCTGATCTATATGCACTGTGTAAAGCCTACATTCGTCCAAGGCTTGAGTAAAACTGCCATAGTAGTCATAGCCCATTGAGTGTGCTCAAAATAAAAGAACGGGTCCCGCTATCAATTAATTTTCATACGTTGTTTTGTTGTAGTTGGCAACCCATGAAAAAAATCGTAACGTAGGGATATGAAAAATCCTTAAACTTACGTTTGATGAACCCACGATCAGAGTTATCACTAGGAACTATGTTGTCAGATTTGTCGACCTTATGAGACACAAACAATTCGACAGGCATTCTGTTAAGTCATACTTACTTATTCAGATGGCGCTATAGAGTTCGGGATGAATCTAGGCCCCAACCAACAAGTCTTTTCCAGTTAGGTCGGCCCTTAGCGAACTACCTCCAGTTGCGTACTCCAAATTGGTTGATGTCTCCGTCTACTTGTACAATCTGAGTCGGTGTCCATTCGATCTACATCTAAGTCGATGAGTTTCGAATTTGTTTGACCAGTCGCTGTACAACAATAAATCACTAGAAAATAATTTCAGTACCTTCGAGTATTGAAACAATTGTTCAAATTGTGAATATGCTTCTTAAATGTACAACAGGTTTTTTCTCATTTTCATGTAAGCCTGAGAAAGGGAGAATTTATATTGACTCTTCATTTAAATCACCACGCAATTAAAACAATTAGAGAATGTAACAAAAAAAAAACATTTTCAACCTTATATTGTTCAATTTAAGTCCAAATCATATACATATTCAAAAATAAAAGTACTTAACAAGTACCTATTAAAATGTAATATTTAATCTCCGAAAAGCTAAAACACAAAATAAGTTCCAAAAATAAATAAATACATATCTGCCTAGGTATATCCAAACCTTATACAATAAAATAGTACCTACTTGCAACAACAGCAACACTAACCTCAGCGCCCACCATCTGTGTTTACATTCTCATAATACCACCGTGGTGAATGAGTAATCGGCTGAGAACGAAACAATACAATAAAAACGTACGGAGTGCATAATAATGTTAATAAAACTGATTTGCAGAGTCAACAGACAGTAATCGTGTTTGAGTTTTCCCATTCCATTATACATACATACGTAGGCACATATATTTTTTCTTTCTCTCTTCCATCATTTCATTTATACTTTGTTCGTTCATGCGCACAAGTGGGCTAGATAAATTTTACACAAACTTAATAAAACAAAACCGCCTCTCTTTCTTGCTTATAATTATTTAAGCTTTAAACGACCCGTCCGTCGCAGGGCGGTTGGGGTTACAAGCATGATCAGGGATGAAAATATTTGAATTTAGTAGGAAATTTGGTTGATGAAACGTTGGCATATTAAAGAAATTTAATTTAGTTTCGATGAAATTAAGGTAAGATAATATGTATGAAGGAAAAATGTGAAAGTCAAATGAAGTGAAACTGACAGCTAACAGTTTGACCAAGAAGCCTAGATAAAAAGTGAAATAAAGAAAAAGATCCATTCAATGTAAAACAAATTAAAGCGGGTGTAGCCACTGCTTAAATTATTTATAGGAACGTCACAATTTGACAGATGGTGAGAACAGCCCATTGTAGCCCTTGGCGTGTGTGTACCATATCTGAACTTTATTTTTATACGTGCATTCTTCTACGGCGCTGCGCTTAACTCTAGTTTATGTGATTTATTTAAATTCCTTAGACGGACCAATGAAAAAAGACAACAAGAATGACAATGAAGTTTAGACGACTTAAGGCAATTCGATTCAAACTGGTAAATATAATGTCGCGGAAATAATAGACATATGGGCCGCAGTCGATGAAATAAACCTGATTTATATGATGCAATTACACATCATAAGTTAAAGAAAAATTGGAAAATAGAATTTTACAATAATAGGTTATATCAATGGTTAGGTGACATAAACTGTTTAGTTTTCTTAAGACAAAATCAGGATTTTTTTATTAAAGAATTGATTAGTAGATACATGCCCCAAAATTCATGGAACAGAAACAAATTAGGGGAACTACGAGGGTGGTTCAATAAGTCCGTGACTTTTGGAATAAAACACAGATTTTTTGATAAAAAAATAATTTTATTTTTCAACGTAGTCTCCCTTGAGCTCTACACACTTTGTCCAACGCTTCTCCAATTTTTCCAATTTTTGTATCCCTTCCAAAAAAAATGATTTGTCGAGGTCCTCAAAATAGGCCTTTGTTTGCGAGATGACTTCATCATTGGAGTCAAATCTTTTTCCACCAAGCCATTTCTTCAGGTTTGGGAACAAGAAGTAGTCGCTCGGAGACAAATCTGGAGAATAGGGTGGATGAGGGAGCAATTCATATCCCAATTCATCTATTTTTGCCATGGCAACTGCACATGTGTGCACCCTTGCATTGACTTGGTGGAAAAGAACTTTTTTCTTGGCCAAATGAGGTCGGTTTTTTTTCAAATCGTCATTGAATCGGTCCAATAAGTTGGCATAATATTCCATTGATTGTTCTTCCCTTTTGAAGGTAGTCAATGTGGATTACCCCGCGTGCATACCAAAAAACAGTCGCCATAACTTTATTGGCTGAGAAACCCACCTTGGCCTTCTTTGGCGCCGATTCACCCTTAGAAACCCACTGTTTTGACTGTTGTTTGGTCTCTGGTGTGTTGTGATGGATCCATATTTCGTTCACGGTTACAAAACGGCGCAAAAACTCCTCCATATTGCGATTAAACAACGCCAAGCCTTCCTGTGAAGTTGTTACACGATTGCGTTTGTGGTCGACTGTGAGCAAACGCGGCACCCATCTTGCGGAAAGCTTTCTCATGCCCAAGTGATCATTCAAAATTGAAACCACTGAGCCATGCGAGATCCCTACGGCTTCCACAATCTCTCGCACTTTCAATCTTCGGTCGGCCAACACCATATCGTGAATTTTTTCGATTGTTTCGGGTGTAGAGACCTCAACTGGGCGTCCAGGACGTTCGGCATCTTCAGTGCTTGTACGGCCACAACGAAATTCAGTAAACCACTTTTTTACCATTGAAATCGATGGTTCAGAGTCCCCATAGTATATATCAAGCTTAGCCTTGGTCTCGGTAATGGTTTTTTTCGCAAGAAATAATGCTTAATAAGCACACGAAATTCACTTTTTTCCATTTTCTCCTCAAATTAGTGAGTAGTCTGATACAAATAGCTGTCAAACACAAACTAACTGACGCAGCAAGTTTAAATTTTGACAGGAGTCAACTGACAGATGCCTGTTGACAGGAGCAGTGTTGCTGTTCCAGTAAAGAGGTCAGAAATTCAAAAAGTCACGGACTTATTGAGGCGCCCTCGTATATTAATAAATTATGGAGCATCTAATATCCAGGGCCAATTGTATAACTCAATATTTGATCCGTGCATCAGCAACTTTAACACACTGATTTCGACAGATTAACAGAGGTTCAATCATATATTTGGTTGTTATCACATAATTGAACCAGCGTTGAACCTCAGTTAAGTTGCTCAAATCGGGAGTTAAAATTGCTGAACCACGGATCAAATATATATTTAAATTTAGTTTGTACGATAATTGAGAAATGTCAGGGAATTTCGTTTCTCAATGAAATTTCGTTGCTCCCTCGAAATTTTTTGAGCGATCGTATACCTCCCGCGGAATTATTTTCAACCATATAAAATCGTATGCAATGACAGAAAATCTTCCTGGAAAAGTTTATTCCCAATACTTATCAACAAATTCCGAGGGAAACTTCTAAGCAGCATTCAATGCCTGTACGTTCGAAGGAGGTAAACATTTCCTGTGCTATTTTAATTCACTATTAAATGTCACCCATGCAATTAAACTCCGAACGAAGTGAACTGTCATCCCTGGCTCACTGCCATGCTATAAAACACTGCCTCTTTAAAACACTATCAACTGCCAATACAAAAAATAAAGTGAAGAACATTTATCGCCTTTAAAATTTGTACTAGATTACCATCAACCACCCGAGAGCAGTCTACACAGCTGGTGTGCATATATCTTTCATTATTTTTTGTTTGTTCTACGCGGTAAAAAGAGATAGTATAATGTGTGTTGATGCACATTAGCCTTGTACCCCGTGACTTGAGACCGGATAATAATAATTGATACGAAACGTAGGCGAAGCAGATGAGACGAGAGAGCAACTCTGCACAAGACTAGGTTAAAGATACGCGAGTGAGTGAGTTGCTTGGAATAAAGTTTTTAAATGTGTGAGTTTGTCGTATGGCGATATGATGTATATTTGTATAGGCAAGAACTGCATTCATGGAATTCCAGAGATTCCAATGGAGCTTGTGATGGTGGTGTTTAGTTGCCTCTTGTTTGAGTATTTTGTTGTTGGGGGGGGTTGGGGGGGTTTCTTCTTGTTGGCCGATCGGGTTTCGGTAGCGTATCGTAGTCGTAGGTCGGTTGTAGAGTGACAGGCATATTTTGTGTTGTTTTCAGTTGGATCCCTTGTAGACTATTGATGGGGGGAACTGGTGTTTTGTGTTTTTTGGTTCGTTTTGTTGAAGCCTGAATGGGAGAGCATAATGAAGTATGAGTATCAGAGAAATAAGTGAAAGAAGTAGGCACTGCTGCTGATGCCTGATGGTATGGTGGAATCTGGTATATTAAAAAAAGAGCGAGATTGCAAGCAAGTGCACTCGTGAGAGCGTGTTCAATGACGTTGACGGCGTACGGCGTACGGCAAATGACATTGCTTACTATGGTGGATAATCGTGCACTGGTGGTGATTATAGTAATAATAATAATAAAATCGACAAAAGCGGCAACCCACAACCGCTCACACCGGAACGAGTGCGCGGAACAAATAAACGGCATTGCCCACTTTATATACATATCTGTTGTGTGGAGTCGAGTTGAGAAATTGGTAGTTATTGCCAGCTTTCTGTTTTTATTCTGTCTTTTGGTTTGGTTTATTTTATTTTACAATGATAATGGTTGACAAAAGAAAAGGAGCAAACTGACTGAAGATGTTTTTTTTGAGTTGGAAAAGGAGAACATGAACCAGATGGCAGAGAATCCTGACGACGCGATAAACTCTTAAGAAGAAAATGTTTTTTTTTTGTTGTATTATTATTTTAGCTAGGTAGGTACGTCGGGCGAAACAGAAAGAAGCTTTGTATTTGGTTCGAACCTCTTTAAGTTAGAAGATTGATGGTTTTTAAATGGTTCGGAATGACGTTGTTGGCGCTCGCTCAATTTTGGACTCGGTGAAGAAATGGCTGGTGATCCATGTGTGTTTCGTAACATCAAGTTGTTGACTTTAGCTAGATTATACCTACCTACTCAACTGTTTTTTTTTTTGCCCGCCATTAGTAGGTAGGTACCTATATATCATGACACTTGTTTTCAGTCTCAGCTCCGTTGGTTCTTGGTGGATTCATGGATTGGATATGGATATGGATATGGCTATGGATATGGATAATGCTAGGGCGTTGGTGTAGCGTGTACTGTTGAATTATGTATGGGAGAGTGGGGTTAGGATTGTGGAATGAGGGAATAGTTTTCAACGTGTAGTCTTTTGTTCTTCTATTTCTGTTCTGTTAAGGCCTTAGGGTGGCTGAGGCTGGAGCTGCTGTTGCCTGATAGTTTTGGTGGAGTGTTCGTTGTTGTTTGACTGGATGCATGCTGCATTGAGGAGTTGCTCATTGGGCACTGATGATGATGATGGTTATTCTCTTTCTCTCCAATTCTTTGGTTATTCATTTACTCTTTTTTTTTGTTTAGTTTTGATAACAAGTGCGAATGGTAGCAGCAACTAGGTAGATATTTCTGGTTCTTTATTTTTTGCTTGTTTTGTCTCCTTGTGTTTTGCTTATACATATCAAGTTTCATCGGTCGCATGGCGGCTGACACGACTGCGACCACTATGTCTACTTAGTGTTGTGGAGTTTTGAGATTTTTGAGCAAAAGCACGGCGCATGGTGTCGTTGGTTATGTACATAAGTTTTGATTGCGATTAGAAGGTATTCAGCTCGTAGTTTTCATTGTGGTAGTAGTAGTAGTGGATTGGAGCAACAAATAGAAGGATGTTGTATGCACACACTCTGCTCCTGCCTGCCGCGTAGTGCGCGTTGCAATATAATTGTAAATTTTGCCGAATGCATTCGGGGTGTCAAACAGTATTAAAATACCTACCTACACATTTTTTCTTTCCATAAATAAAATAATATTGTGAGACTTGTGAGAGAAAAAAAATCAATCTTCCCTCTCAGTTTTCCTTGAGCTAACCTGTTATGAGGACATATTTTGCTCTTCTTGAAACAATTTAACCACTGTCAGAGTGTCAGTCAAGATAAAGTTTTGTTGGAATGTGTAAGACTTGGACGTGTGTGCATGTTGGTGAATGTAATTAAATATTTATTGAGTAAAAGTAACTTCAGTCAATTAGATACTTAATTGAATTTTCTTCCTGTATTGTGTTTTGTTGTTTTCTTGAAGTATGAACAAAATAGAAATAAGTACATTGCATGTTCCTATGTATATGTATCTACCTATAAAATAAGTGCCAAAAAAATTAGATTAAAGACTAATTTATTACTAAAAAACCATGTTTGCATTTGAAATGGTTGAAAGTGTGTGTAGGTAGGTACTAGTGAATTATCGAAGTTCTTTGGATGTTGGAAGAAAAGAGAACAAAGAAAACATTGAACGAATAGCTCAGTAATGAGGGAAAGAGCGAAACGAAACGATGCTGCAAATAAGCTTTACAACGAAAGAAGAATGAACCGATTTAAGGTTAGTTTTTCCGTGTTTATTATTTTTTTAAAATAAATTGTCGTCGGTAGATAGGTAAATGTTGTTTTTTTTTGTATTTCTTTAGAAAGAGAAGAATATACTTTAACTGTCTACATGTCTATGGATAGTGATATTTTGGCAGTTTTTTCTTTTAATTTATAAATGGAATTACATAGGTACCTATAGGTATTATCCGCAGTTAGGTACCTATACTACGAGTATCTACCTACTGAATTGCTTTAGCATGGCTATAAAGAGTTTTTTTTTGGCGATTTTGTACTTATAACGGGTGATTTTTTTGCTACTTGGTTTTTGACGTTTATATTTCTGACAGATCACACATGACAAATTCCACGAACATTTGACATTTCGATTCAGTATTGTTTGCCATTTCATCATGAATAGACTTACGCCTGAACAACGTTTGCAAATTATTGAAATTTATTATCAAAATTCGTGCTCTGTGAAAAATGTGTTTCGCAAGCTACGTCCGTTTCAGCGACGAAGCTCATTTTTGGCTAAATGGATACGTGAATAAGCAGAATTGCCGTATTTGGAGTGAAGAGCAGCCAGAGGCAATTCAGCAGCTACCAATGCATCCCGAAAAATGCACTGTTTGGTGCGGTTTATGGGCAGGCGGCATCATTGGGCCGTACTTCTTCAAGGACGATGAAGGCCGCAGGGTTACGGTCAATGGAGAAAGGTACTGTTCGATGATAACAGATTTTTTTTTGCCGAAAATGCAAGAATTGAACTCGGTCGACATGTGGTTCCAACAGGACGGTGCCACATGCCACACTGCACGCGAAACCATGCATCAATTGAGAGGCGAATTTGGTGAGCAGTTGATCTCACGTTTTGGCGCAGTCAATTGGCCACCAAGATCATGTGATTTGACCCCTTAAGACTATTTTTTGTGGGGCTATGTTAAGTCTATTGTCTATGGGGACAAGCCAAACACGATTGCTGCCTTGGAAGCCAACATTGAACGCGTCATTGGTGAGATTCCGGCCGAAATGTGTGAAAAAGTTTGCCAAAATTGGACCTTCAGAATGGACCACCTGAAGCGTAGCCGCGGGCAACATTTAAGTGAAATTATTTTTAAAAAGTAAATGGCAGAAATTGATTTATCGATCCAAATAAAAATTTCATTCACTTTTTACAAGTTTCTGTGTTTTTTTGAATTTTCAAAAAACCAAGCTCTTAAAAAATCACCGTTTAGTAGACTTCTTATCTGCCAATGAATGTAACTTAAGATAATTGCGTTCTTGGCTTGGTAGGGTAGGTGTACCAGTACCCGTCACTAGTATCCGGCCACTTTTTATTTAATAGTTAATTATAAGAAAATTTTACATAATTTGCCTGACAAAATACATTTTTACAATAGCTCCAGGCCATCTGATGGTCTGGTAAAATTGGGCAAATCTACCAATCGTTGATCTGTGTGAAAAGTCTGTGAAGTTCGTTGCGAAAGCTAAAAGTGCTTTTAAAAGTTCTCGATTGTTAGCCAGAGCCATAAGAAAAAGAAGTAGGTTTCAGTATTATTTGTAAGTACACAAACTTATTTTATCTTTTTTTTTTGTATAGATAATATAATAAGTGACCATAAAATGTTAAAATAATAAGAATTTATTGTTTTAAGTTCATAAAAGTATGGTGGCCGGGCACTAGAACTTTGCCTGAAATCGATTTATTTATATTTGTTATGCTAAAACCAAATACAATTGTTTTATCTGCTCATACAATAAGTTAACATGTATTAAATATGTCAAATTTCAGTATCCGGCCAATATTTTTGGTTCAGAGATTACTATGGCCCTTTTCTAGAACAATCGGCACCGGTATACGGCCATATTACTAATTATATGTAAATTCATACTGTTTTCGTAGAAAATGATTTTTATGAAACTCCAGATAAGGAAATACAAGACCTTTTGCGAAATGAAAAAAGTCGAACTAACTCTAATTGATCTCCGAATTAATAAATTAAGTCACCAAAAAGCAGGTTCAAAATACAATGTGGCAAGAAGTACCTTGCAGGATAGGTTACATGGTAAAGTGCATGTCTCTTGCCAAACCAAAGGGCCTGGATTTAATCCTACTAAACCAGCTTTGTGATGAAAACGAAATAATATTGTATCCTCTGCATCCAATATATACTCATATCCTTCAATCAATTGAGGTGAGTGTATTCAAACCTCTTAAAGAGGACTAGAAGAAACAGTTCGCGGGTTGCACACGCAACACATTGGAACAGTTCTTACACGAACTTCCTTACAAAAACAGAAATTTGCGCCAAAGAATTAAAAATGGTTTTCGAAAATGCGGACTTTTCCATTCAATTGTGATGCTGTTGAATATAGCAAATGCGTTCAAAACAAGTTGGAAAACAACCACATATAGGCAGCAGAGGTTGAAGGCACATAACCAGTGCAACAAGCAGAAAAAGACCGGTTCACCATTGTAGCATCTGTCGTCCTTGAGAATAACGAAAAACTTGAAGAACATGGATTAAGTGTCCCTGAATTATTTCATATCTTAGACGTAACGAAATCGACCCATGTGCAACAGTCTCAAAATGTAGAATGGATGGATCTTGTTTCACTGTCTATTACAACGGTTTTTGGCCTTAACGAAGATGGGACGCTGCAGTTATCTGAAGCTTTGGGTTTTAACGAGCAAACGTTTTTGCAAATGGTACCAAAACTCTAGAACTTTCAAGTCCCATTCTAGAAACCAATCCAAGCAACAGAACTGGCTAAGTAAGGTTAGAAGGTTAGAAGGCTACAATGGATAGGAAGACGTCTTTTAGTCTGTTTGAGTAAACACCGCCAACAATCCCGCCATCACTTTTTGATCCATCAGTATAAGAATGGATAGCATCATCTTCCAAGAAGCTTAGGCCCTCCCAGACAGATCTTGGAGGAATGGTGAATTGGAAGTTTTTGCCGAATTCTAATTTAGGGATGTGTAATCAATTTAACTTGGAAGTGATCCGAACTAGTTCAGAATAATAGAATGGCCAATGTCATTAATAAGCCATTGTGAAGAAGCTTTAAGGCGGGCGGCTGTGCTCGCTGCTGTCTGTTTGCTGCAAATATCGACGAGAAAATAACAGAAATGAATCAAAAGTAAGCCCTTACGCTAAGAGAACGATGAATTTCCAAGAAGACAAAGATAAATTGAGCCAAGCTACAGTGCCGTCATAAAGTAAATAATTCTGTGATATTAGTTGATAATTTTTGTTTTGTCTTTGTTTGTAATTAATTTATTTATTTATTTATTTTCCGTCTAATAAAATATAATAGAGCAATATAAGTGTTTAAACTAAATCAAAATTATAAATATAAATGACAACAGTAAGCTAAATTAAATTCAAAAACAATAGCTATATAAGATTCAAAAATTGTAATACGTTATAGGTCCAATAAAAAAAATACCCTTTGAAGAAGTTGGAAAATTACCAACGAAACGTGGGGAACAATTTTAAAAATGGATTAATTTGTTTTTATTAATTGCATAAAAAATAAAAAGATCAGAAAGCCCAATAAAATTCATAAAATAGCGTTAGATTTCCTTAAGAATAAAGCATCTGGCCGGGTATTGGATCAAAGTGGCCGGCAACTGAAATTTGGTGGCCGGATAATTGTGGAAATTGACTATTTTTGAAAATTAATTGATAATTAATAATAGGAATTTGAAGTTTGTATTTTTTTTTCAATACCAAATATGTTCCATAATCGCAAAAAAAAAGTAACATAATTGTATATAACCAGGTGACTTAGTTATCCAGCTTCAAAGTAAGAAAATGTGTTAGGTGGCCGGATACTGGTACACTTACCCTACATATTAGAGTAGAGTGTAAGAGCTTAAAAAAATAATTGTTTGCCATTTAGGTATATTTGCCATGTAATAAGTGTGTACGCTGTGTAAGTTGTGGCTCCATCTTGTTGTATCCACAATTCTGCCTTTCGAAAATTTCAATCATTTCCCGGTATTGAAAGCCATCCACTGCCCTAAAATTCCTTGCAAATTAGACATCACCAACTCTTGAAAACCTCGCTTTGGTGGAACATTGGTCCTTTGTTAAGTCTTTCCATCAAGATTCTTTTCCAAGATTTTCAAAGTTAATTCTGAAAAAAAAAAAAAATAAATCATAGCGTTACTTATGTGCAACCCTTTACATAAAACATTTTCCGACCCATATAAAGCGCCCTACAGACGATTAATGTTACTTGACAAGTATTATGGGCGTTTTCTTTTGTCAACTAACATTGATAGAAAATCGCCACGTTCAATGAACATTGACAAAATTTGCCAAAAATCAGACATCTTTATCACAATAATTCCTTCCACACAGTGACAAGTGACAATGAACATTAATGAAAACCAAATCAGATCTGATTTTCGTCAATGCTTCAATTTTACAAACGATACATTTTACTTGAACAACAGCTCTTTCAAATAATATTGTCAAGTAAATTTGATCGTCTGTAGGGCGCTTAAGTATCAATGCCCTTGTGTCAAATAAAAAAAATCTCTATTCATCGACATATCGCATCACCGACACGACGATAAGAAGTAACATCACTGCTGAAACCACTGACAGTTCACCCGCTGTGAGAAAAGAGATTCATTCATCATTCCATGACATTCGAGAACGACACATCGCCACGCGCACACAACTCTTCCATTTAATTTTTACCAAAATTTTGATAATTTAGTTTTAATAAACTTAGATGTTTGATTAGTTAAATAAAGTGTTTTATTAAGTTGGAAATCAATCACATCGTTGATACTACATTGGTGACCCCGAATGTTTGATATCGAATACGATTAGGCTGTAAAAAAAAATAGCGGATTGTCTTTTGATTGTGCGATCGGTTATCGTGTATACAGTTACGCATTTATAGTTGGATGCCTACAGTAATTTTTGCAACAGGTCTTTTCCAGAAAACGAGGTTCATTTTGCGTTCTCATCATGACAAATGGTAAAGAGGCTGGTACGAGTAACTCTACAGATCCATTGGAAGCGGAGCAAATATACAGTGTCAGTCAACCGAGTGTCTGTTAAAGTGCCGCCATTCTGGGATGAAAATCCACAAATTTGGTTTGCGCAGGTGGTGGCACAATTCTCCAACGCTGGAATTACCTCAGATGGAATAACAGTTCCGCGTTTAAAGCCCAAAAACTCAATTATTTTATGAACATGACTACAAGTTGTTTTTTTATTTTTATATATAGAAATTTACATTAATTGAATTTTATTGTAAATTGAAATTCACACAAAAAAAATCTCCAATCTGTTACGTTATTAAGCATACTTTCCCTCTTTTTCTTGTGGTTATAAGTAAATTGTTACAAATACTGCAAAAAGAAGATAAAAGATATTTATCTATAAAAATAACAGTCATATTTTTTAACGAAATTAATAGTAATTGTAAATAATTTTTGTTAAAATCTCTTTCTAATTTTTTATAAAATGAGAAATTTCCACAAAATTATCAATTTAAAATAAGTTATGTTTTCTTTTTGCACTTTTCGAATCAAATGGGATTTTCCCATTGTCACATATAACTGTCTGGAGTTTGGGGGCCGACTACACAAGATTTACATTTTCATATCAATTTTTGATAATATGCATTTTTTTTTTATAATCTTCACGCGCTAAAGGATTATACTACCCTTTAAATGTTTCAACATAGCGCGGGCCTTAGGTTAGGAAGAGAAATAAGGATAGGAAAGATGTGTGGCGCGATGTGGCGAAATGGGGGTGGCCGTGGCGCGATAGTTGTGTGTTCGCCTGTCAACCTCATGGTCACAGGTTCGATTCCTGCCGTAGTCTATGTCTTCTTATTTTTCCATTAAAAACCAATTCTAAAAAAAAATAAATGTCATACAATGAATTGCTGGTTTACTCATTACATGCTGTTTAGGCATAGAACTAACAACATGTGATTGAGTAAAACTAGTATACCGATAAAATATGACAAAAACAATTAAAAAATTAATGCGAATTATAAGGGACATCTATAAATAAGGCACGGAAATTTCTCCGCATTAGTCCAGCCGCCATCCCTGGAGATAAAATCTGAGACAACAACCACCTACAGTTTCCGAATATCGCGCCACACATCTTTCCTATCATTCTTTCTCTTCCTTAACCTCACCCCCACGCCCGCGCTGTGTTGAAACATTTAAAGGGTATTCATACTCCCTTGAGCGCGCGTAGATTATAAAAAAAAAAAAAAAAAAGTTCTAAAACTGGAAGTGGTTGTTGTCTCAGATTTTATCTCCAGGGATGGCGGCTGAACTAATGCGGAGAAATTTCCGTATCTTATTTATCTATGTCCCCTACTATTCGCATTATTTTTTCATTCGTTGTCATATTTATCGGTATACTAGTTTTAATCAATCACATGTTGTTAGTTCTATGCCTAAACAGCATGTAATGAGTAAGCCAGCAACTCGTATGGCATTTATTTTAGAATTGGTTTTTAATAGAAAAATAAGAAGACATAGACTACGGCCGGGATGGTTTGTTTTACAATACAAATCCACTGAAAATATCTGCAGTATACCGTGTGTCGAACGAAATTGATTATTCACCTATTTGGAGAAGTCTCCATTAATAGTATTCGTCTAGTCTACATTTTGTTTTACCAAAATGTAGTCTATAGCTACCTACCTATAAAAGTGCAAAAATCAATTTTCGGTATAATTAAGAGGTACCTACCATTCTCGTAAAAAAAACCTACCGTTATTTTTGAAGCTAAAAAAATTGAAAAAAGAATCGAGGCAATCACCCATGACGAAAGTAGCAAATAGGTGCCAAGTTTAAAGAAAATCGAACAGTGGCTTTCGCTTCTCGTACCTACACTAAAACCGAAAATTGACCAATTTTGTGTCGGGATAATTCGGACGACTGTTTTGGACGTTCCCTTTCATACACGTAATCCGCTATCCCACGATGCCGTTCTTGAGTTTAATTGGACTGCGAACTTCTTTTCATACAACAAAACTGGAGAGAAATCCAAACAAGTTCGTCTGTTTATCGTTGAATAACGGACGTTATTGGATGATGTCGTTTTAAGTGGTGCACGTGTTCTCTTTCTTCTACATACGTTTGTTCAATCGGCCGAGTTTGGCAGACGTCGCACAGTGGGGCCATTTGTATGGGAGAGCGGAAAAAACTCCATAAAACTAAACCACTGTACCGATTTAGTTGAAATTTTCAGGAATGATAATCAATGGCAAAAGAAATTTTGTCTATCAATTTCCGCCAACTGGCACGTCTACATTTTGCTCGTTTTAATAAAAACTAAAGCACTAAACCGATTTTAATGAAATAATTAGGAATGATAGTCAATGATAAGACCAATTTACACTATTAGTTTCCTCCCACTGCCCCTCCTAGTTTTTTCTCGTTTTAAAACAAATCTTTTTTATTTTTTTTGTATAGACTTGTTCTTAGTTCAATAAAATTTGAACTACAATGGTCGGAAAAAGTATTTTGACAAAACTATTTTCCTTGTTATATTGCTTGTTTTAAAGAGGTGAGAGATATAACGGAACTCGTGTGATGCTCGAAACAAAATATCTACTTGATTGTAACTGTAAATTACAAAATATTTTCTTTTTCTTTACGCATTCGTTCTTAATCATGTTCAATGTATGGAGTGAGTTGAAATTAACTGGAAAAAAGTATTTTTACATCATATTCTTTTTAGTTCATTTCGTTTCGTGCGTGCGATCAAAGTTAATATTTGTTAAAATTAAGCACATTTAAATACAGAAATTTTATTACATTACATTTTTTTTCAATTTAATTGATTATAATGGGGAAAACGGCGGAAATACGCGAAGTTTTAAGAAATGAAATGGTGATCATTTATTCATTCATCTATCGAGTTTTCTCTTACAGATTGCTTAGCTTAACCTATATGTATATTTACATTTTCAATCAATAATAATTTATGATCAAAATGATCAAGTATGATGCTGGTATTTCGGTTGAATACTTAAGCAAACTATACAAAGTGCCTCGTCAAACCGTGTATTACCAAATAAATAAACAATCAATAAAATCACAAATTAACGCGAAATTTACCAGGTTCAGGGCGCCCACGCAAGACAACCAAAAGAGAAGACCGTTTAATCGTCGGAAAATTTAAAGAAAACGTGCTAAAAACGCCAAAATCTGCAATAATAGAAATGAAAAATCAGTATGATATTGAAATTCGTGAAAAAACTACAAGAAATCGTTTAAAAGAGGAGGGCTTTGCCACTTACATAGCCAGAACAATACCACAAATATCACATAAAAACAAACTTAAACGTTTGGAATTCGCCAAAAAAATTTTACATAAGCCTTCATCATTTTGGGAAAAAATATTGTGGACTGATGAAAGCTCATTTCAGTACCATGCATCAAAAAAGAAAACTTTCTGCAGAATTCCTAAGAAAATGCGTAAAATGGGGCACCTGTTTGTGAACGAGTGCCCCATGGTGGAGGCACAGGAGACTTGGTACCAATCCTCTTTTAAACGATTACTCTTTCCTACTCGATCTATTATTTTTTTTAATGTCATATTTTAAAAATTTGGGCAATTTTATATTTTTTTATTTTTCTTTTGTAAATGAACTACAAATATGGAAAGTTTCATAATTGTATCTTTACAAATAAAACCACAATAAGCCAAACTGTTCATTAGTAAAAACAGATAATTTTTGGGTAAAATAATATTGTCGAACTTCCTAAGTCCCTCACAGCCACAAACAAAAATGAAATGAAAAAAAAACGAGTTAGAACTGTTTTCTCTGATTATTAGTGAAAACAATAGGCTATCAAACACCGCAAAAAAAAAATAATAAAAACAAAATTGGAATTTCCCTGTTTGCCCCACTGTGCGTCGCGGCGGCCGCCCGACTGCTTTCATTCAACAATTCCACTTTAATTCAATTGAAGTAGATTTAGGTATATGTACTTCAATTTCAGAAAAAAAATAAAATGTGCTCCCTAACCCTTATTCTCACTGTTGTTAAATTGTTTAAATTTATCTACTTAACTCTTAGAAATCGTTTTTTAATCATCTTCAATTTAAACAAAAAAAATTTAATCTTCTTCAAAAAACAAAAAAACTTTTTGAAAAATTCTTTTACACACTTTCATGGAAGCCCAGATTCACATTTAAATAGAATAAATTGCATCTAACTTCACTTCGAACAAACAAATTTTTTAATGTTTTCTGACGTTTATTATTGTTTTCCTTTTAATTTTCTTTCAAACAAGTAGTAAATTTGGTTTTACCTTCGTTCCTGTCTGTCTGTGCTGAAAATTGAATGTGATTAATAGCCAAATAAGTATCTACGCTATGAAAAGATATTTTGAAGTAATCAAAAATGTAATTTTGTAAAAAATATTGTGGACCATTTAAATAGGTAGCCATTTTTTTTCCCAAAAAAAAGCTTTGGCTTCAGTGGATATCGAAGAAGAAGATGCATATATTTCGGCAAGTTTATTCTTATTACTATTTTCATTCGCCTTTCAAATGTTCTGTTGCTGTTGATAAATGCATAAAACTAATTTATAATTAAATATATTAATAAGATTATGGTTCTGAAATCTACTTCCCTTTTCTTGAACTTACTTCACTTTTTGGGTCAAATCGCTTTTTTTTTAAGTGGTAACGCTGCTTTGGTTTACGCGAGCCTTATAGCTGACGATCGACCTGCAGCCACACAAATACACAGATGGAGTTCTCTATCACCGAATGTCATGTTCTTACTGTTCCCACGAAGGAAAATACCCAAATAGGTTTATGTTAAATTAAAATCAAAAGACTGAACAAAAAACATATACATACCTACACACATATAAATTTACTTGCATACATAGCTACCTACATATATACATATTGCATGCATAGGTAGGTACCTACATATTTACCTCATAGGTATAAAAACTTCGAAACGAATGGAAATTTAGAGCTCCTTTATTCCAACCTTGGAACCAATGAGCTTACATCGGCCTAAGAAAAAAGCTCAATGCATCCTTTTCTTCCGCATAGCGGCATAGGCAATATCTACTTACATGCATCTAGCAGTTAGCATCCTTTAAATATACCTATCTACCTATAGGTACATATGGATTTTTCCGGAATGACGGTTGCCCGAAAACACGATTTCTTTTAATCCCTTAACCAAAATATGCATTGCATAGGCACCTAGGTACAAGCATATTAACATTTAGATGATAACTACCTACCTACATACCTTAAGCTTTCAACAACTTATATTTGATTTCTCTACCATTTGATTGATAATATGCTTTTTAAACCCAAAATTGACAACTTAATTATATTAATTCAACCCCTGAAAAAATATGGCCTTTAATTAAAATTCATTTAACCTTTCATTTAACGGTAGTAAAAGTTGCCTAATTAAACTTTTTCCCCACACACAAAAAAAAAGTAAACAAAAAAGTTAACCACATATAAAATTAATAACTCTATGCAACGTATACGTATACCTATTCAACTAACAACGACGGACGTATTAAACTCATTATCGTTTGCTGCAGAACAAAAAAAAAAAAAAAAAAAACACAAACTCAACTCATAATACCAACTCGTCGTTCGCCGAACAAACCACTTTCCATCTCCGTCCCTCTTGTAGACGAGTCAACAATCGGCTCTCTTGCTGCTGCCACTGATAACAAAAGCGCTTTTTTGCAAGTTCATTGAACTTGCTTGTATTACATGGATTTGACCTGACCTAAAATACAACACGCTTATGTATGTGGAACAGAAATTCAACAGTGTGAAAAGCTGAGCAGCAGCGCCCCAACCGGCAGTGGCACCATCATAAACGAAGACTACGACGACGACGGAGGCAGGAAAGGCAATATCACTCACTAAAGCAGTATGGCAGCAAAAAGTATATTTTACCGTCCGTCTCGAAGGCACACGACTAGTAAGAGTGTGAGAGAGCTTCCAGAGAAGTAACTAAAGAAAGAGAGAAACGACGACCGTGCAAATGCGTCACCAAAATGTGCATTCGATTCCAATTGAAGTGGTCTCGCTCTAGCGCCCGCTCTCGCTTTCCCTATCGGCTTTTCGAATACGGTGCAGTGCATCATGCCGGAATTGGATCGGAATCGGACTGCACGTTGTTTTATACGGTATGTTATGTCGATGTTGGTGTCATGCAAACAGACTCTTTTTATTTTTGCGGTTTCTCTTTTTCATTGATATTTTGTTGGATAGGTTAGGTTTAGGTCGTATTGTCGGTACGTAGCTGTAGTTGTCGCTGCTGCTTCTGCCGCTGTCTGCTTTTACGCCGCATCATTGCCTCGCGCCGTGTGTTGTTGTACTCATTTTTTGCTACTGTTGGAGCATTTAAATTTTTGACAGCAGCTGTCATTGGGGATAATGCGCATGAAAGGAAATAGTATAAGTATGTCTTATAATCAGGCAAATAAAATTTATACCTACGTCGGCGTCGCGTCGCGTCGGTCGGCGGTACCGACTGTTATAATATATGAAAAGAGAATAAGTTGCAATTAAGAGAAAGAGAGAAGTTTACAAATTATTTTGATTTAAATTGGAGCTTCGTCTGCTTTTGCCTTCGCAATTGCTGTGGTCTGGCCTCTTAACACTTTACTACTCTGGTTGATTTTGGACGATATGCTTTGCTACTCTGGTATTCTGGCCGGAGTATTTGGTGGGTTTAAAGTGGTATAAGTTTGACAACAGAAAAATATTAAAAGAGAAAATGATGATAATTCGTTTTTCCTTGCTGCGCGAAGACAAAGAGTTTTGTGTTTGTGTGAAGTTAAAGGGTGGCAAAGTGGTGAGATAGATAGGTACCTATAAAAAAAAAAGTTTGATAGTAGAGAAAACGACAGGATAGGACTAGTGCGTGAGAAAATTTGAATTACCTGGGGTGGGTGAAGAGGGTGAGAATTGTGTAAGGAGGGTGGGGCGTGGGGTTGATGTTTTGCTTGTGACTGAGACTTGTCATTTAAGAAGTAGGTACTACATATACACATTACACACAGTTAGGGTGAGTTCGTACCTATAATAAATGAGGAGTGGCAAAAAAGCTTTTGGCGAATTTTGCAAGTGCAAGAAAAGCCCACAAGATGATGACTTTAATAACACACTGAGCAGCTAACAGCTATGTGATTAAATGTTTTTGCTTCCAAAGTCGGATTATATAAAGATTGATGTTTTTTTTGTGTGTGTGTGTCGTTGTTTAGTATTAGATAGTATTTTTGTTGGAATGGATGAAAAAGTTTATTATGCAGTTTTAATGTATACTTTTTTTTCCTTATTGGTGGGGTGGATTTTTTTCTTTGTTCTTCTTACATAATTAACGTAAATAGGTAGGAATGTAATGTAGGTTCTTATTTAAACAAAATACGGTACCTATGTACATACATACCTACTCTGTGTAGGCATAGGTATTTAGAATATGCAAAATAGGTGGTGAATCAATAAAATTCAGGTTCCCTTATTTAATTTATTGTTAACCTAACCTGATTTTTACGCATAGGTAGGTACCTAAGTAGGTATAGGTACTTCTTTTATTAAAGGCTCTGGCAAATAGGTAGGTACCTAGGTACAGCCGTAAAAAATAGAGCAGCGAATGGACCACCATCAGCATTGGCAACTTATAAAACAATATGGAACACTTTGCTAATAAGCCAGTATCGTCGGACATTTAAGCATAATAATGATCTCGGCTGGTGAAGCAGTTGATTAGAGGTCGCCAAAACAATTTTTTGCCTTGGCCTTCGCAGTGTCCTGACCTGAATAAAAGCTAGCGCTAAATTTCTGGTATACTTATCAGCTAAATCATCTTCTTCTTTTGAAACATTTGTGGTCTTACTTCCTAATTCATTTAAAATTTATATTTTACCGAACAAATGTTTTTTAATTCACTTTGAGCTAAGGCGTAATCGTAAGCAACTCGTTTTTTTCTCTGTTTTGACTTTTGACAGAAATGGTTACCTATTGGGTCTTATACGTTCACAAACACACAGAATATTTTTCAACAATGTATCAGAAAGCTGTGCGAAACCGAACGCTCCCATTGTAAGACACACAAAGATTCCATGGCCCACGTTCTGTAATTTAGGCGATAACTTTACCTCAATTAACGCCTCTGAAAAAATGGGTTTCCGTAAGTTGAGGCGATACCTTAAATTTTTAATTTGTTTGACTGGGATTCTCCAATTTCAAAAGTATATGGCTGGAATTCGACATCTGTCAAACTAAGTTGTTAAACCAATTTTTGTTTTTCAGTTGAAAGTCTGACATTTACGGAAATGGATCGCTTAACTATCGCACAACGCATAAAAATTGTTAAAATCTACTACAAAAATTGTGATTCTGCCACAGCCACATATCGTGCTTTAAGAGGAGATTATGGTTTACATAATCGTCCAACTACGCAAGCAATTAGCAAAATTGTGAAGGTTACAGATATTGTAAGGCCTGTGCATCATCGTTTCGCTCGTACTACTGAAAATATTGCTGCTGTAAGTGAAAATGTAGCTGAAGACCCGAATGTGTCGATTCTTCGTCGTTCTCAGGAATTACACCTACATCCATATAAAGTCCAGCTCACACAACAACTGAAGCTAGCTGACCATTCACAACGTCCTAGATACGTCGAATAGGTGCTTGAACAAGAGGCGGTGGACGTCGATTTTTCGAACAAAATTTTCTTCAGCGACGAAGCACATTTCTCACTCGGTGGGTATGTTAATAAAAAAATAGGATTCGTATTTGGGGTTCTGAGAATCCTCAAGTAATTGAAGAGAGGCCATTACATCCACAAAAAGTCACTGTTTGGGGCGTTATTTGGTCCGGAGGTGTGATTGGATCTTACTTCTTCGAAAACGACGATGGAACGACTGTCACCGTCAATTCGGAGCGTTATGGTCATATGATAACCCACTTTTTTTTTTGGAGAATATGTGGTTTCAACAAGACGGCGCCACATGCAACACAACTCGAGCGAATATGGCTTTATTACAAGATAAATTTCCTGGCCGCGTAATTTCTCGTCGTGGCGATATCAACTGGCCACCAAGATCATGCGATCTGACACCGCTGGACTTTTTTTTGTGGGGCTACGCGAAAGACCGTGTTTATGCAGATAAACTCTTTAACTCTTGAGCACTTGAAAACCAACATTCGTCAAGTTATGGCTGAGATACCGCCCAATATGTGTCAAAAAGTGGTCGAAAATTACATTAAAAGAATCGATGCTTGCAACAATTCGCGTGGTGGTCATTTAAATGATGTAGTGTTTCACACATAATGTCAACGTTCAAACTTTATAATAAAAAAGAAATATCATGAAAAAAAAATATTTTATATGTGTTTTATTTACGTTTACTTTTAAAACCGCAAATTTATATACAATGCCTGAGCCAACCTAAAAAAATGAGTCCCTTTTGACTCAAATGAGTCCCAGTGGTAACAGTGATCTGCTTACAAAATAAGGGTAGTTTTGTGTTATATTAATTTTTATGATTAAAATGAAAATTTATTCTGGTTTGTGTGGTTCAAGTGTGTTTAAAAGCAAATCAGTGTTCAGGCTTCAGAGCTTGCTCTGTGCGGAACAAGTTCACAGCGTACTCTATGCACTCAAGCTCTGCTCTGAACGATTTTTTTTTAACGGATGCGAGCACTAAAGGGTTTTTGATTACCCTTATAATGAACAACCCCAGTGCGAGCGTTAGGAAAGTAGGGAAGGGTGCAAGAGGAGATATCGATGCACAATGGTTTTGAATTTCTGAATATCAAAATGGGAGGGGAAAATGGAGCCGGGTAAACTATTCCACATTCGCGTTGTACGGCTAAAGAAAGATGATCTGTACTTAACAGTATGACCAAAGTTGGGCTCAGTGGTAAACTGATGAGCATTCCTAGAAGCGCGAGCATTTCGGTTGAAAAGTTTAAGGGGAGGAATGCAACTGGCTATTTCGGTCGAACATTGTTTATAAAAATAACGATAAAATAGTGAGAGACATATAACATTTCGACGGTGTTCTAGAGATGTAAATGTTTCCACTATAGTTCTATCGCCGATCATTCTTAGAGCTCTATTTTGAATTGTATCCAAAAGATTCAAATGAGTTTTGGGAGCTCCTGCCCAAATGTGCGAGTAATACTCTAGCTTTGGACGAATGAAGGCCTTATATATTACAGTAAGATCAGACGGGGAGAAGAATTTCTTGCATCTTCGAAGAAAGCCCAAACACTGCAGCGTTTTGGGCGACATCATATATGTGTTCATTCCACAAGAGGTGGTCTGTAATGCACATGCCGAGGACTGAAAGCTGATCGGTTTCTTTAATGCCAGTGCCGCTCATAGAGGGCAGCATGGGCGGTGGGTTCTGCTTTAACGACAGAAGACAGCACTGAGTTTTTGAAGCATTAAATTCTACGCGGTTTTTTATTCCCCATTGGACAATGCTGTCAAGATCAGAATTTAATGAGCTTATCATACGCTGCCGTTCCAGTTGAACATCCGAAGAACAATGAGGTGCATCTGAAACCGAATATAAAAAGCTGAGAGTACTATCGTCAGAAAAACAATTAAGTGGATTAGAGGTTCCAGATAAGAGATCATTAATAAAAATGAGAAAGAGGGTCGGAGACAATACGGAGCCCTGTGGCACACCAGCATTTATTTTGTGAATATCAGACTTAAAACCATCCAATTGAACGGTATTGAACGGTCCGAGAGGTAATTGCTAATCCAACGAATAAGAGATTCATTGAAAAACGCCTAATATGTGTACATACCCAAATGTCAAAAGCAGAATAATGTTTGACGACATTTGCAAAGCAAACATATATCAGACTCACATTTTGATATTACTTTTGTCTTATAGTACATTAAATGAAATACCTTCCTTCTTCCATGACTTGAAAGTAAAATGGCAACGTGACAGACAAGCTAACTAGCACAAATATGTTTTATTAATATGAAAAAATTATCAAACAGATAAGTTTCTACTCGTGTGTTAATGGGCTGATATGATATTATTCCTTTCATTAATATTTCTAATATGCTAAAAGGTTGTTAAATGCTTTTAAAAAATAATGCATGTTTATATAGCAATGAACGTGTTATAACTAAATTGTTTTTTTTTTTTTTTTAATATCTACAACCATTTAGATTAAGCTTTTATTAATAGGTACTTTTCAAACTTCAGCATGTGTAAATTAAAAGCCTGATACGCATAACAAGTAAGTATAATTTTTTTCGCGTACCTACATATATCACAAAAGGAACTAAGCTTACATTTATATACAAAATAGTTTCTATAACTATAGACATTGGTGTACGCATATACATACATATATACTATACACACATACCTATACCTACATAAAATATATTGTAAAACACGGGTTACACATATGAGTTTTTCGCTTTACATATTTTCTTCTAAAGTACATATTATACGTATATGAATATTTATACCTACATATAGTATGTATCTTACAGTAGTATCTACATAAATAAAGCTAAACATATCGACAAAAGTTTCACCAGAAATGGCAGCAGCAACAAACCAGCCACCAGCAACAGTATTACTAGCAGCACCACCAAATGCGGATAAATTTTCGCTTCAATTTTCCGTTCATATAATGGTTGGGCACAAAAATCTGTTTACTAAAAGATAGATATCCCCATTCACTCATACCACCTTCCAAATGATATGAAAATAATGGAAATAATAATAAAAATAATAATAAAGCAAATAGGAAAAAAAATAATAATAATATTAATGCACACAATGCGCACTGCTCGCTCGATATTGCTATAAATATATATGAACGTACATACGTAGATAAGTATGTAGCTACTCACAATTCACATAGCACAAACAAGCGCTTCTCTATAACTAGAACAAGATGTGAATTTTAAATAAGCGTGAGCGATGGAGATCCAGAAGATGGTTTGGTTTGGGTTGGTTTTGATGGAGCAGCAACAGCAGCAGGCAGAAGGAGGCGAAATTGTCGGGGACAACTGTACTATATAGTAGATGAATACGAAAAAGAAAAAGGAGTATCGAAATTGCTATATAAACATATAGGTATACCTACTAACTATTCACAATATGAACGGAAGAGGAATGTGCGGCAGTAGTGTTGCTGCAAAAAGGGTGCTCTTCTGCTAGTTCCATGATGATGGAAATTATTAGAAAGCAAAGCTTCCAGCAAAGATAGATACATATCTATCTACCTAAGGAAAAATTCTACATTCTCTACTTGTAAATACAGTTGTGCATTATACAACTATACATAGACACATTTTAAGGTGCAAGTACGTATGAGCTGTTCGTATAAGATAAGCAACAATAGTGCGCGCACCACGAAAATGCATATAGATAGACAACTAGCTCCAACAACAACAACAACTAACAAACTATGGCGGCCACGACATAAATTTAAACGCGAAAAAATTGGAATTAAACGAAAAAACGAAGAAAGAAAAAATGCCAAAAAAAAAATAACACACAAAACACGAAGAAAAAATGGGGAAAATAATAAAGAAGGCAAAAGCAAACGAAAAGTATAACCTTTGCTTAACAAAAAACATGAATGCAAATCGATTTGGAGTCAAAAAATAATCAAGATGGCGATGGCTGCTGCAGTAGTTTATTATAGGATTCTTAAAATAAAAAAAATATTAATATGAAATTTATTTTCAAAATGTTAATTTTATTACGAAATGAGATCAGAATTGGCTCGACGTGGACGTATTTGTATTGTATGCACATTTACAAGTGGCGCCATTGCAATGACGCATTTTAATATTTAATTTGTGATTAAAAATTAATTGAGCAAATATTTTGATTGTATATCTTGAATGTAAATATGTATGTATATAGATAAGTTTTTTTTTCTAATTTTTGATCTGTTCATTACCTAAATGCGCAGAAAATTAAATGCACGACTGGATCGTACGTACCTACTTGGTCACATCGTATGCAAGATTCTTAGTAGAAACGGCTAAATATATTTTTAAAGTCTTTTACATAATTTTGTATATACATATGTACAACATTTTTTATTTTTTTCTGAAAAAAAAGATGGTATCATAATTTTAGGTAGGTATTCAATAATATAAACTTTAAAACATAATCGTCCTTCGTTTTAGAAATATTGAATTTTCAAAAAAAAAAATAATTTTTTATCAAACAAATATTTTTCCAAATTTTTGGTATGAAGAACTATTTGGAATTTGAAGGACTGCCTGTATAAATTTTTTTTTATCGAAATCCGTTGAGTCGTTCATGAGACATTTTAATTTAAATAAATCATAGACTATACCTATAATGGTGCACTGATTTTCGAGGTAATTTACCAAATTTAAGACTTTATCCAACAAATTTGTATGGCAGGCACCGTTATTTTAGAGCTAATTAAATGATTTAAAAACAGAATCGAGCCAACCACCTAAAACGCTTAAGTACCAAGTTTTTAAGGAAATCGCTACAGCGGTTTAGGGTGTAAGTAGGTCGACCTACTGGCAGACAGATAGTCAGTAATGATTGCCCGGAGATCTTGTAAAAGTACTACATACAGGGTGGCACCCGAATCGTGATATAAAAATAAAACGTAATAACTTTTTTTCAGTGTGAGTAATCGGCTTATTTTTTTTTTATTTTATAGGCTACTATTTAGATTTATCAAAATGAATGCTTGGGATACTGAAAAAAGGATTTGAATAGTACAGCGATACCATTCTTTGCAGTCCGTCATTTCCGTTCAAAGGGAATTTAGGCTTAGAGTTTGGCGTTACTCCGACGAGTAGATGGACCATTATGAGGCTGGTGAACATGTTTGCCGAATCTGGAAGCATCGAACGAAGACCGTATCATCGAGATCCCAATGTTCAGGTTCAGGATACAATCGTGGCTGTTGCATCGGCAATATAGGCAAATCCAAGTGTTTCGACTCGAAACTTATCGGGTCAAATTGGAGTTAGCAGACGATCATTACAACGGATACTTCATGATGACTTAAACTTGTTTCCGTACAAAGTCCAAATTACAAGCAAGTTAAACCCTCAGGATTTGCCGTTTGCCTAGAATTTTGCCGAAAAATGATTGCAATGGATGAAGACAACACATTGATAAATTGTTCGATCATGTCTGATGAGGCCCATTTTGACTTAAACGGTAATGTTAACAACTAAAATTGCAGTATATGTAGTGAATCTTATCCAGAAATGCTCCATGAGACGGAACTGCGCCCAGAACGAGTGACTGTGTGGTGCGCAGTTTCATCAAGGTGTATTCTCGGGCCATACTTTTTTGAAGAAAACGGTGTTACACAAACTGTCAATGGGGACCGTTACTTAAAGATGTTGAAGGAGTTTTTTTTTTACCCAGAACTTCGCCGAAAACGTATCCATTTCAGCAGGATCTGATTTCAACAAGATGGAGCAAGTGCACACGTAGCCACACAAGTTATGGCGGAACTCCAACGAAAATTCCCAAACAAATTGATATCCAGAAACTGCACTTTCCGCTGGCCACCAAGGTCACCTGACCTGAGTGCACCAGACTTTTTTTGATGGGGTTATGTCAAGCAGGAAGTGTACAAAACGAAACCCAGGAATTTGACTGAATTGAAGCAGTACATTAACAC
The DNA here is from genome assembly GCA_910595825.1 of Philhelius pedissequus. Taxonomy (NCBI): domain Eukaryota; kingdom Metazoa; phylum Arthropoda; class Insecta; order Diptera; family Syrphidae; genus Philhelius; species Philhelius pedissequus. The sequence goes on from OU343162.1 coordinate 63,500,728, forward strand.
AATAATTGAGGCGATCCCAATTTCAACACTTCATGCCGCAATGAACAATTTTCTGATCAGGTGCCCCATATGCGCGGCTGAGCGTGGAGGTCATTTGCGGTCTATCATCTTTTAAAACCATTAGTTATTTAAAATAAAATTTAATTTTTAATCCAATAACAAAAATTAATGAAATACATCGATTAAAATAAAATTTAATTAAATTTCTTATTGTAGCATGATTCGTGCGCCACCCTGTATGTGTGAAATTTCGAAAGAATCAGTTAAGGAATTTATGAGATAATCGAAAGCAAAAAAAACGGTCCTATTGGAAGTACCGTTTTTAGATATTTAAAAAAAAATGTTTTCATAAAGCTGCACTGATTTTTCTTAATCAAAATCGTTAGAGCCGTTTGCGAGCAAAATAGGCTTTAACGTATCGGTTATATGGCAGGTACCGTTATTTTTTTAGCTAAAAAATTCAATTTCCCCTCTGTACAATACCTAAAAAACTCTATATAACAAGTTTGAAGCAATTCTGGCCACTCATTTGGACTGTAGTAGGTGTCTATACATATATACAGACATATTCCATGGTTTTGTAAGACCATGAACTAAAGGTGTACTAAGCGTTTTTTTTATTAATAGGCTTGTTAGGCTTTAGGCTGATAGATAGACAGACAGACGCACGTAATGTAGATCAAATTCTTGAGTTCGAATATTTTTACGAATCCATAACTTTCCATATCTACCTACATATCGCAAGTAAAAAGAGTAATTAACAAATATTAATGGATATTCTTTAAAATTTGATATTTTTTTCTCAATATGAAACTGATTAATGCCCACCTATACCTTATTTTTTTTAACCACCACCCTAATAACAAAAATATAAAATATTAAATTAAAAAAAAAGAAATCAGATAAAGTTGCTCGAGGTCGACAAATTACTTACAAAATAATGAATGCATACATTGCTGCTTGATTGCAGTGTCAGTTAATTTATGCCATAAGTAAGGTAGTGTGAGATTATCTATCTTAAAAATCCTATTCGGATGTACTTATAGGTAGTATATGAATATGAAAATATCAAATCTAATAAAGCTTTCGATTTTGTATTTTGGTTGGAAATTATTGTGGTTTTGATATTTATTTTTTAGTAAAAAGTGTTAATATTTTTACTTAAAATGCAAAAGTGGCAAATTGTGGGATGCATTTGGCCATGGTTTCATATATAATGAATGAATATGAGTATACTATGTATAGTTCGACAAGTCCACACTAAGTGACAAATTTGGTTGTTTCCTGGAAGGTACCTGCACTATTAGTTGTACTAGTACACATACATTTTAATCAATAAACAAACTATTATATACCAAAATGTTTGCTGCATATAATAAAGGTGAAATACATAAAAGTAAACTTGTCATTGGACAGGCAGAAAGTCGTTTTGTCGTGTGTCGCCAATTGAGCTAGCTGCTCAAATACAATAATATGAATATCACTCAGAGACCCAAAGTTGTGTTTAGCTAAAAATTAAAGCTGCCACGACAACACAACACATCTCACCTCCCTCTCGCTCCCCTTTCTAATATCTATAATGCCTTCGCTATGATACCTACCTCAAATATATCCCGTTCCGTTTGTCTATATCTAGGTTTTGTTGCTTTGTTTTAATGGTGAGTTATTTTTATTTATAACAAGCGAAATCAAACCACAAAAGCGTATTAATTGCTTACGTGAATAATCTCTCCTTGTTTTTATTCGTGCTCAGTCTATGTACATTGTGTTTGTGTGCGTGTTTTTTTTTGTCTGGCTATATGGATGTGTGTATGCATGTGAATAATAATGTACTACTTTATGTACTGTAAAAACACTAATAAAATATCTATGACAGTTCATGATTTAATTTATTTGAGGAATTTTTGTGTAAGCCCGAAGCTAAGCAAACAGAAAATATAATTTTCAATCGATACCTTCCTATACACTCTCTCATCGGTTATTTTGTTAATTTCTGCTCTTTATCACGATTTATTTTTAGATCTTAATTAGTACAGTGTTTATTTTGTGCAAATGAGATATGCATACATACACACATGAAGAAACTTATTTTGCTTTTGGTGTTAACTAAACAAAAAAGTCTAAAGTTCGTCTTTTGACAAAAATTTAAATATTTTTTTTGTTTTACTTTAATTTTTTTTTTTTTTTTTTTTTTTTTGTAAAGTGTACATCGGTAAATATTGTAATGTTTGTCAAAACTAATTACAGATGTGTACATTTATATCTTTGACAGCTCTATAGATATGTGTTAAGAGCTTAAATTACAACATTTCAGTTCTAAGGTTTTGATTCAGATTAGAGCAATTTGGCGAATGCTTTCAATAGATATAAATCAGTTCGCGAATATTCGAAAGAATCTTCGATTCTAATGTCAAAATAGTGGCGAATGTAAATAAATCGAATCATCGTTCGCGATTTAAAAAAAATCGTTCACTTTAAACGTCAAACACAAACGAATGAAAATAATTAGTGAAAACTTGGCGAACCCAAATTTTGAGCTAAAAAGAAAATAATTTTAGGATATTAAGACCCGTTTGCTGATTCGAATCATTAATCATTTTAATAGCTAAGGTCCACATAATTTTTAAGTTATACATAAATTTATTTATGTCACACGTACAAATCTATGTGAAACTTAGCAAAGTAACAGATTTAAAATACATCTAAGTTCACTTCGAACTATGCGATATGTCAAAATTTAAAGATATTGCAAACAAATTTCGTGACGGCCACCGGTGTTCTTAACGGAGCAGCCGGTACTTTCGTGACAGTTGAAGAAACCGCAACTTGTACAGCTTCTTGAGTGAAAATCGTGGTAGATGGTGTAGGCGATGGCGAGACAAATGTTATTTCTTATAGTTCATAAGTTTGAGTATAAGTCAAGCAACCGAGGCATAATTCAAAACCCTTTTCGTCAAAATCGAACAACGCTGAATCGACGTCAAAGCAGCTTAAACAAATTCTAATTTACTATCAAGATGTGAACGGCCTTCGAAAAAAGACTAACAGGGTCTACAAAAATATCACGATGTCATTATACTTACAGAAACTTGGCTGAACACATCTATTCTTGACTCGGAGTTAATTGACGCTTCCTACCAAATCTTCAGACGCGATCGTCATGAAAACGACATTTTAGACACTGTAGGAGGAGGTATACTTTTTGCCATTAAAAGCTCTCTTACTTGCTACCTGATTGACGATTTTCGATCCACTGACATCGAAGTACTTTGCATAAAAATTAATTTGGCATCCGGATATTTATTCATTATATCGACTTACATACCTCTGAACTCTAACAACAACATTGACGAAAAATTTAACGACTGTATGGAAAGTGTACATGTCCTTTTGGAACCAGAAGATGATATTTTGATTGTAGGCGACTTTAACCTATCGAATATAAACTGGATACAAATTGATGACGACAACTTCTACGTTCCAATAAACGCATCTAGCTCAAATGAGCTTACAATAATAGATTGTATGTCTTCGTATGGTCTTAGCCAGTTTAATGGAGTGAAGAATCATTTGGGAAGAACTCTCGATTTAGTATTTTTCTCCGACATAGTACGTACTGAAACTGCAGCTTCTGCTGTTAAACTTATAGAAGAAGATCGACATCATCCTGCATTAGTTAATGCACTTAATTTAAATATGGCTTCTCCAATTAATAATTTTTCTTCTGACAAACTTGAATTTTACTTTAGTAAGTGTAATTTTATAAATTTGTTTGATTTAGCAAAGACTGGAACCAATTATTTTTAAATTTAAATATTGATAATATGTGTAATGTTTTTTATAATACCCTCTTTGACTGTTTTAGTAAAACAATTCCATTTAAAAAATCTCGTAAAAATTCGCATGTACCACCATGGTTCGATTCGCATCTCAAAAACTTAAAAAATAAATGAAACAAAGCTTGGGTGAAATATAATCAAACAAGATCTGATGATGATTATAGAACGTTCCTTATCCTTAAACAATTATTTAATGACTATTCAAACTCTTTATATGATGAGTATATTCATAAAATGGAAGCTGATCTTAAATCTAATCCAAATAATTTCTGGAAGTTTGTCAATTGTAAGAAAAAAACTTGTGGGTACCCTAACTCTATGTCAAATTCGTCATCATCTAGTCATGAACCAAAAGTTATTGCAAACATGTTTGCAAGCTATTCCAGAGAAGCGTTTGATGATTCAAACATTATTAACCCTTCTTACTCTTCTTCTTCAGTTTAAAACTTTCCGCATTTAAATGGTATTAATTTTTAAATAAGTGAACAAACCATTACACAATACATACTGAAACTGGATGAGTGTTTTAGTCCTGGTCCTGATGGTGTGCCATCCTCTATTTTTAAAAAAATGCGTTTCTTATTTGTCGTACCCTTTAAGTGTTCCCTTTAACAAGTCTTTGAAAAGTTCGTTTTTTCCAACTATTTGGAAAAGCTCATTTATTGTACCAATTCACAAGAAAGGTCCTAAAAATGAAATAATGAACTATAGACCTATTGCTAAGCTATCCGTAATACCTTAACTATTTGAGTCAATCGTATGTAGTGTCCTTTCCTTTTATTGTAGTTCAATTATTTGTGATAACCAGCATGGCTTTGTGAAAAAGCGTTCTACTGTTACCAATCTGTTTAATTTTACGTCCTTTTGTTTAGATATTTTTAAGAAACGTTAACAAGTAGATTGTATATTTACTGATTTTAGTAAGGCATTTGATAAGTTGTCATATAACACTTATTTTTTTAAATTGTTTCGTCAATGTTTTAACAACAATTTCTTAAATTGGATTTCTTCGTATTTAGAAAATAGACAATATGAAGTAATATTTCGTAATGAATGTTCGACTCCGTTTGTATTGAATTCTGGTGTCCCCCAGGGCAGTCATTTAGGTCCAATTTTATTCATTTTATTTATAAATGACTTGATTTCTATAAAAAAAAATCGTCTGCCCTTATATATGCTGATGACATTAAACTTTTTAAAAGAATTAATTCTAAATCTGACTGTCTATTTTTGCAAGATGACTTAAAATTATTTAGGGAATGATGCAATATTAATCATCTCGTTTTAAATGTTGACAAATGTAACACCATGAGTTTTACACGCAAGAAAGTGCCAATTGTTTTTGATTATATGTTTGATTCTTGTTCTTTAAGTAGAGTATCTGTTTTTTTTTTGACTTGGGAGTTGTTTTAGATTCGGAACTTACATTTACTGACCATATTAGTTTTGTAGTTAGAAAAGCAAATAGTATCCTTGGTTTCATTAAGAGATTTGGCCGCGATTTCCGTACACCCTTATGTTCTCAAACTACTTCTTGTTTCATTTGTGAGACCAATTCTTGAGTATGTCTGTGTAGTGTGGGCACCTTATTATTCTGTACATATAATGAGAATTGAAGCAATTCAGAGGAGGTTCTTGGGCTTTTGTCTCCGTTTTCTTCCTTGGTTCTGTGGAAACCCTCTGTCCCCTTATTCTCAAAGACTTGCTTTAATTAACCTTCCTTCCTTGGCAAATCATAGAAAATATTTACAATTTTGTTTTATCGCAGCAATAATAAATGGAGCAGTATTATCACCATCGGTTCTTTATCGTCTTAACTTTAGTTTTAGTCGCTCAAGTATACGACTTCAAAGACCACTGAATCAAATTTTTAGTAGATCGAACTATGGTGCTCATAGCCCTCTCAATCAATTAGTTGAAATATAAAATAAATTTTATTTTATAGTGGTTTCACCAAATGACAATTTTAAAAATTCAAAATTCAAAACATTGTTTTACAATAGCTTGGAAATTTAGTGTTAAGTAGTTTTTAAGTGTTTATTTATAAACATATTGTTCACGTTAGGATTTAACGAATTGAAATAAAATAGTATCATTTTGGAGTCAAGCAGTTGTCAATTATTTCATTCATTTCATTTATTGTTTCGTTTTCGTTTTTGATATAATGTTTATAATTTTTGATGAATTTTATAGCTATGGCATTGCCGTCAGCTCAAGCTTGTCAATTATTCATTTCAACAATTTAATGTCATCGACAAACATATAACACAAAGATAAGATTTCATGATGAATATAGTTAACAAAATGAATTAAGAGTAAAGGTAAGGTGTCTTCCTTGAGGAACGCCAGATGTCGCAAATATTGATAGTGACAAAAAGAGTTTCAGCCATAACAAAAAAGAAGGTAGTTCACTCTATCGAAAGCCTTAGAGAAATCTTTGTAGATAACGCAAGATTGATGACCCTTTTCAAGGTTACTTGTGATTCATTGCAAAGATAAGTTAAATTGGTAGTTGTCGATCTTCCAGGGATGAAACTGCGATTTGAGATCTTTTACCATAAAAGTTAACTTATTATATCACTATATAATTCGTTACATCTTTCTTGGGTCGCAATTCTTGAATGGGAATAATATAAGAAACTTTCCAATAATTAAAAAAAAATGCCCAGTTCTCAGAGATTCATTAGGAAGGAATTAAGAGGAATCTCATCAGGACCTGATTGATTATTAGAATCAAGATCAAATTCGTCTCTTTCAGCGTCTTAGTATCTTAAAACTAACGAATTGATGTATTGACTTGATTCACTGGGGTGATTGGAGAAAAGTTAACAGATTGAAAAAAATATTGAAAACAAATTACTAACCACACTTGGGTCACTGAGAGTAGTAGATACTAGCAGTGAGTGCACGCAGCTTGGAATATCATTTGAACTCATTTTTACTTATGACAAAGCACCAGAAATGTTTGCTATCTCCTTTTAGATTAGATACGGGGCAATAAATTTAATTCTTATAAAGGAATTTATTTGCAAAACTGAAAAAAATAATTGATAAAAAAGCGTAATCCTAATTTAAAAATAAGTAATATGTACATGCAAATTTCCGCCTTAGCTGCTTTTCAAATTAAAATTTAACCTAAAAAAGTCCTTGCTTTAGATACTTTCAAGTTGCTGGCAAAATGTCAAGTAATCATCTAGCTTTGAATTTATTTATATGTATCTATGTATTCAGTCTAAGCCTATATGTTATTTCTTTTTTAACTTAAGAACTCCTTACCCCTTCGTACAACAACAAAATAACAAAAACACAAAAAAAAAATACTTTTATGGAATGTTGGCCATACACTTCCACACATTATACGTAGGTACACTTGAAATTTGCCAACTCTTTCTATCCTTCAGCGAAATCAAATGGGATAATAAAGTTCTGTCATTTCACATCTAAACACGCATATTCTCTTTTAAAAGGTCTTCCCAAAACGCGCCTGTATTTCTATTTTCCACCTCCTGTCCCTAGAAAGGATACATGGAAAATAAAAACCCTCCCTTACTCCTCAATTTAACTCCCCATCTAGCTAACCAGCCAGCCAGCCTCCAGCTTCTATTAGTTTATTGCGTTTCCATGTGCTTGTTCTAACGTTATTCGATGTATATATGTAGGTAGGTACAACCTATGCGAGTGCGTTTTAGAAAATAAACTTAAATTTTCCAACAAACAAAAAAAAATGGGAAGAAATTCTACATATATGTGCATATGTTAAGGTAGGGCGAGATGTATGCACATTCTAGATATATTGGAGTATCAGTTCCCAGGCTCTGTAACACCTGCTATCCTGCAACGCAAATCTATCATATATTTTATATACTCGGTTTGGTTTTTGTGTTGTTGTTGTTTTGGAGACGACTTGCAACAACCATGTACATCCTATGTTGGTATATTTATATGAAGGCACGAAAGATTAGAATGCATAACATGCACCACTCTCGTATTTTCTCTTTCTTTTGCAGGCGAAAAAGATTTACAATTCAAAAATTAAAAAAAAAAAAAGAATAAAAAAGAAAAACCCCAACTTGCACACATTTCCTATGAATCCCAGTGGTGTGCTTTTGGAATCAGGACGCTATACAAAAAGCCTACAAGATTTTTGTTTATTCGCCAGGCCAAGTCTATACACACCCCCACTTTCGCCCATCAACAATGACAAGGTCCATTTACATGTACGAGTACGTATCGCTGCAAACAACCAATACAGAAGAAAGAAACAAAAACAAAACAAATATGTATGTATGTTCATATAAAAAAAAAAAATATTCTGAGGATTTCCTGAGCTTCCCAGGGAGATGCATTTTGTATTTTGCATTTTGCAGTTTGCATTTTGCGAAGCAATGAATCCTTTTTTCGGCCCAGTTCTTTGCTCACGCCATCATTTCTAGGATATCCCCCGCAATTTCTCGACCACCCCACCCGTACATTCGCATGGACATTCTACCATTCAGCGGCATACAAATATCTGAGGGTCGTGGGTTGATCTCATTTCCTCGTATGTATGTAAGCTCGTAGCTATAGTATAGTAAAACCATCTATACGGGCTGCGGGAATGTGTGACTTTCCAGGACATGATGGCTGCATAAGGAAATAGGTATAGGCGACTGGGTGTGGGCAACACCGAACTCTTCTCAAGCATTTTATTTCGAATCGATGCTGCTTGCTGAAATGACTACGGTTGATATGGTTTAAGTATTAATATATGAATAGCTGTGAGAGCGAGAGATCAGTATATACTCTACATATATATTATAGGGTATGCTTCACACTCAGATCCGCTGCCGCTGCCATCGACAGTCATAGTCCCCCCTCCAACAATAGTATAGTCCTTTGTGTATACTGTGTGTGCTATGCCCTGCAAAATTTCAACAAAACAACAAAGCGCACTAGAACTCTATAGTTGATGCAAAACTAATCGATATTTTAGTAGTCGCTTGTCATGGCCCGATGTAAATCTAGGCGAGTTACTCATCCAGTATATTGGGTGAACAACAAAACCCCTATATACCCGTTCTCCTTTACCCTGGTTTGATATATCTACCCGGTCACACGCCTATTTCTAAAATGGTCGACAAAACAGCTAAACAGGATGTTCTGCATATTTCTTAAATTTAATTAGTTTCCTCTGTTTATAGTGCAAATTGGACGTACGTTCCGTTCCGTACCGTCATGTCAGGAGAAAGGTCACGATGGCTGCTTGCGTTAATACGTTAAACTCTTTCACGTTCTAATAATTTTACGACGCACCACTTTAAGGGTGGAGATTAGTCGTGGAGAAAAAAGGATTTTTAGTTTAGGGAACGCCCTAGAATTTTGCACTTCAATGAAAAAAAAAAAAAAATCATCCCACAGAAATATCAAAACACACTTGAAAAAAAAAATATGTGCAATCTGCAATGCAACGACGACGCTTCGCGAATTGCCTGACGTTTTCATGTTTCTGTGGCGGAGCTTTTTGCTTTTCTTCTTCAGTAAAAAAACAAAAAAAAAATGGTAAAAGGAAAATCTCCTCTCCAACCATCAACCACCCATCAACCATTCCCCATTCCTGCATTCCTATCCCTCATCATCTCCAACTCCCGTCTATAGGTTCGTATAGATATCTCCATATCGGAAATTATTTTCGTTGCTACAACGAGGATGCTATGTGTTTTGTACAGTGAGTGGCACTGTTGCAGGTGGCGCTGCCATCTCGATTATATACTACTATTTAAGAGAAGCCAGAAAAAAAAAACACGCAAAGCATTGTGCTATCTATACGTTTGTATCTATGACGATGCGGATACTTGGGACGCAACTAAACGACGACCGAACCAACTTAAATATTAAATGAAACCCACTCGCTCTTCATTTGCTATTGTGACTCTGTATAATTTTTTTTTTGTTTTATATTTTAAATTATATTTGTGGGCATTGTGAATGTACATATCTTTATATATTTAGATACATTTACATGTGTACATGTATCTTGAGATGTATCAAAGTAATTTTTGCTTTAATAGATCTCAAGTACATCATTCAGGCATATCACATCTTTTCACTTCGGATTTCTTAATCTTAAAGTTGAGCTTTTTTTATTGCAATATTTTTTTTTGTTGTTGTTTCTTTTGTGTTTTTTTTTTTATTTGATTTTCTTGCTCATCATTTATTTGGTTTTCTTTTGTCGTGTTGTCCACAGTTTTGCTGCTTGCTCTTTGTGTAAGTAGGTATTGATTTTACAAAATTTCTATTTTATTTATTTTGTTTTGTGACAAGACTAAAAAAATATATATTTGTCCGCCATGTTGGTCGCGAATTTAAGTCTTTCAATGAGTTTAAAAGGTTGAGGTGATTAAATTTGTATATTCTATTGTAAGTATACAGAAGAAACCTAACCAGTTAAGGTAATTTTTTTAAAAATTTTTTTGATGAAGGTCTGTATGAAAATGTACATAGTTAAACAAAAAAAATTCAAATATAATTTAATTAAGACACTTTTCATGAAATATGACTTAACATTGAAGAGTCGAATAAACACTTGATAAAATTGATATTCTGTTAACAGATTTTTTTCGTTGTTGCTTAGATGAGTGTTTTTACATTTGCAGAGTTGAAATTATTTTCCCAGAAATATTATACAAAAACATTTCTAAGAAAAATACCCATCGGTTATTTGTGAGTTTAATTTTTTTAGGCAATATGTATTTTTTTGACAGTAAATGTCGACTATTAGTAGATAGATAGATAGATTCTTTATTTTTTCTTTTCAAATAAATTTAACAATTTGTATTCTTAAGATTAGGATCTGGCAATACTGCCGTCTGCCTGAGATAACATTACAAGATTTAAAGAAAAAGATAAATGCAAAATTATAAAAATATATTATTATAAAAATAAAAATAATATACAAAATTTAGTAGTTTTTTTTACAATATATATGTAACTCCCAACAAATATGTTCAAATAGTGGCAGTTTTATTATTTGCTTAGATGATTAACTATTTAGCTTATTTAACAAAGATGTCAATTTTTATTTTAAAAGTGATTTGAAACACAAAATAATTCCGGGCTTTAATTATTGCTTTTTAGTTTACGTGATTTGAAACACAAAAGAAAAAGTATAAATTTTGATAAATTAACAGTAAATTTTGTGACTTAATTTTCCATGATTCAAATGGATTATTCAGCTGGAAATTGCAATAATTGGGAAATTAATCGCATTATGTTAAAGGAAACTATTTCGGTAGGTAAGAGCATGTTGGCAATATTTATAGTGGCTGAGCCAGCCCGTTGCTTCGTTTAAAATTTCATAGTCTTTGTAGCGATATAAAACTTTCCTGAAAATATAATCGACGAATTTCTTGTAAAATTGGACAAGCCGCCCCGAAATGGTAGATATCTTCATTCTCTCTTCTGTTACATAGATTACAGAGCTGAGGCAGTTCATCTCGATGAGGTATAAAATTGAGGTTTAGAATTTCAACTCTCGTTCTAAAAATAATGCTTATAACAGATGCTGAATATTCGTTTCGAAAGTAATTGGCATCCGAATGCAGATGATGATTTAAATTTTTGTGGATACATCTTGATGTAGAAGAAGCTGCTCTCGATAGATTATCTACAAATAGCTTATGATCAACCCTGGAAATTAAATCAGCAAACTTAGCGTGAAAATCGTCAACATTATTTTCTGACAGGATCAGTGATGTGTCGTGGCGAAAAGCTAGTTGATTTCAGTCCTTGAAAGGTTGTGTATTTACTCGGAGCAATTTTTTCAAAATGATTTTGTGAAGACATGAGTCACTTCTTTTTATTAATTTAGTAATATAGTCCGCGCTTGCCTTCAAATTTTGTATGAATATAGGGGTTTTACCGGACTCTACGTATATTGCATAATTTGAAGTTGAATTTGGTAAACGAAATAATCTCTTGAATAAGTTCCTTTTTGCGCTTTCGAAAACTTCAAAGTGGGTATAGCCGAATACTTGCACACCATATGTCATGCAAGCATTTACTGTCGCATTGAAAACTTTGCATTTAGAGGTTAAATCAACTTTGGCCACTTTAGCTTCCTTACATTTTTCTTTGGCGTGATCGAGGAAACTTAAATTGTATGTTAAAATGACTCCCAAATACTTAAACTCCTGCACTACGTCGATATTTCTATTGTTAATTGACCAGTAAAACGCAATTAATAAATATAAAGTGGATAGATCAAGAAGAATCCTTCGAATCAACAACTTAAATTATCTCATTAAGAAACCTTTACACTTTCCTCAGTTCTACTACAATTTTCATCAAGTTGATGTAAAAAAAAAATTAACGCGGAGAACACACAAGATAAATTTAAAAATAAAATGCAAAACTGGAGCGCACTTAATTGTTTTTATATTCGATCACATCGTATATTTTTAAGTCGTTTTTATTTAAAAGTTTATATACAACATTTCTAAAATTTTAACAAGAATATTGGTATAACAATTTTGACATATTTAACAAATAAAAATCGTCCACCCGTTTTCGAAATACATACCTGCATATTGAATTTTCCAAAAAAAATGTTTTTTTTTTAAATTTGAAAAAGAGCATATTTCTTAAAAGTTGGGAAGTGGTAATATTCATATTCACCCCCCCCCCCGTTTTAACGAATTTGATGCTCAAAGAATTATTTCCCATTATTCTCGGACTGAAATTGTCATTATGGTCGGATTCGGATGCTTCCCCTCTTGACCAAGACAACACCCGAATTTAGGTATGTTGAGGTCTTTGCAGATTTCAACAAACTTACCCAGTTAGTTGTTGAGCAAACTCGAATCCCTGACATTGTAGGTCAAACTGCCAACACTCTAGTTTCGTTTCTTACCTCTGAACCTGATATAAACATTGCAAGTGTATTATCGCCTCTAGGCACATCAGACCATTGTGTCAAATCTGCAAAACTCTCATTCCAACAATTTTTAGTTAAAGAAAAATCAACTTTCTGTTAGTTGATCGTTTGTCAATATGAGAAAGCCAACTGGGATGTTCTCAATAATTTCTTCAGGAACTTTAACTGGTCACTATGCTTCCTCGTAGACTCCAGCGCAGATATGATAACAAATTTAATTCAATGGAATGAGAATTTTGATGCCGAATAGGGAAAAATCTATCAAACCGAAACAAAATGCACGATTTGATTTGAGCAGTCAATAGATTAAGTAAGTTTCTGGTAGTACAAAGCCAACACCACTGACCATTCGTCACATTCAGATAACCAAATTTTTGCATGACCAAAAATTAAGACAAAAACTACTACAATGTCTCAAAGGTAGTGCATTTTTTTTTGTCATAAAAACATTCGAAGTACATCTTCGTCTTCAGAACCAAAGAAACATTTTGAGAAATTTCAGATTTTAATTTTAAGAAAAAATGTAAAAAGAAAACTAATGCATGTGCATACGTAGGTATTGCTTTTGTTCTTTTTTTGTGGACTCTGGTTTTAATTTTAATTTTTGCTGTAGTACCCAGAAGACAGACCACGGGCATTATTTTCTATTATTTTTCGACCGAATTACCCTAGAAAAATATAATTCGCAGTGCTTGAAAGCTGTACATTTTATTTGTGTCGGTAGCCATCGACTCATATTTTGCGTCTTAGAAGCGTACTACAGCATCTAACTGATAAGCCCAACTGTAGTACCTGGGCGAAACGCATAATTTGGACTAACGGTCACAAAAGAAAAAAATTTAAATTTCAGAAACATTTAAAAAAAAAACATTTTAGAGACAGAGACACATCTCTGAAAAGCTTATGAAATGTTTCTGAAATGTTTCCTTTGGTCTGGACGTTCGCGACACATTTCTGAAATGTTTTTCTGTTTCCGAATGGAAAACTTTCTTTGTTTCGCGAAAAGTGTGGAGCAACGAGGATGTTATCCAATTGATCAACATTTATGAAACGAAAAAAGTTTTTACGAACTTAGCGTGGGGATCGAACCAACACGTCTAAGTTAGCAATCAAGCACTTTATCCACTGCGCCATTGCCACCATATTTTATCTGCTCACTTGAAAAAGCCAATTGGCTTGCAGCGCAATTATCTTAAATTCGTCGCTGCCAGAAGGCGTTATGACTCCCCCAGTACTTCAGAGCGTAAATGATTTCATGGGACGAATCTTCTTTCGCACTCGTGAAGTTCCCAATCAATAAAGGTATTGATATACCCAAATCCACTGGCGTAAGCTTTTCCATCCTACTCTACTCGTCTCATTCCGAGTGAATGGAAAACAGCATTTATCCATCCTGTCCCTAAAAAAGGCGAATCTTCTTCACCCTCTAATTTCCGGTTCAATTGCACACACGTCCCTTCTTTCCAAGGTCATGGAAACGCTTATTAATTATTATCAGCTTAAAAAATATCTTGAAGAACGAACGCTCCTTAATGACAGGCAATATGTCCACTGGGGATCTGATAGTATATTTCACCGAACAGTTGCACAAATCCTTAAATCGTTTTGGAGAGAGTAAGATTACTGTGCTTGATATTTCAAAAGCATTTGATAGAGTTAGCATCAAGCTCTCTTATCGAAAATGCGTGCATTTGGTCTCTTCTTCGTTGGATTAGAAGTTACCTTTCGGACCGTTCAATACAAGTTGTATTGGACGGTTTCAAGTCTGATATTCACAAAAATAAATGCTGATGTGCCCCAGGGCTCCGACCTTTTTTCTCATTTTTATTAGTGATCACTTATCTGGAACTTCTGATCCACGAAATCGTTTTGCTGACGATAATACTCTCAGCTTTTCATATTCGTTTTCAGATTCACCTCATTGGTCTTCGGTTGTGGAACTGGAACGGAAGGGTATGATAAGCTCATTAAATTCTGAACTCGAAAGCATCGTCCAATGGGGAATACAAAACCGCGTAGAATTTAATGCTTCAAAAACACAGTGCTATTTCTTCTGAACCCACCCCATGCCGCTATCCATGAGCTGAGGAAATTGGGGGCTATATATGCAAAAATTTACAATATGGACAATTAACGTCAGAGTAAGTGGAAGAATGAGTTTAATTAACTTCTGTGAAATATGATCACTGCCATAACGGCATTTGACTCAAACGAACATCATAACTTTCATAACGTCATATCCATTTACACATTCAAAAGAGAAGGTCTCAAAATTGTCATTACGTATATAAGACTCATCAAAACGAATTGGCTCTGAAAGTTGGGAGGCATGGAAAAATGCACATAACATCCACATAACTCCTTTTGAATGATCGACTAATACAGAAGACTTTATTTCGGGCAGTATGATATTGCCTTTTATTATATTCGAAAGAATTTCTCTTAAACATTCGACAAAATCGCTCTCTCCCTCTCTAATTAGAATTTTAATTTCAGGATTATGCCACGAACAATTTGATGTTCTGTATGTCCGTGTTCTAAATGCTTAAGGATATTTTTTTCCAGTGAAAGTGTCTCAAATGCAAGTTTTCAAAATATACACTTATAGAAAGAATAAATAATGATTTTATAAATTCATTAAGTGATTTTCGTGGAAAGTTTGTGCCGTCAGAATTCTTGAAAGAAGAAATTCCCTGGGCTACAGTGTTGCCAGAATTTAAAAGCGTTGTTGCCATTTTACAATGGTTCTCTTAAAATTTTCTCCAATCAAACCAGTGATGCCAGACTTTTTCCTTTCGTTTACCAACGACTTGGACAAAACACGCCCTTTTTGCCCACGATGTTGTAAGCGAATGCCCACGATGTCGCCGACAAATAAAAAATTAAGAAAAAAACGCAAAATATAACAAAAATATATATACATTCTTCTATTAAAATAAATAAACATAGATGTATTTCACGAAATAAATAAAAATAAGGAACTCAGTTATAAAATTCATAAATTACATTGCTACAATGTAGCAATTATTCATTACAATATTAAAAATTAAATTAATTAGTAGAATAAACATTTTTTGCACAATGTAATGATACGTGATCCTTATTTATAAGTAAGCTCACACAAGTTGTGTCCTTTGATTGGAAAGACGACCTTATTAGGCAAATATTTCGCTTCTTACATTTGACATCGGTTATTATAGAAAAATTGTTCTGCCTCGGCATTAGAATGAGGAAGAGTCAATACAATTTATACAACTTTTCCTATATTAGGAAACAATATTTCATCATTGAAATTTTGAAGATGGCAAATTTCATGCCGCATCTTGTCAATAGGAAGTTTTTTAAGTGAACATTTTTGATCATCGCCTAAAAGCATTGAAATATTTTGGAACTCGTGTTTAGCTTTCGTTATTATTTCTGTTCCAAGATCAACTTTCTCTAAAATTGCTGAAATTGATATTTCACTACTTTTAGCTACGTCAAATGCTGTATTTGGGTTAAGAAATTCCATTTGAGTAATGGACTCATCATCGAATGGTAATCGATTCACCACTTCAGTAATTGCTGTTTTATAAAACTTAAGGCAGTTCATGTAAAACCTCTGTTTTATCAATAACATCTAATGTATTTAAAATCTCATTACATTCTTGTCCAACAAATATTCTTCATTAAACTGCGATTGTATACATCCTGTCTTGATCAAAATTTCTCAATATGGCAATTTGCTCATGCCATGCAATTCAGAAAAACCAGCCTTTATGAAATTGCGACCCATTTTTAACACCAAAAATTTACTTTCCTGAACAATGTAGTGAACTAACACTTTTTGTTGCTGAAAAAGGGCATTAAATTTGTTAAAAACAATGAGCGAATATTTGAGAAAATAAAAGTACGCTTTAGTTTTACTTTTTTCGAGATGTTCATATATTATGTCTGCTTTTTTTCTTTTGTCTTCAAATGAAGCCAATCGGAAATAATGTCTGAGTATTTCCCAATTTTCAAGAAGCCGTATAACGCAAGGATGAAGGGAAAGCCAGCGAGTACTTGCTGGTCTTAACATTTTTTTTTACTTGGCCGCTAAAATATTCTTGGAATTCAACCAATTGTGCTGAACTTTTTGCACTTTCAGACACATACGTTGAAATTCCTCCCAATAGCTCTTCGATCGTTTTCGGCAGTTCATTGCAAGCATGAGAAGCAACTAATGCTGACGAATGACAAATGCACTTCATAAGGAACAAGTTTGGATATACTTCTTTGAGCTTAGTGTAAAAAGAATTACGTTTACCTACCATTACAGCTGCATTATCTGAAGCAATTCCAGTTACATTTTCAAATGGTATATTTTTTTCAATCATCGTTTTAGAAAATGAGTTAAACAAAGCCTGCACCGGAATCTAATGCACTTATACTAAGCATTGGACAGTTGGACAGTTTTGTCGTGACTTGTCCATATCAGGGTGCACGAATCGAGCCAAATAACATAAATGCTTAGCATTGGTGATGTCACTCGTTTCGTCTACCAAAACTGAAAATTTCGTTGTGCGTAAGATATTGACCAGCTCGTTTTCTCCCACAACAGCAATCAGTTTTTTTATAATCTGTGGGCGCTTAGTACGTCCCAATGTCACATCACATAATGTCTTTGAATCAGGAAGAATGTCTTTGAGTAAGGGAATAAGATGTTCCACCAACCCAACAGTAATGTTATGTTCGGCAAAAAAAACGCATAACTTTATTTGTGCAATTTTTGTTTTGTCTAAGGTTTTACTTGATTTTTCAAAAAAAGTTTTTACTGGGTGTTGTTTTTATTGACTTTAAATTTAACAAATGTTTGAGGCCATGGAATGCCGCACAATTTCACTTTTTCCACATCGAAAAGATGTGCCACAAGCTTTGCAGAAAGCTTTGAAATCGTCATTTTCAACTGGTTTTAACCACGCATCACATTTTGGATCCTCTTGCCACCTAACCTGGAAACGTTTCTTGCTTCCCTTTTCTTCACACATTTTACTAAAAAAAAGTTCATAAATTTTATAAAATATTTTATAAAATTACCAGACAAGCAGAACCTATACAATTGAAGCACTTGCGAGAAGACAAAGGAATGAGAATATTGGGAACAAAAACGAATAATTTTTGATTATTTGACAGCTGGCGTTAATATAAAAGAAAAAATGAAATCATTCAAATAACCCAAATCGAAATAATTCCATTCAACGCTGCATTCAAATTTATGCAATTTACACAAGAGGACTTCTGTCGCTTTGTTTGTCCACTGTGCAAATGTGTGAAAAAGCCGGCATAAAACTAATATAAAAGATTGACAAATTAAAATGTCATTTTTTTTAACTCAGAAGCATGAGAATGCCCTTTCGCCCTTTTAGCTTAAATTTTTTTTGAAAATACCCACAAAAAGGGGGGGCATTCGCCCACGATCTGGCATCACTGAATCAAACTCACATTGTTTTCGATTAGCTATTCGCAATTAATGCTCTTTCACTCCTTATGTTCTCTTCCCATTTAAAATATGAGAAATTTAAAGTAAATGAGACTAATCGATTTTGGCATAAAACTCGACTGTCTCTTTCACACCATAAAGTTGTAGCGAAATGAGATAGTGATACTTTAATATAAGTCAGCGGAGTGAGAGACCACCGCCTACAGATTTTTGAACGTCATGTCAAATTTGTGACAAAATTGAAATAATCTGACAGTGATTAACTGACATTTGTCACTTCACATCTTACAAATTTGTAGAATTGTCTCCAGTCAATTTATGATATTTGACATGCATATGTCTTTATTTTGTAAAGTAATTTTTTTTGTATCCATTAAGAAGAATCTATCTATGCCTTTTGCTCAGAAAGGGAGTATAATAGAAAATACTTTAAAAATATAACATTTCGTACAAATTATGGATAAAAAAGATGCTTTTCGCGACGGCCTAGTTTGTTGAAATCCGAATTATTGTCGAAAATGAATAAGCTCTAAACAAGACGGTTAAAAGATGAGTTTTGGTTAAAAATTCGTCATTTCCGCAATTTTCTGTTTAATTTTTGTTTTAATTGTTCGTTGCAACCTACTTAAGTCCTTGGTGTTAACCAAATCAACAACAACAACAACAAAATATCAAGATGACGACGGTGATGAAAAAGGCGACAATGACGCACGCTAACGAAAATAAATCGAAGGACGTATAGGTATATTTTTTAGAGCAACTTTTCGATGCATACGCATGGTGTGGCCTTAGTTCTTGTTTCTGTTTGTTATACATCCAGATGAATAGGGACACCAATCATTTTCATATACAAACACACATTTTATCCTTATGTACAATCCCAAGTAGGTGTACATAACCATTCGATGAGGCAAAATGAAACATACAAAATAATCAAATAAAGAAAGAAAAAAAAAATGAAAATGAAAAGAAAAATTTCGCATAAAGAGTTTTTCTGCGTAGTGATATACTTTCTACAACGGAACATACATATATATATATAATGTATGGAGCTTTAAATTTGCAGGTGGGCAGGAGTATTATACCGACAGGCTAACAAACGAAAAAAAAAATAATAAATTCATACCGAAGAGAAAATAAACTTGCAAAAGACGACTTAACAACAAAACGAAATCCGGACATCACATATACATACATATCTATGACTTTGATATGTGCCCTTTGCTAGCAGAGCACCTATAGTTAATGTATAGGTATATGCACATTTGTGTTTGGCTTTGATCCTTTTGCTCTTGGTTATTTCGTACATGTGGTGGGAACGGATATAAATAAAATCCAATACAAACTTTTTATCCGAAAGTTTCCACACACACAGATTCTACATAGATACTGTTGGTTTTTTTTTTTTTTTTTTTTTGTCGAGCATATTCAATATGACCAGAGAAAACTAAAATCCTAAAATGTTTACCTAACCAACAAAACGCAGTATCCTTGTTGCTATAGTCATTGTATGTTAGTTTGGAAATGGCTTGCGTCGTACATAAATACAGCGGCTACGCGCACCGATAGAATTAGGGCTGGGGTTTCTATAAGATCTATAGGTGCTAGTTAGGTGGTTGTTGGGTAAAATATTCAATGCATAACCTCATCAGGCATCTAGAGACCCCCAACTCCATATACAATTCCATGGTTGTCGTCGGCAATCATTATATTCATCATAACATCTTCCTTGTTCACTTCTTTATTCTGAGTTTCTTTATATGCTTTCTTTTCTGTCCTCCAGATTCCATCGGCATCGCCATTGCCATCATCACCACGACTTCTATCCACTTGTCTGGCTGTATTTGGGTATTTATGTGTAAAATATATGTGTGTGCGTTGTGGTGCTGGTGGTGGTGGTGGTAGAGTTAAGGAATATTGATTTTGTGAAATTTTGTGTGTTACGTGGAATTCCTCGCGAATTTTGCTCCACTTGTTCCACTCATATCTTTTCTTTAAATATTAGGTACCTACCTACATACATATATATGTGTACATCCTTTATATACCTACAACATCCACGAATGCATCTTTGCCAAAACTCTGGCACATTTTGGAACGTCGCACATTGTTCGAGGTTTCTTACATAGGAAACAAGCAGCAGATTAACAAAAAAAAAAAAAAAAAAAAAAAAAAAAACAACAATAAAATTGTTCAATTGGAGATGAAGCACAAAGATTAGGTTTTCTAGTGGAATCCATTTTACTGTTATTTGTTTCTTGCTTTAATATTAAAGAACATCCTTTGCCCTGCTCTCACCTGCGGACATACGTATATACATGCATACATTCATAGAATTGCACACACTTGCCTGTTGTCGAATCTAGCAAAGATCATCCATCCATGCAGCACCTCATCTAGACCCTGGAAAATATAGATTTGTGCCGCCACCACCAACGATGTTGCTGCTGCGTCGTGAAATATTCCGAAACAACCATGTATCCGTATATATGTATGTGCAGGGTACCTAGAATTGCTATTGCTGATACTGATGCTGGTGGCTATGACTCCCTATATACTTCTGAGTGTTGCATATTGCAATAGTGAATACTGTTCACCCA
Source organism: Philhelius pedissequus (assembly GCA_910595825.1). Taxonomy (NCBI): domain Eukaryota; kingdom Metazoa; phylum Arthropoda; class Insecta; order Diptera; family Syrphidae; genus Philhelius; species Philhelius pedissequus. Next base: position 63,521,539 of record OU343162.1, read on the forward strand.
GACTCAGATCCAAACCCAGACCCACCGCTCAAATTCTTGCCCAAGCATCACCAGTGGCATTACCATCTTCATCATTCCAAATGAACGTGCTATACAGACTCTCAAAGTAGGTGCATTGCATTGCTGTTGCTGCTGCCTACTGCTCCCTACATATATACATACATATAGTATATATACCTAGCATCATCATAATCACCATCATCATTATCATCATCATCACCATCATGGCAGCCGAAACACACGAAAACTCATCTATCGACCAATAGGCTCCATATTCCATCTAATACTCTCTTCTCCTTCGCACTCGTTAATATATATATAGTGATGTTGATATCCCGACGACTACTGAGGTGCAGTATGTCATTCTCGTCGTCGACATCGTTGTGGGCTCTCTAATACAATTTCATTTCTAAAAGCGAAATTTTCGGGTGCCACAGCTAAGCGCTTGTATTCCCAAATGCGAATCTACTTTCCATGCACCATGATAACCGACCAACAACAATTTTACACATTCCGAAAGCTTTTCCAGATTTAAACGAAAACTTTAAAAAGATTATTTTGCATTTTGTTTATGTATATAAAAATTCATTTAATGCCAATATTGTTTATTTTTGGAATTGCCTTTCAAATTGAAGAATTAGTTCACTGTGGCGTATACGTATTTTCTGACATGAAAAATATTTTTTTTTTCAAAATTAAAATAAAAGTTAATTAATACACAATTTATAAAAAAACCCATGGACATTGGTCAAAATTGTGGGAAGTCAGATATTAGTGGGTTTGGTCATATTAGATTAAAGTGGCTGTCAGCAAGAGGCCAGGTGTGGAATAGGTGATTGTCGCATTTATGACAATCGAATGTGAGCAAATTCGTCTGTGCATGGTGATCACTAAAAAATACAAGGCAAGTACTAAGAGTTGATAGAAATCCATTTACATATGGATTTGATTTTTACTTGCGATTATAGGTGCTAAAGGGTGATTTTTTTGCTACTTGGTTTTTGACGTTTATATTTTTGACAGATCACACATGACAAATTCCACGAACATTTGACATTTCGATTCAGTATTGTTTGCCATTTTGTCATGAATAGACTTACGCCTGAACAACGTTTGCAAATTATTGAAAATTATTATCAAAATTCGTGCTCTGTGAAAAATGTGTTTCACAAGCTACGTCCGTTTTATGGTCTTCAGCGACGAGGCTCATTTTTGGCTAAATGGATACGTGAATAAGCAGAATTGCCGTATTTGGAGTGAAGAGCAGCCAGAGGCAATTCAGCAGCTACCAATGCATCCCGAAAAATGCACTGTTTGGTGCGGTTTATGGGCAGGCGGCATCATTGGGCCGTACTTCTTCAAGGACGATGAAGGCCGCAGGGTTACGGTCAATGGAGAAAGGTACCGTTCGATGATAACAGATTTTTTTTTGCCGAAAATGCAAGAATTGAACTCGGTCGACATGTGGTTCCAACAGGACGGTGCCACATGCCACACTGCACGCGAAACCATGCATCAATTGAGAGGCGAATTTGGTGAGCAGTTGATCTCACGTTTTGGCGCAGTCAATTGGCCACCAAGATCATGTGATTTGACCCCGTTAGACTATTTTTTGTGGGGCTATGTTAAGTATATTGTTTATGGGGACAAGCCAAACACGATTGCTGTCTTGGAAGCCAACATTGAACGCGTCATTGGTGAGATTCCGGCCGAAATGTGTGAAAAAGTTTGCCAAAATTGGACCTTCAGAATGGACCACCTGAAGCGTAGCCGCGGGCAACATTTAAGTGAAATTATTTTTAAAAAGTAAATGGCAGAAATTGATTTATCGATCCAAATAAAAATTTCATTCACTTTTTACAAGTTTCTGTGTTTTTTTGAATTTTCAAAAACCAAGCTCTTAAAAAATCACCGTTTATAAGGCAAGTTATGTATTCGTAAAAAAAAATTTTTCTAACAATCAAACATGACATTACGATCATAGAGAACACCAAAAACACCCCCAATTCCGTCTGTCTGTCTGTCATTCTGTCAGCCTGTCTGTCTGTCCTCGAGTCTACAGCCTAAACGCTTTGATAGATTTGCTTGAAACTTGGTACATGTTGTTTTTTCGGTAATATGCCCACACGGTTTTTTAATTTATTTTAGGACGACTAATAACAGTAGCTCCCATACATTTTTTTTGGCCAAAAACAAAAATCTTATTTTTCTCAAAAACGGCTCCAACGATTTTTATAAAAAAAAATTAATATAAACAATTTTAATATTTTTTTCTTTTTTGGAAAAAAATGGATATTTTTGGTACCTCTAGTAGAACCATTTTTTTGGTTTTCGATTTTCTCCGAAACGGTTTATCTGATTATTTTTGAATTTTTTTACGCAGAAGCTCCTAGAAAGTTTAAACCAAAATCTTTCAAAAAAAAAATTGGTATACAATTTGTTTTTTTTTTGAAAATTAAAAATTTCGAAAACGACTCAATAGTTTTTTTCGAAACTTCGTATTTAGTAGCTTTTTGACATTACGGTACCTCCCATACAAATGTTAAAAAACCGTTAAAACGGCTCCAAGAATTTTTATAATATAAAAATTTGTGTGTTCTTAAATTAGTGCAGTTCACTTTTAAGTATACAAATATTTCTTTTTGCGTACTTATTATCGGTACTTCCCATAGAACTATTTTTCATATTTTTGACTTTCTCAATATTGGATGAACCGATTAAAATAATTTTTTTTAGACAAATGCTCCCTAAAATTGTTAAGAAAACTGCATACCCAAATTAAAAACAAAAAGTTTTTTGATTTTTAAAAAAATAAATAAAAATATTTTTTTGAAAAATTGATTTTTCAAAAACCAGTCACAGATTTTTTTTTTAATTTTAATTGTATATGCCTATTAATAATATCTTCAAAATAATGTTTCAATTTTTTTTTCTAAAAATGTTTTCAAAATTTTATAGATAAAAAATTAATTTATTAAAAAGCCGCTCCAATTTTTGATTTTTTTTTATATATTCTTATTTATCAATGAATTCAAACTGCATCTTTGCTTTCTCTCAAACTATAACGACTAAGCAATATAAAAACATTAAAATATGTGTATTATCCATTTATTTCTACTTTACTATTATTCCATTTTTACTAATTTTTGTCTACATCACTGAATACTAAATACAATAGGCGTTTTTCTTTTTTCGTTCAGAGCAGAGCACTGAACAGAGTTCGAACACATAGATTGTGCATTGAACTTGTTCCAAACAGAGCGAGCTCTGAACAACTGATATGTTTTTTAAACACACCTGAACCACACAAATCAGAACACATTTTATTAACCATAAAAAGCAATTTAACACAAAACCTACCCTTTTTTGTACACACCCATATACAGAAAATCAACAAGCGATCAACTTCTTTCGCCAACTTATGTATCTAATTATTTTTTTCTTCACATTTTCCTTCTTGTCACACATGGCATTTGGTGCGTTCAGCAATTTACTTACATGCTCAGTCAATTATGTTCGAGCACGTCGAGTGCGATCTACACATGTTCAGAACGAAAAAAGAAACACACATTTGGAGCTCTGCATGCTCTGAGTTAAAAAGAAACACAAACAAATTTTTTGACAACTCAGACTCTGCTCTGAACTAAAAAAGAAAAATGCCTAATGTAGGCCCTTATACATTAATGTATGTATACTAATATGTGCCTAAGAATCGCATGAATCTTATGTATTCAGAGTGCACTTAAATAATAAAGTTATATGCATATAGCTACTTACCCACCTACATCCTTCATTTTCATTATTATACGTACATGTTTACATACTTAGGTTCCATCAATATGTCTATTATATCTATTCTATCTAATTATACATAATTAAAATCCATAACTTAGATTTAAATATACATTTATAGGTAAGTATTCATTTAATCACTAATTCGACAATTCATTCTACTAAGAATCGAGGTAATCTTACCTACATAGGATTTACGCCTGCATAGGATAACTACACCTAACTACAACTAAACCTCAATGGTTACATAAAGGCATATATAGCTACATAAAAGTTGTTAGCTAAAAGAGCAAGTTCGTACGATCCAGTCGTGCATTTTATTTTTCTTACAACAATACAGTTTGTTTTATATTTTCAAATAATAAAAAATAAATAAAAATTAAAAATAAATATGTGTGAGAAAAAAATGCGTATACAGGGTTTGGTAGATTTAATTACATATTTTATACATCGTATTATTTGTATATGATGTCCTTTTTTGTAGTTTTAACTTTGAAACCATAAAGACACAAGCAAAATTTTAAATAAAATGCACGACTGGCTTGTACGAACTTGCTCTTGTAGCTAACAATTTAGGAATGTAGCTAAACATTGACTCTGTTGGTATTTACGTTTTCTAGTTATCATATTCAGGTTTAAAGCCGATGTAGGTAAAATTCTTGATTCTCGTTATAAATTATTGTCGAATGGACGATTAAAGGTACCTACCTACAAAATGTATATTTAAATAGAACCTAGCTATGCATTTAGAAACATAATGAAAGTGAAGGATATAGGTGGGTAGGTAACTATATGCATATAACCTAATATTATAGGTGCAATATACATAATATTAATCCGATTTTGTTTAGGAATTTAATTCCTGTCCAAGGCTTATCCAAGGGAAAGCCACAACTTACTCAGGAACAGTAAGAGGGGAAAAACGGTTAGGAATCTAATTCTTGCCCAAGGGCTATTCCAAGGGAAAATCTATTTTATTAACCAAAAAGTCCGCCTTAAATGGCACACCAGTGTACCAATTAAGGTTAAACGGAATTGATCGTCCAGCTGGCTGCCGCTCGAGATCAACGAGAACCTTATTCCTCAGCAAAGCCAATATCGCAATCAAGGCTTGCTATTGAGTATAAAATTTTTTTCCAAGTAGAACACACATTTTTTATCAAAATTCTTTTAACATTTTTTGAGAAATACATTTTTTTCTTAACGGTTTTTAACATATGTATGCGAGGTCCCGTTGTTTTTAATTTTAGGAATATAGTTTTTTTTAACTATTCAAGATAATGCCAAAAATCTACTAAATACAAAGCTTCGAAAAAAATCGAATCGTTTTCGAAATTTTGAGTTTTGAAAATAGTCCTGGAAAATTAGATACAAAAAATTAAGTTACTTCGAATAAATTCCGACAAATCTGAATTTTTGGTGGAGAGCTTCATTTTTATGTCCTAAGCATTTTTTAAAAAGTACCCAAAAATAATTTATGAGGGGGAAAGGCGCTAAAATTCAATTTTTTTTCCAAATTACTTGAAAAGCATATGTTTTTTGAAAAAAGTTGCTGGTTTTCAAGTACTTTGGAAAAAACTGAATTTTACTCCCTTTTCCCCTTCTAAATTTAGGGCACTTTTTTATAAATGCTTAGGACGTTAAAAAGGAAGCTCTCCGCCAAAATTCAAATCGAAAAACAAACAAAATGGTGCTACTAGAGATTTCAAAACTAACCATTTTTTCAAAAAAAAAAAAAAAAAAAAAACAAGGACAGATATTCATTAGCTTGACAATGTTTCTAATTCCGCCCATTCTTTCAGAGAAAGATTTAACTAAGGCATCTACACGACCTTCTTCTTTTGTCGGCAAAAAAACATCGGCTGCCTCCCCACCTTGGTGTAACCGCAAGCTTCGCTTTTTGCGTAACAAGAGAAACAAGTTGTGGGCAATTTTCCTTCGTACCCGATCGCCCCCTGACTATTCTAACTATTTTGTTTCTTATCTTCACTTTTCCGAGCTATACAACCCTCTTTACCAACGCTATTTAATAGAAACACAAACCAATCTTATAAATGATCCTAAGTCGTTCTTTCAGTTCGTCAATTTTAAAAGAAAATCCGATGGTTACCCTTCCTCTCTTTCCTTCAATACCGAAACTTCGAATAATCCGCAAGACATTGCCAATTTTTTGCCGCATTTTTCAAGCAATCTTGCACCGACTATCCCTTCGTACCTGATTCGGATTATTTCGATTATTTGCCAAATTTCTCACTAGGCCCTTTTCTTCCTCCTACCGTCGACCCATATATCATTGAAAATAAGTTGAACCAACTTAACGATGAACATCTTCCTGGCCCTGATGACCTCCCCGCAATATTCCTAAAAAAATATTCTTCAGCTCTCTCTTTTCCGCTCTCCAAATTGTTCAGTCTATCATTAGCTCAAGGAGAATTTCCTCAGGTATGGAAAACATCTTTCATAACCCCAATATACAAAAAGGACACTAAGAACGATATTAAAAACTATCGTCCCATTGCCAAACTTTCACATATCCCTAAAATATTTGAAAGTATTTTGTACGAAATTTTAAGTTTCCGTTGTAAGTCGCTCATTTCCCCTAGACAACACGGCTTTCTCAAATGTAGGTCTACAACAACTAATCTAGTTGAATTTGTATCGTATACGTCTCACCTCTAGAAAGCGGAATGGAAGTAGATGTTATCTCTACTGACTTTAGTAAGGCTTTTGACAAAATTTCACATAGACTTATACTTTTCAAATTGTCCACCCTCGGCTTTGAACCTATTTTCTTAAAATGGATTTCTTCTTATCTGGAAAACCGGTATTACAGTGTTCGTTTCAGATCTGCTTTCTCCAATTCATTCTTAGCTACCTCCGGGGTCCCCCAAGGAATTCACTTAGGCCCTCTCCTTTTTATTCGTACAATTAACGATATTGAATTGGTCATTAAACATTCTCATATCTTATTATACGCTGACGATACCAAGTTTTTCAAGACAATTTCTTCCTCACACGACTCTTCCCTTATCCAACTAGATCTCGACAGTTTTTCAGTCTGGTGTCTCAAAAACTGCTTACAGCTTAATACTGCTAAGTTTCAATCAATCACCTATTCACGCAAACGCATAAAATCTTGTCCCAGTAGCTACTTGCTTTACAATCAACCCTTAGTTGAATCGATTCGAGACCTCGGCATATTATGTGACCGAGAGCTCAATTTCATAACACACATCGATAATATTATTTCAAAAGCCAATTCAACGCTTGGTTTTGTGAAACGATGGTCCAAAGAATTCTCCGACCCCTACGTCATCTCCCCATATCAAAAAATTGACAGCTCTAGAATCGAGAGCATTCAATGCCGTTTCTTAAGATTCGCCCTTCGTGGCCTGCCTTGGAATAATTCTTTGATTCTGCCCTCCTATCAAAATCACCTCCAACTAATTAACCTCAATACTCTGCAAGAGCGAAGAGAAATAACCGAAATCCTCTTCATTCATCGACTTCTCTCAGGTTCCGTTGACTCTGAAACCCTCTACAACTCTATCTTTCTCAACACTAACCCCCGTAACCTAAGAAACCCTCGCCTCTTCTACCTGCCTCCTCATCGTACCTCTTATGGTTTCAATAAACCTATTAACCGTATGCTGCGAAGGGTTGATTTAAACGAAAACTGTTTCGATTTCAACCTCAGCACTTCCAGCCTAAAACTCCTCCTGTCCGCCCAATTCAACCCAATCATATCCCTAAGTTTCATAGTTTTAAGTTAGGTTAAGTTATGAAGCTTATTTTAAGCCAAATAAATGGGGGTATTGCCCCACCAAAATTTAAATTTTAAAAAATTCTTCCAACGAAACTGCTTAAAATAAATTCATCTTGAATGGTTCAAGTCTGAATGCACATAATAAATTCTGGAATGCTGGAGGGCTCAGTTTTTTATCCGACCCTATTTCAATAATGATCTCTTATTTGAAACTTCTAATTTCATGATTTTTTTTTTTTGGCTGATAATGTCAGTTTATGATAAGCAAATGCTACATTGACAGCACGCTTAGTTCTTGCAATATCATTAGCAGAGGTAAGTAATTGAATTGACTCTAGTAAAAGTGTCCTGCGGGTGTTTTGGCCTTATACTTGCGTACAATTTCTTCAAGGAAGGTGTTGACGATATTACATGAGCTTACAGAAAATAATATAGTTTTCTATGTTTTCAATTTGAAAAAATGCGATCATATCTCAGCATATTCTAGAAAAATAACTGGACTTTCCTTTGATTCCTTTAATTTGAAATATAGAGCTTTATGTTTTTTGAGGGAGATAATTTATACTCATGAACCTGAATATCTTTTTGAGTGCCTTAACTTTTTGCCATTTAATAGATCTGAGATGCTATTGCAACCAAGATTTTCTTGCTTAGCATCTGAGCGCCAGTTTTTTGTGCAAGTTGTCAGACTTTGCAACTCTCTTCCGCTTGGTATCAGAAAAATTGGAAATATGGATAGATTTAAAAACAGCCTTTACTCACATTTGGCCTTTGAAAGAAACTAATCATTCTTACTAATAGTTCTACCTTATTTTGTTTTGTTTATTATTAATTATCATTTGTACTTACTTTTATTTTATTTTATTTGCTGTAATAATTTAAAACTAAACTTAAATATTCTCTTTAAACATCTAAAATTTCTTAAGCCTTACAAAATTTAAAAGATAATTGTAATCTTACTTATAAGTTGACTTGTCAAATAAATAAATATAAATCTAAATCTATACATATAAACGGTGATTTTTTAAGAGCTTGGTTTTTGAAAATTCAAAAAAACACAGAAACTTGTAAAAAGTGAATGAAATTTTTATTTGGATCGATAAATTAATTTCTGCCATTTACTTTTTAAAAATAATTTCACTTAAATGTTGCCCGCGGCTACGCTTCAGGTGGTCCATTCTGAAGGTCCAATTTTGGCAAACTTTTTCACACATTTCGGCCGGAATCTCACTGCAATCGTGTTTGGCTTGTCCCCATAGACAATAGACTTAACATAGCCCCACAAAAAATAGTCTAACCGGGTCAAATCACATGATCTTATTGGCCAATTGACTGCGCCAAAACGTGAGATCAACTGTTCACCAAATTCGCCTCTCAATTGATGCATGGTTTCGCGTGCAGTGTGGCATGTGGCACCGTCCTGTTGGAACCACATGTCGACCGAGTTCAATTCTTGCATTTTCGGCAAAAAAAAATCTGTTAACGGTACCTTTCGCCATTGACCGTAACACTGCGGCCTTCATCGTCCTTGAAGAAGTACGGCCCAATGATGCCGCCTGCCCATAAACCGCACCAAACAGTGCATTTTTCGGGATGCATTGGTAGCTGCTGAATTGCCTCTGGCTGCTCTTCACTCCAAATACGGCAATTCTGCTTATTCACGTATCCATTTAGCCAAAAATGAGCCTCGTCGCTGAAGACCATAAAACGGACGTAGCTTGCGAAACACATTTTTCACAGAGCACGAATTTTGATAATAAATTTCAATAATTTGCAAACGTTGTTCAGGCGTAAGTCTATTCATGATGAAATGGCAAACAATACTGAATCGAAATGTCAAATGTTCGTGGAATTTGTCATGTGTGATCTGTCAAAAATATAAATGTCAAAAACCAAGTAGCAAAAAAATCACCTGTTATATGTATGGGGATTTTTGAAATTAGTTTTTAAAGTAACATCTACCATGAAAGGTAATATATAGATTTCACAATGTGTGCATTGTGCTCTAATTCTATAGAAATTTTATTTCAGTGCATTTCGTGAAAATAACAATTATCTATCCTATTTTTTTTTTTATAAATATGTAGTTGCAAAAGTTAAATAATTTGGGTTTGATAACACAGCAATCTACCCTTAATTTACCAACATTAAATGCCGTAAAAGACAACCATCGATTCGAACTTTTTCCAATATGAATGTATGCCAGATAGACCTTGGGATCATATCACCTTTAGAAATGTTCCTTTGAAAGTACATATATTAAATCGTCCACAAAGTCCACATAATAAAATCCATATTGTACCCAATGGAATTGTTGATAATAACTAATCACTGGCATCCATTTGTCACGAAAAAATCGGACGTCACCAGCTGAATTTGGCTGACCATGATTGGTAAAGCAAAAATCCATCAGCATCATAAAATATCTAATAGCTCAGACTATCAATCATCCTTGGAATTAAACATACATAATTCAATCAAACATTCAATAAATATTGTTTTCAGGGGAAATTCAAAAAATATAATGTTTTGGCCAAAGGAAATTAAGAAAAAATCTGCACTTCAAGTACAAATCACATTTCCTTCAAAAACTTAGAGTTGATCCCGAAAAGAATAGTATTAGCGCAAATGGATTTGCAACATTTTTTTCGCAAACTGTTCAACCTCGCTGTTATAGTCTTCTTGATTTTGTTTTGAACGTCATTGTAGCCCATCTAGGTTTCTGTAAAAAAAAAAAAAACAAGAAAAGGAAAACTAAAAGAAAGACATTCCAATATAAAAAAGTTAGAAATATGCACACACTGTAAGATATATGCACTCGTGCACTCTTTTTCCATGATTTAATCGAAAACCAGTTTAAGCGGTTTTCAAAAAAAAAATATAAATAAATAAATAAGAAAAATGGCGCTGTTGGCTTTGGACCCATTCCAGAAGACATGATTTAATGTTGTCTTCTTCAAATTCTATTCCCTTCTAACTTAAGTTTCTTCTTATTTCTATTGAAAAAGTTGTTGGCTTCTTCAATTTTGTGAAGAGTTTGTTTTTTTTGTCCAATCGCGATTTCTTTCAGGCTTCTAACCAAACAATCGCTGCCATCATTAGCTTAAGGCCATTGATCTAACTGTTTGCTGTATTATAGGAGGTTGTATTCGCAACATAAACCATTTAGTCTCATCGCTTAGTTTCCACACTTTTTCGCAAATTCTTTGATTCTCACTTTTTGTTTGTTGTTTCTTTGTGGTTTTTGTATCTCAGGTGGAACACTGCAAAATGATGTGTATGTCCATAAGTCCGTCGTTTGGTCGTACGGACGTTTGGTCTGAAGGCTTCTTTCATCACAAATTCGCAAGAGTATGTGGTCGGGTAATGATGAAGTAAAAGAAGAACACAACAACAACGACGATGAAGACAACAACGTCCGTCGCGTTGCCGTGCGTCGGTCGTTTGAGCAACTGCGGATAATTATTATTACTGGTGTGTATCATCGGCTGACAATTGGGTGCTCCAAAGTGAAACAAACACATTTTTAATACGCGGCAGGCCTTGGTCGGATTGGTATCTTCTTTTCTTTTCTGTTCTTTTTTTTTTGTCTTCAGTTGTTTGTAATAAAGTGCAAGGGCAAGCAAGGAAGCAGACAAACAAGTGTCATTGATCCTTTGGATACGATGTTAAGAATATCGGCTTAAATGGCCGGAAAAGGATACAGATACTTCGTGTATGTATTGTGGATTATTTTTTGTAGACTTTTCGACAAGTGCTTGCATCATTTCCATTGTGATGGATGGATCGTATAAGTTTTTACTATGATTTTTTTTTCTGGTAGGTGTTAAACTGATTTTTTTTAGAATTTACCTATATTAAGCTTATGCTCATTTACCTGCCTGATTTATAACAACTTATTACGAGTGAATGCACATTGGACACTTCTTATAACATATGTACATAAGTATGTGCAATGTAACACTTAACTTTGTATGGATGGAATTTTCAAATTATAATTGTTGCACTAAACTGCCTTATACACTCTATTATATTGTTTTATAGAATCATTTAGTCAAACAATATCTGTCTTTTCATACGGTAATGGAACGTACATAATATATATGTGTCTTAAATAAAATAAATTTGATTGTCCAACATTTTTCAAATAATTTGCACTAAAAACAATCTAGTACTAAAAATGAGATTGTTGAAAAAATGATTTTGTATTAAAAATGAGTTCGCACTAATTTTTGTTCTTTCTATGAATTGGTGTTGTAATATAAACCGCTCCACATGCTTGTTTACTTGCATCAGTTATTATGCAAAATTCTTTTTTAAAATCTGGGTATTGTAATAGGGTTGGTTCAACTAATTTATTTTTCAAATATTGAAATGCTTTTTGGCAATCATCTGTCCACACAAAAGGAATATTCTTTTTACATAACCTCGTTATGTGCCGTGAATAGTCGGCGAAGTTTTTAATAAATCGTCTGTAATAGTTGCAGAATGCAACGAATCGTCTAGCGCTATCCACGTCGTGTGGGACTGGATAATTTTTGATGACGTCATATTTTTTGTCATCTGGCAATACTCCTTTATCTGTGCATTTATGACCCAGAAAAGTCACTTCATGCATAAAAAATGAACATTTTTGTGGATGCAATTTTAAATTGTATTTTCTACATATGTTAAAAACATTTGCTAGATTTTTAAGCATATGTTTTTCGGAACAGCCTATAACCATAAGGTCGTCCATGTAGAGAAATGCTTGTGAAGGTTCAAGTCCAGAGAATGCTATGGTCATCATTCTCTGGAATGAATTTGGCGCTATTTTTAAACCAAAAGGTAGTCGCGTAAAACGATATGAGCCATTGCTCGTTGAAAAAGACGTTAAATTTCTGGAACTTTCTTCTAGTTCGATTTGATGAAAACCTGACATTAAATCGAGGCATGAAAAATATTTTGCTCGACCCAATTGATCAAGGATGTCATCAATTCTTGGGAGTGGAAATTTATCAGATAAAAGTTTTTTATTCAATTGACGATAGTCGATTACTAATCGCCATTTTTTTTCTTCGGAACCCGGTAGGGCTTTCTTGGGGACTAGTAAAAGCGGGCTATTATATTCAGATACAGACGGTTCGATTATTTTGTCGTGTATCAATTTTTTAACTTGTTTTTGAATTTCTTCAACATGACTATGAGGACTTCGGTAGTTCTTTATATATACTGGTTCGCTATCTTTCAATCTCAAGTTTTGCTTATAAAAATTATTTGTGGTTATGGATTCGGTTTCCAATCCAAATACATCACTATATTCGGTGCATACTTCTGTTAATTGTTTTTTGAATTGGGGCGGAAAATTTTTCTTTAGTTGATTTATGACTGATTCTGTTCTAATATTTCGATTAGTGTGGACCACATCATAGTTTGAGAGTGGTTCATATTTTAAGTTATTTAAACTGGCCAGTTGGTTAGTATCGTTTGTATTTAATAGACGAACTAATGCAAATTGTGATGTTGCTATTGCATTTGCAACATAAATGCCATGTTTTATTTCTTGGTTGGGAATAAAAATGAGGTCTTCTGTTGTTTTTATTTCAATTTTTCTTATTACTTGTGATCTTGCTGGTAGAAGTAGTGAATTATTACCACAACTATATGTTATTGGAACATAAATCGGAAAATTTAAATTATTGGGTCTGATTATAAACCAATCTTCAGTTGGTTTGAAGTCTAATTTGCAGTTAAATTGTTTTATAAAATCCATACCTATGATTCCATCACATGGTATTGTAAAATTTGAATTTACTATATGGAAATTGTGTGGGATGATGTATTTATCTGTTTGAAGCTCTATTGGGGCTAGACCTTGGGATTTTACTATTCCCTGGCCTATTCCTTGGATACTTATAATCTTGTCATTTTGGACGTCTTGGTAAAAATCAGAATCTTCTTTTAGAAGTGAAATATCTGCACCTGTGTCTATTAGGAATGTGAGTTTATGTTTAGTAAATACATTTATAAATGACACGAAAATATTGAGATTAAAATTGATAGCATGGACCTTTGTATTTATAAATTGTTTCCTAAAGGGTCTTGGCAGTTTTCCGAGTTACTTTGAGTAATTCGAACATTATTGTGTTCGTTATTATTATTATGGCCACGGTACGAGTTACCACGGCCTCTAAAGTTGCCTCTAGATCGGCCATTTCCCCTGTAATTGTTTTGGTTATTGCGGTAGCGATTATTGTGATGATTACCTCTTCCGTGGTAATTTCCACGATAGCCTCTATTATTGGTTTGCTTGTAAAACAAAACAGTATTAGAATGTCCGGTTGCATCTGTGCAACTATTAACGAATTTGGACATGGCCTCATTCATATCGCTGAATGTGCCAGCCTGCATTATAAGTTTTACCTTATCAATAGAACAATTTTGTGTCATAGCCTTGACAGCGAGCGTTGTGCTGTATTTAGCAGCTAAATCAGAAGCTAAACCATCGTTGATATAGGCTCCTTCTAAACACTTCGTCAATTTTTCTATTTCTTGGACATATTGATTTGCTGTCTTATTTTTTTGTTGTAGATTTAGTAATTTCGCAGAAATTACATCTACTGAATCTCCTTTTACTTTTGCATTTAGTTTTTCAACTATCTCAACTATCGTTTGTTCATTACTTATTAGATTTCTAGCATGTCCCTTTAGTTTGGTCTTTATGAGACTAATTGCTGATACTTCGTGTGCTCCTTTTAAGGAATCAATAAGGAGAAGGGCATCTTTGAAGCTTTGTAAATTTTCTGCCTTTCCATCAAACTCAGGTAAGAGTGATGAGGCAAGTTTAAGAAATTCTACTAAAGTTTGGGCCATTTTTTCCTTGATTTTTATAATTGGTTGTGGGAATTCATCCAGTGTTTCAATTTCACTGTCAGATTCTGTATTTACTACTGGTTTTGATTCGTCTAAACTTTCTATTTGATTTTCATTAAACTCAGCGTGAAGCTCTAATTCATCTGGGACATGTATTTCAATTTCCCATTTAATGCTAATATTTTTTAACTTAGTGTTAAGTGTTTTTAAAAGCTTCCTACAATCTTTTTCATGATCAGCTGTCAATTCGTTTTTGTATGCGTTGAAAACATTGACAATACTATTGTAATGGGATATTAGTGTTTTAATATGGTTTTTTAATGTATCTACTCTTATTGTTGTATTTTTGTTAATACATTTGTAAGATTTTTGGAAATTGTCTTTAAAACCGTTTATTTTTATTGCTAATATTTTCCATTCCATTTTAAATTTTATCTAAGTCGTTTGCTCGGCTTATGTAGCGTTTTTTAAGTGTACGCTTATACAACAGATAAAATTTAAGAATTAAGTTTACTGCCGTGAGGACAACCAATAAAGAAATGAGCATAGTTTGTGTTTCTAAGTGTGGGGTTGTATCCATCACGTCAACAACATTTAACACATTTGCTGTGCTATCCTTTACTTTGGAGGTTTTACCTCCCATTTTAAATTAATGCTTAAACCTCAATGACTTTAAACAGAAGAAGCAATACCGAGCAAAGATTCCATATAATCTTTGTTACAATTATTCTAGACTTGCAAAGAGTATTTGAGACGATTGACTATATTTTGTTTAAAAAAAAAACAGAACGGCAGAAGAATGCATCAAATTTCTTTTAGAAGTAATTAAATATTGGATTTTCGATGTTTTGTACAATAAACAGATTAGTTCAATATATTTACAATAAACAGATTAGTTCAATAGATTTAAGCTTCATATATAACAATTAATACACATTTTTTTTTTCACGATGAATTATAAAAATATATTACCATTGCTGGGCTGGATTGATTTGATCATCATCATTTGATTGCTGGGCAGCTATGATTTGAAGATTATTGTTGTTTCGTTTTCTGAGTTTAGCTGAGGTCGGAGGTCCACACAGATGGCGATAGTGGTCTGTCAACTTCCGAATGATCACTTTCTAATGAATGTATATCACGAGTTATTTTGTCGTAAAAGGAAGTTTTGTTCGTTCCCAATTAAAAATGATGAAGAAATACGAGGTGTTGGTTAGTGGTAGATGAAAGGCAAACATGTTCGTATCACTTTTACGCTTTCCGAGCACATCATATCATTATTTACTTTTCAACTGATTTTAGGAGGCAAACATGTTCGTCGTGGTGGTGGATGAAAGGGTATTTTCTATCCAAAGATGGTTCCTCTTTTTATTTGTAATCAAAATGCGCACTTCACAAATAATTGGACAAGCGATTTGCCGGCTTGATATTTTTAAAACGCACAATGTTCCGATGTGTTTTATGTTTTTTTTTTTTTTTTTTTTTAATAATTTAAAATAAAGACATTTTTGGATTGAATTAAGTTAATAAAACAACAACAACAGAAAAAAAAACTTATTTTTAATATGGACAGAATCACTGTCACGGTCGCCATGTAATATGTTTTTAATATAAAAGAAAAAAGACTTGTGTATTGTCGGAGAGATGATTTAATAATAATGAATTTTATTTGTTATAATGTGTTCATACTTAAAACTATGCTGACTCCATATTCACACATTTGTGGAGTCAGCAAAAGAATAATATCAAATGCGAAAAAAGAATAATATAAACACGATATGCAATGCACGTTGTTCATTGCATATCGTGGGAAGATTATGGTGTGCTGATGTGCACAATGTCGCTTCGCGACGTATCAAGTGACGAGTGGTATTCGTCACTTGACCCGTGCATACACTATGTGCACATAAACACACTACAGTGTCAACCAAAATTATTTTGTATTTAAAATGATTGTGTAGGTACTAAAACTGATTGTGTACTAAAAATTGTTGTGCACTAAAAATGATCATGTACTTAAAATCATTATTTACTAAAAATGAGTATTTACTAAAAATTATTGGGTACTAAACACCATTGTGTACTTAAAATGAATGTGTACTAAAAATGATCATTTACTAAAAATAAGGGTGTACTAAAAATGATTGGGTACTAAACACAATTGTGTGCTTAAAATGAATGTGTACTATAAATGATTACTCGCTTGTTCTAAACAAAATTTCTTTAACTAATAAAGAATGTGTACTAAAAACAATTTTGTACTACAAACGATTTTGTACTAAAAATAAATGTCGATTGCAGTAAATTGCATCATATGTGGAGGTAAGTAAAAACTCCAAATCAGTTTGTAATGAATACAAAAATAATGGTGGTCGCATTAGTATTTCAGTATATCGTACTAATGCCTTTATGCAGTTTGTACTCAATTCTCAAGTGCCAAACCTTGTTTAAAGGCTTGAACAACATCTACGAATAAAGCAGAATTTGTTTTTCTTCTAGTGCCTTTTCCACAATATCCATACTTCGAAGCACTTTGTCTATCGTGGAATATTTATTTCTAAATCCAAACTGATAATTCGGAAGTAAACTTCTTTCTTGTATAATTTTGTTAAGCCTGTTCAATACCAGTTTTTCGAAGTCTTGCATTGGTATGAGCGATATTGGTATGTACTTCTGTTGGGGGCCGACATTATTGTTTAGGTATAATAATGATTTTGCAAGGTGGCGCATATATTAGTTTAAGGAATTAATTTATTATAAATTGAAATTTTTTGAAGGATTTTGAAGGCATTTCTTTCAAAGCCTGGGCACTTTTATAAGATCAAACATTTGACAGTTGCTTCTTACTTCTTTAATAAGTGTGCTGAAGGGAATTTTACATTCTCGCTTCTATCAGCAAACTGCAGCACTGATCCTTATTCCGAGTATCGTTTAACGTTCATAATGTATGTATTTAGTATTAATTTTTCTTTAATGTAGCTGAATTTATATAAAATTTTTTCGTAAAACTAGATTGCACAATTTACAGAGAAATGGTATATTCTACCTTTCTACTGAAAATCTTATGACATTTATTCAATAATGCTATAATATAGATTAAATTTTTCTGGAAGGAAAAGCTACATGAAAAAAACCTTCATTGGAATAAGTAATAGATATTATCTTGAGGAGCGAGAAGTGGTGTCTTTTAATAAATAATAATGTATATAAGCAATTTTTTTAAATTTGTATCACAGATTTACTACCTAAATAACCAAATAAATAAATAAATATATAAAGAAATAAATAAATAAACAGACAAATAAATATATATATAAATTTTATCACAGTAATATATAGAGATAAATAAGTATATAAATATCTAAATAAATACATAAATTAAAACAAAAAAAATAAATAATTCAATGGTTAATTATTAAATAGATTGTAAATAAATTAACTATCAAATTTTGTATCACAGTAGGTTTTGCAAAATATAAATAAATACAAAAATAAATAAATAAATATATAAATAGACAAATAAATAAACAAATATATAAATAACAAAAAATAAATTAATATGTTCATGAATAAATAATTAATAAATAGAGAAATAGATAAATGAAAATAAAAAAAGCTTACAATAACTTAGGTTGTTAAATTTGATATCAAGTTTTTGTCAGAGCAACTGCACGATAGTATATAACGTTCATATAATTTCGAAATTCTAAATTTAACTTTCTCAATCTTAGTCTCCTCGTGGAGATCCTGCGTAGAATCGTGCCAGGGAAGATTGAGCATCATTTTTAATATTTTATTTTGCATTATTTGTAATCTACGAATATGACTTTTTTCATGTGTTGCCCAGAAAGGAGAACCATAAAGCATTATGCTTTGGAATATTAACTTAAATATTATCAATTTATTATCAATACTCAATTTAGACTTACGATTTATAAAAGGATATAGGGTTTTTATAGTCATATTGAGTTTATTAAGTGTTTGGATATGTAAACTAAAAGTTAAGGTCTAGGTGTACCCCAAGATATTTGGCCATCTCCATTTAGTTTGAACCCCGTTTATTTGAAGTCTATTGCTAGGCAAAAACATGCTTTCCTTTTTCGAGTGAAAAAGAGAGCCTGTGTCGTGGCAGCATTCAATTTAATTTTCCAATCGTCGCAATAGGTTTGAACTAAATTCAGTGCAGATTGCAAGTTGGTTTCAATTACGGAACCAATTGAATCTGCTGAATAAATACACGTATCATCCGCGAAAATTGCGGTTTTACAGTCGGAGGGTTTCGGAAAATCGTGCGTGTATATAATATACAAAAACGGCCCAAGAACTGATCCTTGGGGTACACCTGCAACAATTTCAATTTCATCAAACCAACCAACAACCAACCAATACTGCATCACCTATCTTAAAAGCTGGAATATGGACTTTTTTCTTCTTAACAACTTTAATAATGTTCCAAAAGTATTTACTTCCTTTATTTAAACGTTCGATGCGACAAAAGTCGAAAGCATCGACATCGGCATTTGGTATTGTGTATCTTAATCGACAGAGATAACTGGTTCTGTGAATAAGAATGTGCTTTTTATTGCTAAGAACTTTTGCCTATGGTTAAAATAATTTATTGTTATGGAAATAATATGTCAATAATAATATGTAAATAATTAAAATACAGGGTGGCACACGAATCGTGCTAAGAAATTTAAATAACTTTTATTTTTATCGATGTATTTCATTAATTTTTTTTATTGGATTAAAAATTAAATTTTACTCGTATATTAAATAACTAATGGTTTTAAAAGATGATAGACCGCAAATGACATCCACGCTCATCCGCGCATATGCGCCACCTGATCAGAAAATTGTTCATTGCGGCCTGAAGGGTTGAAATTGGGATCGCCTCAATTATTGTTCTAATGGACTGCTTCAATTCAGTCAAATTCCTGGGTTTCGTTTTGTACACTTCCTGCTTGACATAACCCCATAAAGAAAAATCTAGTGCAGTCAGGTCAGGTGACCTTGAGGGCCAGCGGAAAGTGCAGTTTCTGGATATCAATTTGCTTGGGAATTTTCGTTGGAGCTCCGCCATAACTTGTGTGGCTACGTGTGCACTTGCTCCATCTTGTTGAAATCAGATCCTGCTGAAAGGGATACGTTTTCGGCGAAGTTCTGGGTAAAAAAAAACTCCTTCAACATCTTTAAGTAACGGTCCCCATTGACAGTTTGTGTTACACCGTTTTCTTCAAAAAAGTATGGCCCGACAATACACCTTGATGAAACTGCGCACCACACAGTCACTCGTTCTGGACGCAGTTCCGTCTCATGGAGCATTTCTGGATAAGATTCACTACATATACTGCAATTTTACTTGTTAACATTACCGTTTAAATCAAAATGGGCCTCATCAGACATGATCGAACAATTTATCAATGTGTTGTCTTCTTCATCCATTGCAATCATTTTTCGGCAAAAATCCAGGCGAACAGGCAAATCCTGAGGGTTTAACTTGCTTGTAATTTGGACTTTGTACGGAAACAAGTTTAAGTCATCATGAAGTATCCGTTGTAATGATCGTCTGCTAACTGCAATTTGGCCCGATAAGTTTCGAGTCGAAACACTTGGATTTGCCTGTATTGCCAATGCAACATCCACGATTGGATGATACGGTCTTCGTTCGATGCTTCACCAGCCTCATAATGGTCCATCTACTCGGGGGAGTACCGCCAAACTCTAGCCTAAATTCCCTTTGGACGGAAATGAAGGACTGCAAAGAATGGTATCGCTGCACTGTCCAATTCCTTTTTTCAGTATCCCAAGCTTTCATTTTGATAAATCTAAATAGTAGCCTATAAAATAAAAAAAAAGCCATTTACTCACACTAAAAAAAAGTTATTACGTTTTATTTTTGTAGCACGATTCGTGTGCCACCCTGTACATTGCTTTATTTTGTCCACAGAATTACACTTATTGCACGGAGTCTAACACAAAAATTCAAACGACAAAGATCGAATGTCTAGACAAAAAATTTCGTTCACAAAAGAGATTCCCAATACCAAAATAAATGTTCGATGTTCGAAACGACAATCGCAATAAGGGCCTCTATATGCTGGAAATGGAGCATGCATTATCGAGCTGGTCTTTTGATCCTATGGGGTTGTTTTAGACGTGTGGGTGTATTCGGTGAAAGCGTCCGTCGCGTCGTCAGGTTTTCCAGGCAACTACTAAGGCTCGCTTGCTGATACGCAACTTGAGCATTTAAGTTCTACTTAAGAACTTATGTGACAGTTTACGCAGAGGAAAAAGTAGCCCTTAAGCTATTTAGGTAAAACATAAATATTTATGATTCTTATCAGCAAACGGGCCTAAGTGAACCATTATTGACCTCACACTCTTTTTTTTTTTAATGCTATCTTATCGTCTGGCAATCTCGTAGCTTGCCATTTTCTTTGAGTTCTTCTTTTTTTCAATATTAGCTTCTTTATTTCGACAGGATATTATATTTCAGTTGCACTCAAGTTCGAAATAGTAAGAGTACATTATTCTGTAACCTATTGCACATAAGCAATAAATTGCTCTTTGTCATAATTCATTTGATCAACTGTTTCCATAGGCGATCTTTTAGGTTTCAGTTTGATGACATAAATGTCTGTTTGATAAGTATTTCTTTATAAATTTGCATGTCTCGAGTCACCTTGATAATAAATACTAAATTTTCAGTATTTAACAAATAAATATTGACAATCTAATTAATGTCTCTAAACTATAATTTTTTGAGAAGGAAATAAATTCGAGACTATTCCCTTGTTTGATAAAAATTCGCCCAAAAAACACATGTAAGTACCTAGAATCATTCGATGAATCTTAACATTTTAGTCCTAAGTTTTCTTAATTTTTTTTGGGAGCCATTTTGGCTGGTCATATTCTGCAACGAATTATTCCACATCCACAATGCACCATTTTATTCCTAGGAATGAAAGTTGTACCTGAGATAGCCCGGTACCAGCCTGGGAGGTCTAGGTGTACACTGAAGAAATAAATGACCAAAATGTTCCATGTCAAAATATATATGTATCAATATTCAATTGAATAGTAAAACTATATAATGCATTATTACAGTATGAGTATCTTACCTACAAGTATATGTGTGTACCATCCACTCAACCTAGGTATAATCTCTGATTTGCACCAGATCTATCTTTCCCTCATTGGAGACCTACTTGCAGATAGATACGGAGGTTGTATATTAAATTTTTTGTTGGCATTTTCTTTATTTTTAATTTTGTTTTTCTTATATTTCTTTGTTTAAAGTTTTATTTTGTAGTGCTCTGCTGGCCGTCAGCAGTCACAGTCAGTATGTTGTCTGTTCGACAAATGGGCAAACGACGCAGCGCGACGACCCACGGCATGTCCGTTCGTCGGCGTCGTCGTCGTCGTCGTCGCCTGGTCGATTACATTTGAGTTGTTACAAACTTCGATTTCATCGTTGTTGTCGATGTTTTTATTTTTGTAGCTTCTTGCGTTTCTCTCTAAACTGAACTGCGAGACTCTATACATTTTCTGTATATGCGGCTGCAGTGTAGGTTCACATTCTCATTACAGGTCATTCAACTTACAGATTGCTTTTGTTGATGGTTAAATTTTTGTTGCTTGTTTCTTTACTTTTTTTATTTGTTTTTGTGATTTGCCAAAGGTATTTCTGCAATCACAATAATTATACTCAATAGTAAAAGCAAATTATGTGGCAAATGTTTCTGCAGCCTCAAGTATCGCATTCATCATGCAGTAAATACAACTTATCTTATATTTATTGGATTATGTTGGCAAATTAGGCAGCCTTTGTTTCATGTGCTGAAATTTAAATCTATTAAACAATTTGTGCTCACTCCAACTGTGAGTAAGATTTCAGAAATATTCGCCATTCATAATTTAAAATTCAGTTCAGGCCGGAATTTAGATACAAAGTATTGTTCTTCAGAAAAACTGTTTCAAGAAAAAAAATAAGGAACTATTTTTAACTAAATCTGTATTTAGCTGGTGGAATTGTTCATTTTTAAATAATAATTTTAATTTTCCTTTAAGTTTTCTTTTTTCGACTATTTTCTATAATTTGTGAGTAAAAGATTTTGATTAGTTTTTCTGATGTCCGCCAAGGTGACGTTTCAGTAATTTTTGCTTTGTTTTTTGATGAAGAATTAATGGAAAAGAAAATCACAACCGGTGAGCGAAAAGAAATTGCATCACTTTATTAGCTCAGAGCTTTCTAAATTTTCAACACAGGTTGTGCGAAATTCTGAAATATTTATAAGCCATTTTTAAGTTAAAATTTGCGATTAGTGTAAGTCCCCAATAGAGCAATAACCTTCACAGTTCACACTGTATCGACTTGTAAACGAATCAACGGAGTTCAATCAAATATGTTATAAATCATTTTCGTGGATTTCCCAGTTAAGAAATTCTATATTTTTCTCTTAGCTCATCTAGAAACCGCTACAACTTTGAAATACATATAAAATTAATTAAAATTTTTCGTGAAGTAAAGTGCCTGATTTCGGTTCGTCATAGAATCCGAATAGACCAACAATTTCAACCGAAACTCAAATAAAAACTTCAAAATAGAGGCACAAAGTCAAAATATTCGAAATTGAATGTGAATTTCAGTTAACATGTAAAGTTGGTGTTCGTTAAGACAACAATCAGCCCTTTTATCTTTACATAGCTATGAACTATAAATGATTATTTGTGTGGATGTGGCAGTAGGCGGACATTGCCAGCGTTAATTTCATATACTCTCGTTTATGCTGTCTTATATTCAGATTTTATCGAATTAAGACCGTATCCATACAATATCAGTCAAAAACGCCCAAAAAAAAGGGCGTGGTAATTTTTAATGTTGATGCGAGTTTTTCTTAAAAACAAAAAAATAACATTTACTTAGCCAACACCCCGATTTTTATTAATTTAAACAAGGATATAAATTTTTTTTAAAGTGGGCGTGGTAGTGGGAGCAAATTAAATGTGTTGATTTCTCATCATGACGTCTATATTTTTTGTCGAAATAAACCTGCTCGTTTATATGCAAGAAACACTGTGGATCTATTTCACAATGAGACTTTTCTCGTCTTGGCGTCAGCCCTTTGCATTTTGTCACACGCTGGAAAAGGCTATTCCTGCCGGATCCATAGTACTTCCATTAAAAACTAACAAAAAGCTGATGGAAATATAATAACTTTCTACAAAATTAGAGATATAGGGATCTGCCAATTTATTTGAAAAACGTTAACAAGATTTTAACAAGTAAATATTTCCCTCGGCTTAAAAATATCTTGAAAGTCAAAAGGTCCCGAAATTAGACATGGCCTAAACAGTGCCGGTATAATTGGTAAATTTGAGTACCTACCTTAAGTGTTAAGTCTAACCAAAATTATACTATTATATATATCAAATAAATTTAATATTTTTATATAATGATTTCTAATTAATTTTTTCTTCTTTTAGGTAAGTACGGAAAAATTTACAAAAAAATACTTAAAATTGTATACTTGGCCCCTTAAATCGTTCCCAGTTGTGGTAAGTACATGTTAAATTTTCTGGTCTTAATAGATGAAAACAGACAATGCAATCCTTAGTGTCCCATTGACAAGTATAATAACACTGTTAACAGCATAAGAAGAATGTTGATATGCAGACAAAAATTACAAAAAAACAACAAAAATATCTGTGCAAGTTCAGAGAAGTTTACAACCGATAAAACAACATGGCCATGTCAAAACCTATCAACCAGACGAAGGCCAATGTCAAACAAGTTTTCAAGTCCAAAAAAATCTTAAAATTATATGGGTATGGTGAGAATACACCATTTATTTAAAGGGGAAAAAATCGATTAGATTTTATTAGATGACCCGAAGTGGATTATAAAATGTAATTCTTACGATTCTGATTGAATGAAAAAGTTTTAGATAATTAACATAACCTCGAAAATGTGGAGAAAAAATCCAAAAACATATTCTTTTGGTGTTTATTCTTGGCTTAATCGAACACCATTCTTTCTTTATTCTTTATTAAGACTTTCTAAAGTCTTAAGAAAGAAAACAGTTTTTTTTGTTTTGAAGCAAAAAATTATTGTTTTGCGAATTTAATTAGAAAAAAAGTTATACTATTAAATAGAAAAAGTTGACGGACAAAGTCTTGTTTGATTTTCGAAAATTGGTATGCATATTGCATACATTGTCTAAAATAGAAGAAACAAAAAAGTTTTTTTTTTCTTTTGAATAGAGCCTGAGTTGCAACAAAAAATGTTTCATTTTTTCACTCCGAGCGTTCAGAGCTCCTTTTGTATTTTTGTTCTGAACGTGTTGAGAATACTCTCCATAAGCTCGGACATAATGGACTGAACATTCGCAGTTAATTGCTGACCACAACAAATGTGTGCCAAACAGAGCAAAATGTGAAGGAAATAAAATACCCACCTGGATCGCACGTACTTGCTCTTACGTTCAATCACATCATATGAACAAGATTCTTAGTAAAAACACCTAAATATATTTTTAATGTCGATTTTTCCTTAATTGTTTATATAGGTACAAAAATTCCTTAATTACAAAAAAAAAACATTGATATTGCAATTTTAAGATTTCAGAAACACCCGTTTTCAAAATAATGAATTTTCAAAAAAATTCAAAAAACTATACTGTTCCAAAATTTTGGTATGCAGTATTATTAAGAATTCGAAGGAAATCCTTTATACAAAATTTAATCGAAATCCGTTGACCGCAGATGGTCGAAAAAAACTTTTATATCCCCTTTAATAATGTTTAATTAAAATGTTTGAATCAAAATGTAGAGCATACATTTAATAGTGCACTGTTTTTATTACTATCAAATCGTTAGAGCTGTTTTTCAGATAATTCAGATTTACAAATTTTGCGCCAAAAAAAATGTATTGCAGGCACCGTTATTTTTGGGGCTAATAAAAAGAATCGAGGCAATCACCTAACCGCTTCAGCCGTTTAGGCTGTAGATCGACCTAAAGACAGTTAACGGAACTGCGGGACCCACTTTTTTATGTTTTTTATCACCCTAATGTCAAGTTTAATTAAAATCTTAAGTTCGATTGTTTTTCCAAATGCAAAACTCGCCCTTTAGTACAAGTAAAAATACTCATAAAATAAAAATAGTGTAGAAGGCAATATCATTCAAGTGGTAAGTGTCAATAAATGACAGCTAACTGTTCAAGTGTGCTTAAGAACTATCCAGAGTATTCGCTTTGTTCGGAATATAGTCAGAACTTACTTTATGCGCTGAAAGTTCTGTTTATAGCTGCTGTTTTCAAAAAGTAAAATGAAAAAGAGCTCTAAAAATAAATTTGAAAATATAGATCTTGGTAAACATGAGGAACTTGACAAAGTCGAAGAAAGATGATTCTTTTGAGCTAGTTAATAAGTGGGCAATAATTAAAACTAAAATTTGGAGAAAATATGTTTTTTCCAACATTTTTGCTAACTGCCCCAAAGATTTTTACCAGGGTTGCCCGATAAGTACTAAGCCTAAAAATTTTTTGAAAAAGTGTCGGATTTGTTTCTTCATAATCTCCTTTTAGCTCGATACACTTGAGCCAGCGATTCTTTAATCCATCCGAAAAATTGGTTTTCTCAAGGTTTGCAAATCAGCCTTCCATGGCGGCGATGACTTCCGCATTCAGCTCAAATTTCTGCCCGGTCGGTGGGAGATTTTTTCAAGTTTGGAAACAAAAAAAAAGTCACACTGGGCGAATCTTTAGAATACGGTCGATGCAGATTACACCTTGTGAATCCCAGAAAACGGTGGCCACCAACTTTCTAACCGTTTGGATAGTCTTCGCCTTCTTTGGACCACGTACCACGGGCGAAGACCACTGTTTCGACTGTTCCTTAGTCTCTAGTATGTACCAGTGGATCCATGTTTCGTCGACTGCAACGAAACGACGCAGAAACTTCTTCGGATTGCACTTAAACAGCTTCAAACACTGCTCTGAAAAGTTCTCGCGGTTGCGTTTTTTGACCGGAGTGAGCAAACGTGGCATCGGCAAAATTTCATGAAGTATATGACCCACACGGTCTTTTGAGATGCCAACTGTTTCAGCTATCTCGCGCACTTTCAATCGGCACACAGTCTGCCAATACGAGATCGCGAATTTTTGACACGTTATCCTCCGTGGTAGTCATTTTCGGTGCACCTGGGCGGGGCTCATCAAAAACCAATTTGCGACCACGTTTAAACTAGTTATAACAATTTTTGAAGGTCGGTGCTCTTTGATTTCGTTGCGCTATTTCCTCTTTCCAAAAGAACGAATTTTTTTATTTTAATTTTGTAAGCTGGAAAATTCTAAGCAAATTAAACAAAAAGAACAAATTTTGGGTGACCTAGTGGGTCGTTTTATTTGTTTTATGCTTTGGCTATGTGTCGATAAATAATTGTCTTACAAAAGCCATTTTATTGTCCAGTTTGGCTGCCAAAATCAAAGAAGAACAAATTAAATTAGTGCGAAGTGTTTTATAGGAGTTTTAATAACTTAACGCCTATATTTATGTAAGACCATTCTTGTGAACATTTCCACCAAATTTAAGTTTGTTAATGTTTTTGTCAAAATTGCATTCGACTACATACGCTCTACATACTCATTTACTTAGAGTATGTGTGTCTTATTTATTTTCAAAAAAGAAACTTGAAAATGTATTATTGAAAGGTACATTATACATATGTACATATTGTATCTACTGTTGTGTTTGTGTATATCTAAATTCCTCTAATTAAAATTCTTTCATAAAATTGCTAGAGTTTTAACCCTCAAGTTCGCGAACACCTTCCTTATTATCTAAACGCTTAACACGCCATCTACCAAATGGCATACTCGTCGTATAGACATAGACAAACCCACCTTCTTGAACTATAGTTAATTAGCCATTTAGAATATAAATAGAAAGCAAATCAAGCCAAACAAACAGAACACATATACCTACATAAAACACCAGGGGGCTGGTTGGTTTTTTTGTAAATTGGTGTTGTTTTTGTTATTTCCTACTGTTTAACTTTAGCCAAGGATATCAACATGAGTCTAGCGATATTTGCGTGTATTTGTTTGCTGTTCATTCAGGTTTATGTACTTCTTCTTTTCGATATATTTAATATATGTAATATGTATATAATTTGACTTGACAGTCAAAAGTCATCCCCCGAAACTGGTTCTTCCTGTCATGCCGCCATGCCACCAACCTGCCTGCGTGTCTTCTGTTTCTTTCCATCGAATTTTGTGGACTTAACATGTAGAGAATAATAATTTCCCACTCAACATCGATTGAAATTAACAAAAGGACTGCTTTTGCTGGCAAGAAAAGACGTATGAAGTGTTAAAAGAGTGGATATGGCCACCCCCCCACTAGAAATGAATTTCATTCAAAGGAAGGACATTGTGCTACGCGCAAGTTTTAGCCTTTCATCGGGTAAAAGTATACAGTACCCAACATATCCAAGGACGAGTGGCCTAACTTCATCCTGCCACCATATATATTGATGTGACCTCTAAAGCTTAGTCAATTTGGATCCCTAGAAGAGATATTGACTGTGAATTTTGTGCCTTCTATATATGTACATACCACTACTTCAAACCAATATACATCTATGTATATAGAGACATCTTATATTTACGTCACCTTTTCTAGTCAGTCAACCCATCACTACTTACAGCTATGCCAGAGTTTACACATGCGTTTTACAATACAATCAAAATTTAAATAAAAATATCCTTAAAGTACCTAAGACTTTAAGTGCACTGTAATGGGGAAATACACCAGGGCTTATTCTTCTAGAATGGCACTTTTCCATTGCAAAGACTATGAAACCTCTTTTTGGAGAATGATGTTTGTGGATACAGGAAATGTCGTGTTACTTTTTCGTTTTCGTCCTCTCACACACATAACATTCTTAATTTATTTTTGCAACCCGAAATTTTGCTCTCCTTCCACAGTTGAGTGTAAGTCATTTGATTTTGTTGTTGTTGTGATATATGTATGTACATTCGTTATCTGCAGTAAGCTCGTACGCTTCCTACATGCATATTCTATCTACTTTTGTTTGAGTACTTTTGTACATAAATGTTCCTAGTTGTGTTGTCCTTTTTTCCGCCATGTTTTTTTTTTCATTTTCTTTATTTAATGCTGAAATCCGTGCAGCTTTTTGTAAAATTGTATATGTAAATTGAAACAGTAATGGAAAATGCCAAAGAGCTCAAGTTATAAATTTGACAATCAATATATAGGTAAGTGGATAAGTTAATATTAAACATAGTACAATCGATTATGATCTGTGTATCTCAATCAATCAATGAAGCCAATTAATTTCAATTATAAAAGTCGTGAGATTGACTGCTCAAATTGTTTGACGAACTGTCAAAAAATAAAACAAAAGAGAGAATCATTCAAATCGGCCATTTCCAAATAAATGCGGACCACAACCCGTCGGATAAAATTCAAAAAATTAAAACACCATTTTAGCCCATATTTTGCATTTCAGTCACCTATGGTGAATTCACATTGCAGACGTTGATTTCGAAATAAAATTGTAGATTATTGTGAATTGATATTTCAAAAAATGAACATCTCCAAATTTAAACTTTTGTTGCAATATTTTTCATCTAACTTTTTCCATATTTCCAATTTGTTTCTTTTAAATATCCAAAATAATTACATACTTTCTTAAAGGCATAGTAGTTATTTTACTACAATCAATCACATATCAATTAAAAATGGATGACACTTCGTTTGACAGTTCGAAGTGATTTCGCAATAATTTTCGAAAATGATCGAAGTTTAGAACATGGAATTTCATTTCGAATGACATTGAAAATCGATTTCAATTTTATTTCAATTAAAATGCAGAACATTGGCGACGGAAGTGACATACAAACTCGTATACAGTGTCGGTTTTAGTTTGTGAAATTGTTTATGGAGGAATAAAATTGCTAATTCTTGTTGTTGAAGTGGAAATGGAATGTGGACTTTATAAAATTATTCGTTTTAGGAACATGTACAAAGAATTACTAGGCGTGCAGTATAAATCTTGTTGGTATGCGTTATAAGCCATTTATTATATATTCTTTCATAATAATAGAGAGAAGAGAGCCAAATTTATTACAATTCTAATTGTTGTGTTTTATTTGTAAGTTGCTAGGCAGCGCATCAAAATTTTCAAATTAAACGCCTTGTTCACTTCTATATTCCTTGCAGGGTGTCAATTCCTGAGTAAAATAAAATATCATTCAGTTTTCACAGAGATTTTTCATTTTCCAACTTCACGAACACTCCTAATCTCAATTGTGATAAAGTTTGTACTAAATATGCAGTACTAAATTCTGTCCGTTAGCTATCATTTTTGATTAGTTTTTTTTTTCTTTGGAAAGGTAAATATTTTTAAATTTTAATTGAGTTTTTTGCGACCTTTAGTCCAAATTAATATGCGTTTCGCCCAGTTGGGCAAAATTTCAGTCCACAAAATAAGGAACAAAAACAATACCTATGTATGTAAATGCGCTTGTATTGTTTTTGTTTTGCATTTATTCTTAAAGGTAAATATTTCATTTCAATTTCTAAATTTGTTTGAGAATGTCCGTTTGTTTAATCTCCGGAATAATAATTCGTTCAATTATTAACAATAGACGTGTCTCGTGCTGAACAGAGGTGGATATTATATTATATTCAATCGTGTCTTCGTTTTGATTAAGATTTATTATGTTTTTCCTAGGTCCTTAAATATAACTTACTACGAAAATAAATTTGTGTATAAAAATAATGGTTACTTGTCATGTACAAAATCCACTCTTATTTTTAAAAAATATTCGATTAGAAACATTTTTTGAGACTCAGAAGTTTTTGAACCACATTTGTTCTTGTCCTCCATTTTAATTGTGATTATAGGTACTATAATGCAAGTTCTGCATTCGTCGAAAAATAAGTTTTGAGATAACAATCAAACATGACATTACGATGATAGCGAAGACACAAAAGGTGGTCTAAAAATTATGTCCGTCTGTCTGTCTGTATGTATGTATAGACACCTACAGCCCAAACGGTTGTGCCGAATTACTTCAAACTTGGTATATAGAGTTTTTTAGGTCTTGTACAGAGTGGAAATTGAATTTTTTTGTTAGCTCAAAAAATAACGGTACCTGTCATTTAACCGTTACGTTAAAGCCTATTTTTCTCGGAAACGGCTCTTACGATTTTGATTTTTAAAAAATAAGTGCTGCTTTGTTGGTACGACCGATCATATGGTTTGAAAAAAAAATTAAAAATGTATAAAAACGGTTTTTCCCATAGAACCACTTAACCGATTCTTTCAAAATTTCGCACATATATAATAAAGTGTAGGTAGCCCAATTTGCTGCATACCAATATTTTTTGTATTTTTAAAGCATTTAAAAAAAATAATTTATATTTTGAAAACTGCTCACTAAATTTTATTCAAAAATTATATTTATATGTATTTGCTGAATACCTATTAATTGGCGTTTTTGATTTTTATTAAAATGTTTTTAAAAAGTTTTTAGAAAAAAAAAATTTTTCTCAAAAACCGCACCACAGATTCTTAAAATTTTTTCTCATAAATTCAAATTTATTCAAGAAATAAAATGGCGTACTTTTTTTTGACTCTTGACTCTTGACTCTTCTTTGTATTTATTTCAGAATGTAGAATTATTTTTAATCTTTTATTTTTAAGTTTATATTATTAAATATTTAAAATTGTCATACCAATTTTTTTTTTAAATTAAAGAAATTCTATATATATAAAAAATTAAAATTAAAAACTACCTTTCAAATATATTTAGATTTTTAATAAAAATCTTTTTCATACGATGTGATCGAACATAAGAGCAAGTTCGTGCGATCCAGTCGTGCATTTTTTTTTGTTTTTACTCTTCTTCACAGAACAATTGACTGTGATAAAAAAAATGTCATATGAAAATTTAACTTTACTTTTTTACGCATCGAGAATCGAATTAGATGTAAAAGCGTGATAAAATTTATCACTTCACAGATCGAGAATTGACCCCCGGTACATATACGGGCCTTTATATCCACTCTGCTTAAACTTTACTAGCAATTAGTATTAATCTAAGAAATATGTTCTTATCGAATAGAGAAAGATGACTTTTACTTACTTTTTAAAACAAATTAATTCGACCAAAAAATTAAAAAGTAGAACTCGCTGATACTGTAAGTCTTACGTTTTTATCAGATCGGATTCTTTTTTAATTTTAATTTCTTATATGTAGTTCTCTTTTTTTTAGAACAATTCTTTTTACAAATAAATATGGCCGACAATTTGTTTTGCGGCGGCAAGCTTAAATTGCTTTCAACTTTCCAGAAATGTTTTTTTTTTTTTTTGATGAAAAATGATTAATGTTTGCATATAAATTTTTTTTGTCAAACAATTACTCAAATGAGATGAAATGAGTGCTTATATAGAAAAATCGTTGCTGTTACTCAAGCACACCTCAACGGATTTTGGGTGAAATTCGATACGTAGATGCATGGGGCACTGAATTAACACATAGCGTTTCCAGTGGGAGAGGCTTAAATGTGAACATTATATACTTATTTACCGCAACAACTACTGAACGGACTTTGATGAAATTTTGTAGGTGATGTCTTTATGGATTTGTGGAATAGAAACGCCGTAGGTTTGTAGTTTTAGTTTTATTTCTTTTTATTTTACAATACGACGACAGAGAACACGAAACAAGTGGGTTCCGCAATTCAGTCTCTCTGTATGTCGATTTACATCCTAAATTGCTGAAGCGATTTTTTTAAACTTGGCGCTTTTTAGACCTTTTTTTGAGCTCCAAGAATAATGGTACCTGCCACCCAATTTTTTAAGCAAAAATGGTAAATATTTATTAAATCGAAAACCGCTCTTACGATTTTGATAAAATAAATTCAGTGCACTACTATAGGTAGGTACCTAAAGTCTACATTTTGGTCATACATATATTTTGTTTTTTAAAATATTCTTAAACGGTACCTGCCATATAACGTTTTTTTTTATATTGGACTATCTCATTAACGGCTCAAAGGATTTCGATCAAAATTCTTATTCTTCAAAGAAAAAATCAATTTTTTTGGGTTTCAATGGTGCCAGTGGATATAGTGCTTGACTGCTACCGCAGACGTGTGGGTTCGATCCCCACGCTAGGAAGCATTCTTTTCTATACCTCCAATTTTAATTGGTTGTCGCCAATGGGTTAAAATGAGATAGTAAATACCTAATTCTTTCCTATCTTTCTATTCCTTCCAACTAGTGCCGTGAAATTCAGGTTGCATTTAAAAGACCCTCGGTCTTTTATATGCCTGTACAAAGTTAAAAACAAAAAAATCGATATTTCGAAAACGGATGTTTTTTATTTGATATTATGTTTCTTCTTTAAGATTATATTATTAAATACCTAAAATCTTCATACCTACTTTTTTTTTTAGAAAAAAATTAAAGATTTTGTATATACAAAAAATAAGTAAAAAGTCGTGTCTACGAAAAATCTTTTAATGTGATCGAACATAACAGAACGCACGTGCAATCCATTCGGGCATTTAATTTTTTTTTTGATATATTTGGCATTTTTTTTACATTTGTAAAAAAACTTGACATAATTCAAAGTCGAATTTTGAATTTTTACCAAAATAATCTCAACATTGTACATAGCAATACTCATATATCTCGTCCGGCAATCATTTAACATTTTTATAAGTATAAAGTATTATTTAAATGCTTCTTTGGAAAGGATTTATAGTTGCACTTTCCGGTGGTATGCCACCAAGTCTCCAGTTTATCTAGGGAATGAGTTCTATCTCTCTATATGCAGAATTATTTCTTCAGGATATTTTCTTGTGCTGATTTTTATCAATCAGTTATTCCATGACCTATGGGAAAATGATTTTCAAGCTTTACGATTAATTTAAGAAAAAAAAAACTACAACCATCAATTGACCGCATTGACATCGAAAAAAATGACCCTAAGAATAAAAATCTGTTATCCATGAGCTAGGACAAATAATACCACATCAAAAAACATGGAAGATTTCCTTTATCCAAGTTGGTGTTCACCGGGGACTAGTCTAGCAAAGGTCTGCTTTTTAACATACCGCATGATGTTAATTGACTCCAGGGTACCACCTATACCTCTGTTGTTTTTTTAGGGTGAGGAACAGACCCACCATAACCGAGAATCATCCTCTGGATTAACAACTTCCATGTAGGTATGTGTGGAAAGTTTTGGGGTAAAACTTAGTTTTCAGACAAATTTAATGGGTGCTCGTGCATTTTGTGCTCTTTTTTGTAGAGAATTTCTACGTAAACTTTTTTGTCAAAACCTTTTCAAAATTTGACAACCAATTATCACCTTCTGTCAAACACAGATTTCTATCCTATGGAACCAAGTTGCAGGTTCAAAAAACAAAAAGTAGTTTTCCTGTCAACGAGGAAAAAAATCTTTAATCACAGAAAAGTGGAAACGAATCTCGCAATCCATCAATTTGTTTCGGAAAAAAAAATCTTGTGTTTGCCTATTACTGGATATCCATATCCATATGTCCATATGAAACTTTTGTAGAAAATTGGGAATATGTTTGGAGTTGAAGTTGGCGTGGCCGAAGGACTTTTCAATGCATAGACACAGGACATTCTTTTCATTATGCCCGTTCACTTGCACATGCGTCTATGGTGTGGATTTGTGTATACACATACATATACATATAGTAGCTCGATGTTTTTGCAAATCCCAACTTGCTGCAGAAGGATATTATTTTTTTTTTCTCTTCTCGTTCTTGTTTCCCACTTATTTATGTTAGGCCATTTTTTTGTTCAAACCATAGATGATTTTTTTTCGGTTTGGTTTGGGGGTAGTTGGGGCATGGGTTTGTTTCAGTCCGAACGAAGAACGACATGACAAATGTCCTTGTATTTTTTTTGTTTTGTTTTCATGAGTTCCTGCGCTTGGAAAATGAGTAAGTGAACTAGTTGTAGGTATGAAAGTATTGGTATGGGTTTTTCGCGCTGCACTTGGAGCTGCAGTTGCAATGTTGGAAAAAATACGCAATAAATGTTTAACAGATTATTTTTGTATTCACCCATTTGAGGTAAGAACCAATGGCTCTTTCTCGCCTCAGCATAACCAATTTATTTTTTTTTTTATTTCTATTTGCTTTCTATGTTTTTTTTTCTATGGGATTTCTATAAAAGTTTTTTACGAGAAATATTTCTCCCTCGACTGACGTGTTTGTTTTTCTTGTTTAAAAGGATTGATAAATATATATTGTCGATGAGTGCGAAAGAGATGAATGATTTCTGTTCTGAAACTGGAAGACACACCTTGGGCAGAGAATGAAAACTTAAAGTCTGAAACTAGAATATTCCATTTCAATGCAAATTTTCTCTAGAAAGATTAATTGACATTTGTAGGCATAAAACTAGTCAGCTTAGGGTATTTAAAAGAGTTTTAAAAGTACCTACGTGTTTAAGTAGTAAAAATATTTAGTCTTCTAAATTAAGACTTGGTCAATAACGTAATTCACCATTAGCAGAAAAAACTCATTATTTTCAGACTTTTCTGTGTTAAATTTTCATTAATGTAATAGTCTTTGGTCAAACAAGTTATTTCAGATTTATTTGTCTACTTTCGGAGATTAAATGTTTGAATTAAAAATAAATTCAAAAATACATATTTTGGCTCAAGAAAGAAAAGGTGTTTGACTACCCTTAAAATGATTAAGCACAGTCCGAGCGTTAAGAAAATAGGGAAGGATTTAAGACGAGATACCGATGTACATTGGTTTTAAATTTCTTATAGTCAAAATGGGATGGCAAAATAGAGCCGGGTAAAGCATTCTACATTCGCCGTGTACGGCTAAAGAAAGAATCTCTGTACTTGACAGTATATCCGAAGTTTATCAAGGGAAAACTGATAAGTATTCCCAGAAGTGCGAGTATTACGGTTGAATATTTTAAGGTGACGAATTCAATTGCGGCTATATTTCGCTAAAACATTGTTTATAAAAATAGAAATAAAATAATTTCGACGGTGTTATAGAGATGTAAATGTTTTCCATTATACGAGTAGTTCTATCGCTTATCATTCTTAAAGCTTTCTTTTGAATTCCACATATCTAAAAGACTCAAATGAGTTTTGGGAGCTCCTGTCCAAATGTGCGAGTTATACTCCAACTTACATGCCGTACAGACAACGAAACAATCAATTTATTGAAGGAAACTTTTGGTGAGCGCATTATCACGTGTCGTTGGCCTGTGGCTGGCCTCCAAAATCGTGCGATTTAACACCGCTGGACTATTTTTTGTGGGATTATGTGAATATTGAAGAGAATATTTGGCACGTTATTGCTGACATACGGCCCCAATGACTGGAAAAAAAGGTAGAAAATTGGGCCTCTCAGCTGCAATTTATTCGAGCCAAACGCGGCGCCCACTTGCCCGAAATAATTTTTAAAAGATTATGGCAAACCTTAAATTCTTTGGCCATAACGTCAAACTATATGCGTTTTACTTCTTCTTGAAAACCATACGTCTAAAAAAAAAACGCCCGTTAGCTCTATCGCTTATAATTCTTAGAGCTCTATTTTTAATTCTATCTAAAAAATTCAATTGAGTTTTGGGAGCTCAAATGTGAGAATTATACAATACCTTTGAACGAATGAACCTTATAGATTACATCCAGACCAGACTTCTTGCATCTTCGAATAAAGCCCAAACACTTTGCAATATTTTTGGCGACATCGAATATGTGGTCATTTCACAAGAGGTGTTCCGTGATGCACATACCAAGGACTGAAAGCTGGTCGGTTTCCTAAACGCAAGTATCGCTAATGGCATCGTGGGCGGGGTCTGCTTTAACGACAGAAGACATCACTGAGTTTTTGAAGCATTAAATTTTACGCGGTTTCTAGTCCCCATTGGACAATGCTGTCGAGATCAGAATTGAATGAGCTTATCATACCCTACCGTTGATATTCCACATCCTAAGACCAAGGAGGAGAATCTGAAAACGAATATGAAAAGCTGAGATTTCTATCTTCAGCAAAACAATTTAATGGATTAGAAGTTCCAGATAAAAGATCATTAATGAAATTGGGATAAAGAGTTGGAGACAAAATGGAACACTGGGGAACACCAGCATTTATTTTGTGAATTTCAGACTTGAAACCGTCCAATAGGACTTATATTGAGCGGTCCGCTAGGTAATTTATAATCCAACGTACAAAAAATTCTTTGATAAAAAAATGCAAGAATTTTCGATAGAAGAGCTTGATTCCAAGCTCTACCAATTGCTTTTGGAATATCAAGCGTAATAATATCTTACTTTCCTTAAAACGATGCAAAGATGTGTGCCAGTGTTCGGTGAGATATACCATCAGACCACCAGTGGACCTATTGCTACGAAAGCCAGATTGCCGGTCATTAAGCAGTTTTCGTTCTTCAAGATATTTCTTAAGCTGATAATTAATCTGCCTCTGCATGACCTTGGAAAGAAGGGACGTAAGTGTATTGGGCGGTAATTAGGGGGTGAAGGCAAGACAAATGCTGTTTTCCATCCACTCGGAAAAAGACCAGTAGAGTTGGACAGATGGAAAAGCTTACGCAGTGGTTTTGCCAGCGTTGAAGAACAGCTCTTCAAGGTATTTAAAGTATCTAGCAACTGCCGGGTGCGAAAGAAGATTCGTCCCATGAAATCGTTTACGCTGTCAAGTACTGGTAGAGTCATAACACTTTCTGGCAGCGTCGAATTAACAGCGAACTATAATGCAAGCAAATTGGCTTTTCCACGTGGGTTGACAAAAGGGGTGTCATTGAAGACTAGCGGTGGAACGGAAGAGCAAGTTGAATTTCGAATGTTTTTTACAAATGACAAAAATTGTTACTATTTTCGGCACATTGTAGTATGTCTGCCTTCATTTTTGGTCATGCAAAAATTTGGTTCTTTGTATGTGAACGTAGCAAGTCTTTCTAGCCTGTTGAAACTTTTTCCCATTTTACTTAGTGGGGTTGACTTTATTATTCCGAAAACTTACTTCTCTAACCTTAATAACCAATTTACAGCTCAAATCAAACCACCTCAATATTTCTGGTGTCTGGTAGAAAGGTGTTAAGTCAAAAAAATGATTTTTGGATTTTTATTGGACTTAAGTCATATTTTTTTTCTGTATCGTTTGGTCCTACCGGCCTAATTCTAGCGTTACTCCTTCCTATAGAAATATTTCGGTACAAAGGGTGTAAGTCTGAAAGTTTTCAGATTTGTTTAGTATAAAGGGTGTTAGTGGACTTAAGACCTTTGTATTTAATTATATTAAGGCTTAAGTTATATTATAATTCAAACATCTTGTTGCTACTAAGGACTTAAGTCATCTAGTACTCGGTTGAGATAGAAAGGATACACATTTCTAAGTTTAACAAGAGATAATAAAAATAAATTTTGTAAATGTCCTGAAAATAAATACTAGAATTCAAGATCCAAGAAAGATTTGTGCCCACTTTTAACCTTAGTTCCACCTGTTTTTCATGACTTATAAAAATTTAGCAACTTTGGAAGAGGCACCAGATAATGATTCACATTTGTTAGAAGATGACCAAATATAAAATTTCAATACTTATTATTTATTTGAATTAATTTATTGTTTTAGAGTTTATTTTTCAATTAAATTAAGTTATCTATGTACAAAACGATTTTTTTTCTTGACTTAAGTCCCTAGAAAAAAAAGCAATTTAAACAGGTACATAAAAAGCAGGTGTCTCTAAGGAGATAAGTCATCAGAAAATCGGGTAGGTACTCATATTTTGTTGTCAATAGCTTAATGTTATTACAGAAGACCGCTTTAGTGATTATCCTGCATCATTAATTTTTTGAAAAAGCAGTATCTGGACTTACGAATAAATATTTAATCTTAAATCTCATTTTGCGGAAAACTACTATTTCTGACTTAACCCATTTCTATCATGCACCAGGTTTGATAGATATCACCCTGTTTGGGATGTAATTTCTCATTCTGTGAAGAATTAAATTGGTAATCATATCTGCCCAGGAATCCACGTCACTACCGATGAAGCATAGTGACCAGTTAAAGTTCATGTAGAAATTATTTAGACTGTCCCAGTTGGATTTCTCATATGAAATTGAGAAACGGTCTATTTACAAACTAAGTCTGATGTGCCTAGAGGCGATAATACACTTACAATGGACTTATCAGGTTCAGAGGGAAGCAACAAGTCTAGAGTGGTGGCGGCTTAACCTGCAACGCCAGGGGTTCGAGTTGACTCATCAACAAGCTGAGTCAATCGATTTAACTCAGCAAAAACCTCGAAATACCTTCTTCTGGTGTTGTCTAGCTCGAAAAGTAGAGCCAACTAGAATTGTGTACATTGAAATAGCCCGTAATGAATATTTCAGTGCGAGGATAATGGGAAACAATTCTTTGAATGAAGTCAGACAGATCATCAAATTCGTTAAAAGTTGAATTGTTAAAATTACCGGTTTCCATTGCTACCTGTCAAAAAAAATCTGAAATATGAAAAATACTAATTGTTTCCCTAATTTTCGAAAATCCCTTCCAAATTCGCAGAAAACTTTCGACTGTGAATGAATTTTTTTTTTCAGATAACAATAGATTCTTTTGCAGTTGATAATTAAAGTTGTTATTTATTAACTTGACCTTTCAGATTGTGTTTTGTGTGCGATGACGCTGGTGACGACATCATTTTTCATTCTTATTTCTTCTTTTTTGTTTGAAAAATTTGAAAAGAAATTTGAAAAATTTTAAATTGTAATTGTAAATACCTACATAAGTTCTATAATAAAATGCCTGATGAAGAACGTAAAAACGTTCGAAACGTTGCTATAAAAAATCATCTTTCATTGACCTATAGCCCGCATGAACTATTAAGAACGTAATTCATAATTGTAAATATTCCTAAAGGCAATTTTTTACTTGCGATTATACATAGGTACTATAAGGCAAGTTATGCATTAGTAAAAAAAATGTCTGACAATCAAACATGACATTACGATCATAGAGAAGTCTAAAAATGTGATCGGCAAAAAATGTCATCTGTCAGTCTGTCCGTCTGTATGTAAAACGAGCTACAGCCTAAACGGCTTGAGCGATTACATTCAAATTTGGTATGTGTGATTCTTTTGGCATTCCTCAGAGGGGAAATTGAAATTTTATTTTTAGGCCTAAAAATAACTGTACCTTAAGAAAACCTCATTTTTCTCGAAAACGGCTCCAACGATTTTGATAAAAGTTTTTGAGAATTTTGTTGTTGTCAATAGCTATCATTCAATCTGAACCAAGTTAACGGGAAAAGTCTAATAACGGTACCTTTCATATAACGGTTTTTTTTTTTAATTTTTGGCTTTCTCGGTAATGGTACATTGGATTTCTTTCAAATTTTATATCTGAGAAGATATAAGTAGCCAAAATAATTTTGCGCATTAAAATTTTAAATAACTTTTTTTTTTATAATTAAAATTAAAATTTGGCAGTTTTTATAAGTTGAAAAAAAAAACAATTTTTCCCACCTATACACCATTCACTGTCATTATATACATATGTACATATTTACTATAGGTTCACTATATGTAGGAAGGTAAATATTACCCTCCTAATTTACGTAATTCAAATCCATTTGAAGGTAGGTAGGTGTCTATGTAACCATTCCTCGTATCAAGTATTCCACAATTCTTTATATTAAGAATCAAGGTATTCTTACCTGAATCGGCTTTAAACCTGCATAAGATAACTAGACTACCTATACCTACTAACAGCGCCAGTGGTTAGCTACACAAAAGTTGTTAGCTACAAGAGCAAGTTCGTACAATACAGTCGTGCATTTTATTTCTTAATTAATAAATAAAACAATACTGATATGTTTTTTTTTTCGTAAACATTTACTTAATTTGTTGAAAAATTAGTCTATCAAGTTTGCTGATATTTTTAAGAGCTATTGAAAATTGTACTAACCACTTTTTCTGAGCCTGAGAAGATGGTTACTGTATGTATGTATGTATGTAATGGGTTATCCATTTTGCGGCTTCAAAAGTAAACGTAAATAAATATTTTTTTTGTGATATTTCTTTTTTAAAGTTTGAACGTTGACATTATGTGTGAAACACTACATCATTTAAATGACCAACACGCGAATTGCTGCTAGCATCGATTCTTCAACCACTTTTTGACACATATTGGGCGGTATCTCAGCCATAACTTGACGAATGTTGGTTTTCATGTGCTCAAGAGTTAAAGGTTTATCTGCATAAATAAGGTCTTTCGCGTAGCCCCACAAAAAAAAGTCCAGCGGTATCAAATCGCATGATCTTGGTGGCCAGGCCAGTTGATCTGTAACCAATCCAGTCTCTTCAAATGTCTTCACAATTTTGCCAATTGCATGCGTAGTTGGACGATTATGTAAACCATAATCTCCTCTTAAAGCACGATATCTGGCTGTGGCAGAATCACCATTTTTGTATTAGGTTTTAACAATTTTTATACGTTGTGCGATAGTTAAGCGATCCATTTTCGTAAATGTCAGACTTTGAACTGAAAAAAAAAAATGGTTTAACAACTTAGTTTGACAGATGTCGAATTCCAGCCCTATACTTTTGAAACCGCGAAATGGATAACCCTTTATATTTTATTCAGTAAATTTTACAATTACAATTCAATAAATAAACTTCTGCAAATCTTTTTACATTTCTGGTACAAATATTAGTTTTAGCTAATTTTGTTTTATTTTGTTGTGGAGCTTGTAAAGCTGTAGAGTATTGTATTCTCGCAGGATCCATTTTTAATTTAGTTTTCTTAAGAATAGGCGCATAATATATACGAGTATCTGGTCCTGTGTGCAAATTGTGCATCTGCTCTCTATGTGAATGCACTATTTCCCAACAACAACACCTTCAACAACTGTCGCTCACTTCACGATTATATTTGAGATTGAGACTATACATGTGCATATATACATTATTCGAGTAGGTAGGTATGTACATATATACTCGTAGGTAAAGTATTTGAAAATGCGAAATTGCCTTTGCGTCTCCTTGAAATAATAAATGTTGCTGGTGCTGTTGATGCTGCTTCTAGTTGTTGTTGGTGTGCTAGGTCGTTCATCGTCTCCACCTCATCTCCATGATGCCACCCTCTATCCACAGAAGTTTCATCTCATACCCTATGCCCCCCCAAACGCAAATACGCCGTCCTTCTCCTGCTTCTTTCTGCTCTGTTGTTTGTTGATTTCTCCGCATCCTCCTCCTCATCGTTGATGTCGTATAGTCGTCGTTTTACGCTCATCGTCGTCGTCGTCGTCATTTTGGCGTGGAAGGTTTGTTTTTTGGGTGGCTGACTGACTAACTGCCTAACTGCCAGCCTGACCCGACCAACTGACTGGGGGATTTTTGTTCAATATAGGGCTTGGGCACAGAAACAAGGAAGACGGCAACATGCGGGTTTTGATTATTCTCCACTGGGTAGATAGATGGCCTCTGTGATGGCACATACAATACCTATACCTACACCTAAAACATGGTAGGTATAGCATTCTCGCTTCTGGATTTGGCCTCGGTTTCGGCTTCGGCTATGGCTACGGCTTCGGCTATGGGTTCGGGTTCGGATTCGGGTTGATCTCGCATTGGTTTTGGTTAAGGTTTTCCGTGTTCTATACTATATACACTCTGTCCTATCCGATACCAAATGAGTGAGAATCCGAAGAAAAAAAAAAAACTGA
Source organism: Philhelius pedissequus (assembly GCA_910595825.1). Taxonomy (NCBI): domain Eukaryota; kingdom Metazoa; phylum Arthropoda; class Insecta; order Diptera; family Syrphidae; genus Philhelius; species Philhelius pedissequus. Next base: position 63,563,750 of record OU343162.1, read on the forward strand.
AATACCCGACTTGCTGAAAAAAAAAAAAAATCCACTAGCAACACCACACAGCTCTCGCATCGCAGAAAATAAAAGGAACCCAAGTATAATAGTGTATTCCCATGAAATGTACTCATCAGTACATAACATACATTTAGTACAAGTAGCGCCGCCGGAAGTGACGGTTTTGCTCGTCTCCCATTTTGTTTGTGTGTGTGTGTGTAGTATGTGTGTGTGAGTATATGCACAAGACATCAAGCAAACTTTATCCCCACAATAAAAATAAAGTTCAACCGGTTGGAAGATTTTTTTGACTTTAAATGGATTTTTTTTCTCCTTCTCTTTCCCTTCATGTAATTTTTCTGATAAAACTAAAAACTACTTTACAAAGAAGACAAGCGAACAACGTCAAATATTTATTTTGAATAAAACAAATTATGAACAATATTGTTTGTGTGATCTACGAGTTTATCTATAGATACAAGGAGGGAGAACTATAAAATATATACTTTTACACTTAATAGATACATTTAGTTGGTGGAAAGTTTTTGCTTTGTTTGTTTGTTTTTTTCTTTTTTTTTAATAATCATGTACATATGTATTTGTATATTTTTGTAAGTGCTGCCCTCTACTTACTACATAAAAAATGCTTTCAATTGGTGTGAGAACTTATTAGATTACTCAACACCCATTGTTTATACCTATATACAATACATACCTTATATTATATACTTTGTGTGAACAGTTAAAATATAAAAATAACAACACGAGGAAGAAAAGAATTCATATGTACGTATATACTACAACTATACATATCTACTCAGGGGTGCGATATCAGAGGTGACATTCATTCTTGTGCTTGTTCTTCTTTATTATTTTCTTCTTCCCCCTTCCGGTCCTTTGTCATTCCTTTGTATTTTTTGTTTTGTTTTGTCTTTATATCTTTCTACTATAATATTGCAATAATTTTGTGTACCTATACCTACTTAAATGTAATTAATTATTTATTTATGTAAGTACGGATATCTAAATGTGAAACCTAGAAGGGGGGTTGTGGCTTAAGTTAAATTTTGGGCGACATACGGACGGATGAAAGGAAATCAGCAAACAACAAAAAAATATCGTATCTTTTCGTTTTGTATCTATTTGCCTGCGACCGACCAAAGGGATGATAGCAGAAGTTTTTCATTTTTTTTTTATCTTCTCTTTATTATTATTATTAAGGTGGGTGGTGGTTGATGGTTGTGCTGAATGTTTAGTGTACATACAGCTTTAACTTCTACCGCGTGAGTATAGTGGTTTGGGGTTGGCGCGGTGATGAAGATTGGGAATGTGATTGTGATAGGGTAAGGTGGAGTACTCGGTAGAGGAGATAGAAGTATATTTTTTTTCTGTGAAAAAAAAGATGGAGTTGATCTGAGTGTTTTTCTTTTAAGTTTTTTTTTTTTTTTTTTGTTTTGTGAAAAATCAATAATTTCATTTTCAACTGTTTATTTTTTTTGTTTGGTTGTGTGATATGCTCTTTCATGTTTATAATTTTAAGGGTTTCTCTTTCTCTCCCTTCCTATATTTGTTTTTGCTGGGAAATGCCATATTCCTACATACATACATTGATGCGAGTTTCTAGTACCAGCTACCAACCCGCTTATGCAAAATTTACCTTTAACAACTTTGAAGGACCAGGCTTGATGGTACTTTATAGTTTTTATGCTCATATATAAAAAAAAACTATTGTATTATGAAACAAGAACGTATGACATTGGTTTAACATTCCGCCAAAGTGAAGTGTTTTATAAAATTCTTGTAAAATTTTAAATAAATTTTTTTTTTTTTTTATTTTTTCATAAGGTACATATGTATGTACATACCTACATATATAATGTATGTACAGAGGTATGTATGTATGTATATACACATAATATTTAACTACTATACAAAATTCAAAGCTTCAATGCTGAAAGTTGAGGTAGGCAGATTTAATTTTTGAACTTTTGTTTCATAAGGTGTAAAAAAAGCTATATAGTGTAGGTTTGAAAATCTCAAACTGGATAGGGTCTATTCATCCTCGTTTAGGGCTAGCGGCTATTTTCTTAAAAAAGTGAAACAGAAAAAAAAATTATTAATAAAATGCGCGATGATCGATCACATCGTTAGCACAATATTCTTATTAGAAATGGATAAATATATTTTTATCCGTCGTTTTTTACTTAATTTTTGTAAACAAAATCTTTTAATTTTGTTCTAAAAACAATCCTGGTACAGTACATCCTCGCTAGTCCGGGCACATAATGTTTTGACCGTGTCAGCTTTTTCGCGTAACCTCTTTATGAGAAGGATATCTATTTGAGATGCATTATTTTGTTCGGCTCAATGAATGCCCTTGGCAAATATCTTCCTTGCTTCATTGTTTGAAATTTTCGAAATTTCTTTGTTTACATTCTCATCCTGTTCACTGTCTTCTTCGTCATCTTCATCAAAATTTTTTTGGATTTGTAAAGCGGACTGAATAATGTCATTATAAGAAAAGTCGTAGAAGAGTTAATTTTGTTCAGTTGCCCATTTATTGATTTCATCTGTGAATGTGCTAACATTTCGACCAATGATTCTTATTATGCCATGAATGCTATTTAAATCAGAATCCAAGACAATTTATTGGCGTAACTGTGAAAGAGGTACGGTCTGGCCATAATATTGACCAACTCTTTTTAATATTTTTCCCTCCAAAACCTTTCCAAGCTGGATCTTAAAAAAAAAACAGCATCTCGCAAATTGATTTTTTTAAAAGGCTGGTGCAATATTTTTATCATCTTTCAGTAAAATTTGAGCCAACAGCTTCTACCATGCTACCTTTATATTCTGGTACAATTAGGCGGTAAAAATAAGACTCTGAAGTTGGGATAAAAGTTTATTTCGTCCTCTTTAGAATAAGATGGGTGATTATCAAAAACCAAAAGTGCTGGCAACGGCATGTTAATCTCTGTTAAAAACTTTTTATATATATTAACCAAATACAGTCAAATCTCCCTTGAACGGACAGCCATGGTGCAGAATTTTTTGTCCGCCTAAGAGAGTTGGCCGTTTAGGGGAAATCAAACAAAAACACTAATTTTCAAAAATAAAAGTATTTAATAATAATAATAATAATTTTAACTATATGTCTGTAAGACCTAAGGTCTTTTTAAATGCAACTTTAATTGCACGGCACTAATTAGAAGGAATAGGAAAATATTTTGATGGCACATTCATTCATTTAACCAACAGAAAATAAAGATAGCAAAAATAAATTAACTTCACTTTCTTAAAATTAACTTAATTAATAATGGCTTAATTAATTTATTAACAGCAAAAAAAAACAAGATAAATAAGCTTCAGTTCTTTTTTATCACATGACTTGGAATGAAATGATTAGATTTAACACTTAATACATAAATCAGCCTCTAAAAACTTTGCGAAAATAAAAGATTTATTATGATATTTATGTATTTTACAAAAAAAAAAATGTTTCAATTATTTTTTTTTTGTTTTAGAAAAGACCGATTTATTTTGGAACGTAGGTCATCCAAAAGTTGAACAGCTTCAACGTCATTTATCTTGGTCGAAAAAATTTTTAAATTTTTAATTGAACTGTTTGATTCATGGTAGGAATTAATAGATATTTCCATCAGGGCCTGATCCTCTTCCTCAGATTCATTGCCAGATTCGTTGATTTCAACAGGAACTGCAATATTTTCTGGCATCACGTCAAAATCATCTTTCACATTTACATTTTCATCCATCAACACAAATCTTTCAGGTTCTCATTCAATCTGTATTCACGAAGGAGCTTGAACATTTCTCTTAAATTTCCTAGAGGAAAGTCATCTTCTGGATCAAATTCACCTCCTGATTCAAACTTTCTCTAAAACCAGCATGTTTTAAACAATTAATACTTAACTGTTTTTGCTGTTACAAGCTTCCAAGCATTTCTAATAATATAAAAAGGATCCAACAGATATCTACAATCTTTCAAATACACATTCAACACATATACATAATAGAGTGTTATTTTTTCATTACATTAAAAGAATTTAATGCTCGCTGTAGACTGCAACTTAAAAAAAATACCGTTGAAAAGATTATCAGCGTGATGACATATTCAATCCTGCTCTGGTGTCCGTGTAAGAGAAAATATTTTGTCATTCATATGTAAAATTCCTGTCCGTGTCCGTCCAAGGGAGTGTCCGTCCAAGAGAAACAATGAAACTTATATGGAGCATTTTCCGTTGTCCGCCTAAGAGAGGTGTCCGCCTAAGGGAGATTTCACTGTATGTAAATAAAAATTCTACCAAAATGTATATACTATAGTATAGTAGTGCACAGATTTTTTTTATCGAAATCATTAGAGCCTCGAAAACAATTAAGATGTTAAAAAATGTTATGACAGGTAGGTACCATTATTTTTGGAGCCACAACAACGATTCAAAAATCTATTTGAGACAACCACCTAAAACGCTTTAGTACCAAGTTTGAAGATAATCGTTTCAGCCGCTTAGGTTGTAGATGGAAGGTCGACCTATTGATAAATAAACAGACGGAATTCCGGGACCCACTTTTCTGGTGTTCTCTATAATCGTAATTTCAAGTTTGATTAAAATCACGAGCTCGATTTTATTCCGCATGCAAAACTTGGCTTAGAGTACGTACATATCGCAAGTAAAAAATAACTTATCGCTGCAGTAAAATGTCATCATCCTTTGTATCAACAAATAGATGTGATGATTTTGAGTATATTTAGTAGTTTATTAAAAATGACTCAATTGTGTTTTTTTTTATTTTTGAAAAACTTCACGCTTTTTGTAACATATTTTCCGAGGTAGGTTTATATATCTGCAACCATACGACGCACTGTTTGTTATAGAACAGCTTTACTTTCAAAGCCGAATATGCGATTGCTAAATTATCTACTAAGCGGTCAACTTCAGACCGCACAATTCAGCCCTTACACAAATCTATTATATTTATAAAATTCGCGTCGTTGTCCGTGACGGTCTGTGATAAGGAGAGTTGAAAAAATCCAACATAGTCGAATCGTCACCGGTCGTTGCATTTCTTCACCCTCGCACGTCTTCTCTACTTACAGTTTATACTGATTTTTTTTTTCAATAATTTAAACGACTTTGACCGATCGATTTACCAATTTACCAATAATTTCCAAAAAATAATAATTTTAACCACCCGACTTATATTGATTTACTGCTGCAGTTTTTTTTTTTGAAGTTCCTACTAATTTTATGTCAACAAGTGATAAGTTACAGATACTAGACTTTTGTATTTCAACAAGAAATTCTCTTAAAATATTGTATTACCAAAAAAGACTTCCAAATAAATTAATCACCCTGTTACATTAAATACAAAATTCTATACCACGATGTCGGACATCGGCATAAGAATATTTTCATCAGAAATCTGGAAAACATTACCACTTCAGAAATCGATAACTGTTTCAACAATTTTGTTGGTTTAATTATTGTTCGCCCGAAGTTCTCAAAATGCTTCCTCGCAAAGGGTTAATTAATCTTCTTTATATAATAAATGCCACTCTAAGGCTAAAGTACGTTCCGAGCCAATGGAAGGTTGCGGAAGTTATAATGATTCTCAAACCAGGAAAACCATCACATGATAAGAAATCTTATAGACCTATTTCGCTTCTGCCCGTAATATCTAAGGTCTTTGAAAGAATATTACTTCTGCGCCTGCAGCCAATAATAGAAGAAAAGCCCCTAATACCTGAACATCAGTTCGAATTTAGAAGCAAGCATTCGACAATTGACCAAGTACATAGGATCACTGACGTCATTGAGAAAACTCTTGAAGAAAAGAAAATTTGTTCGGCGGTCTTCCTAGACGTGTCGCAAGCTTTTGATAAGGTGTGGCACGAAGGCCTAAATTTTAAATTAAGATACATTCTGTCTAAAGCACTTTATACGCTTCTAAAAGCATATCTAGAAAATAGACTTTTTAGAGTAAGACATGGAAACGATTACTCGGATCTCAAAGAAATAGTGGGTGGGGTACCACAGGGAATTGTTTTAGGTCCAATATTGTACCTATTATTTACACGTGATATACCTCAAAGAGAAGACACTATCGTAGCCACGTTTGCTGACGACACTAGCAGTTAGCCAAACGATAAATGATTCTACGACAAAATTACAAAAAGCTCTGAATAATATCAATGATTGGACAAAAAACATGGCGGATATCGATCAACGAAGTAAAATCAGTCCATGTAGATCTTACGTATAAGAAAATTAATAGATTACGGTATTTTGTTAATACGGTTCAAGTTCCGTTTGCTTAACGAAGCAAAATATCTCGGAATGACTCTAGACGCGAAATTAAAATGGAAACCGCATGTTAAAAAGAATTGCGAAGAGTTAAATAATAAACTCAGAGAAATGTACTGGTTGCTCGGGAAACACTCTAAGCTCAGTATCGAAAATAAGCTAATTTTGTACAGGCAGGTGCTTAAGCCTGTCTGGACTTACGGTATACAACTCTGGGGTTGTACGCGAGATTCTAATTTAAACACCTTACAAACATTTGAAAATAAATTCCTAAGATCATTTGTAAGCGCACCTTGGTACATTAGAAACGAAGATCTCCACAGAGATCTCGGGATTCCCACGGTTCGCGATGAAATAAAAAATGTTGCCCGAAATCATAGAAAACGGCTGTTACAACACTGCAATAGTACTATAATCGACATTATCGATGAGACGAATTTAGTACGCCGCCTGCGAAGGACAAAGCCTTCCGATCTGGTGCACTAAACGAGAATCCGCTTTAAAATCGCGGTATAAGCAGGAACTATCACCGGATAGTTACCTGCAACACGTTAATTAAATTCGTTAAAAATAAATTGCTAGATAAGTTTCAATTAGTTGCAATCGGGAGGAGGAGTTGTTTTTAGTGCAGTAAGAATCTCACACTCCTATGAGCACGCGTTTTTCGGTCCTCATAGAGCCTTTTGAAGGTTTTTGCACCTACCCACGGGAAATAAATTATTGTTGCAATTATTAGTGGTTATAGCGAAATACATATTGGTCACATTCAAACTCCTCCTACACCCAGAGACAAAACAACGTAAAATCAAAGAAAACCACTTTGGTTTAAGTATATTTAGGAATGATTCGGAGTTGAAGATGAAAATTTTAAAATCAAAGTGGAACATCATTGATTCAACGTTTTTTCGTATATATGAAAACGAATAGTTTTCATGCTTGATTTAAATACGTTTTCCTTTGATTTAAGTTGGAATCATAGTAAAATCAATATCATCCAACTTAAAAACGAAATGGAACAACTTCGATTCTAATGTGTGCCATATTAGATTTAAAGGCATACGTCTTTGAAAGTATGATGATCCAACTTTATTTTTAGAATGATGCATCATTAAATTAAATGTGTTCAAGCTTAAAAATATTACCAACCAACTTTGAAATTACTATCTTTCAATTTTAATTTCATTACGTTTCAATTTTGTTTTAAGTAAATTTCTAATAGAAATTACTTTGAAATGGAAATGTTTTAGTTTTAATCTTACCAACCATGAACCGTTGTACAATTTACTACTTTACGTTTTTAAAATAACACCTTAATAAAAGTTTTCCAATTTTTTTTTAATAAAAAAACGATAATTTTGAAATATAAAAATTGTATTTCTATTTTTTAATACAAATTTGAATTTACTCGATATTAATGTTGGGATACACTTGTGCTTTATTCAAACCGAATATCCCAAGAAAATCTTTACGGTCCACATTTCTTAATTGAATCGGGATTCGGTATAAGCCACCAGAAAATTGTTGCTTGCTTAAGACTTGCTCCAAATAATCTAATGTATAAAACAAATAAACAAATTTCCATCAAACTAGGATTAATTTTCTTATGATTTTACTAAAACAAAACTTCTTTTCAACGTAGGAAAAATGTATTCCATTTCAAGTTCTCTTAATAATTTTACTAAAAGTTCAACGTTTTTAATTGGTACATTAAACTGTTTAAACTCCGACTGTTTTAAAAAAAACACAAAAAGACGACGTTGCAGGTAGTTTTTTTTCCTGTTTTCATGATTCAACATGGAATCCATTTAAGATCAACTATGAATCCCTTTGATTTTACGTCGATCGTAGTTTGAAAATGCAACATCAATGTGAAAATGAATACGTTTCACTTTGTTTCTACATCGCTTCCACTTTAAATTTCGGTGTTACATTGGGTCCACTTAAAATTGACTATGAATGAATTCAAATTAAAGTTGATTTTACATTGAAAATCTTTCATCAATGTTTGTGGAAAAATAATTTAATGTATAAATGTGATTTGTAAGTGACTGCAACTTCGAAATAATGTTGACCAAAGTAGAATCAACTATGTTACACTTTGAAAGTTGTGCATGGAATTTTTATTTTGGATATATTTTAGCATTTTCCACGTTAAATCAACGTTGAACGTACTTAATAATTTATGAAAGTTGTTTTACTGTTGAACCAGAATGACAGTACTTAAAACAACGATGCATAGTTAAATCAATATATTTTCAACGTTAAATTAAATACGTTCATGATACTATTTTCCAACGTTAAATCAAATACGATTTCTTAGATTTTGCGTTGCCTTTTTTCCCTCAGTGTACCTGAAACAAACTAGTAGAAGCAACAATGTTTAATAATAAAAAAAGGTACATGGGGCGTATCAGTGTTTTTATTCTTACTAACGGAGTTGAAAAAAATAATTCGTCTAAAATAACCAATTAGCAGTTAGTTACAGGTAATTCTTTTTATATTGCATTTATTACTGTTGTCAATTGTCTCTCCGATAGTTGACGTTTATCTAGAAAATCATTAAATTGGTACTACAGCTGTCAAGAATCAACATTTTTGATAAGCAGTGAATGATATTCAGATTTCAGTTATATTGTGAATGGGTCCCCTGAGTAATTTTGGTATCAGGGATGTCAAAATTATTGTTGGGTGAAATTTGGTATTGATAAAACTAAGCTTTTAATTCAAAAAAATGTCTACAGTAGAATTGTTTTTTTTTTTTTTTTTTTTTTTTTTGTACAAATGATATTTATGAAGAAAATACTGCGGAACAAGCATGCTTTCGGAGAAAACTACGCCATGCTTCTAGTCCGCTGAACTTGGACAAAAATAATGTATGTAGACACAAAAAAAACTAACAATAAGCTAATTAGGTTCTGTTTTAGATTTGTGAAAACTTTATGCTTTCGAAAAAAGCCTACTTTAATATACCCCTTGATATAAAAGACACAAAAGACATAAATTAAAACCAATTAAAAGGCAACAATCCAGCAAAATACTTTTACAAAGTCTGGACTGGATTGCATTAAATCGAGTCGACCAATCTGATGAGCTGTTTTTGTTGCTTACAACTTTGCTCCTAATGTTTAAAAACAATTGAATGTAAATGTGCTTATATGTAGATACATAAATACAAAATTACGCTTCCTAGATCTTACCGCCGCAAATGATAGATTGTTCTGAAATGTCAATCAAAATGAGCACTATTTACAATAGTATTTTGATTGTTGTTCACTGTTGTTCAATTTGTATTCATAATACTGAGATCAACTAGTTGATCTTTGACAACCGTAATAGTGGTGTAAGTCTGCTTTTGATCCATAGCACGGTAAGTACACTAAAAATTAAATATATTATATTTTTCAAAATTGGTTTCACATATTTTCTTTCTTAATGTATTGTATATATTTAAGAATCTATATATTGCTCTATATTATGTTTTTTTTACTAATCCGAATTGCAACAAAAAAATTTAATAATATATCCTAACGCCAATCGAAGTGTTAATGCACAATTCTGCAATAGGACTCTTCAATTAAAAATGCTTAATAAGAATAACCTTATTTGTATTGGCTACTCGTTTCATTTAAACATAATTTCCAACAAAATAGCTAATTAAAGATAACTAATTATATGCACTTTAAGGATTTTCAAAAAGACAGAAAATGAATAGAAGTTTAAAAGACTTTTAAAAGAAACACACAAATTATAAATTCTTCATGTCAAACTGCCAGAGCTGTTAAAGAGTGCAATTATTTTTAAATTGCGGCAACTGATTTAAAAGAATGTTATTTGTAATGTTGTTCAACTTAAAAGTCTGTTTTTAATGTAATCATTTTGAGAAGTCAAAACACTTGAAATTAGACGAATTTAACACTTTTAACTTCCTGCATTTTTTAAAGATCTTTAAAGCCATTTGTATTCTTCATGCATGAATGAGTAGTCTTTTTTACTACTGACAATAAGTTATGGCATTGTTGAGTATCCAAATTTAGGCTTTGAACCTCCGAATAAGTCTTGCTTTCCAAAATCAGTCTTCCTATTCCGGCGTTTTAGGAGTGCAGTTCTTTTCTCTTCTCATTTTTGTGGCATATGGAACGAATTTTTCAATTAAATCTAGGTATTAACATTGAAAACTTTTCAAAAATAAAAAAATTCTAGAAATATGTCGGGGAAATTTTTACAGATGACCCCTTAACGGGGTACTGAAATGAAAATGTTACCACCCAAAACAAGTTTTACATTACCGGTCAACTCCACTAGCAATAAATTCTCCCAGAATACTCATCCTGACATGAAATGTCTGTAATGGAGTCGCATTGTTTCTTATTGTTTTGGGGTATCAGCGAGTTCTATCTTCGATTTTGTTTTGCCATCGATGTCTGACATTTGTGTTTTTTTCCTTTCTGTGTGCATCATGTGCATGTAATGTTCATCTCATTATTTTTTGTCTCTCATATACCGGTAACTTATTGTTTTTGCGCCCATGGAAAATTTGTGTTTATACTTAAATTCTAAAATTAGTATATGTTCATTAACAGGAGTATATCATGTAATAAAACGTTTTTTTTTCATGAAATTTATTTGTGAAAAAATCTTTTTAAACAGCCTTAAATACACCTCAACCTTTCCCGCTTAAATGAAATGTCAAGACATGAACTGCTTAGCTGGGACGAAACGCCAGTTTTTGTTGGACTAAAGGCCGTTAAAAGCTTTTTGAATCAATAATTCAACAAGTCCGAATATTATAGTGCTAATTCCTCTACTTGGTTGACGTATTTCGGTAGTATATAGAATTTGTATTATTAAAAAAAAATTTAAATTATTTAACAACAGATATAAAAAAAAAACTGACAGAGAATAATTTTAAAAACAATTTTATGATAATTTTACAATTTCGGGTTAACTTCTGCTCCATTACCCTTACACGCCATAATTGATCATATATTTTGAATGGCAGGTGTCATTTTTTGTGGACGTGAGTGATACTCATGGTTTTATAAATTATTTACATAATATTTCCAATTGATTGTGCAAATATAATTCACGAAATCGATAACTCACACGATATCTACTCAGTTCTGAATAGAATAGAATTTGAGAAACAAAACTTAAAATAAATTGTCCACTGTAAAGCGAAGGTTTTTTGTTTTAATTGAAAAAGTCAAAGCACTCCACTCCAATGATATTTATTCCTTTTCTTTAAAAATGTGGAAGATTCCCAGTTAAAGTGGATTAAATTGCCATACATTTTAAAACCAGTGATTCGTAGGTTTTAACCTATGCGGATATTTTGTCTAATCTACTTCAGTTTCATAAAAAAAATAATAATGTATAGCATATACATATATAACTGTTAGATAAGATAAAGAGAGAATTGACAAGCAATAAAACAGCAATAATCAATAATTAGGTTTCCAATTTAAGCTAACAAAAAAAATTACTCCTGGATGGGAATTTCCACAAACAATAATCTTAACTTACAAATACGATTATTCAAACAATTGAAGTAAATAAGCAGATCACAATGACGAAGAGTTTATTTATTGGATCATAACACACTTTTACTTGCGATTATAGGTACTATAAGGCAAGTTATGCATTCGTGGAAAAAAATGTTAAGATAACAATCAAACATGGCACTACGATGATAGTGAAGACGAAAAAAGATGGTCTACAAATTCTGTCTGTCTATATGTCTCTCTGTATAGTCACCTACAGATGAGAAATTGAAATTTTTTTAGATCAAAAAATAACGGTACCTGCCATATAACCGTTACGTTAAAGCCTATTTTTCTCGAAAACGGCTCTAACGATTTTGTATTAAAAAAATCAGTGCAGCTTTGTCTAAAAACGTTACTTTGTATAGGACCGTTTTTTTTTTGCTTAAACTATCTCATAAATGGCTTAACCGATTCTTTCAAAATTTCAGACATATCAATAATGCATACCAATATTTTTAGTAAATATGTTTTTGTATTTTGAAAAGCATTAAAAAAAAATTTTATTTATATTTGGAAACTGCTCATTAATTTTTTTTTTCAAAAATTAGTTATATGTATATGTATTTGCTGAATACCTATGAATTTTCATTTTTGTTTTTTTTTTGAAAAATGTTTTCAAAATGTTTTAAAAAAAATCTTAAAAATAACTTTTTTTCTCAAAAACTGCTCCACAGATTTTTAAAATTTTTTTCTCACAAATTAAAATTTATGCAAGAAATAAAATGTATTTTTTTTAGCTCAAATTAGTTTAAGTATTTATTTCAGAATAATTTAGAATTATTTTGTCTTTTGTTTTTAATTTTACATTATTAAATATTTAAGATTGTCATACCAATTTTTTACATATAAAAAATTAAGTAAAGAGCGACTTTAAAAATATATTTATATTTTTAGTAGACATCTTTTGCATACGATGTGATCGAACATAAGAGAAACTTCGTGCGATCCAGTTTTGCATATTTTTTTTTTTTGCTTTCGACTTTCTCATTTTTTTTTAATTTTTTAAAATTCAATACGTATTTCGAAAACCGATGGAAGATTTTCTGTTGAAATTATTGTTTTAGTTTATATTATTATATATATAATATATGTATGTATATATTATAAAAGAGCCATACCAAATTTGTTTTTAGAAAAAAATTAAAGACATTTTGAATATAAAAAATTAAGTAAAACACGACTTTCAAAATGTACATTTAGCTGTTTTACTTAAGACTCTTGCGCTTACAATCGATCGAACATAAGAGCAATTACATGCGATTTTGTATATATAAAATTTCTTAAATTTTTAATTGGAAAAAAATGTGTTTGACAAATTTGGGTATTTAATAATAGCCGTGCTTTATTTTTCCAGTGATCCAGATCAGATCATCTATTTATTTGGGTTACAACAACAAAATGATTTAGTTTTATTGTTGTAACTCAAATAAATAGATGATCTGATCTGGATCATAGGGCAAATAAAACACGGCTGATATAAATTAAATAAAAATATCAACAAAGAAATACGTCCACCTGTTTTCGCGATATTGAATTTAAAAAAAATATTTTTTTTTTAAACTTTGGTGCGCAGTATCATTTAGAATCCGTCGGACTTCCTACATAAGCATTTTGATTGAAATCCGTCGAAGATTCTGTGGCAGGTACCGTTAACAACTTAAAAAAATTAAAAATGGCGCAGTGAATAAAGTGCTTGATTGCTAACTAGGACGTGTGGGTTCGATCCCCACGCTAGGCGCATTCTTTTCTATACCTCCAATTTTAATTGGATGCCGCCCATGGATTAAAATGAGACAGTCAATACCTGGTTCTCAAATCCACTATGCCAAAAACTAGTGCGGTGCAATTCAGGTTGCATTTAAAAGACCTTGGGTCTTACAGGCATATAGTTAAATTAAAAAAAAAAACCTGAAATGCTAATTACCAAGTTTGAAGTTTGAAGAAAATCGCCTTAGCAGTTTAGGATGTAGTTGACTTTTTTTTCGTGTTTTCTATCATCGTAATGTCAAATTTGATCATAATATCGAGTTAGATTTTATTTACGAATCTAAATCTTGTCATATTGTACCGTGTATATGTACATATATGATATCGCAAGTAAAAATGTGTGTATGGAAATGTAAGAAATATTCCATGATTTTTGGTTTTATGTAGGTAGGGTGGTTATCCAAAAGAAAATGAATAAATTTGTGGTAAATGTGTTGAAAATAGAGGGCGTTAAAGGGGTTGGTTAATATGCAAGAAGTATATTTAACCTGGTGAATTTGAATGCGGTTTGAAACAAAATATTCAGAATAGTATACGAGTGGGTTTGGGTTGGAGGGCTACGATGTATATATTATATACATATCTATCTACTCCTCTACACTATTGTTTACGTCCTAAACACTAGGTACATACAGGTATATACAATGTAAGCACAGCCAAATCTTCCCCACTAGAATTTCGCATCACAGTCTCCACTGGCGATAAATTCATCGCAATCGGAATAAAAGTAGCAGATAGCAGATGAACTGTCAGATTCTCTTGGGTCAGCATTTCATCGCATATTTTTATTTTTAGTTTAATGAGGAATGTCGATGGCAATTTTTAGATATTGATATTCAAATTTACACCAACAACACAAAAAAATTTTAAAACAAACAATTTTCAAAACAAAACATTTAAGATTGTCGCTAAAAAAATGACAATAATTGTCAAAAAATAATGAGGATAATACAGTGGTGGTCCAGTATAATGAATGCCGATATAACAAATGATCGATATTACGAATACTTTTTTCAAGTTTATTAGGTATTGTATATAACGAACAAATTACGAATTTCAGAAAATAACAAAATTTTTACAAACAACAAATTTGAAAGAAACTCTTGACTGTAAATGTGTTAATATCTACCTTATGTATGTTTATGATAATATTACAATTTTACATTACTCAACTGTTTTTGTTTCGCTCGCTTTGTTATGTCCTACGTATTCGTCTTCGTGTATGTAAACGGATGCTCAAATTTTCGTTCGCTATGCACAAAACTCTACCGGATTTTTAGTATAAAAACAGGTTTCAACAAGTAACCACACCTACTCAAAATCTGCATGGATGAATGCAACTCTCTTTAAAACCACAGGTTTGAAAAGAAATGGCAAATCTTCAAAGTTACTAAATTCTGTGTTTGTTATAGTTTAAAGAATTTTTAAGAGACCAGAAACTTCCTATAAATGCTTTATTCATTTTGGATAACGCGCCTAGTCATCCACCAGAAGACGAGCTAATAAAACAAACGTATGATGGCAAAATTTGGGTGGTGTATATGCCAACAAATGTTATACCTTTAATCCAATCCATGGATCAAAATGCCATACGTATGACTAAGCTCTTTTATAGACACAGCATGCTTAGCAAAATTGTGCATTCCGGAAAGGGAATAATCAATGCTCTAAAAGATCTTAATTTTTACGATGCTGTATCACTCATTGTGCTGGAAGAACATTTTATCTCCAAGTTCGGATGAGGAATTTGATGAAAAACGGTGGCTCTTATGATAAATATTTTTCCAGAGGTAAACAAAATTTTTAATTGCGAAAACAGTCTTGTAAGCTATGAAGTGTATTGGTACTATTTTTTAAAATCTTGAAAACACGTCAACCATCATATCTCTATGAAAAACTCAGACTTTCAGTATCAAACAGATTAACATTGATTATTCTGCCACGCTTCTCGTGTCTGACCTCGGAAAGACAGTTTTTCATTGCTGCTTGTCGCCTTTGGAACTCACTTCCCACCCATCTGCGAGATCTGGATGATATACACATTTTTCAAAATAAGCTTAAATTTTTCTTTTCGAATCAAAGCAACTAACTTAACCCTTCCAATCTTTTAAATTAAATATTACTCTATTTTCTGTTTCTTTATATCTTTCTGTATTTATCTAGCTATCTAAGTTTCTATTTATCTATCTACCTATCCATTATATGGTAATTATTCCAACGTATCTTAAAATCAAATGTAAATTACTTCTTAAATTATTTACTTTATATATACTTTAGTCGCACCTCCTGCTTTCAATCTTATTTTTTCCCTCCTCTCTCCTTTTATATAAAATCATATCAATTGAATTGTTTAAATTGTTATTAAATTGTATATACTCATAGGCTTTCACTATTATCTTACTGTGTAAGTAATATCTTGAAATAAATATGTAAATACTAAATACTAAAAAATACTAAATTCACTGCACATGACATCGAGTACTGTAATAATGCAGATGGAGTAACTTCAACACGACAATATTGATACAACAATGTTGAAAAAATCGAAATTGTGGATAATGATACCGATGAAAATGCTAGCTCAGTAACTGAAGTTTAAAGAGTGAGTCATTAAGAAACTGTCGGCAATTTTGACAATTGCATCCAATTGGTAGAACAAAATGGCATTGACAACTCTAAAGTCTTAGTTCTAAGAAGTGCAGAGGCATTCAATTATAACATTCAACGCCCAAAAAATCAAATGCATATTGACAATTTTTTTTCTTAAATATGAGGACAAATATCTTATATTTGAACAAAATTAATAAGTCTATTAATAATATGCATATGAATAGATCAATGTATGTAAATAAAGTTAAATAGCTTTTTTTTTGTTCTTTTAAGTGAAGTATGAAATATAATAATGGAGCAAATCAAAGGTGATGATTTTCCGAAAGGGGTCGGGCAGAACTGCAAGGAGCGAAAAATGTTACTTCAACAGGGATCCAATCGAAGTTGTCAAAATCTATAAGTATTTGGGTGTAACTAATGCTTACAATCTTAGTATGATACACCACCTCAAAGAAAAACTAGTTTTAGCTAAAATTGCAATAAGTGCAACGTGGAAGAAATGCTTTTGCGAACAAAACAATATCGCAGTGTTAAATACAAGGTATTTGTTGCAGTGGCTGAATCCGTAATGCTTTATGCAGCACAAACATGGGGATATGAAAAATATGAAGATGTCGAAAAACTTCTTAGATTTTTTATAAAAAAATGTTTCCGCTTGCCTAAAACCACCCCTAACTACATGCTCACAATTGAAACAGGATTGTCACCCCTATTCATAAAATCTCTAGTGTCATGTAGACTACATTACAAAAATACTTGAGATGCCTAATGAAAGGCTGCCCAAAATTTTAGCATTGGATACAATTGTTAAAAAAAATGCATGGTAGCTACTGCGGATCCGATTTCAGATTTCTGGATGAAAATGGAAGATGGTCTAAGGACAACCTCTTGGATCTTATTTCGAAGGTTGACGAACAGTATAGAACTGACTGCTTGAACAAGGCTGCGTCTTCGGCCCATAGATCAATCTACAGCCGTCTGAACCACAATTTATGTGAATACAATTATTTTCACAGCGACAACAGTCAGGCACTTATTGCATCGATTTTCAAAATGAGAGGGATGCTTATAAACCTACACTATATACCACATCGAGAGGATCTGCCTATTAACTGCAGCTTATTTAACCTTAGAGAACGGGAGGATGTCGTACATTTCATTGGAAAATGCCCTGTTTTATCCGAAATGAGAAGAGATTTTTTGAACAGCAGCTTTAAATCAGACGATGAAGTAATGGCGCTACTAAACTGTCAATGTAATATTAACAACCTCTTCAGATACTATCAAACAGCAATGTCTTATCGCAATCAAATTTTAAATGAAGCCTTTTAAACCTAATAAAAATGAAAAAATTATTATCTTCAACAAATTGTTCAATTTATTTAAAGCAAACTAAGTACATTTATATTATTCTATTATTTTCAAATCAAAATCGGGCAGACGGCAAAGTCATGCTTTAACGATATTTGTAAAAACTATTATGTAAATTGTAAATTTAAATGAAAATAAATCTATCTATCTATCTAATAATGGAAAATACAATTGTACTTTCTATTTACATAAAGAAATAAAACGTATTCGATATAACAAATTTTCGATATAACGAATTGACTGGACATTATATTATTCGTTATACTGGACCACACCGTATATAAAGCGCAAGTGACAGTTTCTGGCCAATTTTGTTTGCGATGAAATACATATAGGTACCTATGCGTTAAACCATGGCCGTCACTGTCTGCCTCAGGGAGATTTTGCTGTAGCTTTTAAAAATTCTTATGCACGCCGAAGAAACGTGATTTATTATAGGGAGATAGTTATGTACCTACATTCACATTTGCATTTATATTGCATAAAAATATGTACACCTATGTGTGTAGGTATATATACAGTTACCTATTACATATTTTTTTTTTATTAAATTCACTTTTATATTTAAAACTCATTTGCATATCGATCTATTAAAAATTCATAAATCACTTAGGTACCTACCTCTAACATTGGACATTCAAATTCACCACAATTCACAAACACTTAGGTAGGTACGTTCATCTGTATACGTATAGGCACCTAAAAAAAAAACTCATTCAATCAAACCTCAAAACAAAATTAATAACGAACAAAAAAAAAATATATATACCTACCTAAGTTGGTAGGTATAAAACAAAACACCTTGTTTATATATATGTATGTATGTACCTACCTACCTATCATTCTGGTTGTAATTTATTTTATAGATACAAATTCCGTCCCAGTGGTATGCGATTCTAATTTGGGTACCCATTTTAGTCTCATAGTTGCCTTCAAGCTTCAAAATACATACATTTTATTTTACTCCTTGTTGTGTTTTCTATAAAAAGAATCTTACCTATCTTAAGCAAAAATACTTTTATATATTTACTAAAATAGATTTATATATATGTACCTACATATTTTTTTTTTCATTTCGTATATTAAATAGGTACATACATATACCTACGTATCTACATTTTTATGTTATGTTTTGCAAATTTATATACTGTACAAAAATTAGTCATATAAAATTTTTAAGCTGGTTATAAACATAATTTACCATAAACCACAAATTAAGTCTATTTATCTACACTTAATTGCTTAAAATCCAACTCAATTAAAAGAGAAACCAAAAATGACAACCCATACCAAAAAAAAAAAAAAAACAAGATGATGAAGAAGAAAAATAAAAAAAAAAAAAAACCACACTAATGGCAAAGGCAAATAGGCAACAACTGTTTTAAAAGAGAATGCGCGATGGAGAGAAAAAATCGTCTGCATCAAACCGTCATATCGCCATCGCCGCACCAGCAGGGCCAGACAGATGAGGAAAATCTAATTCGTACAACAATTTTCCATCCAAGTGCACAGCAGAAAATTCCGCGCATATCCCAATACCCAATGCCTACCTATCAAGTTTTCATTCCAACCAACACGCACAAGACCAACCAAGAATTCAAACAAAATAAAACATGGCTGCTAGCTATGCACACTGAGCGCCTGTTACATTGGCGGCTTTGAGATTTCTGTGTTGCCTTGCTTTTAATGGGGCTGTGCTGGCTACTGCTTATTTCGGCTTCGGTCTGCCTGCGCTGTCTGTCACCATCACACCACACATGCGGCGCGGCGGTATTCCCATCCACTAGTCATTTTACCAGTCACAAGTCCCAGTGGCAGTGTTTTGCAAAAATGGAAACGATTCGATGCTTTTCGGAATTCGCTTGGAAAATACTGACATTTCCAACTTACTCAGTTCAACTGAATCTTATGCTCGCCCGGCATTTTCCTCGAATATCGAATTTTACCTTCTTTGGGCCTGTGGGATAAGATAATAAATCTTGCGTTTTGTTCGCTCTCTTGTTTTGATTCGTCTCTTGCCCCCTAGCGGGGAAAACATAAACACACTAATGCAACACTAAAACCTCTTAGTAAACATATTACCTTTGTATAGGTTGATGGGTGGGTATTCTTAAATGTTTTGAATGAATCCGAACAGCTGACAGGTTGTATTGTGACTTACCATCCGCTAGTGGAGCCACTGTGCTGGTCATCGAACTGCTATCGAACTTGTTTGTTGTTCTCGTATCTGTCAGATACACAGCCACTTGACATCACACTACTTTTGTTGAATGAAACAACAAACAGGGTTAAGCAAAAAGAGAGAGTATGATAAAATGCAGGCGAATAACAAGAAAACTACAATTAATCAAACCACACCGCACCGTTGAGATACAGTATAGATATAGATACAGAGAATAACCGAGAGAGAGAGAGAGAACGGTTCGATGAGTTTGAGTTTATCTATCTAATTGTGTGTGCAATTCCAATTCGAATTCCGGCAAGTTGGGGCTTTGTGGTGTGTGCTGTTAGATTAGAGGGCACGACTCCGACTTCCGACACACAGCTGTTTTTCGCAGTAAATTAGAGACGAAAGAGAATACAACAAATCAGAGAGAATAGGACAAAAAAAAAACAAAAATACTAACGAATGCATTTGCATAGCAGAATCAGAGAGTGTGGCAACAACTGGCAAGACAACACTACGAGTAATGGTAAATTGGGGAAAAGGGTAAATTGTATGATGATGACGAAGTTTTTGTATATGCGCGGATATGCCCGGTGCTGTTTTTATGGTGTGTCGTTGTGTTCTACGTCGAAAACGAATGACTATGCAGAGGCAGACCGACCGAAATCAGACGAACAAAACTGTGAAGATTATAAAATGTTATCGTTGATGGCGGTGGCGGGTAAACTATATCTGGCAGCCTGGTAGTAGGTAGTCGTATTCGGCACTACGTCGGGTGTATTACGTATTTCGGAACTTTACTCCCGTTTTGTGTGTGCGTTTTCTTTTAAACTGCTGTCTGTCGGTTGTTTGGCCGGTCGGTAGAAATGGTTTTATTTTGACCGATTAATTTATTATTTGTGTTTTATTCGTGTTTTTTTTTTGTATTATTTAGTAACTGACTGATGCGGCCATCTTTATAATTTTGTTTTTTGTTTTATACCTACCTACATACATATAGATTTTACTTCGTGAAGGTATTCAATTTATTTTGCGCAGGCATACCTACATACACGTGTATTTTTTTTTTGTTCTTAAACAAACATCCCCCAAGATTATTTTTATGATAATTTGTATGATGATGTAGAGCTTTTATTTTAATTGATTTTTCGAGTATTAGTAACAATGATATTTATAAGAGGGATAAATAAAAAAAGATGGATGAATGTTTAGGACTGATTAAAGTTCGGTATAGTGTTGATTATTGTCGTAGTGGGAGCTAGGTTGCACATTTGTCATTACTTTAAAACTCTATGTTGTCAGTTAACAAATCAATCCAAAAGAATATTAAAAGTACGAAACTTTTGTTGGGCGCCATTTAAAGAGTTAAATTTTTTCGATGTTGAATTACCTAGGTACCGATGGGTATCAAGAAAAATATTTTTTAACCAGATAGGTGTGTAGGGATTAAAATTTGGAAAAAAAATCAAGTGCATTTTCAAGAGATTTTCAAGTTACCTATTGGGCGCAATTCATAGCTATCGATTTAATAACGATTGGATTTTTAAATTGTTGGATCTACAATTAAATGTAGCGAATTTAAATGGTTAAATAACTAGTTAGGTATACTTTCTTGGGCGCCATTTACGAAAAAAATAGGTTATAGATATGTAGGTAGGTGCTTAGAGTATTAATTTCAGTTTGTTGGAGTGGTCTTGGTTGGTTGGTATCCCATCTTGTGATTTAATTCCTTAACCTGCTTACACGTTTGTAGTATGACTTACTTAGATTTTTTAAGAAATAATCAATTATTCTTATTATATATGGAGAATAAACATAAATGTCTGCAACTTATAATTAGGTATTATGATGATCATGGCGAAATAGGTAGTTTGGGTTTGGGCGCCAATTAAATTGTTTGCAATACAATACCTTTTAATTCTCAAGCTGAAAAACATTAATATCGATTATAGTAAATATGTGTTTTGTGTGTGCTCATCTTCAGAGCCTTGCCATGCCTAATGATTTCAAATTTATAAGATTAATTATAAATTGCGAAAAAAAAGTTTCTCGTTGGGCGCCAGTTTAACGAATTTCCTAAATTATTTTTTTCCTTAATCTTTCAAAAAAAAATGTACCTACTTACCTATTAAAGTACGGTTAAAGATTTCACGTTGGGCGCCATTGAGGTAAAATATGCCATATGAAATGGAAAGAGTTATTAAGTGTATCCCATTTTTGAGTGAAGAAAATTCAACTTTGCCATCATTCATGCTGAAGAAGCGATACACTAATTTCTGGACAAAGCCAAAGAACAATCTAATATGTATCTACTCTCATTCGTGTGCAAAGTGTACAAAAAAAAACATCACCAACTTAAATGCAAAGAGCAAAATTACAAAACAAAAAAAAATATTTTCTCAGAATAATAAGTATCTACATTATATACCCTAACCAAGCAACAATCCAATCATATTAAACTTTTGTATTTGCTGCTTACCAGACCGATGAAGCGAGAGTATAATCATGGTTAGATGAGGTGTGCTGTAAGGCCGAGGTTAGGCTTCGAGCAGAGAGTGTACAAAAAAGTGTATCTAAGGAATTTGAAAATGATTTTGTTTGTGTGTTGTTCTGATGTTCTGTCTCTTGTGTCACCCGCGCCCAGTTTTCGTCTTATACTTAGGTAGGTAGGTGTATTTATTTATCGTCGTTGTCGATTTGATTATCTGACGTTTGTGTTACACAAGAATTTTTTTTTCCTTTTTTTACATATACCTATTATTCCTTTGATTTCATTATTTTTGACCTCGAAAATTATATACAGACGTAGTATCTACCATATCAATTTTTTTTTTAAATCTCTTATAATTTTTTTATTGCTTTGTCGTTATTAATATTTAAACTGAATTTAATATTGTTTTTTGTATGTAGCTACAAGCTTAGATTCACATAAACTGATTGATGGTCAATTTAATTGAAAATTAAAGAGAAAAAGAGAAACAAATGACAAATAAAAGAAAACAGCAATATAAACAAGGATAATCTTTTATAGGAAAGTGTTTTTTTCATACCTTCCGTTAAAAAAAAAATAGAAACCAAAAAGTGAGTGAAAATAAAAAAATCAAGAATGACGAATATGAAAAAATAAAGTGAACAAAAACAAAATTATATCTTAAAGGTAGTAGAAAAGTGGTGAAAAGTAGTTGAACTTTATGTTCGCGTATCTTGTATAACTACCTAAATATGTGCATATATACATAGCTACAACATCTCATCGAAAAAAACGTACTTTTTTGCTTTTAATTCTGTGTGTCATCTGCCGTTTTGCTGCTCCTTTCACACAGTGATTCGTATAAAACCATCAGCATTTAAAATTATCTACCTACCATCTTTACGACTTTCGTTCCTCATCATCATCATCATCATAATATACACCTTTATTTTGTTAAATTTGGTAATGGAAAATGTAGCAGCAGCTGGATAATAATGAGCGCATGCTATCTTTATGTGAGTACCTTCCAATATTGCATTGAAAATTAATTTAAGAATGGAAAACAAAAATATAATTTTAAGATATTTTATTACAAACATGTCAAAAAAATATTGTGTACCTACATACCTATGTTACGTATGATAATATCTAAACAGCAATAGATACATACCTATATATATCATCCTCGACCTAAACCATATTTGATGGAATTTACATGTTGTTCTTGCATTTTTTTTTTGTGTTTCTCCTCTCCTTGTTGGATTTTTCCTGATTTCTTTCGTTTTTCTTGAGTAGGTTTTTCAATGTTCCCCTACTCCTGAACGAGCTGAGTTTCGCTTCTTGCCCCAACTTCCCCTTTTTTCCCAGCCTGTCGCTGCTTATTATTGTTGCTGTTTTCGTATAGTTCATGTGCTGCTCCTATAAAGCTGTACTGTATGGTTGATGGTTCGATAGCTGCTGGGCTGCTGGTTAAAGATACATACCTACATATCTTATTATTAATAGAGTAGTGTTTAGTTGGCAAGTATTGGTTGTTGGAATTGGAATTAGTGCGGGCTTGTTTTTGTTCATATTCGTCATCATTTCCGCTTATTATTCTCTCGTTGTTCTCTTTTGAAACAACTACCTACCTAGTCTACAACTCAACTCTTGTTGTTGTTTTTGACTTTTTTTCTTCTTTGTATTCTTCTTCTTTTTCTGTACATTGTACCAACCTTCCTACATAGTTATTATTATCGCGGTGGTGCTTGCAGTTTTGTGTACATTTTCGTCACTTTATTAAATACCACGACAACGTTCGTGCAAACAGATCCGGTCATTGTGAATAATTCAATAAAATAAAAAAAGAAAAAAAATAATTCAATAGAATTCACCACTCACAGGTGAAGTGGTTACCAACTTACCATACTGGAATATTTTTGATAAATATAAAAAAAAATTAAAGTGTAAATTCATTGCTATCATTACATTAGTGTCAGTGGAATTTGGAATTGCACCGAGTAAACGAATCAGCAGTGAATTGAATACACAGACGAATGCCCGTGGTAGAAGGTGTTCTTATAGGTAGTAGAGCAAAAAAAAAAAAAAACTAAAAGTAGTGCGCACGAATCTATACGCTGTTGCCGGTTTTATGATTTTATTTTAACAGAAAACAAAAAATAATTATCTAACATACTTACATACGACAACATAATTATTTACTTGGTGAAATTATTTGAAATTTCTGCCGTTGTGCGATTGTTTCAATTTTTTTTACGGCCATAATTTTGTGTTAAATTAATTTATTTTTCTTCCTAAATTTTTAACACATTCATTTATTTAATAATACCTACATATGTACGTATATTGTGATAATCAAAGTGTATGTGTGTGAATCTAAGCATATTGCTTTCTAATATTTTTTTTTTTTTGGTTTCTGTTTTAAACTAATTTTCTTGATGATTTATTAATTTAGTATACGGCGCAGTGAGTGCACATCACACACCAAAGTTATGCCAGTGAATTTTAACAACTGTCATAAATTTTATCAGTTCATAGCTGTCATATTTAAAAGATTTATATGTAAAATACCTAAATTACCTATACCAATTATTTATAGTGAATTGTGAAAATTTATAAAGTGGTGACAAAAAAAAATATACCACCTACGTTCCTATAATACTTATGTGCAGTTGCATTGAATTTAGTGCAGTGATATAGATAAAGGCAAAGTGTAATATACATACATACAGATTATATAGGTATTAACATCCGAATCTCAAATGAATGTGTATACTTACCTATTTACACATCCTCTTAGAAATATATACCTAATGTTATGTGCTCATGATAATTTACACAAAAAATAAATACCAACCTAAATATACCGACCTAGTGCAATGTTCAACTGAAAAAAACATAATTTTTTTTTAGTAGGTGCATATTTGGTGTAAAACAAAAAAAAAACAAATTCAAAATATATATAATAGATTAAAGCATTTTGCCTTTGGAATTATTTGCTGTCATGCACAATTGGCATCAACAAGCACAAACTCAACAATTTGATATTGTTCACCAGCATCTACATCATCAGCATAACAGCAACAGTAACAACAACAACAACAATAATAATGGGATTTATTACTTATTTTATAAAGATTTTTATGTGAGTTTTGTTTTTTGCTTTTCTTTGTGTATATAATATACCTACTTACTGTACATATTTGCCTAATTATGTATGTACAGAACCAGAAAGATAAGAAAAATTGTTAGTATCGGAAATTTCAACTTGGAATCTAAAAATGTTTCTATAATGAGTACATACCTACATACATATATGTACATAGGTAAGGTGTCTATTCTTGGCTCAGCAAATTGTTTGAACAATACAAAAAAAAAGACCAAGTTTAAATCATTTTTAATTAAGAACGAAAAATAATATTGTTTTGATTCGGTGATGACAGCAGTTGATTGCCACCACTATACATTCATATACTTAAGTGTTTTATATATACAGTGTACATATGTATGTATGTATGCATGTACCCTATATGTTTGCTCCTCGAGCAATAAAATATCGCAGTTTGTTAAATTTCAAGGTCAACAGTTTACTTTTTCGTCGTTACCCAGCTACGGTCGTTAGGTAGGTAGCTATAGCTTTCGTAATATTCTGTTATTTATTTATAATTTATTGTTACACTGCCTTTTCTTCAAAATTGAATTAAACCTTTTGATTTTTTTATAAGTACCTATACCTACCTATTTATATATATTTTTTTTTTTCAAATGTCATACCTACGAAAAAGTTAAAATTAGTTAAAATATGAGACTATGTATATTTTTCAATCAAAGGTAGGTATCTTTGGTAGGAATTAAGTTCACAATAACATACAATTGCAACTAAATGCACATCATGTTGTAGGTACCTATGTAGACATTTCATTTTGTTCCATTGTTCCTATTAAGCAGACGTTCCAAAACTGTATTTAACACCCACCTACTTAAAGTGACAGCTGGTGTTTGACTAAATAATGACTGATACAAATATAAAAAGAAACCCAACAGACCTCAGCTGATTTTAAGTACATAATTATTTATATGAATGTGAATATACATAAATATGTATACATAGATTTCATCCTACATATGGATCGTGTCGTGCGTAGATGAATAAATAAGAGATCTCATGGTGATAAATATTACGCTTTTATTCTGTTTCTACGACTTCTTAATTAAATAAAAAGGGTGGATGAAGAGAAAACTAACGATATATGTATACATATGTATGTTATGTCCACACGACTAAATATGAACAAAAAAATATCGCGAACATTAAACAAAGGCTGTATATTTTATGTATGCATGGTGTTTTCGATTGGTAAATTCACATTTCAATCTAGAAATTGATTTTTTTTTTCGTGGCGAATGGAATACAATAGCAATTGATTTTTTTTTTACTTTGTCTGGATTAGTGTAATTTCGTGTCTGTGAAACTAGTAACAGTTCATTTAAAACAGCTTCCATTTTTGTATGTGGATTAATTTTCATTAATATTTTGTTTAACTTTTAACAATGGAAATAAATTACAAATTCAAAACTACATTTTTCAAGCTGACAGCTGAAAATTGTAGTTGAATTGGTGCAAGGAAGGGTAAATCTGTTGAAAGATCGAGATTTGCAAAAATGATCTAGATCCAAAAATAAATCAATTTGTTTTGCCCAATGGTACCTACATAAAAAAGGGGAAAATCGGTGTTTTGGCAGATCTAGATGTAAAGTAAATTATTTTTTTTTCACCAATGGAAAACTACATTAGTTCAATAGGCGTTTTTCGTTCAGAGCAGATCACTGAACAGAGGTCGAACACATAGATTATGCACTGAACTTGTTCCAAACAGAGCGATCCCTGAACACTGATATTTTTTAAAAAAACACACTTCAACCACACAAATCAGAACACATTTTCATTTTAACCATAAAAAGCAATTTAACACAAAACCTACTCTTTTTTGTACACACCCAGATACAGAAAATCAACAAGCGATCAACTTCTTTCCCCATCTTATAAACGGTGATTTTTTAAGAGCTTGGTTTTTGAAAATTCAAAAAAACACAGAAACTTGTAAAAAGTGAATGAAATTTTTATTTGGATCGATAAATCAATTTCTGCCATTTACTTTTTAAAAATAATTTCACTTAAATGTTGCCCGCGGCTACGCTTCAGGTGGTCCATTCTGAAGGTCCAATTTTGGCAAACTTTTTCACACATTTCGGCCGGAATCTCACCAATGACGCGTTCAATGTTGGCTTCCAAGGCAGCAATCGTGTTTGGCTTGTCCCCATAGACAATAGACTTAACATAGCCCCACAAAAAATAGTCTAACGGGGTCAAATCACAAGATCTTGGTGGCCAATTGACTGCGCCAAAACGTGAGATCAACTGCTCACCAAATTCGCCTCTCAATTGATGCATGGTTTCGCGTGCAGTGTGGCATGTGGCACCGTCCTGTTGGAACCACATGTCGACCGAGTTCAATTCTTGCATTTTCGGCTAAAAAAAATCTGTTATCATCGAACGGTACCTTTCTCCATTGACCGTAACCCTGCGGCCTTCATCGTCCTTGAAGAAGTACGGCCCAATGATGCCGCCTGCCCATAAACCGCACCAAACAGTGCATTTTTCGGGATGCATTGGTAGCTGCTGAATTGCCTCTGGCTTCTCTTCACTCCAAATACGGCAATTCTGCTTATTCACGTATTCATTTAGCCAAAAATGAGCCTCGTCGCTGAAGACAATTTTGCCGGACGTAGCTTGCGAAACACATTTTTCACAGAGCACGAATTTTGATAATAAATTTCAATAATTTGCAAACGTTGTTCAGGCGTAAGTCTATTCATGATGAAATGGCAAACAATACTGAATCGAAATGTCAAATGTTCGTGGAATTTGTCATGTGTGATCTGTCAAAAATATAAACGTCAAAAACCAAGTAGCAAAAAAATCACCCGTTATAATCGAATTATTCTTTTCTTCACGTTTTCCTTCTTGTCACACATGGCAATTATGTTCGAGCACGTCGAGTTCGATCTACACATGTTCAGAACGAAAAAAGAAACATTTGGAGCTCTGCATGCTCTAAGTTAAAAAGAAACGCAAACAAATTTTTTGACAACTCAGACTCTGTTCTGAACTAAAAAAGAAAAAACGCCTAATAAGAGCGAGATTCATTCAAGAAAAGATTGGATCCTTTTGAATTTTGAGAGTTTCATTCCAACAAAAAGAGCTGATGGATTGGCCGATTTGATCTGAATGCAAACATACATGTAAAACGTCTTTTCTGTCAAACATCAAATGTAAAATATTTTGTTATTAATTGGTTGTGAAAGTGCCAGTCCGTGCTAAAAATAAAAATAAAATAATGGACCAAGAAGTTAATAATTTAAATTTTATAAATTTAGTGGAGTTTTTGATTGCTTCGTCTTCCTCGTCATTTGATGATGGAGACTTTTTTTCAGGAATGTCTGTGTCAGTCATTTACCAATACTCTCGAATTTCGATTTTGAGAGATTTTCGAAATTTGAATGAAACTCGCTTTTAGACAGTATGATATCAAAACTGAAAATTTCGATAACCCTAGGTAGGTACCTATCTGTAAAACACTGACACTAGATAACTGTGCTTGATCACTTCAAGGGTAGTCAAAACCCCTTTAGTCGACGCATCATTATAAAACAAATTATATTGGAAAACCTCAAATTTTGAGTAACTGAAATCTTTAAAAAACACATAAATACGTATTACATTTAGCTCCAAATGAAAAAAATCCATTTTGTTTACGCAAAAAACTCTAAATCCTAAAAATAAAAACCCCAAATATCACTTAAAATGAAAATGTTGCACAAAATTGTTCAATTTTGAAGGAAATAATTCTAAATGTTGTTTTTCAACAAATCAATTGTGACATGGGCTCGTTGCGACGTCTACGCTGTTTTATTGAAACAACAGTTACCCCACATAATAACGATTCAATTAACGATTCAAGTAACCCTCTGGCCGGCATAGTTTTTTTTAAGAAGTAGGAGCCAATGAGTCCATCAGTCTATGAAGCAAGCATAACTAAGTTTTTCTGAATTAAACGGCTGGTGTCTCGAAAATGGCTTGAGAAGTAGGAGCCAATGAGTCCATCAGTCTATGAAGCAAACATAACTGTAAGTTTTTCTGAATTAAACGGCTGGCGTCTCGAAAATGGCTTGAGAATTATTGACACTCCAAATGCTCCAGTTTTGATTATTGACGTTACCATTCAACAAAAAATGAACTTCTTCGATGAACAAAATTTTTGTGTGAAAATCGGTATCAACAGCAATTTCGTTTCGAAAATGGCTGTCAATGAAAACAGTGCTGCCAACCTTGTGTATTTTCTACATTTTGTTCGAAAGTTTAGTTTTACATATTTTGTTATTAACGCTACCTGCTATACAACCATTTTTCGATATTCTACTTTCTCATAAACGGCTTGACGAATTTCGATCAAAATTCTTAGACATTATACTACTCCGTATAAAATCTACGAAGTTGATACACTGAAGCACTGGCAACAAGGCCATCATCGACTTAAATATTATTTATTATTATTATATATTGAAAGAAAGAACAATATTGTGAGTACACAATTTTTTTTGGAGAGCGTGTTGGGCCACGTGTCGTGTCGTGTTGTCGGTTTGAACAGTTTTACCCCCAACGCCTTCAAAAATATTTAGGAATGCCTCAAGGAACCGATCTTAGAAAACTCTATTTATTTAAACAAACCTCTGCTACAAATTTTTGATAATAGTTAAATTTTTGTCAGATTGTAGGCAACTTCAACTGAATATTTGTGGTCTTTACAAGTTGTGAATATAAATTTTAATAATTATTTTATTTTGTTAAGAATCTTATTCTTCAAATTAAACACAATCGATTGATAGGGTTAAATAGTATAATGGATGTAGGTGTACTAGTTTCCAAGCTGAATTCTTTACAACATTGTTGAATCTCAACTTAACACCACACTATGAGATTTTAGGTTATTATTTTCGCGGATGATATTCATATTACATAAAGTTTAAATTTTTCGGAACTTACCGCGTTAAATTTAAGAAATATTTTCAATTTCTTTTTCCCGACGTTTCGAAGAAGTTTCAAACTTCGTGGTCACGGGATGAGACCAGTCTCATGAGACCAGTCTCATCCCCTGACCACGAAGTTTGAAAGTTCTTCGAAACGTCGGGAAAAAGAAATTGAAAATATTTCTTAAATTTAACGCGGTAAGTTCCGAAAAATTTTAACACCACACGCTGAATTTTATTTCCTTACTCATAATCCACAGTACAAACAGAAGTTTGTACAAAGCTAGATAGCTATTAGTCTAGTTTTTCTCATAGGCCGCCATTTAATCGAGGCTGTTGTTAAAAGATCGTTTGTCCTATATAAATTGTGTTTCCGCTAAAACAGCTAAACGCAGTTTATGCTATACTAATAATTTAAAATATATATTTTGAATGCAAAACACATAAAATTGAAGAAAATACTTAAATTTAAGTTTAATGGCGGAATAAAATAAACACATTAGACATCTGCCCATGAAATATAGCTATAAGTCTATATACCTGGCTAAACTTCTTGGTTACAGTCAACATTTTCAATATAAATTTTTATAGAGCGAATGCCTTGGATCGTTATTACAAATTTTAGTTTTAACCGTTGAATTTTTTTTTCTTATTTTTAATCAAATACCTTACCTACATGTGATACTGTTATACCTACATACACATAGTTCATTTTTTGTTTTAAAATATGTATGCGTATAAACATATGTATACCTACAATAAATGTACATTATTTTTTGTTTAAAAAAAAATTAAATTAAAGCAAAAAATATTAAATTACAAAAAATTATGAAAAAAAAACAAAATTTATAATTCTTCTCTTCTAAAACAAGACAAAGGAAAAGTAATTCAATTCAATTCATCATAATTGTCATGTTCCCTTTTTTGTACTCATCTAGAGATGAATAATGAAATTCTTTAGCAGCATCGTCAAAAATACAAACAGGGATGCCTTCTGTTTCCGTAGCAGATTCATTTACAACTAAAACTGACTTTGCTCGTGTTATTTCAGTTTGATTTAAAAAGATGGCGATGTTTGAATGTTGTGGCGAAAAATCTGAATTACGCTAAAAAGCAGCCATGATGGAAAAAATAGACGAACCAGCTAAATCTGTAGTGTAGAAGTTGAAAACTAAAAAAAAAAAAAAAAAAAAAAAAAAAAAGAAGAAAACTCTATACTCAATGTAAGTACGTATATATGTACATTTATGCACTGTACATGTTTAAGTACACGTATAAAAATAAATATACATACATATGTACATACCTACATACATAATATACTGTTTATAAAGTAAATCGATAAAAAGAGCTTAACGGTCGCCGCGACGGACAACAACGTCGCCTTTTATACAATGACGATGATAGTGGGACTTTTGTCGCTTATTGTTGAGTTTAATATATGTTGCTGTTGTTGTTACCGATAGTCGAAATGGTTATATTATGTGGTATCCATTTTAGGGGGATCAAGAGAGGTGCATGAAGCGTGGTGTGTTTAATGGGAGGCAAGCAGTTGCAAAAACGGAGAAGAATTGACGAAAAGCCATAGCTGGTGTAGTTGAATCACAGAGAGTGTGTATGGAGTTTGTAGATTTGTTAGACCGGGCAAAATTGTATATAATACACATACTAATATGATAAGGTTCGTTGAAGAGATGGGAACCACGTAAGGCGGGGAACACATTGGCGCAGTGCGGAGAAAATATTTTCAACAGCAACATTAAGTAGCCTAAATAGTGTCATCAGCACTATTGTTGTTGGTGTTTTTATTCTCTCAATTCGAGCCATATCGTTTTCCACGACTTTCTTTTGTTTTTCGTTCTAAATTAATTCTACAAAAAAAAAACATTATTTTTGTTACTATGAGTAGTTCCGTTAAAAAATTAGATCAGAAATTATGTATGTCATTGAACGGGAAATTAATCTGAAATGTCATTCCCAATGTCACAAATGTTTTAGTTGTGTGAATTTTTTTGATTTTAATTGAAGCGACAGAAAATAGAAGTTTTATTAAGCAAGTAAATGAAAATCTAGAATAATTAATAAAATTTGTACAAGGGTATGTACCTATACATTAATCAATCAGCAACAAGTTGATTCAACAAAATAGTGTTGTTTTGTGTTTTTATTGTGATGTAAGGTAAAGGGGTCCTTATTTCGTTCAATCTAAATAATCAATTGGAATTTTGATGTTGTGGTACATCTTAAGTTATAGCTTTGAATAGTCTTCTCAAACTATGTATCTACAAAAATTCTTTGCTATAGTTAAGTTCTTGCAATTCGCAATTTTTTAAAACATCCTACCTAGAAGAAAATGTCATTCTTGCCTTCCTTTTTCCCATGGCATTCAAATACACCACTTGTCCCACAATATTGCGATAAAGAATTCTGGGAAACAAAATTATAGAAAAAGTACCTATGTTTTAAACTTTTATAAATCGACATTTCTTCCACAAAGACATATGTAGATACATATGTCACAAAATTAAATTTTACTATCTTAAGTTTTTCTTTAGTTCTTCCTTTTTATATCTTGGAAAAGAAAACCAGATTTTGAATAAAAGTAAATGATAAATATGTGAACTTGTTTTCATGCGTCTTAACAATTACACGTGATTTGAATGCACATGTAGTTAAAAATATAATGCTGCGTAGGTCGATGCTGTTTCAATATATGACAAATAATACATATTCTGGGTTATGGGGATTACAATTATTCCTGGAAATGTTTCCTGCTTCGAACATAGGACACGTGAATGACAATCAAATGCTTTTCTCGGAACTTACTGATATCGAAAATACACACTTTACTATCATTTCATGTATCACCATCAGAAATATTTTCCGTGGGAGTGTTACAACAGCAGAACAAAATTCGATGTAATAAAATATATCAAGAGGAACAAAATTCCTCAAGAGATTTCCGAATAAAGTTATACCTACCTATTCTTAAAACTATATTTCAGGATCTAAGAACATATTTACTTAATGCAACATTTTTGTTTAAATCGTTTGGAAGTGAAAGCTACTACAGTCAAAATCGGTTGTAACGACATCGGTTTTTGCAAACTAATCTCTAAGTCCCAACCAAGGTTCATGCTAATTGTACTAACCAAATATCGGTTTTAACGATATCGCCTATAACGAACTATCTTTTATAATAAACAGTTTTAAATTGAAAATTAAAAAATCTATCATTTATAACGAATATTTTCTTTTTTGTCTGTTTTTTTTTTATACGTGAATTTCGTATTTTGTTTCCGAAAGGAACTGGTATAGTCATATTTTATATAAAGAAATGTTAAGTGTGTTAGTTTTTTTTTTCAGAATGAGTTCTAACGTAGAATTTTTTACGATGCAGAGTTTTCTGTATCGGCTTCAACAATCTCAAAGACCGAGATAATATTAAGAAGAATTTCGAAGAATCAAACTTAAAAATAAAAAAATTCGATGCAGTCATGGTGACCCGACATAATGGAATAATAATTCATAAAACAAAAATATCGACAGCTAAATCACAGATTACTTTGTAAATAAATAAAAGTTTCGCTAAAATAAAAAAGTTGGTCCACTTTTTAAGAACAAAAAATGGAAAATCGGTTATAAAGAAACACCGGATGAAACGAACAAATTCTCCTATCCAGTCCAGTTCGTTATAACCGATTTTGACTGTATTACTAAAAATAAACTATTTGGAGAATTGTTTATTTGTCGCCAGGTGTTATTTGAGCTCGATGCTAGGGAAAAATTCCAATTCGGTTGTCATAATTCAAAAATTTGGTTGTCATATTTGACAAAATGTCTCCGAGATTTTAGTGCATGTAGTACTTTGATTTTTGGCAGTTCCACATACAAATAGGAATGGGTCGATATTTTAGATCGAAAATACCTGCTACTTAAAAAGGATTTTAAATTTCTAGATTTGTATTTTGATAATCTTTTCACATTAACAAACAGTTATTTAAAATCGCAAATAAGCATGTACAGTGTCTCTCAGCTAAAATGAAGTAGTCAATTTCTGTATTGAAAAACTAAAAAAAAAACTCGTAAAACAATGGCAAATGGAATAAAAAACAAATGTCATCTTATTAACAGGGTGTGTCTAAATATCGGATCAGCGAAAAAAATCAAAATTTACAGTTATAAAATTTGAACAAGAAAATTCAATATTTTTGTTAAATAAACAACGTCACATCTAAAAATGATGCACTCAGTTTTAAGGGTAAATAATATGTTGTACTGCTTTTGTTGTTTGATGAAAAACAAGGAAACAATAATTTTTCAGTTCGCTTTTCCTTTACATCGCTTAATTAAATTGGCCGAATTATTTTTCTCGATATGGGACGCAGCAACAGCATTGAAACCCGCGAATTGGCAATTCAACATTTTGAAGATGAAAAAAGCCAAAGAAAAATATCAGAAATGGTAAAAATAAGTTCTTCAACAATTCAACATATTATTGATCATTATGTGCGTGAAAATCGAATGCTTAGCAAAGGAAGGAAATGCCTAAATAAAATATTTTCCGAAAGCGATTGCCGATGGATTGTAAGAAAAGTTAATAAAAGTTAATAAAGCAAATCCTACTTTTAGTGCACCGAAATTGAGAGAAGAGGCGGAAAAGTATTTGGGCAAAAAATGTAGTGCTGAAGTGAAGTGCCTGAAAAAAAGATATTCATCAGCAACAAAAATAAAACCGCAAGTGTTAAATTTGCGCATGAACACATAAACAAGGACTCATCATTTTGACACACCGTCATCTTCACAGTTGAGAGCAAATTTAACCTTCACGAGTCGGATAGCAAGGCTTACGTTTGGGGGCAGCGAAATATTGAGCTCAAGTCCATGAGTTTGCGTGGCACTGTCAAACATGATGGAGGTCACGTTATGGTTTGGGGCAATATGTCTTCTGCTGGCGTAGGAAACTTGGTTTCTAACGAAGGTAACATGGACACTTGGGCATTTTGAAAGAAAATTCGAAACAAAGAGCTGAAAAGTTCAATATCAAAGACACCTTTCGACCTTACCAAGACAACGATCCTACTGAAATTGAGAACTTGTGGTCCAAACTTGAGCGCGAAATTCGGAAACACGACATAAGGTCAAAGGCAGCCCTCAAAACGGCTCTTTTGGAAGAATGGGCCTTATTTCTTCGGAATGCACCAGAAAGCTCGTTGAATCAATGTCTAGAAGACTAGAAGGGGCGCTAAAACAAAAAGGATACTCTACAAAATATTAGCAACCCTATTTATTTTTTTGC
Organism: Philhelius pedissequus; assembly: GCA_910595825.1. Taxonomy (NCBI): domain Eukaryota; kingdom Metazoa; phylum Arthropoda; class Insecta; order Diptera; family Syrphidae; genus Philhelius; species Philhelius pedissequus. The sequence continues at coordinate 63,599,370 of OU343162.1, forward strand.
TGTTGAAATGGTGTTTTTTATTTGATTTAACACTGCGTCATTTAATCTGTGACCTTGTTTTTTGATGAAAAAAGTTAATTAATTCATTTTGTAATGCTTTTTTTTGTTGATCCACTATTTTAATAAACCCTGTTGATAAGATGACATTTGCTTTTTATTCTTTTTGCCAGTGTTCTTCCAGTTTTTTTTTCAGTTTTTCAGCAAAAAAATTTAGTGCATCATTTTAGCTGGGAGCCATTAGAATAGCAATTATGCTAAATCAATAAAATTTAAACACTTACACACACGAATTAGTGACGGTTTATCTTTATCACGTAGACTAATGGCCTTTTCGATTGGTCATCTGAAACTGTTGGATTGGTATTAAATGACAGTTCTTCTCCTGTATAGAAGCCATATTTACTTCTGGATTCACACTCACACCCACTATGTCAAACTCGAATTAAATGTCAAAAACAATGTCGTGTAGGGATGAGCGATATTGAAAAATGATCGAAAAAAACAACACCGATATCAGAAATATCGATGTTTCTTAACTTCGATGTTTTTTAATGCATTTTTTTGAAAAATAAAAATTCAATATATTTTAAATTTAAAATACCTGCGTTGTTTTAAAAATTGTAACAAATGTTTTTTATCGTAATTTTCTTTTCCCTTTTCGTGTGTATAAGCTACATTATATCGCGGCAATTTAACTTCATATAATTTCACATAAATCGATCGATGAAAATCGCCCCATCCCTACATTTTCATGTCATTTTGATTTTTTCCTGCTGTACACATGCACTCATACTAATATTCAGAATTAAGAACCGAGTTTTAACTTGTTCGATTGGAATCTCGGCTTGGAGAGTTCTTCCGGATAACCAATCGAAAAGGACATACATATGTTAGTGCAAAATGTCATTAATAAAATAGAATTTCTTTTATTTGACATTTTATTCCTTTGCTTATACCCATCGAAAACGGTGTAAGGAAGGAATAAGAATTAACAATAAGAACAAAATTTACAGTGACATACATAGAATAAAAAAAGATAAAGTTGATATTTATTGTAGTAGATTTTGTTCATGAATTTTAGATTTTTTATTAATTGAAAATTTTAATCAGCAGATTAACTTTTATTCTGTGGTTTAGTAAAGTCATGGATTAGTGGTGTTTGTTAAAATGGATGCAATGCCTTTTTTTAAAATAAAAACTAATCTGAAAACTAAGAAAGAAAAAACTGGTGGAATCAATTAGGTCAATCGACAATTTTGATCGAACCGAATAGCGATTAATAATTAATTTTAAAATTGTATTGGAAATAGTTTATAAATTTTAGTAGAAAATAGTTTATTTATTTATTTTTATTTAACTGACAATTTTCGATCAATAATTATTTATTTAACTAACAGGTATTTATAATTGTTATCTGAAAGTAGCAGTAACAGATATTTCAACCACCCGCTTAGACTATGTCTATGAATATGCTCATGTCAAATGTGAGACGAGTTTTGACACATCACATGACATGACACATGAAAATAAAACTTATGTTCAAATGTAGAAACCGTTTTCTAATTACTACGAAAGATATTTTATTTAAATGTATGTATGTAGGTACATCCCGAATTTTAATTAATAAATGAAATGAAAATTAAATGCACGACTGGATCGCACGTAATTGCTCCTATGTTCGATTACATTATATGCAAAATTTTCTTAACAGAAACGGCTAAACGTATTTTTAAAGTCGTTTCTCACTTAATTTTTTATATATAAAAATACTTAATTTTTTTTCTAGAAAAAAAATTGGTATGAACATTTTAAATATGCAATAATATAAATTCAAAAACAAAATTTCAGAAAAAAATCGTCCATCCGTTTACGAAATATTGAATTTTCAAAAAAAAAAATATTTTAAAAATTTTGATCGAAATACATCGAACCGTTTATAAGAAAGTCGAAAATCAATAAAATGGTTGTATGGCAGTTACCGTAATAACAAAATATTTAAAAAAAAATTTGGTTAGAATGTAGAACATACCCAAAGTAGTACATACACCAATTTTTATCAAAATCGTTAGAGCCGTTTTCGAGATAATTAAGATGATAGAAAAATTTGTATGGCAAGTACCGTTATTTTTGGGGCTAAAACAACCATTCAAAAATCTATTTTGAAACATCACCTAAAACGCTTAAATACCAAGCTTGAAGAAAATAGCTTCAGCCGCTTAGGCTGTAGAGAGTTGTACAGACAGACAGACAGACAAACGGAATTGCGGGATCCACTTTTTTAGTGTTCTCTATCATCGTAATGTCAACTTTGATTAAAATCTCGAGTTCGATTTTTTTTTTCAATTGCAAAACTGGCCCTATAGTACCTATGTATGTAAACGGTGATTTTTTAAGAGCTTGGTTTTTGAAAATTCAAAAAAAACACAGAAACTTGTAAAAAGTGAATGAAATTTTTATTTGGATCGATAAATCAATTTCTGCCATTTACTTTTTAAAAATAATTTCACTTAAATGTTGCCCGCGGCTACGCTTCAGGTGGTCCATTCGGAAGGTCCAATTTTGGCAAACTTTTTCACACATTTCGGCCGGAATCTCACCAATGACGCGTTCAATGTTGGCTTCCAAGGCAGCAATCGTGTTTGGCTTGTCCCCATAGACAATAGACTTAACATAGCCCCACAAAAAATAGTCTAACGGGGTCAAATCGCATGATCTTGGTGGCCAATTGACTGCGCCAAAACGTGAGATTAACTGCTCACCAAATTCGCCTCTCAATTGATGCATGGTTGGTGCGTTGCGAAACACATTTTTCACAGAGCACGAATTTTGATAATAAATTTCAATAATTTGCAAACGTTGTTCAGGCGTAAGTCTATTCATGATGAAATGGCAAACAATACTGAATCGAAATGTCAAATGTTCGTGGAATTTGTCATGTGTGATCTGTCAAAAATATTAACGTCAAAAACCAAGTAGCAAAAAAATCACCCGTTATATCGCAAGTAAAAATGAAAATATGCGAAGGTACCGTGCTTCTTAATAACCCAATACTTATATGCATTACAATTATAATTAAATACATATTATTCAATTTGTTTAAACTACACCATAAATTTATATGCAGTTTTTCATATCATGATCAGTTTGAATATGTCCTTAATTCAAATCATAATATTCTTAGGAATTTACTAAAATTGTTCAAATATAATCCTTTGCACATTTATCAATAAAAATACATATTAGCTGCGTTTTATTATCTACGTGTCTGGGTCTGGGTTATGTTTTAACACGTATTACAAAAACAACACGAGATCCAGGTTTTTATCGGGGTTTCTATCTGAGTTTGCAAGTATTAGTATTAAATTCGGCAAACAGAGTGTACATATAAGTACATAACCCAGATTGTTTTATTTTCCCGGGGTGAACCATATAGGTTATTGGCAATAATAAAACACGGCTATTATGTATGTATAAACACCGGTCTTGTTACTTTGAAGTTTGAACAAACCTGTTGGGATAAGTATTCTTAAGAATCTTATAATTACCTTAAATTTTAAACAACATGGCAATTGTCGTAATTTTGTTTAAAAGAAAACTTTTCGTTCATAGGTGTAAGCGTATTTTCAAAATTCATAACAATAATTTTTTTTTTCAAATTAGAACCTTCTCATTAAAACTGAAAGGCATTTAAAGGTTAAATTCAAACCTACGCTACGATACGTACATTATAGATAGGTATACGTTTGTATGAATAATCTCATTTGAAGTCTTATATAACATTTAAAGCCCACTGTGACAATGCTTTCTACCTATTCCTTATACCTATCTATATTCCATAAAATGTAATTACATACATATATGTATGTAGTAAACATATTCCCCTCAATTTCGTTCATAATCTTTTATTTTATAAAAATAGAAATCGGAAGGGCAGATGAAACTTATAATACCTACACCGAATTAAATTAACAACAACAACAGCTTTAAAAGAATACTAAGAAATGATTCCCAGAATTCCATACTGGTTTATTTTTTTTTAGGTAAACAATTTACGTACATACAATTAATATATCGTCATCTTATGAATGCAGTAATGGAAAATTTCAGAACTAAATTTCCAAAAGAAAAACAAAAACGGGCGAATACAGATTTAGCCAACACCTATCCATACACGAGTTGGTTATATGATATATGTGTATGAATGTAAATAAAAATACGCTGAAAATTAATGTCATACAGGGTGATAGTCATTTAATTATAATTGACACAAAATGTCTTAAGATTATTATAGATGATGTTTTAAAAATAATAATGTTGTATAAAACACAAACGGCAAACATTTGTTTTCTGATAATGGATTTTCAAACATTTGAAAACATTTGTTTTCTGATAATGGATTTTTCGATTAGTAATCCGGAACACGTTCCCCCAATAAAACGCCCGGACTTATGTAATTGGATTGATTCTGAATTATATCTACCTATGTATCTTTATGAAAATTAAATTTAAAAAAATCACATCGGCTGAAAAGAATTTCCAAAGCACATGATTTCAATTAAGATACATATTTTTTTGTATCAATAATAAATTAACTTTCTTCTTTTTATATTCTTTTACCAGTAAAGTTTTAAATTCAATAATAGGCTGAGTTCATAATTGTAAAGACCAGTATCGCGTTCATTAATGTATAAAACTAATAATATTTCTGTAGAAATTTGGTATTATTTGTGTTCATTAATTTAGTTATACTGCAATGCTTCAGGAAAAGTATCGCAAACTTGTATCTTCCAATTTCCAAGCAAGCATCTGAGTAATGCTTATGTTTTTTCTTACATTTTTTACAATATTTTATTGTAAAAGAACAACTTCTTATTAAATAGTGATAAATAAATATAATTAAAATATTTCAGCTTGATTCCAAAACTTGCATTAATTTGAAGATTTCTTAGTCATAGAAAAATTACTTCTAAAAACGTATTCGGGATATTCGTGTATTGTTCTTAGAAAATCTGTATATTTCGGAATCTGGCTTGTAATGCTACTAGAGCATTTAGCACATAGCGATTTTTTTTTATAATCTACACGCGCTCAAGGGATTATCTACCCTTTAAATGTTTCAACACAGCGCGGGCGTGACCTGGGGTCTCCACAAGCTTATGGAGACCACAATATATTTTCATAGAATGCTATCTAGCTAACTAGGAAACCTTGCTCGTGGAGAACCATGTAACGTTGATTTGCAATATATTTTAGAAATCAAAAGCACTCTTCTTCCGCTATTAATAGTTTGTTTTCTTTGTATCATTGGAAAAAAGATGCAAATTTCCTAAACATAAAAAAAAACACAATAAAATAAGAATAATTTTTTTTCCTCTCCATTTCAAATGAAACTCACGATGACGTTAGACCTATCCGAAAAAAAAATCTCAATGAATTTCAATGGGAATAATTACTTTATACTTTGATGAACGGAGTTTATAACAGGTTTGTATACTGCCATGATACTGTATATTTTGTGTTCATAAAAGTTTGAGAATAACGTTACGGTAGAGTTACCGAAATTATTTTACAATTATGAACTCAGCCATACCTACATCAAAATTACACAAAACAAATCAACCCGACGATTTCATCATTTTAATTACTTATGTGAGTGTATTAGTTAATTTGTTTTAGATTCCGAATTGAAATCCTGGATCGTTTTCTGTTCTGCAACTTCCGTCATATATTTATATTATTTCTGTTGTCAAACTCCTTTTTTCTCATTTATAAAATAGCCAAATCCACTAAGTTAGGTATCACTGGATTTTTTTACACATAACGATGACATTGCTCAAAAACTTCAATAAATGAACAAATTGACATAAAGAATGCCTCACATTTAACCAATTCAATGAGTGAAAGAGAAAAATATTACTTCTGTAATTTTATAGATTCCTTTTTTTTCGCTGCACCTTTTGTTTCTTCTTTTCTTTTTGTTTTTCTCATTTATAAAAAAACTGAATGCACTAATTAGGCACTCATCAAAATTGTAACTGATTTGATGGTGTTTCCAATTTGAAACCTTGTTAAAGTATTATGTTCATAATCAATAAAGAATTAATTTATTTTGTTAAAAATTATATTTGGCAATATAATTGCAAAACCTTATGGAATGTGCGAAATATTTGCACGGGTCTTCTGGTCAAACTATATTCGCGTTCCACATACCATCCACACTCTTCAACGAATTATCAGAGATAATCAATTTTAAGATGATTAAGGTAGATGTCATTCGCGACGAACGAAATGTCAAAATGGACGAACATTCGTTATTTCCTTGCCCGTTAGTCGTTTTAATTTGTAGTTATATGCCTTAGTCATGCTTTCTCTATTATTTAGGGCTGTGTTCGTTGATATTTTTTTTTGTTTTTGAATGCTTTTGTGTGTTTTGTTTAAAACTAAGTTACGATTAAATGGTTAGAAAAAATATCGTGTTGTTTTCATGCGTTGATGCTTAATTCAATTCGGCCAATTATGTTGTTACTCGTATTAAATGTGGAACTGTCATTCGGAATTGAAGCCACCATTAGTGCTTTTTAGTGACAGTTTGAACCAAAGTTATATCAATTATTTACAAAATGGCATTTTGTTGGTAAGTTTGAAGGGAATATTAAATATTCCGGATTATATACGAATTAACGACTTCATAATAAAGAAGAAATACGCTTACTAAGTTAAAAAAAAAATCTTCTAAATTACTTTAGTTCGATTGATAATATTGAACTAAATTTGTTGTGTTTTTTGAAAATTTATAAAAAGTTGTTTTAGGTAAAGTAAATAAAGAGTGCTAACAAAATTTTGAACGACTTCTTTATATACCCTCAACAAGTTTCTAAAAAAAATTAACGCAAAGTGAAAAATATAGCCCTATCCAGGGGGGTTTTATGTGTGAAAGCTCAAGAAGAAGAAACTTGAGTTAAGTAGCCTATTACAGCATCCAATCAAAAAATCGAAAATTTCAAATTTAAAAAATTTAATTGCCCCTTGGGGACTTTAGGAATCAGAGTAAGGTGTTTAGGCAGAGCAGCAATTAGACAAACAGAATATCGTGACCAACTTTATTTGTCTTCTATAAAGTTAAAGCCCTAATGTCATTAGGTATCTATGATTAAAATCTTAAAGCATTATTTACCCTTTAGCAATCATAAAGTGCAAATAAAATGAGACTTGTATTTTTTATGACTCGTACTTACATTTTTTATTAGTTTTATTTATTAACCTCAGTTACGATTAAATCTTGGTCATTAGACATACGTGTTGTGAACAATTGGAACTTAGGAAATTTATAGTATGTTGTGCATTTTTCTAGTAATGATAATAATTAAATTCATGTTGAACACAAAACACCCTATAAAAATTAATTGTGCTTGGATAACATTTAAAGAATTTAAACTACCCTGGACTGTGTATCTACTTTGAATATTTATTCCATAATAGGTACATACGTATACCGAAAATAAACGTATATGCATAATGTATGTAGAAGTAAATAGAAATGCAAAATTGAATTAAAAATAAATTAATCGAACGAAGAATTTGTGTTTAATTCATCGGGTATAAAAATAATTTATAAATGCATCATAATTCACAAGTGATAAAAAAGTGATAAATGTCAGTGTCGTATAAAAATAAAAAAAAAATCACAACTGCGTAATACGTAAATACTCGCATACGGTTTTAATCACTAAAAGAAAACAAAAAGTTTTTCTCTAATATTTCGGGTCACCCAGTTCAACTAGCAAAATAATACAAATATACGTAATATATAGATATATGCATGCATGCATAGATACATATATGTGTATGAACCCATTTATAAAAATAAATAAAAGGCCAGGGATCTTTATTTATCTAATAGAACATAAATGTGAACAAATACTTATGACGCATTTTCAACCCACGGATACACCTATTAGAGGGTTGGATTTGAAAAAAAAAGATTAATCTAACACGCATTTAATACAAGTTACAGGTTTCAACTTTTTGTATTTGTACATTTTTTTTCTCCTCGCAATGGCTTTACAAGTGATATGAGGATATGATTTTTAAAATATTCTTTTTGATTGTTTTCTACTTGCTTAGTTGCTCAGACAACCCTTAATAATTTCGTATTCAGGTAGGTAACTCTGTTGTTTTTTATTTTTTTTGAAAATAGCTATCGATTTTAACATTTTTTTTCTTTTCTTATTTCTCGTTAATGGATGGATTGAATGAAGAATTTTTTTTTACAATTGCGACTTATTTTTGTAGAATAAACAATCAACAACAAAATTAATTATTAATCCTTGGTTTATTATTCCTATCGGAATCATCAAATACAGGGTGTTTTCTTAATCTAAAAAGAAAAAAAACAAAAAAAATGTAATAAGCTTATTATGTAGCTCTCTCAAGTTCCCACCGAAGCGAAATCTCAAATTTCGCAGATTTCAGTCCAAATCTCCGCTTTACACCATATAGTTTTGAGATTTCGAACTGTGGGATTTCGTTAACGTCTCAATAAAGTTACATTACTCATGTCCATTCATAATGAATTTTTAAACTTCACACTACTTAGGTTTAAGGTAAAAAAAATTATATGCAAATTACGATCTGAGCCCCTATTCCGGTTCTATAATAAAATGAAATGATAAAACTTTTATCACCAGAGTTTTCATTCGACTTTTTCATTTTATTATTTCATTTTATCCAGAAATTTGATTCTGGTTTCACCTATGATAATATGCACTGATTGTTTGCTGAATGAAAAAAATATCATTATTTGACAGATCGTCTTGTAACATTTTAAAATGAAATTTGTTTGGAGCTAAAAACAATATTGAGTCTGAAACGAGTTCTTTTTGTATTAATATTTTGTTAGATGAAGAGCGCAGAAACTCTGAAAAGTAAATAACATACAATGTATGTAAAGTACAGGTTTTTTTTTTTTTTAATTTCAGATGAAATTAGTGTGGAACAGAAGTTTTTCGAAGTAGATTTTTTCCGGGAGTAATTGGACTAATAGGTGGAACCTACATCAAGTTTACTTCTCCTAAGAAAGATGTTGAACATTTGTATTATTGGAAGAAAACGCAAACAATATTTACATATTATTTTTGTTTTTGTGGATTGTGTGGATTAAAGCCAATTGAAATATTTTGTGACCTATAGTCCAAAATGCGTTTCGCCCGGGCACTATAGTTGGGATCATCAGTTAGATGCTATCGTACCTTTCTAAGACGCAATATTTTTGGTCGATGTCTACCGACTCTGTATTATTGCAGGAAATGTGGACATTCAAAAAATGTGAAAATTGTTTGTGAAAGTAATTTTATTATTTTTAATATAAATGGATACTCGTATGATGAATTTATTTGGCGGCGTTTAATTCTAAATTATATTAATAGTGACACAATCTTAAATTCAACAATCTTAAATTCACTTCTATTTGAAGGTAGGAGAATTCAAACAACTATAGTGAACCTATTTTCATTCAAATTGAATTTCAATTAAAATAATTAGTCGACATGATTGTATTATTAAATTACACCAGCTTTTCTTTATCCATTTTTACTTTATCAGACAAAATCATGCGATGATAAAAAAACTTATCATCTGATAAATTTTTGACAGAAGTTTTCATCAAAATCAAATTTATCGATGAACAGATTTATCATCGCTTTTTTCACAGAACCGGAATAGAGTATGAATTTTTATTTGACATTTGAACTTGGAGAAATACAAGCAATCATGCACGCGTGCCTTTAATGGATTACAAAAACAAAATTGGTTGTTGCTTGTGCTTTTGAGAGACGAAATCGTTGTTTAGCCGGTGTGACTCCAATTTGAAATCTCGAAAGCTTCCTGCTGAAATCTCAGATTTGGCTTTGGTGTGAACATAGTATTATATCATGTTCCCATTCTCACTAAAGGGAAATTTGAGACTTTAACAGGAAGTTTATGAGATTTCAAATAAGTATTTGCAACACCAAAACCACGATTTCGTCCTTTAAAAGCTCAAATAACAACTTTTATTGTTTTGTAATTCATCAAACCAAGCCGCGCGCTGTTTTAAGGTTCAAATGTCAAATATATCAAATAAAAATTCATCCTTTACTTTACCATCCGTCATGATTTTGCTTGCCGGGTAGGCCTCTTAACGACCAAGTCAGGCTTTGGCCAGGCTTTTTTATGGTAATCACACAAAGCAGTATTAATTTACGTAATTGGAAAAAGTAAAACCAGTTTTTAGAAAAAAAAAATCTACGAAGTAGATACACTGAAGCACTGGCAACGGACCATCCCATCGACTTAAACATTACATACATTAATACAACAGACGAAGCCATAGAAAGAAAAAACAATATTGTGAGTACTTATTTTTTTAAAGAGCGTGTTGTGTTGTCGGTTTTTGACAGTTTCATAGAACATTTTTACTGCCAAAGTCATTCAAACTAAAATAATAATCGGGACAATGGCATGCTTTAGGTACCTGTGTTTTATGTTTTATTCTTAAATAAAGTTGTTTTAGTGAACAGTTTTTGAAAAAAAAAATAAATAATGTCCTTAATTGTGACAGAAATATCAAACTATTTTTTTTTTAATTTTACTCCATGAAGATATAGTACTTCAGATATAGGTCTTCAGCAATCCGACATTAGCATTCATATTTTTCCAAAGCAAATCATCAAAAGTATACCGCTTTTTTATTTTGAGATATTTATTTCAAACACCATGCTTCATGTAATAAATTGTTCGCTCGCGAATAACCACAAAATTAGATAATCAGTCACTATACTCGTAAACGTTATTCGTGAAAAATAATAAATTAATTTGAATAAAATGTCAATATGGTAGAGTATTCAGTAATTCGTTGGTGTTTTTGACATATTAACGAAGTTGCTTATGTTTAATTTGTAGAGCCTATCAGTGGCATTATGCCTTAACTTAGCGCAACAGTCGCTTGTCGCTTAATTTTATAGACCTATGACTTAAGAAAACCCCCACAAGAAATCAAATTACCTAGTTTGAGCATTTGGTTTATTGGCTCCGTTTATAATGATGAAATTTCGATCGTCCTTTTTCGAAGAAGTGTATACAACCTGTGACATTCTACTGATGTGCTTTCTACATGTAATCGGTATGTCTACTCTTCTAACTACCCCAGAACCTGGTCCGCGAACATACTACTTTGTCTAAGGCTGAGACTTGTCATGTTAATTTGTCTGCACAAACAAAAAAAAAAAAAACAAAAAAATCAACAACAAATCAAAATCATGGCAATCTGTCAAAGAACTGTCAAATTCTAGACGTTTCTCTTGGAAACACTTTTTTAACATTTTAAAATGCATAAAAATGTCTGTGTCAATTTTTATTCATATTAAAATGATACGTAAGATAAATTTTATTTGTAAACTTAATTTTAATATTTAAACCCAACATTAATTCAAATATAACTTAGACTCAAAATATTTGAAAGCTGGAAGTCTTATTTTATACACACACAGATTGCTATTAGTTTTGTGTCATCAATATATATTAATAATAATTTTCTAGTTAATTGTATTTGCATTTTTTATTACTATTTTATCATCTTTTGTGTGTTTCCTAATTTATGAAAAAAATACATTTTTTTAAATTAAAATTAATTTTTTTTTGCGAAAAAGGTAAGATAGTTTAAGTAGTTATTTTTTTTATAATATTCCGTAAAATATTGTTACATTACCCATGTATTCCAAGAAAATTAAATTTTTTTCTCCTCCTTGGTAAAGTAGTAGGTACATCAAAAATGTATCTACTTCTCTGACAATCAAATAACCCTGATTTCAAAATCAATAGGACAATTTAATTTAGTAGCATTTAGGAGTATAACGACTATTAATGTGGATATTGTTGGTTTATTTCATTTGTTTCTATTTTTATGGTGATGTAAATGTCACTATCACACCCATCCAAAGTGCAATCACAGAGTGTTTCGATTTCGACTTGTCTTTTTTTTTTGCTTAAATAAATAAGTACGAACAGATTTTCGTCCGCCCTTCTGGCACTCATTTCAATTTGTATCGTTTTTCCTTCTGTCTTCTTTCTTTATATTTATTGAATTTTTGTTTGTTGTTGCTTTTGAGTTTAAATTGATTAAATCATTCACCTACCACCAATATGGATACAGCAATTACTCCTCAACTGACATGCTAGACAATACGGTTCGCTCAATTAGATACATTTTAGTTTTTTTTTTTTATATTGTTCATACGTATGTACATATATAACAAAGAACATAAAAAAATACACGACTAGATCGCACGTATACTTGCCTTGTCACATCGCGAGCATAAGATTCTTAGTAGAAACAGCTAAATATATTTTTAAAGTAGTTTTAACTTAATTGTTTATAATACAGGCATTTCTTTAATTTTTTTTTTTAAATACAATGGAATTGGTATAGACAGGTATAGCAATTTTAAGTAATTAACAATATACTTAATATGTACATTTAAAAACATAATTTAAAAAAAATCGTCAACACGTTTTAGATATTGAAACTTTTCGAAAATTTTAGGTCCATCAAGTTAAGCAGAGCAAGTTCAGCAGAACATATTTTTTGTCATGCCATAATAAGATGCTAATAAGTGGTAATTAAGTACCCAAAAATAAAATTAAGTGCTCCAGTACTTTTGGAGAAAATTAATGTTCTGCTATCTTGATTTGAAGTTAGAAGAGCAATCACCTAAAATGCTTAAAACGTTGAATTGGAAAATTTTGTTTGGCATAATTTTTAGGTGCTATTTAAGAGCTCTACGAATCGAAAAAAAAATCCAAAAAAATGTTTTTTCAAAAAAAAAAATATGTATGAAATAATTCCATTTCCAATGCATATGCGATAGTACCCTGCTGTGCTAACTTAAGGAGGCTTTACATGTATCTTCATCTGTATCTGCATTGACATTTGCAAAAAAAGATGAAACAAAATAAAAAAATCATACTTGTGCGATAGAGAGCGAAGACCAAAATGGAGATCATCTTCATGTATGAAGATTATAGGAAGTATAAATCTGAAGATTGCAGATTATAGTGAAGATGAACATGTTCATCTTCATTATAGCATTTTCATCAGCACCATAATTTGTTCCGCTCAGATAACGAATTTTCAAGTTGTTTTTTTTTACCATTTCACCTCAGTTTGCTTAAATAAAACAACGATAATAGCGAAAATTATCTTCTCAAAACTACATACCTTAATGCTAAAAAATGTGCTTGTAAGATGTGTCAAGAAAGTTATAGCAGAGTTCGAGTAAGTTATTAGTGTGTACCCTGTCTTACTTTGATGTTTGTTTTATATTATGGTCCCGCTCTACTTTTCTTCAAGTCTGCAGATGCAGATCCATGTAAAGCCTCCTTAAATTTCGATTTTTCTCAAAAAATGTGAGTTTTTTGATACAAATCTTTTTTATTAATTAAGTGCCCACCTATTTCGAATTAAGTACCCCATTTTCAGAAGTATTTTCGAAGATCTGAGTCAATTTTGCTAAAAAAAAATCATGTGAGTTCCACATGTTGGTCCAAAAATTTGACAACATAAAATGTTATTACATGGAACCGTTGCCATAGAACCGTTTTTTTTTTTTATTTTCGATTCTCTCATTAACGGCGCAACGGATTTCGATGAAAATGTTTTTACATGAAGCTCTTCTAATTACAGTAGACGCTCAATATAGTGAAGTAATAAAAACCATGCATGTTCAGTATTTCGAGGAGATTGTTCTCTATTTCGACAGAGAATTTTTATTAGTTTTTCAGAGCTAAATTTAATAAAAAAAAACTACATATCTACATTGAGTAGTGTGAAGTACACCAACTTTTTTTTTATTATTCTTAAGTATAAAAGGTAGAGTGAGGATGCTTGACAAAAAGCATATGCATTTAATTTGTTTTTGCCAAAAAACTTTGCCGAAGAACCTTTTGGAGTAGGATTAATATCTTAACATTATAAATGTTTAATAAATGAATGACAAGTTGATCTTATCTGCTGATAGCCGCGTATTTCACTTTTGTCAAGTAAAGTTAAAAAAATCAAAACTCTAATGGGTAAATGACTGCTTACATGATTGCTAGGAGACATACACAAACGCATTTTAAGAATTTATGGTTAAAATAACATGAAACTAAACGATAAAACACTATCGACAAGCTGTGGACGAATTGTAGAAGGAAAATTCTGAGAAAAAATCAGTGTTCACTACATATATCGAGATTTTTCTTGTTCAATATTTGGAGTACTCTTTAAAAAATTGTGTGTCTTCACTATATTCGATAGTTCAATCGAACGAGATTCACCATCTTTAGTTTCTACTGTATAGTATGCCAAAATTTTGCGAAAAAATATTTTTGTGGATCTTTGGAAAAAAAGTTTTTTTTTTTTAATTTATAAAAATAGGTAATTGAATTGCCAACGTTTCTTTAAAGTTTCTGAAATGTTTTTTAAACGAACGCGAAACATTTCAGAAACGTTTTTTAAAGAATGTATCCTGAAATGTTTCTTTGGTGTGGACGCACCTATTGGTGTAATAAATACCTACCCTTAAGTTTTGATTTTATTTATTAATCATGTAATCAATAATGTCCTGGGAATTTCGCCAGGACATAGTACTGAAGGGTATAAACTTTAGTAGATACTTACATTGTGGTAGCTACGTATATACATATATATGTACGTCGTTAGGTATCTATACCTAGGTAAATTTTGAGCTTTGTGATTAATACCAAAGCTTCGTTTTTCTTGACTACATTTTTTTTTAAACTTAAAATTAAAGTTAATGAACTGTATTTTATAATACTACGACTTATGTTTTGTATACCTAATTATTTTTGTGGAGTTCAAAAAAAAAAAAAAAAAAAAAAAAAAGTCACATAAAACGGGGTGTATCTTTTCTGTATATTTTAATTTGGTCGCTCTCCCTCTTTTGACCATTAAGCATCTCCCCTGTTATCTACTTGTTATTCATATATATACATACCTACATATATAGATATATATACTTACCTATCCATCGACTTATTATGTACCTTAGAAAAGAAAAAAAACGACCAAGAAGAAGAAATCCTTCTATATGTACCTATGCCTACCAGCCAGCATTTGAATATAAATTATTTTGTTTTTTTTTTGTGTGAATATAATACCTACTCGTCGTCTGAATCTGACAAAATATAAAAGATATATGTACCTACCTATATAAATGTGCCTATAACCTAAACACATTCGAGAGAAAGATGTAAATGGACAACAAGGTCTAATTAAAATGAACAAATACCGCTGTTGCCGTAACACTCGCTCGTTCGGTCGAGTTGAAGTGAAATAAAACAGCAGCAGCATTATCATCGCGTCCGTATCTATATATGGAAGTTGTTGTCGTTTTTGATCATCGCCAAAGTAAATAATATATGAATTTGTACATAATGACGTAAGCACATGCCACGTAGCTAGCTTAAAAGTGTAGAAATGATTTTTTTTGTCTTCTCATTTGTTATTCCTTTATTAAAAGTATCTCAACTGCCGGAACATGGCGGAATATCATTTTGCGTATTTCTGTCGTTTTTTTTTCATTATCGCCGCCGTCGATTTTCTTTCTATAGGTAAGTAGGTACAGTATTTTACGGATAATAGAAACACTCATATAAGAAAAACTCGCTTATAAGAAAGGTAAAGAGAAACACCGTGCGGTCTTCCTTATATTTCTTTAGAAATGAATCGTTTATTATAAGAAATTCGCATACAGATAAGAAAAACACTAAAAAAAGTTTAATTTTTTCGAAAAATTTAAATTTTATGTAATATGAATATTATCCGCGAAAATAATAACCTAACATCTCATAAAGAAAAACACTGTTATAAGAAAGCCTTTTTTACGCACCAAATCAATTATTTGAACAAAAAGTAGGTACGCTTATAAGAAATTTACTTTGTCAGAAAAACGTGTGCCAAAATCTATTGAATATGCATCTTTGTGTTAAGACCTTCATTACAAATTCCCACTTTGTAAACGAATGACAGCTGAAAAGTGGATAGGTCGCCAATATTCTGACCACAGATGAGTAATATAAAGATGGAAAATTTCGGCACAGCTAGTTGTGTTTGCATATAAGCTATTACCGTTATGAAACTGATATTTTTGCATCTGTGTGTAGTTTTATGACACCACGTATTAGGTCCATTCGTTGAACTTTACCTATGATCGATCTAAGTTTTTCTGACAACCCCAAGAGTTGTCAAAAAAAAACTGTTTTTTTTTGTCGGTTCTCAAAAAACACCCAGTGCCATAAATTTTATGTTGCAGAAAAGCAAGTTATATTATTTAATAATTAAAACTTAAAATATGTTAAATTTAAGTTTTTAGTTCATTTTTTGGCCCCAAGCACAGTTAACAACTTCAAAGGTTTCCATTTTGGTGTCTGGAAATTAATTTATTTTAATTCATTTTCAAAACAACAAATTGCATACAAAACAAGAATTCCCAATAAAACAAATTCTTCAGATTAGGGATGATCGATGTTCATCTATGTTATTATTATCGATGTTGTAGGAAGAATAAAGGAAACTCTTTCAAAACATCGATGTTTTCGATTCGATAATTATTATCATCGATTATGAGTTTTCGATATTTTACCCAATATCGCCCATCCTTTCTTGAGATCTCATGTCACTTTGGCGTTTATTCATTTACCTCAACTTGCAACAGTTGTTAGCTAACAACCTAGGTCTACTTTAGGGCAAGTCGAGGGCGACCCTAGGTTTAAAAAAAACAAGAATTTATTTATCGAATGACGTCAGGTTTAAAAAAAAAACGCTTTATGGCGACACTAGGGCGACTTCAGGGCTCAACGAACAACCTATTGTTGTTAGATTTCACATCTATTCATGGAGAGAAACAACAATGTAAACAATCGTGATTCTTTTTGCTGGTTCAATATTTTGCATAATTTTATTTATTTGAAGAAAAGTGTTATTTGTTTTTTTTTTACTTGTTGAAGAATAGTATATTTTTGCTACTTTGTTACATTAAATCTTTTTATATTAAAAAAATATTATAGATGAAGTTTTTATATGAACATACATTCATTATCCATATAAAGTTTGTATGGTAATTAGTAGTAATTATAATTGACTTTCATGATATAATGTAACAACATAAAATGTTCCTAAGTCTATATAAGTTTGGACGAAGGTGGTCCACCAGTAAAGTATAGCCTACTTCGTTTTCATGAAATTTTGTAGATACACTTACAAAATATGTTCCTTTGCCAATAGTTTTTTTAAAAGTATTTTTCTTGATTTCTAATATAAGAAATTTTCTTACATATATCCGATGTTTGGATATAAGAAAAACTCCCAAAGAAATTACTTGGATCTTTAGAGTTCCTTATATCCGTGTTGTACTGTATATGTTTCCATAAATAGGTAGTTTGCAATATTAAGAAGGCAAATAGATACGTATATACATTAGCTGGGTATATACGATATACCTACATATACTTACAAATGTAAGTGTTCAATGCTAAAAAAAACAAAAGACACAATTTTTCCTTTGTTATTGCGGCTTTTAATATTAATCTCATGATTTGAAATCGTTTTTTTTTTTCATCTATAATGTACCTACCTACCTGATATAATAATAATAGATATATACCTATATCAAAATGAAAGCTTATTTGTACAGTGCAATATAGATACCTACGTTGTCGGCATATAAATAAAGATTCAATTTTAAGGAGAAGCTCTCATTTAAATCACACAAATGACAAACATGTCTAGCATTATTTTAATCTCACTAATCCCATTTCAGTAAGATACTTTTAAGAATATAAGTAGGTAGGTAGGTAGATACATACTTTATGTAATTCTAAACATCTGCATGTATCTAATTGTTTTGTATTATTTAACAACACTGTTCTGTTTATTCTTTTATTACAAAAGAATTCTACGTGTGTAGGTAGGTAGGTACCTGTATAAAAACATCTTGGTCTAAATTTCTATTTAAATAATGAATATCTTTTTCGTGGAAAATCCCCAAGATTCTGCTAAAGGTGCATTATTGATTTTTTTTTTTCTGCAAACAAATTTGGTCTAAGGGCGGAAACTTGTGGCTACACCAATAAATTCTGTTTGTTTTATTATTGGTATGCAAAATAAGACTTTCATTTATTTGTAATTCTTTTTCAGGTAGGTAGATATCCACAAATGTGACAAATTGCAATTATTTTTCGTGCCATAAAATTATTAACAAGTGCAAGTGATGTTTGTTTTTACCATTATACTGGAATGGAGTAAATAATATACCTACAGGTATTTTTTTTTCATTTTGCAAATAATGGCAATATATGTACATAGGTACAAAATAAAGAAGAACCCGTTTTTTCTAGTCATTATTATGCCAGGCAATAATTTAAAATAGCGTGAAAAGTAGCGCAAAGACTATTTGTTGTCACTTTTTAAATACCGATATCTCAAAAACCATTGGTAACAGTGTCATACTTTTTCAAGAAAACACATGTAGCTTCGATTAGCTTAACTAGAACAAAAAAAAAACTAAACTAGTGCGTATAAATAGTATAATTATTTTTGTCCGAAAGTTTTAATCCCAAGAAGTCGAGTAGGTACTTTTCACCACACTTCATTTAATACTTTTCGATACCGACTTGGTCTATTTTTTTTTTTTCATTAACTTATGCCATGTTTAGTATCACTTTCGTGTTTTTTGAATTTACTTCTTTGACATGAACGTTCAAAAAGTTTGCTTCAATTCTAAATTCCGGAATATCAATGAACGTACATGGAAAAACATTTTTCAATTCTGGAATTTGACATATCGGATTTTGCCTTAGTAGACATCACATACTTAGCAGAATTGGATGAGTCACCACAGAATAGGTTCAAACTATAGTTTAAACTATTAAGCTGTAATTGCTCCGTAAATGCAGTTTTTCTGCAGAATTAAAATTAAGAGTTGAGCTATGTCAACAGAGAATTATAAAGCATTTACACGAGTAACAAATCGCTATAATTTTTTCCAAATAAAACTGTCAAAACAATAAATAAATAATAAAATACCTACGATGAGGTTCGTTCTAAAATATGTACATATATTGTCATTCTGCGCTTAGTTGCACCTCGATTAATTGAGTTTACCGCTAAAATGACCGAAAAACGTATGCGTTCAAAAATTGTTTGCATTAGTAGAACTGTTGTTTATTCGGTTAATTGTACCCCTCCTAAATGAATTACTCAATTAATTGATCTTAAAAAATGCAGCTACCAAACTAAAATCATGTAAATTACTCAGGTAGTAGAACGGCCCAAATCATTATAAAATCTATTTTCGAAATACTGAAATTGGCAGTATTACTCCTGCATAAGAAATAACAGCTGAAAACTTTTAAGCTGGTAATACTGTATTTACAAAATGTCACAATATTTTTATTTACACGATATACCGGTATACATTATTATAAAATTAAAAGTCACCAATATTTTTGTATGAAAAAAAAAAAGAATATTTTAAAGCCACACATCAAATGCGATAATTTCGTTTGACAACTTAATCAAAAATAAAACCGTAAGAGCGTAAAAGCTGAGGAATATCGTTAACAACAAAGAAGTACTATGACCAATGACTTTTTACAATTTTTAATTATCCGGAAATTAAATCCAAGGTTTTGCTTGCGAAAAAATTAAAAACAAAAGCATAAATGCTAAAAAAAAGAGCCAAGTTTCTCTATACAAAAACCTCTATTTAGCAAATAAGTCGTGGGAAAAAGTGAGCTCTAAAAGTACCCCAAGTTCTTACTTCATAAAATTTTAATACTAAATTATTAAATTACTAAAGTAGAATAATATTAAAAAAAACTACAAATTAAGAGATAAATTTTATTATTTAATGAATACTGGCTTAATTTTATATTTTTCTTGTTGTTCTTGTTTAAATACCGTGATTAGCCCTAAAAATGTTTCGAGTTTTTTTTTTTAATTTTCATGGCGCTATGGAGAGGAATAGATACTTCGGCAGGGGTAATCTTTAAGAGAGTCTGAGGGAAAAAGCGGCCTCCAGAATCCAGGAGTGGGGAGGGCCATCGGTATAGAAACATCATCAACCGAATCAAAGAGTGGTAGCTAATCGACCAAGAGGTTGAATTGATAATTGGCATGATGTTTTGTTTTTATTTTGTGACGAGGTGAGGTTTAACAGAGGAACAAGATCCCCCTCACATCTGGCGATCTAAACCGTGCTACGCCAGCATGCGGAATAATTTCCTATCTCCCTATCCACATGCCCTGGTCCTCATTCTCTTGTCCCGTTACGTCCTTTGAGGCCTAACACCAAATTTCATCACTCTCCGGCAATCGGAAGTGGTCTATAATCTGTATTATTGATAAAATTGCTGCGTGAATTGCTCAGTGGGCGGATACCTCGCATCTGAATAAAAAATCTCTCGGAAACAAATTTTTGTTGTATTTATTTTTCTATTTTAGGCGTTATTTCCTTGTTGCACTTCAATTTTATAACAAGAATTAACGGCCAAAATAAAAAGCTTAAATAGTGGGATAGACACAAACAAATGTTATAGCGATTATGAAAACACTAGTGAACTTAAGTGTAATGTTTTTATAAATCCAAAAAACTGCATACACCCAAACTGGACCCCACCGCAGATCCTATAGTTGGGACAAGCAGGTGGGTTACGCTCATAGCTTTTTATACACCATGAACGTTATATAGCCAACACTTTTGGGCCTTATTTCCTTTTTTTTCCGATTTTGGTTATTAGTAATTTTTTGGACTTTATTTCTAAATCAATTTGGCCGGTACTGCCTTGCTCGCTTTACCAAATTTCATAGTTTTACAGTAATCGCAATCAACACCAATTCGGAGAAAGTGGCCGGACACCACGGTCCCTTAATGAAAAACCTCAAAAGTTCAATGTCCGCCATAATTTCGATGATCTCTTAGTGAGTAGTCAGTAACGGTTTTTGTGATTTTTGAGACCTTATATCTCAGGAACCACTTACTTATGGTAAAAAGATAACATTTGGTGAGTCTTGTGTGCTAGACTACCTTAGCAAATATTCGAAATTTGAAGTTTCTGACTTCATTAATACTGAAGATAGGGGGGGGGGCTGAGGATGGCTAGTGTTTGTTCCCTTAAATAAAGAGTGCCAGAACTTGTTCGTGCTCTTTCATAGTTCAGATCTAATTAAACTTGCATTTTTTTTTGTAATTATAAGTTTTCATTTATTTTTGTTTTAATAATTGTAACGATTTTTTTTGGTAAATATGACATTCTTTAATTACAGTTGATCATTTTTTTTTGCCAGAACTCAAGGATATTTTCATAGAAATTGAGGAGGTTTGAAATGATTTAGAAGTTGCGTCAATCTATCGGAAATTATGGAGTTTTGAAGGCAATTTAAAAAAATATACCGAAAGTCTGAAATAAACATAAAATTGAGGTATTCGTAAAATATTTTGTACGATGTTTTCGTCCAATTTTTTTCACTCTTACAAAAAAATGACAGAAAAATGGAACACAAAAATTTAACAGCGGAAACCTCGGTTCTTTCTTGCAACCCCTTTTATTTCGAATGACTCAATGTTGCATCATAATCGAAGAACTGCATGAGTAATATTAATTGCAATCCAGAATTACAATTCTATAAATAGATTTTCTTCATTTGAAATTCATTGTTTATTCGTCAGCGTATATATTCTAATCAAATAATGTACCTATTGTATGTACGAGTTATTAAAAAAAATTCATTAATCATTGTGTTGTAATTTATTTTTTCATATGCAAACACAAAGAACAAAAGCAAAGCCATGAATGAGTGTATAGTTTGAAAAACCTTCGCGAATCATTTAGCTAAGTAGGTATACCTATCTACCTACCTTCTAGAAGTTTCTAGATCAAATTGTTGGCAGTGTATAATTGTTGTTGTTTGCAACTCTAACCAACATAATTGTTCTTCAATATATACCTATCTATACCATCCAAAAAGGGAAAGAGAGAAAACAAAATCTGTATAAGAAAAGTACATACCTATACTATATATTAATTCTTCCTTTTTGGATGGTTATACAAAACTAGGTGCGAGTGTTCTAGATAGTATTAAAAGACAAAGTAAAACTGAACCTGACTACATAATAAATACAAAAAAAAAGAGAAAAAAAAAACCACGGAGAAGAAGGTATGTAAGTAGGTGTTTCTGTACATAAAGACCAAGGTACTATCATATCAATCCAGGTGCATATAAACAAGGGAGGATAATATCTGCATGAATGGACGAATTTCAACATCAAAAAAAAAAAAAAACAATAAAAACAACAACGACACGAAGAGCATCAGGAGCTGCATAAAACAACCTTGCCCAGGTGAGAGATGTACCTACCTACTATGCGTTTTGCTCCTGCACACACATTCGATGAATTATGATAACAAATATGTGTTTCTGTTCGAATCTGCACACTTAGCATCCTAAGTCAGGGAATAAAGCTCCATTCGGTCGGGAAACAGGCCGATGTCGGGGGGATTTGAAATAGGAGAGTAAGTCTGCTGCTGATGCACAGTCCAACAACAACACCAGTATACCGGAAGAAATGCACGCAGCAATAAGAGAAGACCTCGGCTAAAATATCTATAGATCTTTGGTATATATGTATATTAAAATCTATGTATGTATATTAGGTATGTATATACATAAAAAACATCCCACGGAAGCTTTTTAGCTATGCTTACTTTTGTAACAGTTAAAAGGGACCTTCAAGGAGGATGAAGGAAATATGCGGGACAAAACCGTATTGCTGCATTTTGTAGATACGTTTTTTTTTTTTTTTCTTACTTTATTCAGTCCTAGGCGCTTGGCCTGCCGCCCTTCCCTCTCTGCCATTGTATGTATGTGCTACAGTTATATGTATGTTTATTTTGGTACTTTGTGTCTATATATAATAGGCATTATATATGTACATACATTTATACATAAGTATGAATATCTGTTTCTAGGGGATTGGTTGCGGTGGGCAAGTTGGGAAAAGAGGGGGAGGCAATGCTATGCCACCTAAAATAGCAACAACAACGACAACATATTGTGGAAAAATTAATTGTATCTATGTGCGCCAGCCACATGATGATGAAGGAAGGTACCTACCTACCTACCAGTACCCGAGCTTCACTCTACACACTTCAACTATACAAAATGGAAGCACCAGAGTATGATGCACATTTACACACACACATATATATACATAGATCACTAGCGACAGAACAAACAAAAAACAAGATGAGAAAATTTTCGCTGGCTCTGTTGCCAAGTTCCAATATTTTTTTTTTTTATTTTGTTGGTTGCTTTGGTTTTTTTTTTTTTTGAGGTTATGCGTGTGCTTGGAATTTTATTAAAATCCTTTTTTGGTAATGATTACCGTCAGCTGTAACAAAAATAAGAAACAAAAGGGGAAACGATGATACTGTCGTCGACGACGACGCAGTAGAAACGAGTTAAAATGCATACCAACATAAGTGATTGCAATAAGATTAAATAAACGTTTCAAATATTTAAAAAAAAAAAAGTCCATTGTTAGTGGAATGGTTTCCATAATTCCTTTTCGAGAAGTTTCTTCTCTGAAGCCTATATAGATATAAAGCGAAATATTCTAAGATGGTAGGTTAAAGCATGTGTAAAGCTGTGTTTGGGCTTATAAAAAATATGTGAGCAAATGCATTATGCTCTGTATGATGTTTTAGAGATAAATGTTTCAATAATATTAACCTAATTTATTGTTGTTTGAAAGAAAAAAAAAACGTACCAACATCCATTGTTTTAATTGGATCGCTTTACTCCAAAAACTCCCCTAGAAATTTGTTCTTACTTTGCCAGAAAGTTTCATCACAAATACTGTTTTTTATAATTATAAGAGACCTGGGAAAAAACTCGAAATACACTCTTTCACTGAAAACTGGTAGTATTTTTCTCTTTCAGATTCTTCTAGAGCTATTTTTCAACTCTGGTAAAGCACTTCTCCCATAGATTAGCCCTTACTCCTTATCTTCGAAATCGAATTTTTTGGCGAATCTCAGCGATTATTGTCACCATTCTCTACATCGTTTCGAAGAAAGTAAGATCAGTGCACTTGATATTGGTTGATAAGTGTAGGTATACAACAAACTCTTTTTATCCAAATTACTTGTATCGCATTTCTTCCTTTCGGATCGATTAATAGGGGCTCTGCTTTGTCCCCGATTCTTTTTCATTACATTCATCATCTAATGATCTTTTGTCTAAAACATGTGTCTTCTCAATTAAATTGCTTCGCGGGAGTGGTGTACTCAAATTTTAATCTATTATAGGACAAGTTTTGCATTTGAAAAAAAAATCGAAACATCTGTTTATCTGTACAACGATCTACAGCCTAATCGGCTGAAGCAATGTTATTCAAACTTCGTATTTAAGCTTTCTTTTAGGTGATTATCTTATATAGATTTTTGAATCGTTTTTAGGTCCAAAACTAATGGTACCTGCCATACAATTTTTTCTTCCATCAATATCTCGAAAACGGCTCTAAACATTTTGATAAAAAAAATTAAGTTATCGAAGGTTATTGCAAGGAATTCTGACACGACACATATTGTGAAACTCTATCATAATGCCGCAACCATGGATCAATTTTGCTCCTAGACACAACAAGATACTTTGATTTCATTGCGTTAAGCAGTAAACCATTTTCATAAGATCAACAGTCAATAAGTTTTAAGTCTTCATTTATGCAGGCTGCAGAATGCTCAATCATCCCAAGGGGACAGCTAAAAAACAACTGCGTATCGTCAGTGTACATGCGAATTGAACATTGCCTTACAACGTTGGGAAGTTCATTAACATTACATTGAAAAAAGAAGCGGACCAAGTATAGAACCTAGCGGAACACCGCTAGTGACAGGCTGAAAGTCTGATAAATTATTATTTAGCTCAACTGCTTGCATTCGATTTGTTAAATATGAGAACAAAAGCTTGACTGCTGAAAAGGAGACATTCAATAGCCGGGATAGTTTTCGGCAAAGAAAGCAATAATTCACCATATCAAAGGCCTTAGATAAATCTAGTAATACAAGAAACGTGACATTATCTAGATTGATTGCTACTCTAATATGTTCAGATACGGCCAGTAAGGCTGTTAAGCAGCTGTTTTTCTTTCGAAATCCAGATTGTTTAGATGTCAGCAAGCTGACCCGCTCAAGAAGAATATTAAATTGCTTTTGAATGTTTTTAATCATAGTTTTCCTTCGAATGTCATCCGAAATTCGAAAATTATTTTTAAAAAAAATGTTTAAACAATTTTACACTTGTAAGATATATTTCAAATATCAAATCTCTGAGCAAGCTGTGTATTATTAAAATATTGTAATGTATGAAAAATAAAATATCTATCTATCATTTTCAAAAGCCTTTGACAAAAACGGCATTATAGAAATTGGTCTGAACTCGTCACCTTTTAAAGTCTTTAGGATAGGTTCTATTTTCGCTCTCTCCCATTGTGTAGGAAACTCACTTGTACTTATGATCGAGTTAAAAATATGAGTGATATAATGCAGAAGTATGGCAAGTAGAATTTTCAAAAAGGAAGGGTATATTTTATCAAGTCCTATAGCAGACTTGATACAGAGAAGATCCTCAACCACATCCTCTGCGTCTATAAAAGAAAAGAAAAAAACAATATGAATTTGAACTTGGAGCTGTCAAGCGGTTCGGAAACTAAAAGAATGTTGACCGTTGGGCTTGTGACAAAGCGCTTGTTAAGATCGTTAATATCAAAGTTTTCAGATTTTACACAAGCAGATTTTCCAACACCAATTTTTTTTCAAATTTATCCATATTGTACCTCCTGAAACGTTAATGATTAAGAAAAATTGAAATTCAATATTTCAAAAACGAATCTTCATCAGATATTAGATATTAGATATAGAAATTGTATTTTTAAGCTTATATTATTAAATACATAAATTTGCCATACCATTTTTTTTCAATAAAGAAATCCACATATATTTCAAAAAATCTGGTGCTACTTTTAAAAATGGTGGATAAAATTTGAGAAACAATAACGGAAAGTACAATAAATATTAAACTTGTCCGATTAGGTCCTGTAATTAAAAAACATTGTGAGGTTAATTTTTTAATTAAGATCAGTGCTGTTATTCGCAGATCATCAGCGTTCCACTGTTACTAATATAGTTGTATTTTTGAATAAATGTTTAAACTCCCTAGAAAGTGGTCAAGAAGTTGATTGTGTATACACAGACTTTTCGAAAGTTTTTGATCAATTTTCTCATGAGATTATCAAGTTTAAACTTAATTCATACGATTTTCTTCCATCTTTCATCAAGTGGATATCCTTGCATCTTGAAGATAGGTTATATCAAGTCAAATTCGGTAATTCTTACTCAAGACCCTTTATTGACAAATCAGGTGTTCCGCAGGGAAGCCATCTTGGACCATTACTCTTTACATTGGATATTAATGATGCTCCTCTTTGTGTACGCAATAACGAAATTCTTATCTTTGCAGACGATATAAAGATTTATAAAAATATATCATGTTCAAAGGATCGAACTCTATTGGAAGAGGATATTAACCACTTTGCTTTGTGGTGTGAAAAGAACAGTTTGAATCTTAATCCGACTAAATGTCAAACAATGACATTTTCAAATGTTATGTTATCTCACGGCACATTTTAACTCGTGTTATAACTGTAAGGTATCTTGGAGTTCTCTTTACGCCCAATTTAGACTTTTCTGTTCATATTAATGTAATCGTTAACAAAGCCAATTCAATGTTAGGGTTTATCAAGCGTTGGTCCAATGAATTTGTTGATCTCAATGATACCCGTTGCTTAATACAACTGTTTGGTGGTTCGTCCCCATCTTGAGTATGCATGGTTTTTTTTACGATATTCATATTGAGAGATTAGAATATGTTCAAAGAAACTTTACACGTTTCGCATTGAAAGGGCTTCAGTGAAGTGATCTTTCTAATGCCCTCACTTATGACCAACGTTTATCTATTCTTGAAATGCAAACACTTGCACAGAGAAGAACTAACAATGATTTGGTATTCTTCCACCAAATAATAACTGTCGTCACAGATGCACCAGACCTACTATGTTCAGTTTTTTTTTTTAATTATCGGGGAGGAGCTTATAATCTCAGTCGCCTCGACTTGATTAAAGTCCCAACACATAGTACCAACTATGGGATGCATGAGCCCTTGACACGTATGGGTAGACTTTTAAATTGGAATTCAAACATTTTTTATTTCAATGTCAGTCAAATTAAATTAAAAAATCTACGTAAAACCAGTGCTCCACGGTCCTAAATGTTTTTGTTTTTATTATGTTTTTGTTTTTGACGTAATATTATTTGTTTATATTTTCATTTTGTACTTGTGTAAGTGTTATTTGTAATAGAGTTTGCCTACTAACAACTAACACTACACTAAATGATGAGCCGGTAGTATAACACAGTTTTCTGTGTTGGCAAACAATTGGTCGGAAGACGGAGCTTGCTATAAGCTCTCTTCGGCCAATTCTGATAGTGTGAAAAAACATTGTCATGTATTCTTTACAGTTCCACATGAAAATACCACTTTTTTGTCACAGTTTTTGATGTAAATCAGTTTTGTTTTGCATCGAGTTTTTTAATTGCAAGACACAGAAATATAAAAAAACTGTTTCCTACCGAAATAAACGACCCAATAATTCAAAAACCATCGATTTGATATGTTTGTATTATTCAAACTTTATAACTTTATTGCCCTTATCTGGAACACTGTAATTTCTGATGCAAATGAAAGTAAGGCATTCTTTTAATATGATTTTTTTTTGTTAATATCTGAAGTAAATACATTTGAAAACCAATATTCATCAGGCTATAGAATACTAAAGCCAAAAAAATAGATAAGAAATTCGGATGTTTTTGTAAGGAATTTTAATTTTCATCTCTAACATATTTTTCCACTCAGGTCATTTGACAGGTGAATTATATTGTTTCTATATTTCGTTTAACATCTTAGATAAATAGTGGAATTGCTTAATCTAATATCTAATCAATCGATTTCTCAATTCCCATGACTAAACAACCAACCACCATATTGTATCTACTCGAATATGGTAGAAATTAATTACCCTAAATGAGAGCGGTCTCTCAAAGTTTGCCAATCACTAATACTGCGCTACGAGACGAGTATAATATGAGACTTGCTTTATATCCTAGAAATTTGCTTTCAATTGTCTGCTTGATTAATACCACTTAAACGTGTGTATTTGTGGATAATACTATTTTATCAAGTTTTTGGAACTTGTAGTCAGTATTCCCTGTACTTGTTCACGGATCACGGCTCACCAACCCATCCTATACCAATTGCTATTGTTTTGTATATTTGTATCTATTTGTGACACACGACACAGGACGACCTTATACTCTTATACTGTACATATCTAGAATATTGTGCTGTACACTTTATGGTTCCATTTCGTTGGGTTGTTATGGGTAACAAATTGTATGGATATGTTTCTACATATGGCTGATGATGGCGCTGTCGTCTTCGTCCTTTGCTCCATCACTAACTATATTATATATAATATAAATGTGTGTTTGCGGCATTGATACACATATGCTTCGTTTGAATCCCGGGAAAGAGTAGTCGGCCAGACGTGTGTTTGTTGTTTCAGCCATATTTAAATAAGTTGGAGCCCCGGCCGGATGGCTTTATATTGGTTTATCTTTCATTTGAACATTGAAATTCAGATATTGATTTGCCATTTATGGCCCATGGGAGAGGGAGTCGCACGAGTTATAGCTTTAGGAGTATAGCAACAGCAGCTGAAGGAGGCAGTGGAAGTGGAGTGAGACAGTTGGATGTTTTTGGGTCGCTCACTCTGTTTTGGTTTGGTTTTGGTTGGTGCTGATGATGATTCAGAACATGAAAAAAAATAAATAAAACATACACCAACACACTCAAAATACAAATTTCAGATACTACGAGAAATCCTTAAGCGCTCTCCTTTGAAATCTTATTAATATTCTATGTCTCCAACGCAAACATTACCCGCCCAAGTGGTTGCGGGAGATTCAAGGATTTAGGTAACTGACTGCTGAGGAAGAAAAAGTAGTGACTAAAGAGGACGATGCGGCGGGCGGCGCCGTCGAAGAGAGTTCCTTTACCTAGTTGTTGGTTAACGTGGTTAGGTACATTGTTTCGTTTCAATTAATTGTACCACCTACTGGATGTTGGCTTCGCAATAGTGTATATGTACTATCATCTATAGTTGTAAATAACATCATGGTACTACTTTTCGCTTGGCTACCAAACAATAGTACTGAAGCCTTTTCCCCCATCCACTACCCCTTTCAACAATCCTGGGTTTGAGCTCATTTTTATACCACTTAGATGATTGAGCTTAGTTTCTGGTGTTCTGAGTTGGTATGTGCTTCATCAAATCCGTCGGATGGCTGGCTATACCTATTACGAGTACCTATACGTTGGCAAGGATGAGATGTGAGAATATTCTCTGTGGATGCGGACACATCATACGAATGCTCGCTGTTTCCTCGACATTTTGTATGTGATATCCCCAATACGTTTTATCCTTTGTGCATATTTGTTCTGTTTCGTCCTCTTTCATCCTTGACACCGCGTTCATGCCGCCACGGTGCTATGCCGTGCCGCAACTTTAAATGCGACGGCATCGGGCGGAGGTGGTGGTGGTCTTCTATCTCTGTATTGGTGGTGAGTGTTGCGTTGAAATGGGCGGGGGGGAATTTGCTTTTGTCGGTAAAGTGATGGTGGTGGATTTTATTAGATTTTTCCCAGATATATGTTGTTGTATAGTATATTCGTGAACATTTTCGGAAACATTCGGTTAAAGAGGATATTTGTTGCGAAGGACATTGCAAAAGGTTGAAAATTTTCGTTTCGTTTCATCTTTATACATAAATATATACTTACATACATAAATATGTATGTAGGAAGGTACAGTACTGGTTTTTTAATACATAATGTACAACGACGAAAATGAACATTTTATTTTTGTTCCTTTGTCGCGTAGGTGGGTGAGTGATTGTGTGCGCTTTCGGTTTTCGGAGTATACATGCCGCGAGAGTTCTATTTTATCAGTTTAAAAGAAAATACATATTAAATTTGGGTGTGGCTATGGATGGATGAAAAGTATGATTCAAAGTGTAAAAAAAAAAAACAAATAAAACTTCAAACCATCAGAGGTGCTATCTAATACAGGAGAATCTAGCTGAAACCAAAGATCTTTCTTTGGTGAAGTAAGGTGGTCGGAATATTTATTTTCCTTCTTAGGTATGTACATATTTAGTTTCCATTTTTAAATTCTCTCAGAAATAATGTTTCAGTTTAGTTTGCTCCAACTC
Source organism: Philhelius pedissequus (assembly GCA_910595825.1). Classification (NCBI taxonomy): domain Eukaryota; kingdom Metazoa; phylum Arthropoda; class Insecta; order Diptera; family Syrphidae; genus Philhelius; species Philhelius pedissequus. The sequence goes on from OU343162.1 coordinate 63,629,853, forward strand.
TCATCCAATTTCAAGAAGTTCTGTGACTCATCATTACTGTGTCGGTCGTCGACGTTCAGGAGCTGTCACCGTTGTAAATCCGATATCATTCACATTCTTACTTATGCTCCTGACAAGAATCTCATCGCATTAGATATAATGGTGGACCTAAATGTCAAAATGCTTCAGAATCAGATTGCGTTCAGTAGGTATACCTAGCTACCCACTGCCACGTGCTTTGCGTCGTGATGCTAAAAATCTGAAGTTTCAATTTTGATTAAATTATTTGGGGGTGGAATCAGCTAATTTTAATATTACTGTGATATCAGATATCAGACGTTTTCCAATTAAAAATGACCAACAGAAAAATTCGGGCTAGGCATTATATACCTAATAGGTAACATTTGAAAACAATCGAATTGTCACTTTAAGGTGTGTCCACACCAAAGAAACATTTCGACATAATCAAGAAACGTTTAAAAAAAATTTTCAGAAACAGAGAAACATTTATGAAAAGTTTTTGAAATATTTCTTAAATGTTTCTGAAATGTTTCTCTGTTTCAAATTCGGAATAGCAAACTTTCTTTGTTTCCCAAGCATTTACAGAGGCAGATACTGCTTGAGTGGGTGTTTATACAAATATAAAAATGTCGCGAAGAGTGTGGAGCTATAACGATCCAATTTATCAAAATTTATGAAACGAAAAAAGTATTGTGGGATCCACTTGACGAAAATTTTAAAAATAAAATAAAAAAAGCCCATGCTTTGTGTGAAATTTCGGAAAATATAAATTGTGAAAAAGATGAGGTGTACAAAAAAATTCATGATGATAAAACACGATGCTATCAGTGCTTCTTCTAATTACAATGGATTGTCACGCACAAAACTGGATCCATAAATAAGAAACAAGGAAACATTTCAGAAATGTTTCTTAAAGCGTCCACACCAACAAAACATATCAGAAACATTTCTCAAATGTTTCTGAAATGTTTTTTAAATAAATGGGAAACATTTTTTTAACAATGTTTCTTGAAATGTTTCTTTGGTGTAGGCATGGACACACCTTTGGAATGGCTGTATGAGCGCGGTATCAAGAATGAAAAACTACGAAACAGAACAAATATACACAAAGTATAAAACGTGGTGGGGATATCACACACAAAATGGCGAGGAATCAGCGAACATGCGTATGATGTGTCCGCATCCACAGAGAATATTCTCACATTTCATCCTTGCCAACAGCAACATAAACCTTAATACTCGTAATAGGTAAAGCCAGCCATTCGATGGATTTAATGAAGCCATATCAAGTAACAGCCACCAATCTGTTTTTAGAACTGGAACTAGTTTTGTTACACAACTCTTTAAATTGTCAAATGAACTCCAAATAGCTATAAGTGCTAATAAGCTAACGATATTAACCCTGCTTGATTTCTCGATAGTATTTGACTCCATTAATTCCGAAATTCTCTGTAAAAAAAAACTACGTTATTATTTTAATTTTACTGTTGAAGCTTCAATGCTGATATTACTAACTACCTGGTGCCCATGGAACCACTTTCTGTTTTCTTTCGCTCATGCACGGAGTACCTCAAGGTTCAATTCTTGACCCTCTGTTATTCATTATTTTCATTAACAATGTTTTCTTGTGTCTTCATCACTCAAAGCTTCATCTTTATTCTGATGACGTACAATTGTTTCCTTCAAAATCATTGGGTTTAATTGAACACGGTGTGTTTCTACATAATGATATCCGATTAAATCAATCAAAGTCTAATCGTATCATAATTATTTGGAATTCAACAGATACAAAAGATTTCCCCCAATTACAATGAACAGTGTAATTGTGCCTTTTGTGAATTCAATTAAATTTTGTTATTTTTTTAATAAGACACTGACGTGCGATGAGCACATAATTTGCGTAATAATAAGATAAAGAATTTATGGAGGCTTACGCTCACATTTTTTACTGCAAACTTGCATTTATTTAGTTTAATTTTGAATTATGTAAGTACATATATTAAAAATGTAAACATAAAATATTTTTTTTGATGACTCTCAAATATCAATTTAAGTACTAACCTTGCTTTAGTTATAAATTTTTTCAAACGTTTCTTATTTTTCTATATCTTTTTATAATTATTTCATTTTCCAATTATGTTTTCTTAATAATTGCCTTATAAATGAAACAAACACAAATACAAATTCAAATTTGAATTTTTCTGTTAGATATAATATATATAAGTCGTGTTCTCGTGACAATCAAGTACAGCAAAGTAAAACATTTTCACGAAAACGATCCACGATCCAACTTGATTTTATTTATTTTTATATGGAGGGATTGCAAACATACATTACTAAAAAAAATCACTTCAATGATTGAATAGACTTACTAATTATCGGAACTCAATTATACTTCTGATGAAAAGGAAAAGTAATTGCCAGTATGTTCTTATTGTTGTTTTCCTTGTAAAATTTTTACTTTGCTGTACTTGCTAGTCACGAGAACACGACTATAATGTTATTAATTATAATTTAATGTTATAATTTGTTTTCTTATTATAAAAGCAGATATATTGAAATTTAGTTGTCGAATAAATTCAATATTTTTTTTTTAAACATTATGAGTAAAATTGTGATCCATAATCTTTTAAAACCAAAGTGTTGGTCTTCGAATCTGTGCCAAAATGTTTGTGTCCGATCAATTATCATGAATTTACTTAGACAACGTGAAACAATCCTTAGATATTTGTATTTAGAAATAACTTTCTTAAAAGCCGAAATAAAAATAAAAGGTCCGTTCGTTTAATTGCTGCTAATTTTAATGGCGCAAAAACTTAAACAATCCTCGCTTAGAGTAAAAACCTAGCTCTAGTTAAAGCAGTCGTTTAGTTCCCAGCTATTCTCTAACTTTGTCTTGATTTTAAACACACTAAACAACTTTTCTAATTATAGTAGATCTTTAGGGCTACGTTAGGCAAACTTAAGTTAAACACATCTTATTTTTACAGATAGAGTAATGAAACAAAACGCAAATTAAACATAAGCATATAACTAATATGTTCATAGACTCCCTATACATTTGAAGGTATTATTTTATAATTTTTCCCACCGAATATAATCGAACTTTTGTTTCTTCAAATCGATATCGTGAATAAAATTCAAGCTCCTCGAACTTTATATATTTTTTACTTTCTAAAAATTAAAATCTTCAAAACTATCATAAATTCTTTTTTCAGAAAACATTATTCTTTCATTTTCGTCAACTGGAAAAAGTATAGTTTAAGAAAAATAAAGAAGCGTTTTGCTCTGTTTAAAGTTAGACGACATCTTTAACGTTAAAGTATACTTTTTGTCGTTTAAAATTATCAAAAAGGCGATCCCCATTTTAAAACTCATTTTTAGAGTCGACTACCATTTTAAAACTCATTTAAAATAGGGTTTAAATGTTTAAAATTTTTCGCTAATAAGTTTTAATCCCATGATTTATTTTATATTAAAATTGTTAGAAATTTTGCGCAAGTGCACTATCAGATAATATATATAAAAAATGGCGCCCTCTGAAGTTACTATATTTTTTGCTAATGGTGACAAATGTCAATCAAAACAATTATACAGCGATTCATGACTTGTTGACGTGTATTTTGTATCTACCTATTTACTTCACAACTGTCGAAGTAGAATTTGCATCATAGCACCTTTTGATAAGGTGACATTTTCATGTACTTACCACTTAGTACCTATATGAAATCAGTAAAAAAAAAACTGTTGAATAATGGCTTAAGTCGAAGTTGTTGAAAATATGTAAATCAATTATGGCAGTGGTGCGGTGTGGATATAGTGTTTGATGTCTAACATAGTCCTTTAGGTTCGAGCCCCACGCTTGGAAGTATTCTTTTCTATACCTCCAATTTTAATTGGATGCCGCCCGTGGAATGAGATATTAAACGCCTAATTCTCAAATCCATAAAAAATTCTTTCCTCTCTTTCTATTCCTTCCAATTAGTGCTTTGCAATTTAGGTTGCATTTAATAAGGCATATTAGTTAAAATTAAAATAAACAAAAAAAAAATAGTTAGCAATTTACCAAGCTAATTGAATTCAACTTCAAGATGCTGGCCACCCTGCGGAAATCAAGGAGGGGAAATCAAAGTTCGAATGTTGTGTTGTTCCAATTTGCATGAAAAAAAACAAACTTAAAAAGCAAACAAAAATGGAAGCATACTTCTTTCCCATCGTGTATGGTACTCAGTTCTGATTCAGACATCTTTTTTGCATCATATGCACCTAAATGAAATATAAATCCGTCGACGATGTCAAATTAAGGTTAAATAAAATGCTCCTTTAACCCCTGGAGAGAGAGAGAGCTTAATTATTTTCATTCCTTCCCGTTTGGTTATCGATCGTATTATAGTTGATATATACATACCTACTTGTAAATGCATTTTGCCAACAATTTTTTTTTTTTTTTACCACCGTCACCATATAAGACCAAACACATTCGATGTCATGTGCCAAAGCAATCATATATCCTTTATTTATATTTTTCTTCGCCACTGTTATTCAGTCAGTGTTCGTGTTCGTCCTTTTTTTTTCTCCCCTCTTGTATAAAATAAGTAATTTTCTTCTCTTTTATGTGATGTCCTTTGTTAAGCTTCACGTTATAATCCATGCAAATTATTCTGTGTAAAAATGAGGTAAAGTTAAGACAAGCAGTAAACGAAGTTGATTTTGTTTATTAATTCACAGTGTGTGTGGTGTGTGGGGGGAAAAACAAAATTTGGTGAAGTTCGGCTGTCACTGTTCTACATATATGTGTGAAAGGAAAGTAAGAGAAAAATTGTTTGCAATTTTTTTTCTTTTTAGAAAATATATATACATACCTACATACAAAATTTTTATTCCAGCCTACCTATTTAATCTATAAAAGCTGATACCTACAGATTCAACCGGTAAACGTGTGTGGTGAAAAGTGGAGCTGTGCCAAGTCATCATAGACGTCCTTCGTCACCATCACCCACCTTTACTACCTACCATCCTAACCGCACCCGATTATTCTACTAGTGGCGCATTGATAATGAGTAGGTAGGACGAGGATAATCTTTTATTGTGTTCATTCGACTCATACCTACATACTTTGTCATATCCTCTCCACACACCTTTTTCTTGTTTCTTTTAACTTTGTTTTGTTTTCTTATTTTTATGTTGGTGTTTTTTTTTCCGCTCATATTTTGTCGGAGATTGAGGATAATGGTCTGAGAGGGGGAGACTCGAGCCTGGCCTGGCCCTAACCCTAAGAACCCTCCTATAGATAGATAGATACCTACATTTCATGCATAACAGTTGCCTTTTTTTTTCTCTTCATAACATCAGTGTTTTGGTGGGGTATGTAGTGGAAGGTTATGGGGTTGAGGGACGATTGTGGGCGCTTGTAGTCGTTTTTGTGATTGGGGGTTGGGGTGGGTGAATATAACTGGTCGTTGATGGTAGTGGTGATGTTGGAAAACTTAAAGGTTCCAGGAAAATTTTATTATATCGTTCTTTCATTTTTAAAGAGAAGCGTGTAAAATTTTTCTCCTTCAAGGGTTGCTTTCTATACATATTATATTCTGTGAAGTGAAAGAGTTATATTTTTTTTTCAGTTCTTATTTTTTTTAATTTTATTTTCTATGCCTTCTCATCTTTTCTTTGGCAAGTTTTGCAGAAAGTTTTATATGGGTTGATGTGATGTGAGTTCCATTTGAACATGGGTCGGTTGGTTATTGTTGGTTTCTAGGGTTGGAAATTGCGATGCAATTAACTCGAAAGCTTTTTGTTCTTATATACTTATATTTGATTTTACATAACATCATAATATGTAGGTACACCCTTCATAGGCTTTTATTAACTTAAAGCAAACAGAAAAAAAAAACTAATTAACTTTTTGCACTTATATGTACATATATACAAGACTTATATTCTTTCTTTTTTTTTCTCTCTTTTCAGGTAAGATTTGAACTTTCAATTTGATTTGCGTAATTGTGTAAATAAGAAACAAAAAAATCCCAGATATGATTCGATATTATGTAAGTAGAAACTTTTTGTTATACGTACCTACCTACCTACTTACCACCTAACCTCTTTATGGTGGGATATGAAATAAGCGTGACATTTTGTTTTTGTTGGTTTGTTGTTTTTTGAATAGCAGAAGTTTTTCGAAGGAATAAAATCTCTTCAAACTTTTTCAACGATATCTCTCTCTTTCCTAGAGATTATTTTTTTTTTCTTTTTATAAAATCCAATTATGTTTTCGTGAGGTTCTAATGTTTGAACTTGCTTCTCAAATAAAATGATGTAAGTGCTATGAATTACCGCATTAGTTCGACATTTTTGTCGTATATTTGTTTTACATAATTCATGAACTTCTTCAAAGTTTTACTTGAGGGTGAACAAAAAATGGCGTCGCTGATGATTAGGTATTGAGTGATTTTTAATTCATCATAGGTTGCTTTCGAAGAATAGAAAAGAAACCAGATTATAGAACAGGCTCATTGTATATGTACTGGTTTAAAATTTGCTGTGGAAAACATCCGACTCATGTGCAGTAGCATTTTGTGTTGGACCAATGACTATATATGAGGTCTTTTTGGACCTCAATCACTTGCGATATCGGTAGATTCAAAAGGCCAAATTTTATGTTTGAATCGAACACGGGATTGAAATCAAACTTGACATTACGAGATAGAGAACAATAAAAAGTGGGTTCCGCAATTCCGCCTGTCTGTCAGAGTGTAGCTCGATCTACAGCCTAAATAGCTGAAGCGATTTTCTTCAAACTTGATATGCACTTAAGCTTCTTAGGTGATTTATTAGCTGGATTCTTTTTTCTAATCATTTTTTAACCCTTAAAATAACGGTACTATCTGCCATTAAGTTTTCCTGATTGAAACACACACGAAAAGATTTTCGTCCACAATTCTGTCAGTGGAACGCAGGAAATTGGGCCCCAAATCATAGGAATGATTTGTTCCACTTTTTGTCAAATGTCAATCAGCTGGCACGAACAATTCTTAGGGTTATTTCTCATCGATAAGTGTGGCATTTGTATTTTAAAACGCGTGAAAACATTATAAATTATACATTAGAACTTTTTCCTTATTCGTTTTCCTGGTCGCTTTAACTGGCCCCTAAACTGAGTCAATTTCTGTATACACAATTTCTACCATACACAGGTTTTTAATTATGATTAGAACTATTGAAAAGTCTATCCTATATCATCAGCTGAAAATATATCTCCAATCCACTGCACGACGCCGACGCGACGTAAGTAGTTTCCAAATGTCATCAGTCTATTTGTCCCTTATGAATGGATAATAAATTAGGGGCTAGCACTGCGAACTTTTCGATCTATAGTTCCCAATTCCAACCACAACTCCTCCTCCGGGTTGATTACTTTAGTTGAGTACTTGGAGTATGGTTAAGTAGGGCAATTCACCCTCCTCGATTTGGTACTTTTCCCAATTATTATGGGGTCCGGTGTTCTCTTGAATAATGCAGAATTTGAATTTATTACGCATACATACTTAAAGTGTACAGTAGAATCTCGGAAACATGAAAGGTTCTATAAGATGAACAGTTCGGAAAGATGAACGTTTTCTTCCACCAACGATGAACATGACGTTTTAACTTTTTAATGTGTGGATACATGTTCTTCTTCTCTAATTAAAATTGTCTGCTTAGAAAGATGAACAATTCGAAAAGATGAACGGGACATGTTTTATATCTGTTGATCTTTCTGAGATTCTACTGTATATGAGTAAGTATGTTAAACCATTTGACACCATCATTAAACATGTTTTGCACATTCATATCTTCGATTTTGACAATGACGTTTACACTTTCTTCATTTTCGAAGAACTATGTACTAATGAGATATCACTACGAAACCAAATTGAATAGATACCTCATAAAATAAATTGTCTAAAAGTTGAACATCACCCAATCACAGTCCTGGAGATTTCAATTCTTGAGTGAGCTGAACTTTATGAAAATCCAAGTCCAAATTACGTTATAAAGTTATAATAGACTGGTTTTTTTTTCAAGCTCGAAGAAAACAAGGTATTGACTACAAAATTCACATAGCTATTATATCAACCAACAATTATGTGTTTCCATTCGAGCTTATCTAAGTGCTGGGAATTTTTTGGGCTTAATTCTTATTCTCAATAAGACTGTATTACCGGCATTAATTGCATCTTTGTTATCGCTAGTTTTTACGAAAAACGCTTTTCGCGCTTGCAAAAAAAAAACATTTCAATATAAGTCAAGCGTGAAATTGGTTTATTTGATTCTTTTTCAACACATTCACTAATGCAAATTTTTCTGTTTTACGAGCGGTATAGGTAGGTACCATTAAAGGGCAAGTTTTGCATTAAAAAAAAATTAACTCGAGATTTTAAACAAACTTGGCTTTACGATGATGATAACACCAAAAAAATAGGGTACATACTTAAACTTTAAGTTGGTACTTTAGCTTCTTAGGATATTGGTAAAGGTAACGACCTCACAATTTTTTTGAGCAAAAATGGTAAACCTAATTATGTTTATAGAAAACAGCTCTAACGATTTTATTTTTAAAAAAATCAATGCACTACTATAGGTTTAGTAATCATTTGTTTGTTTTACATAAAATGTTTTTACCGGTACTTGGTACTTTTTTTTTTACTTTCTCGATAACGGTGCAAAGGATTTCGAATAAAATGTTTGTACAAGTCCTTAAAATTTAAAATAATACTGTAAGGCAAGGTACCTACTAACATTTTCGAAAATTTATTTTTGAATTTCAATATTTCGAAAAAGGGTGGACGATTTTTTTAAATTGGCATATTTTTAAATTTATATTATTAAAAATACTTAAAATTGCCATACCAACTTAAAAAATAAATAAATAAATAAAGGAATTTTTTATACATACAAAATTGAGTAAAGAGCGACTAGGTATAAAAATATATTTAACCGTTTCTGCTGAGGATCCTGTAGGTACTTATGATGTGATCACAGATCAAAAATAAAAGTGGTCCAATCGTGTATTTTATTTTAGTTTTGCCTTAGTATCAGATGGATGATTGATTATGTAGGTAGGTACCTACATTATATTCGCTTTTAATTATGTAGAATTTTTTGTAGAAAATAGGTATTCATAATCTTAACACGATTGATTAACGATACATATTGTAATTAATAGCCAAACTTGATCTTAACAAAATATACGTATAATCGAGTCTCGGATGACAGTTGAGTTTGACATGTGTGAACAAATAATTTCCTAAAAGAATTTGCTAACAAAAAAAAAAAAATGGTAAAAACGGTATATGCACAGAATCCGCTAAATTAAAACGCCAATTTGCCATACTTTTTTTTCAGTAAGCCGTATTTTCACTTAAGTGATCTTTGAATAACTGAAAAAAATACTTTACCGAAGTTTAGATAACTAATTTTATTATAATTTACCACTTGTGTCATCATTTTAAATTATTTTACTCACAATTTCCAGAAAATATATTTTCCAAGCTCAGAATTCATGCGTAACACACAAAACAAAATAATATTTTGTTGTCAAACTGACAGACCAAAGTGAAGTGTGAAGTTTATTGGTCACGTTCAGTTAAAGAAAGAAATAATCTAAATGGTGGACGTAGTCAGCTTTTTTATTTCAGTTATGCGGAACAGTTTCAGTATAAAGAAATGATTTTTCCCGTAATTATTTTTTCATTTAACCTAATATTTCAATTAAGCGGGTTTCATTTTTTAAGCGATGTACATAATTTGTATGAAATTTGTGAAAAAAGCTGCATGAAAAATTTTGTGTTTCAACTAAACGAATTTTTTAGTTAAGCGTATTTTAGATATGCGGACTCGACATGCACAAAAAGCTTTACAAACGTAGGAACCTACCTACTAACAATCCGATGTACATAGTCGTCGGCCATGTTTATTCTTACAAGCATATACCTATATACCTACATAGATATTTATCTGAATGAATATATATATACTAAGGTTATTTTGTACATAAGTTTTTGAATCGGAATAAAGTGCGACACATTTAGTTGCATCGTCGCACTAACTTTAGGTAAGTAGGTAGGTATATCGACCTATGTTCATTCAGATCTTTTCTATAAAATCACCAAGCAAGATGAGCTTGAACAGATAAACAAAGAGTAGATACATACCTACATACATATCTACTAAATTTGGGAGTGGGGAAAGAGGCTGTCGGTATAACGCCAACAAAGACTAAATCATCTTGAAAATGCATAAGAACAACAAAAAAAGAGTAAAAAAAAATAAATTAAATTGATACATTATGTATAGGTATATGTGTAGGCAGGTATAGGTACCTACATATATACATATATACAAAACGAAATAAGTAAAAGAAGATACACAATTAATTCAGATTTTGCTTTTGCATCCATTAAACTCTTGTAAGCTTGTTTGGTTAGGTACCTAGTACCTACCTACGTACATTATATCAGCAAAAGGAAACAAAAAAAACCGCAGCCATTTTGATTTTTTGTTGGTTATCATCCATAGATTTGATGATGACATAAATGAATTGAAAATATCCATATATGTATGTACATATGTAATGTACGAGTATGTACATGGATATGTAGATATATATACTTGCAAAAGTTCAAAACGGTGCTGTATATATGTATAGTACTGTGTACACAAACGAATGTTAAAATTATTGAGTTTTCTTTATTTTTTTTTTCGTTTAGCTGCATAAACTTTTTGCTATTGCTCTTCTTCTTTATACCTACATACTTCTTTTTCGCTTGAATTTTGTATGTATAACCATCGAGCTGTCGTCGCTATTGTGTACTCTCCTTCTATTCCCTAATGCGCTGGCCCTCCGACCGTCCACCCAACCCCCCTTCTGCATGCTTCCCCCATAGGAATACCTATCAACTCATTTTTCTGACTTTGCAAAGACACAAATTCTGTTCAAATCGAATCGAGAAATTCGCTTTAAAATCTGCGAAATTGTAGGTACATACATGAAATTCGAAATTCGTTCGCTGCTGGTGCTGCTACTGCTGCTACTGCTGCTGTCGTCGCGTCGCACCGCATCGTACACGTAATAGGTAGGAAAACCTGGGTAAGTATCTAGTACATACCTAGCGAATTGTATCTAGATATGTCTGCACAACAAACCAGCACCCTGGTGTTGATATGGTATAACCTATCTATCTATAGATTTCTAAGGTGAATTTCTGTATACCTATAACTACCTACATAAGTTTATAAGTAAAAACCAAAGCAAAGATAGGTATATATGTATGTATTTACAACAACAACAAAAAACAAAGAAATAAAACATTTTTTTTTCATTTTGGTATACTTCTTCGAGAGTCGTGGCATATTTTTACATGAATTTGTATTCCTTTTTTCCATAGATACCTATAATACCCAGCTATGCATATCTATAAGCAATCGTCAAGCGCTTGACAACAACCTACACAGAAGTTGTGTATAAATATAATATATATATATACAAAAATATATACATATATCTAATGGTTATTAATATATTTTTTGAATTTCGATATTATTATGGTGTTTTCCATATTGCATTTATTTAACTGCGATAGTCGTTCTCTTTGGGTGTTGTTTGCATTTCATTTTCCATAGATTTCCTAAAATTCTCCATTAAAACATGTAGGTTGCAGGTATAGAGTGCAATTGATGTGGAAAACGGCTTTGATGCAGTCAAATACACATACTTATATATTTTAGCTGAAAGTATAGCCGCATTATTTGGCCTCTAAAATGTTTTAGGAAGGTTTCCATAATATCTTACCCAGTTTTCTAAGTGCAAGATCATCTTAGTTTTGAGGTTATCTTCTCCAACGAATAAGTCAATGAAGATCTTAAATTAACTCTGTATTAACTAAACAGATACTTCTGAAATATTCCTATCGAGAAACTATCGAAATCGATGGTTGTATAATAAAAGGGAAATTTCCATATAGTGTCGCACATCGATTTCGATAAATTTTTGACAACCAAAATTATCTGCACTAATACTACGTTTCCACCGAACATTAATCTAGATTTATATTTACTAATCTCAAACAGTGTTTCCACCGCTCCAAAAGTAGATTAATTTTGACAACACTATTCAAAATGCAAATATTGTTTCATTTTCTCTTATGATGTAGAAGTGAGACAGTCAGCTTCATCTGTGTCAAGCGAAGAAAAAAATTCACTTTACCGATGAATGTGTTCATTTCGATATGGAAGTAGGGTAGTTCGATTGAAGATTTAAATAAGATTTATTTTAAATCTTCATCTGAGAAGATTAAAATTTGTATGGTAAATCAGCTAAATCTACTAAATCTACTTAAATCTCGGATTAGTGGTCGGTGGAAACGTAGTATAAAACTGCTTCCAATTTAATTCCGTACACCTGCAAATGCAAGATTAACTCTATCGATTTCAAAATTTCGATTGTCAAAATGGTGGTGGAGGTGTGCTGTTGGGAAAATAGAGTCAGGTGAAGCATTACACATTCGTGTTGTACGGCTAAAGAAAAAAATCCTGAATTTAACAGTACGTACGTCCGAGTGACTCAAGTCTAAACCGATGATTCTCACTAAAAAAGTACGACATAATAATAATGCATGAAAATATACATCAGTGATTGGGTAAGGTGATTTTATAATCGAGCTTATCGATTTTTCGACTGTGCAGTATTCTTGGACTTTACTTATGACGCCCTTTGGGGTACTTTTTTATCTGTACATTCACCCATGTCAACATACATAACTATACGCCCAGAAATTACGAAGAATAAAATTCTTACGCAAATCGGATGTCAACAACACCCCCGGTCCGTCCGACATAATACCCAGACATCGAATGTATTGGTGAGTGAGTTCTACCGACAGGGTATGTACCACGAGTTTTTTTTTTTTACTGCAAGTTTCTGATCTAGCAACCGCTCAGGCAGCTCGTGAATAACAATTGATATTCTGAAACACTCGTTTCTGTGAAGTGTGATGCTGTTAAAAATAACTAACTAACACACTTAGTCCAAAAAGGAAGGACCATTGTGATACCACAGGAGTTGGGTTTTTTGCCGCAAAAAGAACTTAAAAACATTTTGAGCTTCTCATGAAGCGGAGGAGAGAATGTCTAAGTTTGCTAGTTCATTAATGTCACTGAAGAAGAAGTCTTCGTTTGTTAGACAGTGCAAAAATGTAGCAATGACAAAACACAATTTTTGAAAACCAATATTAGAAAAGATATCACAAACAATTTGGAGCCGGATGTTTTGAGAAAAGAAATAATTGAAAATTAGCGTTAAACGTGCACAAATGTGTATCAACTCTGACGTGTAAATCATAAAAAACAGAAAATTCTCATTCGTGATTAGTGATGCAATTACCTATTTTTTCCAGCTGTAAAAAAAGTAATGAGTTCTTCATCAATTTTTTTTTTAATAAAGCACTGACCGCGTCAAAGGAAATTTTTGATATTTTGACAAATTCAGACAATTTAATTTAATGACAACTTAAATTTTTCATAAAAAAAATGTACATTTTGAAGCTGGAATACCATTAACTATAATTCTATTCGTAGCTGATAGTTAATAATTAACCAAAAATGTTGCTACCACTATATATTAATGCACTTCATTAAAAAACAATTTGTTTTATTAATAAACAGTAGCAAGTGATGGAATCATATAATATACATAGAACAAAGATGATTTTATTTATCAAAATCAAATTGCAGAATTTTCTCGAGCACTTACTTATGTACATTGTACACTAGTACATATACATGAATAACTTTCGAGTACATAGTTTTTTTTATTATTTTTTATATGACCCGGGGATGCATTCGCGGTTCACATCGCATGAATATACTATAAACACATCCCCTTGGAATAGCAGCAACCCATTTTATGTGGACCCCATTGTGCATAGTGTCCTATGTATAATACAAAAAAAAAAGATTTCTTATATTCTGTAGATATAAGTCTTTGTTCTGCCTATACTCTCTGCATTCGTACCAACGTCGACTGCCTTAGTAAAATAAAAATACTGCAGCTTATTTCATAGAATATTGATGTGTAACTTTGTGTTTTCATTTAAAAGTTTTTTTCCGTTCAGTGTTCATGCTCCATCTCAATATTTCTTTTTGTTTCATTGCGCTTAAAGGGTAAGTATTGGCGCACAAAAAACCTAACCGAATGCTTTCATTTCTTCAATTGCAATAATACAATTGATAAATTCCTTAGTTCGGGACCGACTATAGGCTGTATTTTGCTTCATTAATATATTGCATTTAAAAGACCTTAAAACTTATTGCAATACCTGGAGATATATAGCTCATATAAATATAATTCTTTTACTTCTGCGTTTTTCGACATTAAAACAAAATTGATTCAGAAAAAAGATTGCAGGTATGAGTGCCTCTTTCGCATAAGAAGCGGCTTGCGAAGTTTGAATGATCTTCAATTTTGAAATTTTTTCTTTAACAAGAATTTTTCAGAAACCAGTAGTTGAGAATTATCAAAAAAACAAAAAGTGCTTCAGATTAAATTCAAACAAATTTATCATTTACTGGTTTGTGAACGCATCCTGACGTTGTGGAGTGTGAATATATGTTTGGCAGTTCTAAGAAGACAAAGTTGTTGAACACATAAAATATTAAAATACAATTTTTTTAGTGTCCTGTTTCAGTCAGCAGAAAGAACATTTTTTCTTCTCCGTCGCGTCGAAAAGTTAAAACAAAGATAATTTGATTTAAATGATTCAAGTTTACTGGTCATATTTAGTTGTATTTGCTTCAAGTGAAATTGTACCTCATGTTTGTGATAAGCAATAGAAATTTTAGAATATATAAAATTATCATTTTTTTTTGTTGCTTTATTTGTTGTAACAGTTTAATGTCAATATTCAAGAGAATCCTTTAATTAGAATTTAACGCTCATTACCTTAGATTTGCTCCTTAACCACCTTAAGATTATTGCTAAGATAGTTGGGTCAATATCCATCAAAAGCCCTAAGTCGCCTATTATACGAGTTGAATCATACTTATTAAAAGCTAAATACCTATGTATAATATTATCATCAGTAGAGGTTTTAAAAACGAAATCTAACTAAGTGTGGAAGAATAATGGTCCAATGACTGAACCTTGAGGAACTCCAACATTTAAATTGCAAATGGAATCACTCAATACTGCATTCGCTACTAGATTTCTATAGATTTCTATCCCGTCTATCAATGTGTTGTTAATGTTTTTTTCTTTAATTTAATTAAGCCCGCCTTTAATAACAGTTTCCTCCGAAATAACGTGTTTTTTCTTCAAAAACTAACTTTTCCGACTTAAGTTCTATTTTATTTCCATTAAAGGTATTATTTCTGCCAAACTTAACTAAATGGGATGGCCGTGGCGCGATAGTTGTGTGTTCGCCTGTCAACTTTATTGTCACCGGCTCGATCCCTGCCGTAGTCTATGTCTTCTTATTTTTCCATTAAAAAACAATTCTAAAAATAATTGTCATACAATGAGTTGCTGGTTTACTCATAACATGCTGTTTAGGCATAGAACTAACAACATATGACTGAGTAAAACTAGAATACCGATAAAATATGACAAAGAATAAAAAAATTAATGCGAATTATAAGGGACATAGATAAATAAGACACGGAAATTTCTCCGCATTAGGTCAGCCGCCATCCCTGGAGATAAAATCCGAGACAACAACCACCTACGGTCTCCGAATATCACGCCACACATCTTTCCTATCATTCTTTCTCTTCCTTAACTTCACCCCCACGCCCGCGCTGTGTTAAAACATTTAAAGGGTATTCATAATCCCTTGAGCGCGTGTAGATTATAAAAAAAAAAAAAAAAAATCGAGTTTCATTTTAATAGTTATATTGCCTGTAACTTTCCCGAGCTCATTGTTAGAAAGAATTTTAAATCTTACCTATGAATTTTTCTTACAATCTGATTCTAAGTCTTTGAAATTGTTGTGCTCTTAAAACTTTACTTTCAATTAATGAAAGTAATTCGGTCCATATGACTAAGTAATTTAAATTAGTGAAATTTAATTCATAATTTAAATTATTAAATTAAAAATTAAATTCTCTTCGTGATTTGAAATTGAGAATGTTTAATGTTTTGATGAAGAGAGGCAATGTGACAAAATCAAAATTGATCAAGGTTTTCTAATTATGCTCTCATTAAATACAAAAATAGATTATGAATAATTCACAATATGTAATTTCTACAAGAAGTTTCGTGAGCAAGATTGTGCGACTTTTGTGTGATTTTCGAGGTGGGCGGATAATGGGGGATACATAAGAAGAATTTTGTTCATGGTGGTTGGTTTTTTTTTTGTTTTTTATTTTGCAATTTACTCCAGTTATTCCCACACTGTGAGCTTTACAAAGCTCAAGAGAGTCATCTAGGAAGGATATTTTTTTTGTTCAGGGCGAAGCGGATGATGTTGCTGTTGTGTGATGTGTTGTGTTGTGTATGGAGCGCAGAGGATGCTTTAAAAGTGATGGCAAACAAACCTGAAATGTTCTCCTCCCGATTCCGAAAAGAGTACCTATCTCGTCTAGTTTAGGTAAAAAACAAGTGAAAAATTCAACTCAGGAAATTAAAGGGAAAATATTTTCCCATAGCCATTTCACTTCCGTTGCACCGCTATATGCCGTGCCATCGTGTCGTCATAGTTTTCGGGTTACATTTTGTATGTACAGAATTGGGCTTAGCTTGGGTTTTGGTACGGATTTTGAAGGCTGGTGGCGGGTGGCCAGTTCCAGTTAAATGTGTGTAGTGTATTGGGCAGGGGTTAAAGAAGACGAAGGATTGGTTTGAATGTTTATGTGTAAAGCTTACATATTTAGGCGTTAAAGATTTTTCCAACTATAGTAGGTATAGGTACCCTATGTTATGATGAGTGAAAAGGGATGGAATGTTGTGTAAGTAAGGCTAGATGATGAGCTGTAGTGGTGTCGTATATTCGTTGGTATTGTTCAATTCAATGATGGGGTAAGCGAGGAAACCTGAAAGGGGTGTTATGGAATGGAGTGGGGGTTAAGTTATAGAAACATAAAGTCGGATGTTGAAGGTAGTTTGAAAAATATCAGTTTTTGGTTAAAGGTTTTGCAGTCTCTCCAGAAGTACATAATAAATATGCATATGCTTTTTGCTGTTGTGCTTGTGTGTGTATGAAGTATATATGGATTGCGTTTTTTTTTCTACATAGAAGGACCTGCATACATAAATTTAATGCGTTTTCTATTTGAAAGTTAAGAACGAGAAAGAATGGTCGGAACTGCGTTTTGGAGGAGATGTAGCAGAACAAAAAAAATGAAAAGGAGCATGCCATTGCTGCAGTGACAAAAGTTCGTTAATGTTTATGCGGAAAGCTTTTTTGTGCATAAATATTTACATATGTGTACATACATACATATGTACCTTCAATAATATATAGCGAAAAGAAAATTCTATGGAAAACGCATTTCAATTATTATACAAATTTCCATATTTGTATCCGTCTATGTATATGTATATATTTATGTATATATTCATGTATATATGTACATATGTATATCTATTGTTCATATTAATATTCTATGAATTATATAGTTTATATCTTCTATTAGATATTTTAATATTACAAATTTTGTAGGAGCAGGGTCTTTTTCGGAGTTAATTGCTTTGATCAAAGTTTTAGGTTAGGTGACGTTTACTGGAGTTATTAATGACGGAAAACCAGTCTGAGCATAGCTAACGTTGTAAATAATATTAGGCATTTGCCATTGATGAATTCTGAACAACATTATCACCCCTATTACGGTTGTCAAAGATCAACTAGTTGACGATTAACAAGATGTGCCAATCAGTTGAATAATAGGTATTATAAATAAAAATTCATACCTAAATTGTTGAACTATGTGAATAATAATCAAAATACTATTGTGAATAGTGCTTATTTAGATTGACATTTCAGAACAATCCATCATTTGCAGTAAGAATTAGGAAGCTTTAAAAATCGTTTTCCTGATTTGTGTTAAAAATGTAGGTATTTAGCACTAAATAAATGTTTTTTTTTTACATTCAATTGTTTTTAAACATTATGAGTAAAGTTGTAAGCAACATAAAACAGCTCACCAGATTGGTCGATGAAATGCAACCCAGTCCAGACTTTGCAAAAGAAATTTGCTGATTGTTGCCGTTTAATTTGTTTTAATTTGTGTCTTCTATTTCGACAAGTATATTAAGGAAGGCTTCTTTCGAAAGCATAAAGTTTTGCACAAATCTAAAACAGAACCAAATTATCTTATTGTTATTTTTGTGTCTACATACATATGTATGTGTGTTCGTTCAAGGCCAGCGGACTGATTTCTCCAAAATCACGCTTGTTCCGCAGTATTTTCTTCATAAATATCATTTGCACAAGAGAATAATTGTGTTGTAGACATTTTTATTTAATTAAAAACTTATGCGATCCGTAAAATGGTTTTATCAAACCCAACAATAACTTTGAAAACCAAAATACCAAAATGACCAAAGGGCCCATTCACAATATTACTCAAATCTGAAGATATTCACTGCTTATCATAAATGTTGATTCTTGACAACTTTAATACAAATTTATTAATTTTCTGGATAAACGTCAACTATCGTAGAGACAATTGACAAAAATAATAAGGCTTTATGTAATTTAGAGAAAACTAAACAGTTCTTCATTATCTCGGTCCTTGAACTGGCTTAACGAATGCTCAGAAAATAAGATCAAATATTTGATTACTTGATTGTGTTACTGAACGAAATGGATCTACGGAAATTCTTGCTGAAATACCTGCACGAGGAAAATACGACCCCATACACTCAAATGTTTTAAATCACACTATCCGAGAACTAAGCCATGCTGGCTGACTTTGGTTTAGTGGACCGCACCTGTTTTTAACACCGTTTAAACTTGCAGTCAGATAAAGTTCTGATACCTACCTCTTGGCTAAATATTATTGGGTCAGGTTAGGATGGCAGTCGTGAAGAAATTTACTGAGGTGAAGCAGGGTGAATATGATCTAGGGGAAGATGAGATCTTTAACAGGGTATCATACAGAAGCCTACGTTTAAGGAAGACCATGAGGTTGTCAAAAAATCTCTTTAACTGTTAGTTTTCAAACACTTGAAATGATCATGCAGGTTATAATACGATTTGGTTTTCATTGTAAAAACGATTTGGGCTTTTATTATAGATTATGATTATAATATTTTTGAACCCAACCAAACATAAAAAGTACATTTTTCGTAAATCACAAGTTTTTGATAAAAATCTATTACGCACTTGAAATTTAGAGATTAACTAATGTCGATTTCGTTTCAGAAAAAACATCGATCTTTTTCTGAAAATCAAATTCGTTTCAAATTAAAACCAATTTTTTTTCTGGAAAAACAGATCCTTATTGAATCTCTTTTTGGAGACGGATTCAAAAAGGATTTGTACACAGATTCTTACACACACTACAATATTTGTTTTGAAGTTTCTCAATTGTTGTGTTGCCAATTAATTTTTATTTTGTGACAGTGTACAGAAAAAGTTAATTATTATTGTAAAAAAATAAACATATTGTTAAAAACTGTTTGGAAACAAATATTAAAAAAGTGCAAGTGGATTTAGGAATTTCCCCGCGGCGGTATCAACAAATAAAAATGAAATATTCATGTTTTAACTAATTGAAGATTTGTTTTTTTAGAGCTGCCAAGCAACACACACAGTCACAAAAAGACATTAGATCCGCAATCGTTCTTTTCAAAGCAAAAGAGTATTGGTTTTAGTAGCGAATCCTATTTATTGAAACGAAATCGACATAAGCACAGAGAGAGTCAAAGATCAACCAAACATTTGAGGCACAAGCTACATACAAAACAAACAGCTGTTGTCAAACCTTAGAAATATTCCATCAACATTTGTGAGTGTGATTTCGGTGTGAAAATGCTATTAGTTACTTTTACATTTACTTATAAATCTTTTGTTTGATATTTTTCAGACTAGTCATATTAATATTTTTAACGAATTCACTGTCCTCGTTTATGTGCATCAGAATGCGAAGTCGTCGACCTACATATGTATATGTTATTGACTAACTACCCGAACGGATCAAAAATGAAATCGGATTATTATTTAGCTAAAGATATGTTCGTTTACTTCGCCTTAGATTTGCTACTAGGTCTTGACAGGTTTTAGAAAACTGTATAATAAAATAACCAAATCTAAAAAATACTGTAAATATTTAAAATTCGAACTCACTTAAACCAAAAATAATTGAAAGCAATTGCGGCACATAAGTGCATTTAATTTTATTATTTATTGAGTAAAAAACGACAGACTTTCTAAATAAAAGTTTTGTTGTTGTACCTACATTCCCAACATTGGTATGTATACTTTCATTTGGCTGTTGGTCACCATTCTGCATTTATAAATTAAAATTTCACCACATCTCATGCGTATCAATCAAATTATAAGTATTTACCTTATACAGTTATGTATACATACAACAAACAAAAATATTTTGTTAAATAATTAAAAAAAAAAATTGAGGAAATATAGTTCAGAAACCACCACAAACATTGTATATATCTACATATGCATTTATACCCATATATAATATCACAGTTGGTATATATGTACGAGACAGGCACCATATTGGAAGAAAATTTCAAAACAATATAAGACTGACAACACAACATGGCTGACAAAATAGCAAAAACCACACAAAATACAAAAATACCAACAGATTTACTATAACTAAATCCACCACATAAATCTATGCTATTCACCCCCGCTGAACATGATGCCCATATAAATACATATATACCCGATGCCCGTTTCCATCATCATAGAAAAATGCAATTGTGTCGGGTGTGGTTCAGTCATGCTTTCTCACCTCTTTTTCAGTCTATTTTTCTCTTCTTATAGGTTTGTCTGCGATGATGCTGGCCAGACCATCACAATTCTTCGATGTTTTCTCTTGCATTTATCTGCTCGCTTTATTGCAATGATAGCTTTTTTATATCTCTTTTCAATGATGGCGAAATTGTAGTTTAAATGGGATGATGTGTTGTAGTATACCGACAAAAAAAAAATTGATAAAGATACACATGTATGCATATATAAATATAATTATACCTATCTCATGTTATGTTGACGAAGCCAAAACATTTTTCAACGTAGACAGAGACGTAGCTATGGGCTTTAGCGCCCCAGGCGTGAACTGGATTTGCGCCTAAATTAGGAAGAAATTTGAATTTGAAAGATTGTGGAATCTAACAGCATTTATTTCAATCAAAAGTAAAGCATATTTGACTTTATTTTCAAGCTCGAAGTGAATTGGACAAAAAAGCAGTTCTTGGCTATGCAATTTACATGCTGCAACAAAGAGCTACAAACTTGTTTAGGAGTATTCGTCAATTTTGACATTTCTTTCCCATTTTATTTGTCGCAAATGACGTTTTATAATTGACAATTTCTTCGATATGGATGGTACGTGGAAGGTGAATAGAGTTTTGACAGTTCACAATAATCAGTTTGTTTTCTCAAATTTATCTTATTTTGTGAATTGAAAATAGCCAAGTTTTAATGTCTAAACATTTAAATAAATTATATTTTAACCATTTTGTTTAAAATTTGTTTGAAATCACATTTATTCGTTCGCTAATCGTCCGATGAACACGTCATTAACGATATGCAAATTTACTTTTACATTGAATTACTATTACGATTATTTACGATTGAAAATGATGAAAAGGGGGGCATCGGGAGTTTTCTTGAGGGGACAAGTGTTAAGACTCCCAGGGAATTTCGTTTCCTACAGAATATATTTAATTCCCTCGAAATTTTTCCTGCGATCGTGAATCTCCCAAGCAAAAAAATTCCCCCAAACATAAAATCATATGAAATGACAGCATAATTTCCTGGGAAAGTTTATTCCCAACACCAATAAATTCCTAGGGAAACTTCTAAACTTCATTCACGTTCCCAAGATTCAGAATGGGAGAAAAATTTCCAGGGAAATTTTTATTCACGATAAACCCCAATATGTTTTTGAAAAAATATTACACCAGAGTAAAAAAAAGTGTCAAGTGGATGTGTTCACGCAGAATATTTTTAAAGATATTTAATTTAAAACAGTTTTCAATAGAAGGTTTTGTTTTTTGAATTTTTTACTTTAATGTTGACTGGTCTGATCTGGTATAATTCTATTAGATTCCCAATTCCAATTATATTTTAAAATATCATTGTTTAAGGTTTTTTAGTTCTTTCCTAATTTTATTGCTTTTGAACTGGCAATTCCTTTTCGCCATGGCACATTCCCCTTTTGTCAGGTTTTAATTACCACTCTGCTTATTGATATTATTGTATATAGTGCATACATATATTCCGGTACATAAATACACACTTAAATTGAACATTCCTACATATTTTATTTCAATAAGCTCTCTTTGAATTAATTTTTATTTTATAAAACTTTTTCTATAGAAACGTAAGGGCTATTTCTTCTTTGTTTATATTCTGTTTTTTTTTCTTGTATTCTATACAAATAGAAAAACAAATGACCAGTGAAAGCGCATTACATTATATAAAAATGATATTAAATAAAAGAAATAGGTACATCACATTAAATTTAATGATGAGACATGGGAGTGTAAAGAGAAAGGCAAATTCTATTCAGAACGCATTAAAAAAAATAATAGGGTGTATTTGTTAACTATGGGTTTTATGTCATGATTATTATTTACCAAATGGAAAAATGTGTTTAAATAAATATTTTTATTACACACTTTACACACAAAATTATCGTATCTAACGATTTAACTAAAACAAAAATGAATCCGTTTTTTTTATAATACGTATTATCTTAGGGTAGTAATTTAGTAATTTCATATTCTTTTTCATTTTATAATATATAATTTAATATTTTATCAAATTGACTATAGATATTCAAAAATAAAGTAAAAAATAAATAATTGTAGGACTTTTATTATGACACGTAGACATAGTTCTAAATGTAACTCGAAGCTGCGGCGGACATATGCCGGAAATCATATTTAAAAAAATGCAATAATTACCAGTTACTAATAATTCAAAAATCGTTCCAACAATATTTCAGTCTTCAGAGTTTTCAAGCTCTTAAAAAAACACCCGCTATAAATAATTATATGTTCTTGTTTTACTAATCAGCTATATAACTACAGAGCTGTAATATTCTATGTGTATATATATGAATGTTGTACTAGATCTCAATTAGAAAATTAGCTGTTCAGAGTCCCAGAGTTTTCAACAAATATTATTTTGTTTTTATTCTGTGTTTATACAGTTGTAGTAAATTTTAATATGCATTTGTTGGTTCTGATCAGCAGACGTCATCCCATATTTACTTTATAAACAAATGGCTCTCCTTAAATTGTAATTGTTGTTACCGAGCAGTGAATCTATAAGAAAATAAAAATAGATTTCACTATGGTGGTAACAAGTAGGTACCTGACATAGGGTGGTGGAGCCAGTGATCGGCCACCTAACTTTTTTTTTACGTTTGACTGTCCCTTAAAATTCAGTTGTTCGAGTTTTTGATATAAAATTTAGTTTATCTGATTTTTTGGAATGTCTAAATTTCGAAATTCTTATTTTTTTCAGTCAATATTAACAAAAAAAAAAACCAAATGAAAGTGTGATTCTTATGAAGTCGGCGCACTAAACTCCAGAGGTCGGCCACATGAGTTTCCAGTAGTCGGCAATATAAATATTTATATTTTCATACTAAATATGTGTCTATTTCCAATTTTATAGAATGTAGGTATCCAGAATTCATTTTAATATTTAATATAAGCAGTTCAGTTAAATAAAAAAATGTGATGGTAAGATTTTATTTGGTCTAAGAACGCCATTTCATATTAGGTACAAAGCCATAGACTTTTTTTAAAAAAGTATACATTTAATTTATATGTAAATGAAATCTAATTATAATAATAATAATAATAATAATAATAATAATATTAACTACATGCCTTAAGATCTAAGGTCTTTTTAAATGCAACTTGAATTGCACGGCACTAATTAGAAGGAATAGAAAGATAGGAATATATGAAGCTACTAAGTTTTTTTTACATATAATAAATATTTACATAGCTTAGGCAAAGGTTATTAAACATTGCTTTAGATAAAACAACAAAAATGCAACTTATATTTGTATTTATACTTATGAAAAAGTTTGGTTTTCTTAATATGTTTTCTTGTTTCTGAAATGTTTTGCATTTCTATGGTATAGCACATATAGTAATGTAATTTCGGCGGTCAGTGGTTGGACGGTGCGTATACAAAATAATAAAATTATTACTACTAAAATCACTTAGGTCCATGGAAAATGCGTTTGTTGAGTACACCGACCAGAAACATTATTGGCCGTTTGATATTAATTTAATAATAAAAGCCGTTTTTGATCGTATCTGGCCACTTTCTGATCTACCTATAACCTACTTGCCGGGCATAGTTTTAACATAGTGACGAGGCCGCCAGAGGAAGGAACACTAGTTGTACCAAATGCTTTTATTTGCACTGAATACAGAGTAGTTAGCCTCCTTATGGTTTCCTAATGAATCATTATGTAATTTGTTGTATCATTTGGGAACTAAACCAATACCTGATTTCGAATACAGACAGAAGGATGTTCCGTTGACATTATCAAAATACATGAAGCGTCTCCCAGAACATCTTCGAGGCATTTATTTTTCCTAAATACTATTTTAGCTCCAGGAAGTACTTCGTCACTGTCGGTTGTATTGACAACTTCGAAGATGTGTGAAGAACTCATAGTAGCAAGTCTTCCATCTAAGAATGGGTTATTGACATTCTCCTTTAAAATGTTTGGACCGTTTTTAATAAACCTGAGGATGTTTGTGAGAGTTCACAATTGTCAAAGGTCTATGGACCACTTTAAAAAATTTGTATTCCTTGGTCGCACTAAGGTCTGTATTAAAAGAAATTTTTATTACAATTTATTATTATTTCGGTCTTGTAGATTACTTCTAGGAAACCCGAATTGCCTATTTCAATTTAAAATGTTTATCTAATTTTGTTCAGTACTGAAGAAAGTGCGTATTTCGTGTAGTTATAAAATATTCCTTTGCCCTTCGTTGTTTCCATTTTTAAGGTTCTTTATAACAACATATTAAACTAATTTTCGAAATTTGTATAACCTATCCATGATCATTTTTTTTAGACACTGTACATGTATACGTTTTATTTATAAATTACGAAATCCTTTAATAAGTGTCTTACAAGAGCAATTAGGTATAATAATGGCGAGTGCAGTGAATTCTTCTTACGAAAAGCAAAAAAAACGTCTCAATACTAGTGGAGTATGTAGCAAGTTCTCCGTAAGTAAAAACAAGGTACGGAAGTTAGTAAATTTTACTGTAACTCACAGATCTGTTTACAGTAATATTTTTGTTTGTAATTAATTATATTTGTAACTTATCTAAGTAAAACGTACATAATGTAATCCCAGCCTCTATACTAAACCCTATATGCTGACACAAGAACACGTTCCTTCTATAGTCGGCCACCCAACATCTCTGAACGTTAACAGGCGGCCGACTATTGAAACCATAGAATATTTTTTGATTATTTTAGTATAAATACATAGAAAATAAAATTTCCTTTAACTTTGCATAGTCAGTTTAAAAAATAAATAAAAATAAAGTAGTCTTCAGTAGTCGGACGGGGGGGTCGAGCTCGGGAGAATTGAAAAAAGTTGCCTCTTAAAGCCGGTCCCTTGTAAAGTATTTACAAACAATATTTTTTAAGTTTTATATCCAAAAGCAATAAATATAAGCTATAAATAAATAATACAATCACAAAATTCATCTACATTCAATAGTTTGGCGATTTTAGCTCTATTTAAAAATCACCTCCACTATTTTTTTTCTATCGAAAAGGCACATTTCAAGCGAAAGCGAAAATTTGAGCCAAACATGTATTTCTTACAAGAATACCAGTAGCTACAATGGAATAAAATTTTGTACCGTGGCAGAAATTTTTTTTTAGCCTTTTGGAAAATATTTTTTGCCGGGAGGTTAAACGAAAACTTTTGCTATTAACTTGCACTTTACAACGAAGTGGTCGACGACTAGAGGTGGCCGACCTCACATGTCATCACCCTACATCGAACCATTTTTGAATAGTGTTAGCTATTAGCTTAGTTTGGTACCTTTAATTCGGAATATATTTTGACAATTAAAAATTGTGATCCCTTTCGTGGCTTCTAGTAAATGTAAATTAAAAAATTAAAAAGTGCCGACATTAAAAATAAAAAAAAAATACAAATTATATTGACCATCGCTAACCAAAAGAACTCAGTGTAGCAAGTAATTTGAAAAATGTCTAAAATTGTATTGTTGTTATTTAATTAATTTCCTACCTAAGCTTTTTGCACCAAAATATAGGCACAGACAGTAGGTAGGCAACAACTAATAGGTATAGTCCAAACAACAATTAAATTAGTTGTATGTAAGTAAAACAATATTAAGTATACATAACCTACCTATAAAAAAATTCGGTTTCGAAATTAATTCAACGCTATCGATAGCGTTACCTATACATTATTTGCATTTAATCTCGATATAAGTATATACCTACGCTTAATGCGTTTTTCTTTTTTCGTGCAGAGCGGAACTCAAAACAGAGTCCAAGTGCATAGAGTATGCTGTGAACTTGGTCCGAATAGAGTGAACTCTGACCACAGATTTGTTTTTTAATCACACTTGAACCACACAAACCAAAATAAATTTTCATTTGAGTCTGCAGTCTGAAATTTTGACTGAACTGTCAGTTTTAATGGTTCTATGTTTACATAACTTATTAAGTCAGTGAAACGAAAAAAAAAAATATTTTCGATTCATAAAACTGTATTTTTTTATTTTTCTCTCAAATAATCAGCTCTACTGAATTGGTTAAATTTTATTTTGATCATTATTGTGTACCTAGGTATGTATCTACTACATACATCAAATGACTTGCCTTATCAGGCATTTAACCTTCAATATCAATTAAGTGTAGCTACTGCTACCTATACCTACATATTAAATTTGTGTTTCCTAAAAACAATTTCACAGACGTCATACCCTTGTCTTAATAATTACAAATTAACATATTAACCTCTGCTAAATTATTATGTCATACATATCTTGGCTTGGCTTCTGAGCTTTATTTCAATTAAAATTAAAACAAAGAAAGAGACTACATACCTACCTACCTATTTTAAAATCGATTACTAGATTTTTCTATGTTCTGCACATCACAACCAACAAGAACAAACATTTTCACACAACCATAATGTACCTTCCTACCTATCTACACGCAAATTATGTTTGGGAGTATTTTAGATATTCACAAGGGTAGATAACCTCGCCTTCCCAAGATACCTATGACAAATTTCCTTAAACATCTACCTACATAGGTACACCCATGTATATCATTAATGTTCTCGTGTCAAAACTTATAATAACGCCATCTTTTTTTTTTTCTAATAATATCTATACACTATTAAGATCTGTTCGATTTGCTTACATAAAACAAAAACAATTCACAATTGGTTGAGAAGGAAGCTATGTGTTATTATGTATCTACAGATTCCTACAATAATATAATTTATTATTCAAATTCAAACAACGAAAGCCCTCTCATCGGCCGCCATATTTGTTTAATATATTGTTTTTTTTTTTTTAATGAGAATCAGTAGAAATACAAAACGTGAAGTTAAAGGACTCTTGCAGTTCAGTGTCAGTCAAGTAAACCAAATGCAAAATGCGACTAGTAAATATCTTCACCAACATCGTTGTCATAGCACCACTGAACGAATGCTCGAATTTAAATTAACGAAACAGCTAAAATGACTTTGTAATGGTGGTTTTTGTGTTTTTTTTCTTCTGATTGTTTTTTTTTTAATAAATAAATAGTACATTCATTATAAATATAGCAAACAAGTTGAGTACAAGGGGAGCCAGAGTTTAAAAAAATTTAAACAACTAGTAATATCAAAGCAGCTGTCACACAAGCGAACGGTGTGAACGCGCATAATAAATAAAAAAAGACCACAAAAACGGAGGAGAAAATTCGCAATAAAAAAAAATTTAAAGAAACAAAATTCCTTCAACATTTTCGCATTGCTGGTGGATTACGAGTATTAGTAGGTAGGTATAGTATGTGTAAAGTGTACCATGTTTAAAGTGTCCAATTTTGGAAACAAAAATCACAAATTAGTTGTATACCATACTGGCAGTTTATTATTTTTTTTTTTGTTAAATTTAAAAATAAATTAGATAACACCTTGAAAGTTTTATAAAATAAACAATGTGAATATTTATTGCAATCACACAACAACAAAAAAAAAACTCTATTTTAGTACTATGGTATGTAGCTATACATATGAAATGTATATGTATTGTTCTTAAAATAAATCTTTAAAAAATTATGCGTAGTTTTTAAATTCAATCGATACGAAAATATACGATAAGAATGTTGACTTTATTTTCTTCTTTTTGTCTTCTCAACTTTTTCGGTTCTCTGCATCATGTCTGCACTAAAAATATAATATACATACATATCTATATGTATATTCGAATAGTATGAACAGTAATACGAGGCTATCTTGATCGATAACAGCACTGCCAGAAGGGGCCGGTTTATATAATAAATAAACCAGTTTTAATTGTTTTAATCAGGGTTGTCGAAATGTTGAGATTATTTGGGTTTGTTTAAAAAAAAAACCATTAGCAAAAAACAAATTGATATATACTACCTACATATAACATTAATTTATGTATGAATGTTGACTAAACAATTTACATATAAAGTCGACAAGAACTATAATTCCCTTCGGACTTGGCTAATAACATAGAAGGTTTTTTTTAAAATTAATTCTTATTCCGGAGAAGATTGTGTTACCGGCGCGAATTACATTCTTTGTTATTGATGTTTGTATGGAAATATAGTTTTTTTTTTAAATCGCTGATTTTATTTATCGTGTTTGCCGTTCAATTCCCTTCGCGTTTACAAAAAAAGACACTACCTATACTTATTGATTTAGAAAATTGTTGTCACTACCTTTTAATGTTACCAATACCTGTACTCCTTTAAATTATGTTGTTTCGAAGATACTATACAGTTGAATATCGGAAACATGAAGGTTTTTACGAGATGAACAATTCGGATAGATGAACTCGAAAAGATAAACGCCTTGTTGTCAGTTAGTTTTCGTAACGGTACTTTCGGGCGTGTAATAATTTTGTTCTTCTCTAAAAAATATATTTTGATGCTTAAAAAGATGAACAGTAACGGAAGATGAACAGGGCTGTTATATATCTTGTCATCTTTCTAAGATTCTACTGTAAATAGTACCTATTCGTTTCACGTTTTTCTCTTTAAAAGACTGTTACCCCTAAAGAACATGTTAAAATAACGATATGTCCAATTTTTGTTTACCTTATAATTTATTTATTTATTAAAAATAGACAATAATGCTGTGTCACCCACCACAATCTCTACTAAAATTGTAATTGAACTCAAGCGAACCAAAGTGACTGTTTAATTTTTTTTTTGCTACAGCTTGGAAAAAATTGTGATTATTCATAAAAAAAAATCACTTTGTATTGGTTGCAATACATTTTTTATAGGTATTATAGGATGCGTTTATTTTCACAGCTTATTAAAAATGTATTTTCCATGTAGTTATCTATAAGTTTCGGACAGATATAAAAACAACTCTTTTTTTAGTTGATACGTTTTTCGTCCCTTTTGAAAAAAAATATGCATAAGTATTTACGTACCTACCGCATATGTATAAAAGATAAAAGCTCTTATAGGTATCATAACATTAAGGTAT
The DNA here is from genome assembly GCA_910595825.1 of Philhelius pedissequus. Lineage (NCBI taxonomy): Eukaryota > Metazoa > Arthropoda > Insecta > Diptera > Syrphidae > Philhelius > Philhelius pedissequus. The sequence goes on from OU343162.1 coordinate 63,659,799, forward strand.
TTTTATTAATATGTAAATAATCTTTTTCCCCCATTGCAATTGACCTTTCCAAAAATAAATGCATTCACTTCCAACGTGCAAAACAAAAGTATAAAAATACCCCATTAAAAAATTACCTTCATGAAAATAAATTCAAAAAGATTTTCCATGGTTATGAGCGGTTGTGTAAATTTTATAGTAATGCCCATAAAATATAAATAAATCAACTTGAGTTTACTAAACAAAAAAAAAAAAACATTTTTTCTTTTAATTGGGAAACACTTCACTTGGCAACGCTATTCCTGTTGCCTATTTCCGCCGCGCCGCCGTCCGCCATCACAATCGTCACCATTTATACCGAAATAATCGCGCAGCCACCTTCATTGCTCCCTTTTAATACCCCTTTCAAAATGTTGCGCATACATTGCATTCTGCTTTCAATTTTATTATTATTTTGTTCAGTCTTATTTTATATACCTACTCACAAATTGTAATTGGGTAGGTATACTTCTAGATATAGCCATACAGTATATAAAATATTAATAATAAACTTGAGTACTTTTTGTGTTGATATAGGTACTACATATGCATAAGTAGTAGGTAGGTAGGTACATTACAATAATTGCAATAATCTCTAGCTGAATATCTTTACTTTATTTATTAATTTTATAACTACATACCTACATGTCTACATAACGTTACTTTACTTTTGGATATTAATATTTGATTTCTTTCATTTATACTACATACGTACATACATATTTGCATTAAAATGTGAACAAAAATGTGTAATATTGATTTGTTGGCAATTTGCAAGCGAATATTTATTAAATTTATTGTTTTGCACACGATAACCATTTAATCAGATTATCTATCTTACAAAATTGTATTAATAGTTATGTAAATAATAAAGATCAAAAACCGAGTGTAATCGGTGCATTGTCTTAGGAAATCTGACAAGGTCACAATAAAATTGGTATTCCTACCAAAATAGTGATTTTTTTTGTGTCATATTAAATTTAAGTTTTATTAATATTTCTGATATATAATAAATACATTGTACATAGGTAGGTACACAAAAATAAAATAAAATTTGATATTTACGTATAGGTTATATGTATGTATGTACGTGTAGGTAGGTATAGGTACAGCGTGACTTTCACCAATCTTCATACCCAACTGAAATATTATTTGTTATCACAGAAAGTGTTAATCAATTTTTTTTACTTAGTGTACCCTATACCTATATGAATTGATGTAGTAGTGCACTGCAAGTCTTATCTTTAGAAGATCATTCTCTGATAAATATATCTTGGTTTGAAATCTATTTATGTGCCGCCATATTGGAATAGGCTGAATGTTTACAACAGTCAACACAGAATTTTTACACAATTCTCATACAAATTACTTCGTATAACCAAAATCCACGTTGCTGAAATTACCTATTAACTGAAAAAAAATAATTATGACAAAAAATCGTTGAATAACACTAAATCACATCCGCATAACTGTAATTAAACAAATGAAACATCACTAAACAATTTCTTTCTTTTAATTGAACACGATCACTTTACTTGACATTTCATTTCGACATTGACATCCAAAAATTATATTTGAGTTTTAATAATGGATTAGAGATCTCACTCTCTGAAAACTTATAGTGAATTAGGTATGAAGGTTTAGCGCTCTTTGTAATTTAAAGGATTTTTTTAGAGCTAACAGTAAAGTCACAGATGCTTTCGACGATCTTGAACAGAAAAAAGTATCTTCTAACAATCTTATACAAATCTTTCATGAAGAAGTTTTTTTCCTCCTTCCTAATGGATTAGTAAGTTTATTTTTGAAGTTATCTGGAGATCTATTAGGAGATAATACCGCTATTTTGGCATAAATTATTACCGTGAATTGAGTGTACCTAAGAAAAATATAACACAATATGTGTGTTCAATGAGGCTGTTCGGAACAGATTAGAATTATAACACTTTAGAACAAAAAAGTACAGGATTTTGCTGTGCAATGAGAAATTTTCTGTTCTAAACTGTTCTGGTTTGGTGTTCAATGAGTCTTTTTGGAACAGTTTGGAACAGTTTGGAACACTTTAGAACAGGATTTTCAGCACTTGCTTTTTAAAACAGATTTGTGAGAACTGTCAAAACCCATTGATGTTGTTAAAAAAAAAAACATTACGGTGTTAGATTTAGTTTATAAATCATTTTCCGTGTCGGAATCATCTCAATTTCATGAAGAATATTTGTTAAATTCCATTAAACTCTATTTCAGATTATTTTGAAGAATGTTTCTGTAAAAATAATGAACTTGAATTGTAGGTAAACAACAATTTTTTTTATAATCCTGTCAGATGACTGACTGTTCTAAGTTGTTCTATCTTGCTCTGAAGTTTCTCACGAATCTGTTCTGTTCTACCTTTTTCGTCACTGAACAATCTTATTATAAAAAATTGATCATATAAAATAAGCTATTAAAAATGACAAGTTTTGCAACGTTATCATCTTGAAATTTCGCAATAATTTTACATTACACATTGAGTACCCAATCTATTATCTACACATATTATAGGTATTATTCGTCAGTCTAACTTGTTGAATTGTGAAAGTTTAGTTTTGGTATTTTATAATTAAATCGATTTACCATACTTGAATACCTATATATAAATATGTTTAGTTTTCTCGCAAAAAAATAATAATATTAATAAATCAAAAATAATACTCTCTTTTACTCATAATTTAATAAATTTTTATATTCACCACACTCGTACCTAGGTATACAAAATATGTAAAACAAAATCAACAACAAACGTCAGAACAGTATATTTCGTTATCTTTTCGTTTAGTACTTCTAATCATTCGGAACGAAACGTCTCGTCTCGTTTACTTTTGACTATCTGAGTGACGTTTTAGAAATTAAAAAAATATAATAAAAAAACACCACACCACACGAATAATATCTTTTGTCACATTGACCTAGCAACGACAAGCAATATAAAATTAAATTAATATAGGTACAACGCAAAAATTGTATTAGGTACTGACATAATTTAAAAGAAGAGTTATTGTACATTTGTATATATAAATATAAAGCTTTTGTTTATATTAAAAATATTTAAGAAGTAAAAAAATGACAAAATTATACCTACATAGGTTTGTGTTAAAAACAATAAGGAAAAAATGTGTGCGAACTATACCTAAATGTGTGACGGATATAGATATAATTTAACGATGTTTGTGTAGGTATGTGAGTGAAAAAAAAAGAAACTTTAAGAATCGCGTACTTGTGTGTCAAGGTTTAAAAATAAAAATTCAGTGCCACAGCGGTTTGTCATCGCATTTAAACATTGATTTGTCCAATAAAGTGAGTTTTATTCTTATAATTGATTTTACCTACCTCCCAACGTTCTAAAAAAACATTTGTGATTAAAATTGACATTCAAAACAAACAATTATAATTACCTATCTATCGTAATTTATCTTATAAAATTTCCTAACAATAATTCAAGCTCATCTGTGAGTGCTCCTTATATTTTAAACTAAAAAACTGACAGAATCTTCTTAGACCAAATTATTCAAACCCAGTTTTTAATAGTTTACCACAAAAACAGAATACCTACCTACATACTTTTTTATAGTTTTGAATGCACTCAAGGGGTGAGCAGTGAGTTACATGTCAAACCGACACATTTTCTTTCAAAAAACCGACTGATTTTGCCTAAGCTACTTAAAACAATTTTACCCACCATAAAATAATTAAAAAACATCTTTTTTACTGAATTTCTTTTTTACAAAAGAATCAATATTTGCGACTGACACACATCATTTTTATTAAGAGTTAATACATTTAGAGAGCTGGTGTAACCATTTCTATAAGAATTATCTTGAGAATTTCTTACTATAACGTCCAACGACCAACAACTGACAATTTTAACTGGAATAGAAAAGCACTCTCAACCATTAAAAAAAACTAAACTTACTATGATGGAGAACACCAAAAAAGTCGGTCTCGTTATTCCGTCTGTTTCTATGTAGATCGATCTATAACCTAAACAGCTGAAGCGATTTTCTTCAAACTTGGTACTTCAGCGTTTCAGTTGATTGTCTCAAACAGGTTTTTAAATCGTTGTTTTAGCTCCAAAAATAAAGGTACTTGCCATAAAATTTTGTCTACCATCTTAATTACCTCGAAAACGGCTCTAACGATTTTAATAAAAAAAAGTGCGTGCATTAATTTCTCTTAGTCCAAAAATGGATTTACATGCATTTGTTATTCGCCGTACATTTTTTTTTTCAATACTTCGTGAGGTGCACGATTTTTTTTGGAATTATGTTTTTAAATTTATATTTTCGAATATCTACTTCTAACTGCATGCGAATGTTTTTTTTTATAAAAAAAATAAAGAATTTTTGTTTATACAAAATTAAATAAATAAAATGCACAACTTGATCGCACCTACCCACTTGCTCTTATATTCGATCACATCGTAAGCTAAACATTTTTAAAAGTCGTTTTTTTAAACAATTATTTTTTATACAACATTTCTTTAATTTTTTCTAAATTTCAAAGTGGTGGCAATTTGAAGTGTTTAATAATAAAAACATAATTCAAAAAAAATCTTCCATCTGTTTTCGGAATATTGAATTTTCAAAAAAAAAATATTTTCGAAAATTTTAGTTATTTTAGTATTATTTAGAATTCGAAGAACCTCAAATATAAAAATTCTGAGAAAGCCCGAAAATTACAAAAAAAAGATGTTCGTATGACAGGTACCTCCCTTGGAAGGGCTTTCTTTTCTGATCTAAAAGAACTGTCTGATACAAAAGTTAAAAACTTACTCTCTTTCCTCAACGGATCGAAATGGCTCTAGCGTCGCTGCGTTTGAGTTGTTCCCTCTCTTTTTCCGCTAAAAAATCTTTTATTCAGGTCCACACGAATTTTTGGTATCAAAACAGCGCTACTTGGGTCTAGGTGCGAGTTCGCTCTGTCCACTATTTTACCAACCTATGACAGGGACCGTTAATAACAAAATAGGTACAAAATTTACACCAAAATGCAGACTATAGCCAAAGTGGTGCACATCTTTTTTTGGTGTTCTCCATCATCTTAAGCTTATTTTTTTTTAATGGTTCAAAGTACTTTTCTATTCCAGTTAAAAATAGTCTATGGTTTTTCAATTGTTGACTTTATACCTATGAAGAATTCAACTTGAAAAAGAAATCATCGTTAAAATAGTGAGAAATTCTCAAGATAATCCTTACAGAAATGGCACCCCACCTCTTTAAACAGTTTCCAAAAAATGATTCTACGAATATGTTTAAACCCGTCTCCTTCATATTAAGTGCTTTCTCGAACGCGTTTTTTTGCAAATGAATTATAAATGGTCGGATGTCAGAAACAAATGCTCCGTAAATTTAATGAAAGCAGAACTACAAATCCAATTCAATATGGAGCACACTTGTGTATAGTTCTTCAAATATATTTAGTTAGGTACCTAGGTAAGTTACCTATCATCAAAAAAAAAAGAAACTTTGAAAAAAGTCAAATCTTCAGATGGGTATACCTATGTAAATAAGCGTAAATAGCTAATTTACAAGGAATTTGCTTCTTAAATGTACATAACCTACCTATAAATGTATTAACTTTTAAAGTCCCTCATAATTTTTCCCTGAATTTAAAATAAATAACTTATTTTATACTTTTTTTGCATGTCCCGATTTCGACATGAAAATCCTAATTTTTTTTCTCAAAGCTTCCAAAATCCCGATTTGCTAGAAAAAAAAATCTGGCAACGCTGCTACTTATAGAGGGTGTCCGCCGGGAAGGTATACTACTTTGTTTGTTTATAGCTTTTGATTAAATGGAAGAGAATGGATCTTATATTGATAAATATTTTATTTAATGCCGGCAATTTATGTATGGAATACAATATCAGGTAAATGTCCGCCTCTGTTAGTCTCACAAATCCGAGCCCTTTTGAGCACATTTTTCATTACATTCTCACATATTTCACGCTGTTTCATCGTGAATATTTAGTTTGAGTTGCCCAAGCGTTTCTGGTTTGTTTGCATAAACCTTGCTTTTCAGATATCCCCACTAAAAGAAGTCCGAAGCAGTCAAATCAGGCAACCGTAAAGGCCAATCAACGTCACCATATCTTGAAATAACTTGTTGCGGAAAGAGGTCTCGCAGTAAATCCATTGTAATCATGGATGTATGCGATGTGGCACTGTCTTGTTGATTGATACCACATGTTAATCAAGCCCAAAGCAGCAGTAATGTTTTCAGCTGATCTTGAATGTACGTTGTGGCCCATGCCTGGGCCTATCACCTACAGACCCTCTTTCATCGAAATCATTCACTACACGATAAATAGTGAGTTTTGTTGGCACGTTGTTTCTCCCAAAAATTTCACATAACTTTCTTATCGTCACAGTAATCGATGATTGATTTTGATAAAATGTTTTAACGATTAAAACACGTTGGTTTATCGAATATTTTTCCATAATAAATTTGCCACGTGTCCACTTCACGACTGCCAAATATGAACTGTCAAGACTAATGTTTACCAAAATGGCGGAAAAACAAAGTAGTATACCTTCCCGGCGGACAACCTGTAGATTACTTAACACATTTCAATTAATTTACAAGAATTAAAAAAAAACACTCGCAAAATTTTAAAAAGCCTGATGTTAAGGACTTAGTATGATACTACTTAACTGTTTGCTAATACTAAAGCACTTTACTAATATTTTGGTAATTTTAAACACTTTTTAATTAGCATCATACTAAATCTATTTTCTTAATAAACTACAACTAAAAACGTCTAAAATAGTGCAAAAAGTAAGCGAACATTACTTTTTGACGTTTGTAAATGTCAAAGTGGCATATGGATTTAGTACAATACTAAAAAAATAAAGTAGCCATTTTGTGATTTTAACTTTAGTAAAATGTTAAGAAATTAGTACGATTGATTTAACATATTACTAAATCGGATAAAATTTAGCGCCACTGTTATTCATCTGTTCAAGTGAATTTATTTATTCTTTTGTATTTTTCGCTTTTGCAGCTACACATTTGCATTATATGTAAATACATTTGTGCAAGTATATCTACATACCTATGTATGTTACCTATACAAACAAATACCTACCTTTTTTGTCCATACCTACCTACTCTTTTCTATACGTTCTTTGTAGGTACCTACCTATTAAACAGAAAAAATATAACTGCAATGAGCCGTTGTAAACCTACCTACAGTCTATATCTACATATATGTATGTTGATACCTATGCTGCTGAGATTTCAGGTATAGGTAGGTACATACACATTAAAATGCCTTTGTGCTTGCATAGAAAATGTTGGACAGAATATGCGAAACCCGGCATTGCCAATAGAGTTTATTAACCCCACACAATTGCGATATGTAAGATATCTATTCTATTCATATCCACTGGTCTACCTTAGTTTACCTAAATATGCTCATATACATATATACCTACATAGGTAGTTACAAGCTCTACTGTGCAGCAAAAGAAAAATTACGTCTCACCATTTTACCTTTCTCTCTTAGTTTGCCAACATTTTGTGGTTCTAACTATATAGGTACATAATATTTTAATTTAAAATAAAATTACGCAATCCTAGATGAATAGTTAAAATCCCGAAATGCAACTAACAGAATTGCACACAATCGTAATTAGATACCTACATAATGTACCTTTCTACATTATTATACCTACCTACCTACTACTTACCTATTGTTTTCTCTCCTACCTATACCTAACTTACTTTTAAATTTAAAAAATGTAACATTCATAGAAATATAGTGTAGAAGTAGGTACAGTGTGCTAATTTCTTTTTTATTTCTAATAAAATAGAAAAATTAACGTTAACTGTTCGCTCAATAGTGGACAACGCGCGCTGGTTATCACAATATTTACCCACTGACGTCACAACACTGAACACACAACATGTTTCACCAAACACACTCACCTCTCAAGTCTCAACTAAACTTTAGGCCATCTATCGTTCGGTTTCACACCATCCCCGCACATCAGCCGCAAAGTCAAACCATTAACAAGCTCCAGTATACCTAACCAGCCGATGCAGAAAGTGTATCGGTATGAGATAATAAACTGGTTGAACTTGTTTTAATCCAATCCAACTCTGCGCTTGAACAGCGGGTTAAGAGGAGGTTTAAAAAAAAAGATAAATAAAACAGAGAGCACGACAAAACAAAGAAAAAAAATAATTCGACAGGAAAACGGAGAATTCAATTGTTGTTGTCTCTAGTTGCATTAAGTATTTTCCTTAGAGAGGATCCCAAGAACTAACCAAAATACCTACCTCGTGGAGGTAGGTATAATTTGCATCTGACAAGGTAGGTTATTGGCTAAGCATTAAATTTATCTTATTTTTTATTGTATTAAATATAATTTGTGTGCTTTATAGTCAATTGTTAATAGGTAGCTGTGTACCTACCACCTACCTATTTAAATTCTATGCATTCACAATAGCTTAACTAAAAAGCGTTTAAGCTACAAATAGGTACCTTCCTACCTACCTGCATTTTCTGTGATAATAATGAAAACTAAAATAATATTAATCAAATTCACAATAATGCAAATTACAAGTCAAATATTGTGATTAGTGCATATTATTGAAATGTCAATATTGAATGACATGTGAACTTGATAAGTTCACAATAATTGCTTTCAAAAGAGAAATCAATTTGGGCTCATGCCGCACTGTGTACAGACAGTATCCAGACACACACATACACACACGTCTCGTTCTTGCTCCAATAATTCCTTTATCTAAAAGTAAATGTTTTTTTCTCTGCATACACCCATTTCTCTCATGTAATTCTTAATTTTTATTACATATTTATATATTTTTCTCATTTTTAAAATCTTTTTCTTAGTACCTATAGTGTGTTTGAATGGCAGAGATAAACAATATAAAAAAATGTTTTTTTTTTCTGTTTTTATCGAAAGCTCAGAGTTACCGCAACGAGCGCATGACGAAAGAATCGGTATCTGTAGACCCGGTAGAGCAATTTTTTTGTGTTTTTTTTTTAGTTTAACTTATTTTTGTTTTTATTCTCAAATTCGTAGCCAGTCTGATTTTTATGTGTATGAGTGTAGCAGAGAAAGAGAAAACGAAAACAAAACTCAAGAAAAAGCTTTAGTGTGTGAGTGCAGTATGAGAGTGACTGATGTCGCCTTTTTTATGTAATCGGATCATTGCTTGCACGTGCTTTGGGAAATTAACAGTATTATTAAATACCAACTTAATTATACATACATGCCTATTTTCCAACAAAATTAACGGTATTAAGAATGTATTTTAATAATTCTAAAAGTCAGTTTGACAATTAGGTTGTATGTATGTAGGTACGTACCTAGCTATCTAATCACAAATAACAATTCTTTTGTTAGATTGAAAATTATTTAATTTGTTGACCTATTTACTTGTGAGTATTTACATCGGCAAGTATATTATTTACTTTTTTTTTGTTATTATTTTTTTCTACGTTCTTTTTCTCTCTTCGCCACTTACCTTATACCTCACTCATACATTCAAAAAACAAAAGCATACACACATCTAAAAATAGGTAATGAAAATGAAAATTTTTGCGTGACGACGACAAAGTGACGTCTCGACCTTGACTCCAACAGAATGAACTGTGCGGTTGTGATGAGGAGCGTTCGTTCGTTCGTTCGTGCAGTGTGCTGTGTAGTGCATTCGCCTTTGAATTTTATACGCCTAATTATGTGTATAAAGATGTATGAAGTGTTGCCGTTGGCGATGGACGGTTTGGTGAGATGAGGTGAAGTTCGTTTTGGGTGTTGAGTTTGTTGGATAGGGTTTTTGTTGTTTGGCTTTTTATTTTTGTAGTTGGATGTGAAGATAGTGGTGAAGATTAGATGATCATTGGAGAACTGGTTTTGGTTTTTCAGTTTAATGTTTGGCGTTGCCGTTGGCCGGCTATGCGACTGATGTTATGTTTGATGTTTTTGTAGATGGTAGATAGGTAGCTATTTGTATGTTTTGCTTAGCGGTTTTTGTGATTGGCTTAGTCTTTACTAAGAGAGTGTTACTTTTATAGATAGGTGTAAGTATATATGTACCTATATCTAGTTTGTTACTTTGGTACCTATTAGCGGTGGTTTGTAGATTATTGAAGCTGAGTTTTATTGTAGGTAGATGCGAAATTTATAAAGATAATTGCCTTTGTTTATATACATACCTACTTATGTGTACATACATACATACATATATCCATATTTATAGGTATACACAGGAGCTTTTAAAACTGGTTTTCCTTTCGTTGAATGGACGGGCAATTTAATCTCTCATACTGAGTTCTAAATGTTTCTTATAATTTGATGCCAATTTGAGTCATAAACGAAACTTAACTTCCTATTAAAAAGATATCCATTTTGATTTTTGGTAGTGAAGGTACCTAACCTATGTACCTACCTACTTATGATGGGCATGAAGGGTGTTTGTTTTTTAGAAATACCTATGTAATTTTAAATTGTCAATACCTACGAAATTGATTCCTATGACGCAGATTTGAAAGTTTTCGTCCCCTATTATGGTTGTCAAATATCAATACGATATTTTGATAGTTATCAGCAAAATTAATGAATCGGTATTATGGTTGTCAACTATCAACATGTTTGATAGACTGTGAATTTGGTTGGAACTTGCGATCTATTGTGAATTTTCCATTGATAATTTGGTAGGTAGGTAGGAACCATGAATCAAAGTAAACAAGATTACGACACTTCTTTGTTTTTCTTATTTTATTACCGGCACCAGAGATCAAAAATCTGCAAATTTTTGTAGTCTGTGGATTAATAGATTTCGATCTCTGGTGACGTCAATAATAAAAACAAAGAAGTGTCGTAATCTTGTTTTCTTTGATTCATGGGTAGGTACACCTGTTGTCAAAAATATTGTTAGGTTTCTTTACTTAAAATAGGGTAGAGTCGCCTATTGCTGGCCCCCTCCAGTGGCTGACCCCTTTCAAATAAAAGCGTTGTAATTAAGAAATCTAAGGACTTACTTCTCTGCTTACGATTTGACATCTATTTCTTATAATATGTCAAAATTTTCATTAGATATTTTTTTTTTTTATTTTTTTTTTTTTTTTTTGAGGGAATTTTATTGGGTTAATGATTTTATATGGGGTTTATATAGTAAAATAATATATGTATATTTCAATCAAAATTTGCTTTAAAATTGAAAAAAATCTTTTGTAATTATGGTCGTTTTCAAGTGGCCGGACACAGGAAACACAAAAAATTTAAATTTTCCTAAATCGACTACACGGCCGAAAATAGACATTTAATTTTTTGAGAAATTTACAAAAACAAATAAATGAGTAATAACACGAACATACATTCGAGCAAAAAAGCCATTAAAAATCAATAAAATCCTGTATTCGGCCGCCTTTTTGTAAGCAGAAACTAGGTGGCTGAATATTGGGATGTGTGTCCTAAGTTCGGCCGCTTCATATAAAAAAAACTGGTTCAGGTCTAAACTGTGTGGCCGAATTCAGGAGAATAAGTGGAATAGGAGGACACTTAGCGGCCGCACAGTGGAGAATATGGCTTTTTTATAAAACCTAAATAAATAATTCTTCCATATAAAAATTCACATTTTTGTTTAGTTTCATCGGTTGAGCCATAAATAAAGAATAATTTACTTGAAGAATGAGTGGAAAAGGTTGATATTTGCAGCTTCTGTGCCAAATTTTTTACGAAAAATTCCTTAAGGGGTGTAAAACCCAAATGTCAGGTAAAACAAGACCAATTCACAATTGTATTTTGTTCAGCATTCTCAATAGGCGTTAAAGCTATCAAATGACAACCAAAATACCGAAAAGTTCTATCAATTGATACGTTGTATCATTTATCAACGAATTGATATTTGATAACCATAATTGGACCCTTCGTTAGTCTGAATCTATGAAGACCTTCTTAATTTTTTTTTTTCATATTCGTTGATGGAGGATATTATTTTAAAGATTTTTATGTCATCGGAATAGATAGATAATCACTGATAAGTTTTGTATAACAGATGTCAAGTAATTGATATAAAAGATAAATAATAAGGATTCTAAGTGGAACTCCTGAGTTAACACAAAATTGATCATAACATTGATTACTAAAACTTACACTATAACTTCTGTTTTATAAATAAGACGATATCCATACTAAACCTTTCGTTGAATCATAAGGCTTTGCCTTTAGTTTAAAGATAAAAATTTTGTGACGAAGTTTATCAAAAGTTTTGCTAAAATCAATAAACATACAATTTCTGTACATGTATTCGATCTATATAAAGTAATCGATAAAAAGAGACAAAATGAAACCGGTTTGTAACAGTGGGCTTATTCTGAATCAAACTTGGTTGGCTTTCACAAATAATATATTTACAATTAAAGGATAAGACGTTACAGATAATGTAATTAAATAATTTTTGAATATTAAAATTTTTAGCAATATGGAAATAGTTCATTATATCGTTTTTTTATCCTTCATTATGGAACGGTATTATGAAAGGACTTTTCCAAGTAGTAGGAAAAATAGAGAATTTTAAAGATTCATTAAACAGAACATACTCGTAGGTATATTATAGAGGATAGGAGAAGGAAGATACACATTTCTTTAGCACACTAGATAGTACGCCATCGGGACCAAGTTTTCGAGTTTCAGAATACTTTGAACAATTGAATCTTCACAAAATTAATTGTGCTTAGATGCGAAAAACTAGGATGATCGATCAGGGAACGAATCTGATATTTATGAGAACTAGATTGTTGTACCCTTAAAAAAAATTGAACATATTAAATATTTCTTGCAGTCATGACTGGTTGTGTTATTGAAAGACATAGAATTGAGGTACCCGTTAATTTTTCTTTTACCATTCACGAAGTCGCAAACGTTTTTACGGTTAAGTTTTAGATCATTTTCGGTCGACATAAGAATACGTGTCTTTTATAGTCGGCCACACCATTAGGTATATTTAAACCTTAACAGGCGGACGATTATTAATTCCGCACAGTTAAAACTTTTAATAATAAAAACTTTTAAATATATGTAGGCATATTGCATAAGGAAAATACAGTAGAAGTTGTTGGTGCAACGTATCTATTTTTGTAATAGCTTTCATTTACAAAACAATGTTTTTTTCCCATTTTATACCTTCCTACATTGTTATCTTATTTATAATATTAAGCTAAAATTGTTAATAAAAGCTGATGCTTAATAAAGAATCAAAATAAAAAAAACTCATTTAAAAACAAATCAAACAAAAAAAAAGTTTATCCGGAATATTCCGGTGAATAAAAAAAAAGTATCGGTAGGTACCTGCCTAGCCTAACTAATACTTTGCGAAGCGATAGTAAGATATACGAGGAAAAGGTATTAAAATTAATGCAAATTTTAAATTTATTTATGAACCTATCTACCACTTATGCCAACTTGAATGTGAGATCGCAATAATCTTGTTGTTTTCGTCGAAAAAAAAATAAATTAATTTAATTGAGTTGCCTTTTTTGTCGATGTATTTTTTACAGATATTAAAACAAATTAGTTAAAATAGGTACTAGATTTAATAAATATCGTCTCCACTTAAAAGGGAACAAATAACATTAAACAATTATTGCAATAAAATCGGTGCATACAGTAGTCCACGGATAATTGGCTCTCGCTTAAAAGTGTTCTCTATTTAATTAACCACAAAACTAAACAAACACAACATATTTCATAAGAAATAGGTTCCGCCTTAGGCATTTCCCGATAATTGTTCAATAATATATAATACATACATATGTATATGTAGGTACTTATACATTTTATTAAATTTCAAACAAAATTGCCCGGTTAATTGAGCAAAACAAAAACATTGAAACCATTTTTCTTGACTCATTTATGGGGAATTTTGTCTAGGTATCTTACCTAAGTAAATACTTATAACAAGTCAACAATAGGAAAGCTTCTTTTTAATACACTTTCTTTAGGGTAGGTTAGGTAAGTACTACCCCCTACTACCTCTGTAAATTCTAATTTAACTTTTTAAGCCCAGTACCTATTCAGTCCGGGAAAAATATTATTTCTCATACAATTTATTTCCCAGGACAAATTTTATCTCGAATTTTTCCCGACAAGTATACATGCTCACTTCAACGCAAATCAACTGATCTCCACTTAATTTTTCCAAGACAAATAATGTACGAATCATTAATTTCTTAGAAAAATTGTGAAATTGTTCTTTTTATCATCACCCCATAACGTACCTATTCCCTATTTAGTATTTGCAATAAAAGATATTAGCAGGTAGGTAGGTATTGGTAGGTGCCAGAAAAAATTATTGACAAAAATTGTCAAGTGAATTAGCTTAGTTGCTTAAAATTAAATCAATTCAAACATTCAAAGGAACTTGCCTTACCTATATCTGTTTAATTCTATTTAATCTTTAGCGTTATATTTCTCATCACTGTAAATATACCTACTTTGAAATTGATATTGATTTTTTAAACCATATTATAGGTTAGGTACCTATGCCTAGATTATAAATCTTTTTTTAAACATATACCTACCTAACTCAACATGAAATTTAGAGTAAAACAAAAATTTAGGTAGGTAATTATACCAAAACTACATTATTTTCTTTAAAACAATCTTGAACACCAACATAGGACTGTTTTCTTATTTTCCATACTAATTCATTTCTTAGATACGCTACTGTTCTCATTTGAATTTTATGTTTACCTTCAAAATTTAGCTTTAGAAAAAATGTAGGTAGGTAGAGATAAAATTTGCGTTTGATCGAACTGATTACCTACCTACTAGGCTTTACTTTTAAATGTTGTTTAAAATTCGTGTATTTATTATTTCTTATTATCATTTTATTATTTTTAATTACCACAATAACAATAAAAATTTAAACCTTAAAAAAAATATACAAATTCATATTATGGCAACCCTTTCCAAAACTTAATTTAATCTAGACCGAGTACGAAATACGGAAACGATGGAATGTTTTTTTGTGCATGATGGTTGTGAGATAAATATTTATGCAAAAAGGCTATTTTATATGGTGTGTATGTGTTTTGTGTCTCTGCCACTCCGTTTATAGTCTACTTATACTGTTTCATTCAGAGATTTAAATCAGCTGCCCTTTTCACTCTCTCTTAATTCAACGTCATCATCAGCATCTAATCAATTTTTGCAAGTTCTGTTCTCTAGCTCTACCGGTCGGTGGTAGTCGGCAAAGCAGTGCACTCTCAATTTAAAAAAAAATGTATTTTATCTTTTCTCCCCCTCGCAAACAAATATAGTTTTATCAGTCTTTTCGCGTTTCTTCTGTGCAAGATTATTTTTAAAGATATTTGTTGGCTCTGTCTGTCTAATAAAATCCACCACCGCCTCTGCACATAAAATTATTCTCTTCTTTTCTGACCAATTTAAAAAAGGAAATTTGCTATCGCCATTTTGTTGGAGAGGACATTATATCGTCGGCTACGACATAAAAAATAATTAAACCATCTCCCTCCAACTAACAAACAATTGTATGAAAATGAGACACATCTACATACGACATCATGAATGGAGTCAGGTAAGTATTTAGGTCCATGCGATTTCTTTGTCTTTCTTTCACTACTGTAAGAAAAAAATCGTTTTCTCTTACCGTCTCTCGTTCATTTTTTTTTCTCCATCGTCTTTCTCGTCCATCGGGAACGAACACAAAATCAGAGTTTTTTTCCAACTATAATATTTTGCATCGTGAAAAGTTTCTTTCTCTGCCAAAAAATAGTTCAACAAAAATCTTCAATTTCTGTGATAAAAAACCACAAAAATTATTCTTAATTTTCTAAATCTAATTGTGAATCAGTAATTTAGATTATTTTTGACATTTTTCTTTAACTTAAAAGGGGTGAATTTGTTCATAATTATTTCTTTTTCGGATACGATTCGGTGTTCTCGTCGCCGTTTTCGTCGTTTGTGTAAATGTGTGAGTGTAAAAAAAATGAAATGAGAAAATGAATTTGAAGAAACGAAGACATCTTTTTTTTTATTAACCAAATAATAGAAAAGAAATTTTCAAGATGAAATTTTAATAATTGGAAAATCGTATTTGGCGAAATGTTTCCTGTTTTCTCTTTCTACCGGAAAGAATTTTAATAAGAACAACAATTTGTTAAAAATTATAAAATAAGTTCGGTTAAATTGAGTGTTGAGATTTTTCTTTCATCGAGTCTCGATATTAGTAGCCTGTCAAAATGAATTTCACCAACACAAAAGGTGCAGAACATTTTCCTTATTTCTTTTAATTAAAATTATGGTTCCATTCAGAAGCAAAACAAAAAAAAATATTTTTCACAATAAAATTATTTATAATAAGATGAAAATAGTTAAATAACACTTTGATGGAGGTCAAATTTTGTATACAATATTAGTGCGACGTACTATGTTTATCGTATGTATGTACCTCACTAGATTCTTTCAGAATACATATGTACATACATATATGTAAGTAGGTACAATATTATGATTGATTCATTAAGTAAAAGTTCGCAAAGTCTTTTTAAGGATCTTAAATATAATTGAGCATAAGCAGTTCCTCTATAGCTCGTCAATCTAAATCTTTTGAATAAAAAAAATCAATTTCAAACATTATTAGTAAACTTGAGTTTCTCTGCTTTATTATTTTCTTGTTCTTCTAGTTTAATATATATGTAAGTACAAATGTATCTATACATAGACTTATTATTACATTATGTATGTAATATGTAATTTCATGTCATGAATTACTGTGCTAATGCATTTTGAAATGAAAAAAACAAGATTGTTCAGTGACGAAAAAGTTAGAACAGAATAAAACAGAACAGAACAGATTCGTGAGAAACTTCAGAACAAGATAGAACAGAGTAATCTGACAGAGATTAAAACAATTATTTGTTGTTTACCTACAATTTAAGTTCGTTTATTTTTGCAGAAACATTCTTAAAAATAATCTGAAATGGATTTGAATTTATTTAAAGAAATATTTTTCATGAAATTTAGATGATTCCGACACGGAAAATGATTTATCAACTAAATCTTTTTGTTTTAACAACAATTGGTTTTGACAGTTCTCACAAATCTGTTCTAAACTGTTCTACCTAAAAAACAAGTGCAGAATATCATGTTCTAAAGTGTTCCAAACTGTTCCAAACAGACTCATTGAATACCAAACCAGAAGAGTTTAGAATAGAAAATTTCTCATTAAACAGCAAAATCCTGTATTTTTCTGTTCTAAAGTGTTCCGAACAGCCTCTTTGAACACACATATCATTTACTTATCCCCAGTTTCACTGTGGGAGTTTAAACTTAAGATCAACTGAACCTTAAACTGGTTTAAATTTTTGGTTTAACTCATCAGGTTTCACAGTGAAATCTGATCTGCAAATCAGTTGAACTTCCGCAGCATTTTTCTGGCCTCGTCCTCCCTTTCTCTCTCTCTCTGACACAAAAAAACACACGAAACAACGTGAATAATAAATAAAATAATATTCAAATTCACTATAACAACTCGATAACATTTGAATACACAAATTTGTTTTAATTCATAAACAACAAATTGAACTCAGTTCAAGGGTTAAACGACACTGTCAAACCGAATAAATTGTTGATCTGAAGCTTAAACCAAAAGTGGAGTTTAAACTTCCATTGTGAAACTGGGGGTTACTAAATGTAATGCTAATGTCCTTTTCGATTGGTAATCCGGAAGAACTCTCTGATGTGGGATTTCACTTGATCCTAGATTCTGAAAATTTATGTGAGTGTATATGTAAGACGGGAAATGTCGAACGCACATTTGTGATTATTTTATTTTGATAGCATGGCTGACACAAATGTAGAAGATTTCGAAGTTATTCCCGATGAAAATGCGAAATTACAGTAATTGAAGGGAAAATTTTTCTTCGGAAAAGATGTCCATAATTTCAATTCCCTAAAGATTAAAATTGAAACTACAAAATTTCAGACAAACCAAACAAAACAATGACATGAATAAATTAATTTGAATTTGACATTAAATGGTTGTGATTGTATGCGTGCTTCTGGCTTTGATTCCGACTTCAAATCCAGAAGGAAAATTCTCTTCTTTCCAGGAGAAGAACTGGCATTTGATACCAATCGAACAGTTTCAGAAGCATTTAGAAGATTCGGAAGCCTTCCGGACGACCAATCGAAAAGTCCATAAGTGTTCTACTTGCCTAAATAATTTCGGTAGTATATAGAATTGTATACACCTTCTTATTGACTATGTCTGGCCTAGGACAAAATCTTTCAATCTTAATGATTAAAATTTTAATCTTGTTGGATATAGTTCACATTGTCTTTTTTTTCAAAAAATTCATGTATACATAGTGTACTTAACAAAAATTGCGTATTGGCAAAGCCTCACTAGCCAACTGATGTGTCAAAGTGATCGCCGGGACGAAACGCAATTTTTGTGGACTTAGGGCTGTTAAATGCTTTTCTGAAACAGTAACTTGTTTTGGCAATTTTTCTCTTAGCGTAGGTAGGTGTTTTCAAACCTATGTTTGTTAAAAAAAAAGTGTGAACCTCAAACATCTGAAAATAGGGATTTTGAAATGCGACAGGGATCTTAGCACCTAATTATTTGAATTGAACAAAAAACAACTTTCTATGATAATTTTGTCGCATTTCATATATCAGTTGTACCACATTGTTGTCTTTTTATAAAATCAATGCTCTCGTTCGAGTACGAAGCAGCTACCTTAATAGAGGCTTTGTTTTCGAACGAGCAGTCAACATTTTCTGTCAACTTAATTTTATAACAGCTGAAGTCCTGAATCAGCTGTTCCTCAAATTTCCAAATGAATCCAACCATGGAGGCTATAACTCACTTATTAGATATGTTATCTCGGATACCAAACTATCTAAATATATTTGTGAACGAATCAGATATGTTAGCAGACAGCTGTCAAAAAACCAGTACGAAACTCATATCAAATGAAGTTTGCAGTCAGCTGTTCTATATATTTGTTCTCGGAAAGCCAGTTATTCAAATTTGTTTGGGATAACCCAAGACAGCTTTCAGGAGAACAGATGTTTTTTCAATCAGATGTGCTTTTGCATACGTTACAACAACAGAAAGTTATTCCAGATTGTTCAGTGAACGCCCACAATTTAGGTTCGCTTGAGATTTGCGTTGGGCGACAGATGTTGTTTAAGTAATCAGCTGTTTTTTCAAAGGCATTAAAACACCACACATCCGATGTACTTTCGCTATGATATTAAATGCGGCCAATATCATACGCAGGTGTCATAATCTTAAATCTCATAAAAAAAGAGATTCGGGTTTTGTAAAATAAATGTCGGACTGAATCCTCAAATATTTAAGGTTATATATGACTTAGGAGCATGTTGACCTATTTTTAATGCTCACTTAAAGCCACTAATTCTAGAATCCATGATGGCTTTCCTTTTTCGGGTTAGGAGTCCTTCATAAATGTGTAAGAGCTTTTCCCGCGGGCCATTTATGTAATTTTTTTAATTAATAAAACTTTTTGGTCTTCCTGTTGGTCACTATGAATCCACAATTGGAACAAAATAAGTAGTTATATTACTAAGCTACATCATTGTATATATGTGTACATTTGCTTGTAATTATTTATCAAAAGCATCCATGATCGAGCTAAGCTAGACTTATACAACATCAACTTTAATAGATAAGTCAATTTTCAAGTGATGACGCTATGTCCAAATTTATGCACTTGGGAAACTATACCACAGAATGGTCAGTGTAGAAAACTATTGTACATAATAATATTTATTGATATTTGAATTGTAAATAGTTTTTTCTTAATGTAAGCTTCTTGTTGCTAAATAACATAAAACTAACAAATATTCGACAAAAATTAAACTTGAGCCCATAGCTCAATATATGAACAAAATTTGATAAATACTTACGAGTACATATCTATGTATATACCTATGTACAATATATAAACCATCATATTTTCGTTAGCTTCAAAAATTAATGTATTTTGAATTTTATACTTACAGATGTCCGCCGGCGCCCAATTGCAGATGGCCCCACAGACGACGTCGACCATAAGCCATCACCAGCATCACCAACATCATTTTACCACTAATACACCACAGCAACAGCAACAACAACAGCAGCAGCAACAACAAACTCAACAACTTCAGCCCCAACAACAACAACAGCAGCAACAGCATCATCCTCATCATCCGCATCAAATTCAACATCACCAGCAACAACAACAAATTCCACACCAACAACAACCACACCCACAACAGTTACAACAACAGCAGTTACCCCAACAACAACAACAACAGCATCCACAACACCAACATTTACCCGGTCATAGTAATCCGGATTCAAATATGAGCACAGGATCTTCACATAGTGAAAAGGATGTTAATGATATTGTATATAATTCTGCATTAGGAGTTGGTGGTGTTGTTACTTCGTCGTCAGTTGGGGGTAATATTGGTGGAGTTAATAATCCAAATAACGGTAATAATAATAGTAGCGGTTTAGTTGTAGGCGCAAGTAATTTGGCTAACGTTGGAGTTGTCGGCCTAAATAGTAGCAGTAGTAGTACTAACAATAATAACAACATAAACAACAACAATAATAATAATAACGGTACTCTCATGAACACAGGAAACATGGGCGCACTGGAGAA
The DNA here is from genome assembly GCA_910595825.1 of Philhelius pedissequus. Taxonomy (NCBI): domain Eukaryota; kingdom Metazoa; phylum Arthropoda; class Insecta; order Diptera; family Syrphidae; genus Philhelius; species Philhelius pedissequus. Next base: position 63,680,533 of record OU343162.1, read on the forward strand.
ACTGCCACGAACTCCGTCTGACCGCAAGCGAAAACGAAAAGCACCTCCACCCTCGGCGGATGACAGCGGTGGTGGTGGCGGAGGAGTTCCTGGTGGGGGTAATTCGGGCGGTAATTCTAGCAAACACAATTCGCGTCTAGTTCTGCAAGTAGGCTCAACAAATTTCTCCTTGAATTTAGGCAGCACGCAGGCATCAGCGGCAGACCGTTGTGGTATGCCAACGACAAAAGGTGCCCGCCTTGCCATGCCCATGAACGATGGCAAAAAGATAAATGATTATTTTAACAAGCACACGGCAAATAGTCCAATAAGGACGCATGCGGGATCAAAGTCGCCATCACCCTCACAGGGCGGTGTTCCTGTCGTCAGCGGCAGTGCTGGCGGTTACCCACTATTTCCACCTAGTCCACAGCAGCCGCCAATGGGCGGCATGACTTCCGTTGCAACGGCGGCAACAGCAACGACACCTGGCGGCGGGACGCCTGTAGTAGTCGGCATGAATTCCGTGGCATCTGTTGCTGAATATCACTACAATAAAAATCGTCAAACTTCCATGGTTCCTCCGCAATCGCCACTGTCGACGGGTATGCCTACTTCAGTGTCGGGCAGCAGTTTAGTTGGTGGTGGTGGCAACAGTGTGGTTGTAGTGCCTGGCAGCATTGGTACAACACTGGTGAATAGTACAAGTTCGATAGTGGGTGGCAGTTGTGGTCCGCCTCCACCGCCACCACCGCAAATCAGTACGAATTCCCAACAAACCTCCCAACAGCAGTCGCAGTCTTCGCAACAGCAACAACTGCAACAGCAACAATCCCAGCAAACAAACCTGCCACCAAACCAACAGCAACAGCAGCAGCAACAAACGACGTCACTGCTTCCGCCCCAACTCCACTCACATCATTCGCTTTCAATGCAAAGCAAATCGACACAAACCGATTTTACATACGTTGAAATGCAGGAACGAGATTCTGATATTGAATCAAGCAAAACGCGACTTGACGAACTGACAAGACTGTCCGACGAGCAAAAGGGGCAAATAGCCGCCCACCAGAAGCTCATCGATCAACACAAATCGCACATCAACAAGTGCATCGACGTGGTGAAGAAGCTCTTGAAGGAAAAGAGCAACATCGAGAAAAAGGAGGCGCGGCAAAAGTGCATGCAAAATCGCCTACGTCTGGGCCAGTTTGTGACCCAAAGGGTGGGAGCAACATTCCAAGAGAATTGGACGGACGGCTATGCCTTCCAGGAGTTATCCAGGCGGCAGGAGGAAATCTCCGCTGAACGGGAAGAAATTGATCGTCAGAAGAAGATGTTAATGAAGAAACGACCAGCGGAGAGCGGTCGCAAGCGAAATAACAATAGCAACAACAGCAGTAATAATGCAGGTGGTGTTGGCGGTGTCGGCAGCGGAGGCAATTCAAATTCATCACGTAGTGGTGTTGGTAATGTTGGGCTCGGAGGTGACTCTTCTTCTTCGGCGTTACATAATGGCGGCGGAGTTGTTGGTTCGGGCAGCGGAAGCAGCGGCATCGGCAGCAGTAGTGTTGCCTCAGATACGGCAACGTTCCTAAAGCCAGACCCAGTGTCCGGAGCGTATACAGCTCAGGAATACTATGAATGTGATGAGATTTTAAAACTGCGACAAAACGCCCTCAAGAAGGAGGACGCTGACTTGCAGCTAGAAATGGAGAAGCTCGAGCGAGAACGCAATTTGCACATAAGGGAACTGAAGAGAATACTGAATGAAGATCAGGTACATTTTTTTTTATTGTATGTATTATGATGTATTATCTATAAATATTAGGTATCGTATTTTTTTAAAACTGATATTACTTCTAAGATTTGAAATCCAGTTTGTCAAAACAAAAAAGTTCACAAATCAAAACCGTCCGTTTTCAATATAATTCATTAAAATATATCTCAACAATTCAATCTCAACTATTCAATGAATATGCATTTATTCCTACTCAACCTTGCGTTAATTCTTATTCATAAAACTTCCGACCTTGTGTCAAATATTCAACGTTACATAATTTTTATAAATAACATTTTCGCGTTTAAAAGTATTGTAACTTTACGCAGTCTATAAAATGCGTTTATATATGTACATATTAGGCTGCATGTATGAGCACACAGTTAGCAGTTTTTATGACAGCAAAAATCTTAGCTTTTGATTTTCGAGCTTAATATACATTTAACCTGAATATTTTAACCTATTAAATATCTATGGAAATAATTAAGACTTCTGCACTTGTTTTCAGAGCTTAGTGATAATTTACAAACTAGTGCTATCTATATTTTTCTTTAAATTGCCTTTTGCAATTTAGATAACGATCAGTGAAACCATACCACATTTTGTGATAAACTCGTGCAGTATCTGAGCTAGCTATTTGTAAAAAAAAAAACAGAAGTCAAAATCCACTTATAATTAAAACCATCAATTTCTATAATTTATAAAATTAAAACCTGGTAATTAGAAATTTTGTCGATGTAAGATTTGTTTTGATTTAATTACATTTAAATCAAAAAGATCAAATGCTATGGGAAAATCAGAAAATTGCACTGGAGAGGAACGATGAGCGATTGATTGTTGCTTCTAAAAGATAAAGGTCTTTTCTTGAATCAAATGCCAATAAAATTAGTCGATCCAAAACAATGGTCATTAATGCAATTACGCATTTTCCGCAACAGAGAGGAGCATTATAGCTGTTCTTTTGGCAAATTTATCGGCAGTGAAGCAGGATTTCCCAAAAGAACGATCTGCAGCAGCCTGATTTTTTGTATCTTTAAGTTGGTATTACCGAACTTGTGTCTAATAACTAAATGCAAAAAAATTACAATTGATTTATTTTTATTTCCTCAGATTTAAGGCATTTAAGAATACTAAAACTTGAATTAAAACATGCAAATAAAATGGAATATATATAAAACAGTAAGAAAAACAAAAAGTTGAATTTCCTACCTCTGTGTGTTACAAAATGTTTATTTTAAAATTATTTTATGTGTTTGATGTTTCTTTGCAATAAATCAGATCTTGTGGCAATGAAAGACTATACTTATTAATATGATTTATAAGGCAACAAAAATTAACCCAGTTTGTTTCGTTAGACATTTTTTATTTGCTGTACGTAAATAGGTGTGAAACAATTTTTTAAAGAAAAGAGCACATAATTAACCAAAAATTATTGATGCTTTCACAAATATATTCGAATTGTTTGGTTTCCGAGATAACTTATCTAATAAATATGTGAACGTGCCCTTCGAGTTTGATTAAAGTCATCGGAACTACCAACTAAATGTCACAAATCTATTCAAAGCAGACTTCTGCTTTTAGTTTTATCGAAAGCATGTTGTTGTATTTGTAATGTGTGTTAATTCTGCTTTGCTGCCGATGTCATTTTGCCAAAAGAACAGCCCTATTGTCAAAGTTCCACGAAAACCAGAGACCAAAAAAAAAAAACAGAAATCAATTGATCGCAATTTTATCGAACAGGGACCCAAGAAAATGTTCTGCTGATATTCATCGGGAAATTTCTGCCCATATCGAAGTCCAAATAACACCTAACATAATAAGAAACAGTTTATTTGAAATTGGATAACATGGTCGTATTTTAGAAAGAATCCGCAAAATTTCCAACTTCTTTCGCTTGTTTCCATTCCTCCTGGAGACTTGAGCAATGAAAATTCATCTTTTGGAGCGATGAAACTAAAATAAATCGTTTGGGTGTCCAATTTGGATGGTACGCTTTGTACGCAGGCCTAAAAACGCTGCATTCGTGCAAAGGTACATTCTACCTGTAGTTAAGCATGGGGGAGGGTCTTATTTATATTTCCATAGATATACATAATGTAGGTACACGTATGAATTAGTTTGTATAAATTTATAATTTATTAAAATGACCTTTCACCTTTGTATTGTTAATAATATTTCAGTAGAAACATTTCGAGCAAAATTACAAAATTTGTAAATGTAAAGGATTTTCAAGATACATAATATATAACTATAAAATGTAGTAAAACACAGATAAATTGTATTAATTGCAATTAAATTGACTTTATTGAACAAATATTTAGATATTTCTTTGCCATTTTTATTTGAATATTATTTCTGGCATATGTTCAGCGCGGCTGGCTCGGATATAGTCGAATCTTGAGGCCCAATTTTCTATCGCTTCTTGCAGTATTTGGGGTCGTAAATTGGCAGTAACGTGGCGAATGTTGTTTTCTAAGTCTTAAATTATCTTTGGCTTATCGGTTGATACTAACTACTTCACATATCGCCACAGAAAATAGTCTAGCGGTGTTAAATCCCACGATCTTGGAGCCCAATTCACAGGTCCAAACGCGAAATTATGCGCTCACTAACTAATCAATTTGGCACGAGATGTGTGACATGTTGCGTCGGTCGTCTTGAAACCACAAATCCAATTCAGGAACAAAAAAGTCATTGATCAAGGCTCTATGACGGCTTCCATTGATTGTTACCCTGGCTGGCATCATTTTTACCGAAGTAAGGCCCAATGATTCCGCCAGCCCATAAATCACACCAATTTTTTTTTGCTTATTGTAGCCATTCAAACAAAAATATGCTTCATCGCTGAACAACATTTTTTCTAAGTCTTAAATTATCTTTGGCTTATCGGTTGATACTAACTACTTCACATATCGCCACAGAAAATAGTCTAGCGGTGTTAAATCCCACGATCTTGGAGCCCAATTCACAGGTCCAAACGCGAAATTATGCGCTCACTAACTAATCAATTTGGCACGAGATGTGTGACATGTTGCGTCGGTCGTCTTGAAACCACAAATCCAATTCAGGAACAAAAAAGTCATTGATCAAGGCTCTATGACGGCTTCCATTGATTGTTACCCTGGCTGGCATCATTTTTACCGAAGTAAGGCCCAATGATTCCGCCAGCCCATAAATCACACCAATTTTTTTTGGCTTATTGTAGCCATTCAAACAAAAATATGCTTCATCGCTGAACAACATTTTCTTGTTAAAATCGGAATGAACAGGAATCTTTTTCCAAATAAATCTGCACAATTTGCATGAGTTGTTCTGGCGTCAGTCGATTCATGATAAAATAGCAAACCAAACTATAACATGACACAATGGCTGTCACTGAAAATAGTGTCACTAAATGCATTTCGATTGTCATCAATGTTTTTCATCGTATGTTTTCCCCCTTTTTTGTGTATTAGGTACATTATATATCGCTCTTAGCGGCAATTAAATTTCATACAATTTCACATAAATAGTTGTGCAGCGTAGTTCCGCTGAATTGCAGTTCCGTCGAGTGGAGTCTAACCCTTATAAGCATTAACACAAAAGATTTCAGCTAAATTTAAATTGACGTTTTGAATCTTCACATGCTTCAACATTGATGTCTTATACATTCACTGTAGAGTGGTAACTAGTTGGATTGGAATCCCCAATCGGGGAGTTCTTCCGGATTACCAATGGAAAAGGACATAACATAAAGTTGTAAACCTCTAAAAAAACGCCATTTGTATTGAAATATTCTGAATTAGTATAACATACTGGTGTACAATTTATAACATTTGTAATCCCTTCGCTCTTAAAGCTTACGGCTAAGGAAAATATATATCCAGATCAGAATAACAGAGAAAGGATCAACCAAATTCGCGTATATAAATTGAGAAGTAAATTATAAACAAGAAATTTGATAAATAATCGAAAGTTTTCTTATATAATGTTTATATTAATAAAACTGCGCTAAAGATTTAAATTTAAATTGTTAATTTTTTTAATCAATCAATTCAATTTATACTATTTGTTTTTTTAAATTTTCAGTCTCGATTCAACAACCATCCAGTGCTGAACGATAGATATTTGCTGCTTATGTTACTTGGCAAAGGCGGCTTCTCTGAAGTGCACAAAGCATTTGACCTAAAGGAACAACGATATGTTGCATGCAAAGTGCATCAGTTGAACAAAGATTGGAAAGAGGACAAAAAGGCTAATTATATTAAGTAAGTTATTTCTTTTGTTACAAAAAGAAACAAATTCTAATAGATCATGATTTTTTTTTTGTTTACCAATAGACACGCTCTTAGAGAATATAATATTCATAAAGCCTTGGATCATCCTCGTGTAGTTAAATTATATGATGTTTTCGAGATCGATGCGAATTCATTCTGTACAGTTCTTGAGTATTGTGATGGGCATGACTTAGATTTTTATTTGAAACAGCATAAAACGATACCGGAGCGTGAAGCCAGATCAATTATTATGCAGGTAAGTTTTTTTTTCAGCAAACATTGCGATAACTATCTTTTAAATAGTATGAATAATAAGAACTACATATATTATGTGTGTGTGTTTTTTTAAAATAACAACCTTTTATTATTCACCGTTCTAAGGTCGTTTCCGCATTGAAATACTTGAACGAGATCAAACCACCTGTGATCCACTATGATTTGAAACCCGGCAACATTCTCCTAACTGAGGGAAATGTATGCGGCGAAATAAAAATAACCGATTTTGGTCTTTCAAAAGTGATGGATGATGAGAACTATAATCCGGACCATGGCATGGACTTGACCTCGCAAGGGGCTGGAACTTATTGGTGAGTATGTGTGGGGATTTCAATTAGTTAATTATTTGTGTAATATGCGTGTGGGTGGTAGAAATGTTTCTTTTCTTTTTTTTTTTTAAATTAGTTCCATTTTAATAAAATTATTTACTATTATTAAGCAAAAAAAAAAAACAAGAAAAGAAACAAGATTTATGCTTATTTTATTTTGCAGGTATCTTCCACCAGAGTGTTTTGTTGTGGGTAAAAATCCTCCTAAAATCTCATCAAAAGTTGATGTATGGAGTGTCGGTGTGATATTCTACCAGTGTCTGTATGGAAAGAAGCCATTCGGTCATAATCAATCTCAAGCCACAATTTTAGAGGAGAACACAATACTAAAAGCCACTGAAGTTCAGTTTTCCAATAAGCCAACAGTATCCAATGAAGCAAAGGTATGTTTGTTTTTTTTTCTGCTCAATGTTTCTTTATTAATTTTAATCGATTTTGTTTTTTTATAAAATGTAGAGCTTTATTCGAGGCTGTTTGGCATATCGCAAAGAAGACCGCATGGATGTGTTCTCTTTGGCGCGGCATGAATATATTCAACCCCCAATTCCAAAACACGGCCGTGGTCAATCGATGACAGCGGCGCAACAACAACAGCAACAGCAGCAGCAACAACAACAGCAGCAGCAGCAGTCGTCCACGTCACAGCAAAATTCGGCGCAGACCTCATTTTCAGCGGGCATGTTCGGCAATTTAAATCAGTCCAGTTCATCCTAGCTGATGTCGAAACGTAATTCGAATTCCTAATTGCTGAAATTGATTGCGACAGCGCCGCAACTGCCACCGCCGCCATCACCATCCCAATCACCGCCAAAGCAGTCGTCGACGCCGCCGCCATCATCATCGCCAACCACAACTCTAACATTCGCCACGCCGAATATCCCACTACCAGTCAAGACAACGAAAGTTAAGATGACCAATAGTAATGCCAGTTGTAGAACTAGCATCGCCACAAGAATACCCACAATTAAAACGACATCAAATTCTCGAACGACGAGGCCACTACCACCACAACCAGCAACATCAACAATAGCTAATCGTCGTCGTAGAAAACCGTCATCGTCATCCACCGCAAATACATCTTCCACCATCTCCAAGCGTAGCTGAGAGAAGAAAAAAGTATCAAAACAAATTAATAGAAAAAAGTGATTCCATAAACAACAAAAAAAAAAAAACTTCTTTTTCTGTTAGATGTCGCTGTTAGGTGTTGATACTTTTTTCATAAAAAAAATGTGATAGAAATTGACAAAAGATACGTTCATTCTCTCTTTCGTTAAATTCTCTCTTTTATCAAAGAAATGGAAACAAAAATAACTTATCGAAAGATAACATACAAAACTATGCGTTGTGCTTGACTATTTTCATGCCGTTTGAACAGTTGAGGTGGAATTATTTTTTTTTTTTTTTGAATTCTCAATTTGACTACAATTTTTAACTTTTTCGATTTTCGATAAACGTTCGTTAATTTTATTATTTCAGTATTAATTTAATAGCTTTCATACCAAATTTCGTTAAAATTATCTTTTTCAATTGTAAAAATAAAAGGGAGGTAGGTAACGAACGATAAGAGAATGATAATAACAAAAAAAAAAACTAAAGAGGTGAGATGGCGGATATCTTTCAAAAATGAAATGAATCAAATAAACGGATAAGTTCCGCTCTTCTCCTAGACCCTTGAAAAATACTTAGAAGTGATGAATATGAAGAATATGTAAATTAAATATATAAAATAAAATATAGACTAACAATATTTATTGTACAGTTAAACTCAAACTCCCGAAAGCTTATAATGAAGCAACAATTGAAAGCAAAAGGATGGAGATAAATAACAGGAAAATATCGCAAAAAAAATAGGCTTAGGCAAAAAAAAAATATATAAACAAATGAAAGTAAGCGAAGATAAAATTTAAAAAAAAAATACATTATTATTAAGAAAGTTATTAATTAGTTATTAAACTGAATAAAGTTAAAATCATAGGATGAAACAGTTTCATTAAAATAAATATATATATATATATAGTTAAACATACAAAACTAGACAGTAAAATAATTAATGAAACACAGAGATAAAAATATTAGATTAAACATTAAAACATACAATTTTAATGAAAAACAATTTTTTTATTATTAATATTATCGATTATTATATTATATTTTTTGTTAGTTTTAATTATTATATAATTAAAAATATTATTTTTAACATAAACAAAAAAAAAGAGGAAATATATATTTAAATGATTATATAAACTAAATATAACACACCCAATGTGAAAAGAAGTAAATTGTCCCTATTGATTGCATTAAAAATTTAATTTTTATCAAGAAAAGAAAAACAAAAATAAGCAGAATCAATGTGTATAGTATGTATGCAACAGTAAACAGTTTAAATATATATAATAAAAATTATGTATACACAGTGAATATATGTATTTGTATGTAACAAACAAAAATTACAAAATAAATATTTCAAAGCATATTTCAACGCATACGAGTATATATATGCGCATGGAGTGTATCTTGTGTATGTAACATTATTTCAAAATAAAACAAAAAAAATTATATATTCTCAAAATATGTAAGCATTAATATGGGAAAATCTATATAAATATATAAAAAAAAGAATGACGAAAAATATAAATATTAAAATTAAAATTAAAAAAAAAGAACATTTTTTGTGAATATAAAACATAAGAAAAACTGAATGATTATTTGTTGAGTATTTTACTATCTAATTAATAATATTAATGAGAATGATGATGAAGAATGAAAAGAAACAACATTAAACTAAACACAAAAAAAATAAATGCGAGAAAGTTATTTAAAAAAAATTAATTATTGTATTATTAATGAAAACACAAACAAATAGCAAACAACTAAAACAGTTCTCCGCTCTGGGCATTGTTTTTAGCGGATTATACAAAAATTGTCACCACCCTCCCATATAATAATATATACCAAGACTACCAACCACCACCGCCTCCAAAATTCAAAACAAACAAACAAAAATATAACAGACAAAAACTAATCATCCAAACAAAAACAGGCAAGAACGAAAAAAGTTACACATCATCGGGACAAGTTTATTTATTTATTTAAAAAAATGAAAACAAAAAAAATGGAACTATATAAATAAAAGAAATAGAAATTAAAGACTCTTCTTTTTAATTGTTAATCTCTTAAATCAATTAAAATAAAATAAAACTATATATTAAAACTTAAAACAAAAATAGAAGAAAAAATAAAATCCAATACAATTTAAAAAGAAAAAAAAAAACAATTTCCAGTAAATATTAAAAAAAAGAACGACAATGCAGAAAAAACAGATAATTTAAAAGTAAATTAAAAAAAACTTTTTTGATTATTATATTACTATAGTGGTAACAAAAAATTTAAAAAAAAATAAAAAAAAAAAACTGGCAACAAAATCAATAAGATTAAATTAAAATACAATTAATTAAAAATAAAAATTACAAAAAAAAATATTTAAAAAAAAATAACATTGCTAATTTTTATTTGGGTTCAAGGAAGCTTCCTCTCAACAATATTTCAGTCAGAATTATTCTTGCACAAGGGTTAAATGGATCGAAAATGGTTGGTACATTTTCTACGGACATATAAGCAGGAACTAAAGAGCTGTAGCAGATACTATCCTTTTGGTTTCTTTTTGTTTTTGGACTTGAAACAACAACAAAAATATTGTATTGTATTTCGTGAACAGAAGTTCAATTTGCTACTTCTCATCATTTACATATACCAAACTCATTTTGTACATTCCAGGTGCCCTACTATGTAACTTCATTCTACTTTCGCATCTATTCGATAGTTGTTTTCAAATGCTATTTTTAAGTGGTATTATATTCTGCCCTATCAGGTAACCGTTGGAGCGGAATTTTCTGCGATTTACTACGAATCGGAGTCATTTTGCTTCGAGGCAAATCTCCGATCGGCTGATCGGAAATTCTGTCCGACGAAATTCAACACATGCCATTTGTATGCGATGAAGTAATTTTAATGGTTTTATTTATGACAGATACAAACAAAATATTCTCCGAGTCCTCCGACAAGTTCTCGTTGCGGAAAGTGTTTTCTTTTTAAAGAAATTGTTTATTAAAATGTAAGTAATGAAGAAATAAACCTTATGTACGTTAACTTGTGGGCTTTTTGTTTTTAGGCAGAACGAATAAATAAGCTCACAGCAATATGAGCGGATAATAATTCTGCCCAGCGAATAAATAATCTAAAATTACACAAGAAGGACACCAGAAGTTGTGGCTGTGTTTTAGTTTTGAATACATCATATATTTTTTTAAAGGTTTGGAGTGACACCATGAGACCGATAATTTATTTTGTATTTGTGCTTTATCTGCTCCAAAACAAAAGCAAACGCATTTTTATTTAGGCGAAAGATTTTCTTCAATCCTGAAGGGAATTATAGAATTAGCGTATATTGTTTTCGTACTTGCAATGTTGTTTTATTTTCTAAATAAATAATATTGAATTTCAAAAGTTTTTTTTTCCAAATTATTCTTTTGTTGACAGTTCAAACGGAAACAAAACAAGTGCTTGGAAATAGGGAGGGGACTTTATTCGATTTTAAAATCGGTGCATCTATTTACATTTCTTAAAAAATCTAATTATAATTGAAAAACATATTTTCTATAAACAATAAATTACACTCGCCAATTTTGCATGGTTTAAAACGTTTATAGTGTATATTTATTAAAAAAAACTATCGAAAATATATCGCATTTTCGATATATTAGTTAAGTTGCTCATCTCTGCCTGAAGTTTATATTCATCGCAATGCGTCGTCGTATTTCTTTAAAATTTCTTCCGATGACAGCTACTTCGAACTGAATTTGAATTTCCGACGATGATACGTTACGGAGAAAACTCCGCTTCGACGGTTACCTCGATAGGGCAGATTGGAAAGTAGCATCCACTGTTCGCATATTCGACTTTTCGCCACATAATCTCCTATTAACTCTGTTCTTTTCAGTTAATAAGTATTTTACTAAAGAATTAGAAAGTTGTAATTTTGCGAATTCGAACAACTTTATTGTAGAATCGAATTACATAGTTGGGCCCCAGACCTTTCACGAATCGTGGGATCTCCCGCTTCTGCTTCGATTAAAAGGTCAACATTAAAAAGTAATGGCACATTTTCGGGTCGGGATCAAACTTCTTTTATGAATTTCTCTTACAAATTACTTTCATATAAACCGACACTCATAAACGACCGCGAAAAATTTTTCATGCTCATATAAGATAAAAAAAATCTCCCTAACCGGACAGTTCTCATAAGCGGACAATTTAGGAGACCCTAAGTGTCCGCTTATTAGAGCTTTCACTGTACCTTATGCAAAATATGAAAAGCAAAACAAACTATTCCGTGATGCAAACATGAAAATGGCCGCATTTAAAGATCGAACCCCGTATCCGGATTGGTTGGTGTCGTTGACATCACGTGTAAGAATACAGCTGCTGCTCCAAAAAAAATATTTCTCAAACTATTCGAAAAACATTGGTTTTCGCGTTCTATTCTACCAAAATTATCGATTTTTTTATCAGGGATGAAAGTCACGAAATCTAGATTTTCTTATGTCGTTTTTTTATTGGCCAATATGGATTTTTCTTGGCAAATAGAACGCAAAATCTTTTTTTTTTAAATTGTATGCGTGTATGTATGTGTTTTTATTTTTTTTTTTTACAATAGCCTTCGCCGTTTCAGCAAATTTAGCTTTATTTTGGAGTGTGTGCAAGTGCGTGTTTCATGTACATGTAAAACTCTGTTATCCAGAACTGTGATCTTGGCTCTGATTTTGAATAGCGAATCAAACATTTAATTAAAAATAAATCAATATAAAAATCTATAAATGCTCCCAAAAATTCCAATAAGAAAACATAGACCTCAAATCCTATTTGTGATGCATTAAATTTTGTGAAATTTTAAGCAACATTAATTTAATTCGAGAAAACAACATTCGTGATATTTCTAATCCCTTAGAACTTCCAAACAATTTGTAAATGGTTAAAATTTAATTAATTTTCCAAAAGAAAAACATTTGTCTTCCATTTGATTTATTTTGTACTTTCGATTGAACAAGGCTTCTTGTACGTCCTTAACGAAATAAAGCATGTATTAAAGCCAACAACTTCCTATGCAGATCTATCTCTTATAAAATTGGCTTACACATTAAGGCTAGGCTCGCACATGCAACTTTTAGTTTTGCAACAGCTTGGTTGCTAAAGTGATTACCATGGACATTAAGCAAAAACTATTCAGTCCGCAATTCGAACAACTTAAAAGTTTTTGTTTTGGCACAAATCGAACGATCGGCCCAAATAAGTTCGCGCACATTAAATCAAAATATTCTCTGTGTGTTGGTTTATCTCGTTGATTGATTTTTAAGTTGCTTATGTGCGCGATCATCGTTCAACTAGAGATTAAACTATTCCGTTTCGGAAAAAATTGCAAGTGTGCGCCTAGTATAAAGTTCTGGGTTGCTACCAAAACTGTGTCGGTAATGATTTCGGTTTGGGACTTTCACAGAAAACGGTGTCAGGCGACAAGTAAAATTGATAATATGGCCCGCCTCCGGTGCCGGTTCCGGGATATAAGTCCAAAATCGAATTTTAGAATTATATCCCACTTTGATGGGACATAAGTAAAAAAAAAAGAATTTTGGACTATTGTCCCATTTGTCATTTTTTGTTTGAGACAAATGCTGTATACGAGCTGAAATTCAGATGATATTAAAAACACTAACCGGTTTTTTCTTATGTCGAATTCCAAACAACCAACATTCAATTCTGAACACGATTGAATTATTTCTAAACAAAATCTGTCAAAACTGATCTGCGTTTTTAGCAAGATTTCATAGACTACACAAAAAATCGATTTGAAATTCGATTCGATTCGAAATTTTTCAACATTAAACTTTAGTGAACTTTATATAACTAAATGAGTTCATCGCTGAAAATTCTCCAAATATAAGACATCCTATATACATTGCGTACAAATCTCTGACCTAGATGACCAAAAAAACTGCTGTGAGTAGAGTATTTTTTTAAGGTTGCTAAAGTTTTGACGTTTGAATCGAGCTAAGTTTGAGCGAATCGCTACTTGTAATGTGAAATTAACGTATTCGCAAGATTTTAAGTTGGATTGGTTATTCATAATGAGGGCCTAATAAAATCTATCTTACCGACATTTGGATGCACACAATGGGACTGCACACACGAGACTATTTCCTCCGGACTAAAACTGTTTTTTTGGGTAAGGAAAGCCGAGTGTGTAGCTTGAAACGGACTGAAATTTTAACCCTCAATTTCGTGGATGAACGAAGACTAAAACTTACACATACACAAGGCAGTTTAAACAGTCAAATACGATACAAATACTTGCACATATAAAAAGAGGTTCATGTTTACAATTCTTCGCTCAGCTGAAATCATCTCCTGTGTGCTTGGGCTAAAGACGAAAACCGGTGTTAGTCCAAAATTGTTCATCCATTGTATGCAGTACAATGTACATACATAAATTACTTTTTCTCCAAGGACTAAGAATTGACATTTAAAAAAAAATTACAGGCACATAGAATAAAAAGAGGTAGAGTTGATACTTATTGTAGTAAATTTTGATCGATTTTTTATTAATAGGAAATTTTAGTCCATGGTCTAAATCGTATTCCATGGTTTTGTAAGTCTATGGACTAAAAGTGGACTAAGCTTTTTTTTATTAATAGGGCTGTCAAAGATCAACGAAACATCTATTTAAAAAAAAACACGATTTAGAGCAAAATGTCATTAATAAAACAGAATTTGTGCTATTTGACATTTAGGCCGTGTGTGAATTGGGTTTAAATGTTGGTTGCATTTTGTAACTTGGTTAAAATTTGACACTAGCGTGGTGAATAAAATGGGTTAAAATGTATGTAGCTGTATAGCAGTTAAAATTTAACATTTCTCAAGATAGAGTAATTTGAAACTGTAAACGATAACTGAAAAGAATGATGAAATCCAAAAAGCCCATATCTACTGGGAAACCATATAATAAATGTAAGTTTTAATTTATTCAATTGAAAAATAAAATTACATTAATATTTTTGTTTGTGTAGGGTCTCAAGAGGAAAACACAAATATTATAATCCGTTGATAATTTAATAAATATAAAATAATTTATTAAAATAATTGTCAGCTTGTCAAATTCTTGTCAGCTGTGAAAACTGAGTGCCAATTTTTCAATAGTCAGTTAAGCAGTCAGTTAGTACATGTTCTGCAGATAGAGCAAAAATTAGTTTGTCAGCAGTCAGATATAACTTAATCTAAGCAGTTATCTGAGGAATAAAATAAATAGCTATTTTGGATGTCAAAAACACTGAAAAATTATTGCTTTGAAATAAACTTTAAACAAAAATTAATTTCTGTGAAAATTTCGATACTCGAAATAAAAGTGACGTTCAAATTCAATTATTCTCTAGATTGTTTTTTCTTGATTGGAAAATTTGATGTTGTTATCCGGTTGTTTAACAGTCAAGTAAGCTTATTCCTCTGGCAACTAACTGGATGTTTATCTGTAGATTGAAAAATCGGCTCTGAATCAACAAACCAACGATAATGGGAATTGTTTTGACAAGATTTCGAATTGTTGTTTCAAAATATTAAATTAACGATGCAAAACCGAAACATATATGTAAGTAAAACTGTGAGTTCGTTACATTTTCGTGCCAAATTTTTAACTTTATATCTTCTAAGTCCGATTTGGCGCAAGAAATTAATTAACTTGAACAAAAAAAAATGTTTTTAGGGAAATTTCTTAAATCTTGAAGGAATTTTAGCCAAAATAGTGTTTTAATAAATTCCTTATAAGACAATTCACACAGCTAAAAGCTAAATTTGATCCCACCACAAATCAAACTTCAAAATTTAACCAAGGTAGAAAATTTAACCAACATTTTAACGCAATTCACACACGGCCTTACAAATTTATTCCTTCGATAAACCGAAGACGGTGGCTTGGTGGATGAATAAGAATTGCCATTAGAACACAATTTACAGGAACATAGAACAAAAGAGATGGAGTTGATACTTATTGTATTAGATTTTGTTCGTGGACTTTCGATTTGTTATTAATTGAAATTTTTTATCCGCAGATTAACTATTATTCTATAGTTTATTAAAGTCGTGGATTAGCGCTGGAATAAGGCGCATACAATTCATATTGTTGTCAACGGCAATTTTCAAATTGATTAGCCAATTTAAATACATACTACATTGCCGACGAAATTTATTCAAATAGCTCCATCTATTCTTCGTTACCTCTACTAACATTTTTCACCTTATTATTTTGACATTTAAAAGAAGATAAGATAATTCTTTTTATTTGGCCAATTAATTTTTAATTTAATCCCTTTTTTAATTCTTTTTAGTCAGTTTGTATTGTAATATTCTTCTATTATGTATAACTAATGCTTACTGCGCACATACCAAACGGACATCGTCTAAATTAAAAATGGCCACCCCTATTTTCATAACAAATGATCAAGTTAAAAGTGTTCTCACTTGGCCATTGATCAACGAATCCATCGAAGAAGCATTTAAGGCAGTTGTGACTAAAGATAAATCTTCAGACAATCAAGATGTTCCCTTTGCACAGCAGAATGCTAGAACCAGGACATCGATTGGCAATAATGGAGTACTTTTTACAATGCCCGGATATATTGGCAATCATAAATTAAGTCTCGATAACGGCGAACGCCAGGCATTTCAAACTCTAGCATGTAAATTGGTCACATGGTCACCGAGCAATAAACAAATCAATCCACCCATGCCAACTATCCTTGCCAATATTTTGCTTCTTGATGGAGAAACTGGCCAGTTGCAATGCGTAATGGATGGAACGCTGATTACTGCCTGGAGAACAGCCTCAGCATCTGTTGTGGCTACGAAGTACTTGTATTTTGGAAGAAAACATGACAAATCTTCGAATGGAGTTACATTAGCTATTTTAGGTTGTGGAGTTCAAGGCGAGAGTCATGCTTTAGGAATGTGCACAGAGTTCAACGTTAATGAGATTCGTCTGTGGAATCGAACTGCTAGTACAGCTGTGGAACTATGTGCCAAATTGGACGAGGCTAGAAAAACATTCGTTAACACAAATCCCATTGTGGCAGTGTGTCCTACAGTGAGAGAATGTGTGGCAAATGCTGATATCATTGTAACAGGGACACAAACAGACGAACCTTTTTTACATTTAGATATGCTTAAAGAAGATGTCCACATCAATGGTGAAATGTGTTACATTTGTAGAATTTAAATATTATTTTAGATTTTCCTTACAGCTGTTGGAGCAAGTGCTACACATTACAGTGAACTGAGTCAAGATATTTACGATGTTGCTTCGGTGTATATCGACTACTGCGCAGGAGCGAAAACAGAGCTTGCCGGTTTAAAAACCAATATTGTAAGCGAGGTAGGTGAAGTAATTCTTGATGGCAAGTACCCAGAAAAGGGCATTTCAGTTTTCCAGTCTTTAGGTGAGTTGGAGTATGTTTGAATTATAAATCATGTTTAATACGATTTTTTAAAGGAATGGCCGTAGAAGATGCAGCTGTAGCTCAAGCTGTTTATCAGCATCTTAAAATCAAATAATCACAAGAAAATTGTGTTTTCTTAATTTTTACAAATCTGTATTTTTTAATCATAAAGAATTTCTATTTTTTTAAAACAACAATGAAAATTCTTTTCAATTTATTTTAATAGACTTCCTAACATCGACTATAGTATTATGTAAAAGCATACAATTATTAATCTTATCACACCTAAAATTATCGGAAACAATTACAGTAAGGTTCACATCCATTAGATAAGATTATTTTATCATCATCACCATCAAACTTTACACTTTTTCTGTCCCTTAAAATTCGATTTGCGGCTAAACTACTTGCCCCAGCGACTTAAAAATTATATATTCGTGATCTTGGAACTGCCACCTTTTAATCCATGTAACGAATTACACGAAAAACTAATTTTAAAAAAATTGGACATTTTTATCTTTAAACGCGTTTTCCGGCTAAACTATGCGTCCTAGACCCATCAAACTTTACACTTTTTCTGTCCCTTAAAATTCGATTTGCGGCTAAACTACTTGCCCCAGCGACTTAAAAATTATATATTCGTGATCTTGGAACTGCCACCTTTTAATCCATGTAACGAATGACACGAAAAACTAATTTTAAAAAAATTGGACATTTTTATCTTTAAACGCGTTTTCCGGCTCAACTATGCGTCCTAGACCCATCAAACTTTACACTTTTTCTGTCCCTTAAAATTCGATTTGCGGCTAAACTACTTGCCCCAGCGACTTAAAAATTATATATTCGTGATCTTGGAGCTGCCACCTTTTAATCCATGTAACGAATGACACGAAAAACTAATTTTAAAAAAATTGGACATTTTTATCTTTAAACGCGTTTTCCGGCTAAACTATGCGTCCTAGACCCATCAAACTTTACACTTTTTCTGTCCCTTAAAATTCGATTTGCGGCTAAACTACTTGCCCCAGCGACTTAAAAATTATATATTCGTGATCTTGGAACTGCCACCTTTTAATCCATGTAACGAATGACACGAAAAACTAATTTTAAAAAAATTGGACATTTTTATCTTTAAACGCGTTTTCCGGCTCAACTATGCGTCCTAGACCCATCAAACTTTACACTTTTTCTGTCCCTTAAAATTCGATTTGCGGCTAAACTACTTGCCCCAGCGACTTAAAAATTATATATTCGTGATCTTGGAGCTGCCACCTTTTAATCCATGTAACGAATGACACGAAAAACTAATTTTAAAAAAATTGGACATTTTTATCTTTAAACGCGTTTTCCGGCTAAACTATGCGTCCTAGACCCATCAAACTTTACACTTTTTCTGTCCCTTAAAATTCGATTTGCGGCTAAACTACTTGCCCCAGCGACTTAAAAATTATATATTCGTGATCTTGGAACTGCCACCTTTTAATCCATGTAACGAATGACACGAAAAACTAATTTTAAAAAAATTGGACATTTTTATCTTTAAACGCGTTTTCCGGCTAAACTATGCGTCCTAGACCCATCAAACTTTACACTTTTTCTGTCCCTTAAAATTCGATTTGCGGCTAAACTACTTGCCCCAGCGACTTAAAAATTATATATTCGTGATCTTGGAACTGCCACCTTTTAATCCATGTAACGAATGACACGAAAAACTAATTTTAAAAAAATTGGACATTTTTATCTTTAAACGCGTTTTCCGGCTAAACTATGCGTCCTAGACCCATCAAACTTTACACTTTTTCTGTCCCTTAAAATTCGATTTGCGGCTAAACTACTTGCCCCAGCGACTTAAAAATTATATATTCGTGATCTTGGAACTGCCACCTTTTAATCCATGTAACGAATGACACGAAAAACTAATTTTAAAAAAATTGGACATTTTTATCTTTAAACGCGTTTTCCGGCTAAGCTATGCGTCCTAGACCCATCAAACTTTACACTTTTTCTGTCCCTTAAAATTCGATTTGCGGCTAAACTACTTGCCCCAGCGACTTAAAAATTATATATTCGTGATCTTGGAACTGCCACCTTTTAATCCATGTAACGAATGACACGAAAAACTAATTTTAAAAAAATTGGACATTTTTATCTTTAAACGCGTTTTCCGGCTAAACTATGCGTCCTAGACCCATCAAACTTTACACTTTTTCTGTCCCTTAAAATTCGATTTGCGGCTAAACTACTTGCCCCAGCGACTTAAAAATTATATATTCGTGATCTTGGAACTGCCACCTTTTAATCCATGTAACGAATGACACGAAAAACTAATTTTAAAAAAATTGGACATTTTTATCTTTAAACGCGTTTTCCGGCTAAACTATGCGTCCTAGACCCATCAAACTTTACACTTTTTCTGTCCCTTAAAATTCGATTTGCGGCTAAACTACTTGCCCAGCGACTTAAAAATTATATATTCGTGATCTTGGAACTGCCACCTTTTAATCCATGTAACGAATGACACGAAAAACTAATTTTAAAAAAATTGGACATTTTTATCTTTAAACGCGTTTTCCGGCTAAACTATGCGTCCTAGACCCATCAAACTTTACACTTTTTCTGTCCCTTAAAATTCGATTTGCGGCTAAACTACTTGCCCCAGCGACTTAAAAATTATATATTCGTGATCTTGGAACTGCCACCTTTTAATCCATGTGACGAATGACACGAAAAACTAATTTTAAAAAAATTGGACATTTTTATCTTTAAACGCGTTTTCCGGCTAAACTATGCGTCCTAGACCCATCAAACTTTACACTTTTTCTGTCCCTTAAAATTCGATTTGCGGCTAAACTACTTGCCCCAGCGACTTAAAAATTTTATATTCGTGATCTTGGAACTGCCACCTTTTAATCCATGTAACGAATGACACGAAAAACTAATTTTAAAAAAATTGGACATTTTTATCTTTAAACGCGTTTTCCGGCTAAACTATGCGTCCTAGACCCATCAAACTTTACACTTTTTCTGTCCCTTAAAATTCGATTTGCGGCTAAACTACTTGCCCCAGCGACTTAAAAATTATATATTCGTGATCTTGGAGCTGCCACCTTTTAATCCATGTAACGAATGACACGAAAAACTAATTTTAAAAAATTGGACATTTTTATCTTTAAACGCGTTT
The DNA here is from genome assembly GCA_910595825.1 of Philhelius pedissequus. Classification (NCBI taxonomy): domain Eukaryota; kingdom Metazoa; phylum Arthropoda; class Insecta; order Diptera; family Syrphidae; genus Philhelius; species Philhelius pedissequus. Next base: position 63,700,866 of record OU343162.1, read on the forward strand.
TCCGGCTAAACTATGCGTCCTAGACCCATCAAACTTTACACTTTTTCTGTCCCTTAAAATTCGATTTGCGGCTAAACTACTTGCCCCAGCGACTTAAAAATTATATATTCGTGATCTTGGAACTGCCACCTTTTAATCCATGTAACGAATGACACGAAAAACTAATTTTAAAAAAATTGGACATTTTTATCTTTAAACGCGTTTTCCGGCTAAACTATGCGTCCTAGACCCATCAAACTTTACACTTTTTCTGTCCCTTAAAATTCGATTTGCGGCTAAACTACTTGCCCCAGCGACTTAAAAATTATAATTAATTGAAGAAAACGCAAACAATATGTTTATATTATTTTTGTTTTTGTTTTAGTGGACTGTGTGGATTTAAAGCCAATTGAATGAATTTGTGACCTTTAGTCCAAAATGCGTTTCGCCCAGGTACTACAGCTGGGCTCATCAGTTAGATGCTGTAGTACATTTCTAAGACGCATTATTTTTTGATCGATGTTTACCGACTTTAATAAAACTTACAGCGATTACTCACTGTAAATTATATTTTTCTAGGGGAATTTGGTTAGATTCATGCAACTAGAATTATGTTTTGCCCGTGGTCTGGCCAGTGAATTAATTGAAGAAAACGCAAACAATATGTTTATATTATTTTTGTTTTTGTTTTAGTGGACTGTGTGGATTTAAAGCCAATTGAATGAATTTGTGACCTTTAGTCCAAAATGCGTTTCGCCCAGGTACTACAGCTGGGCTCATCAGTTAGATGCTGTAGTACATTTCTAAGACGCATTATTTTTTGATCGATGTTTACCGACTTTAATAAAACTTACAGCGATTACTCACTGTACGAAAAACTAATTTTAAAAAAATTGGACATTTTTATCTTTAAACGCGTTTTCCGGCTAAACTATGCGTCCTAGACCCATCAAACTTTACACTTTTTCTGTCCCTTAAAATTCGATTTGCGGCTAAACTACTTGCCCCAGCGACTTAAAAATTATATATTCGTGATCTTGGAACTGCCACCTTTTAATCCATGTAACGAATGACACGAAAAACTAATTTTAAAAAAATTGGACATTTTTATCTTTAAACGCGTTTTCCGGCTAAACTATGCGTCCTATACCCATCAAACTTTACACTTTTTCTGTCCCTTAAAATTCGATTTGCGGCTAAACTACTTGCCCCAGCGACTTAAAAATTATATATTCGTGATCTTGGAACTGCCACCTTTTAATCCATGTAACGAATGACACGAAAAACTAATTTTAAAAAAATTGGACATTTTTATCTTTAAACGCGTTTTCCGGCTAAACTATGCGTCCTAGACCCATCAAACTTTACACTTTTTCTGTCCCTTAAAATTCGATTTGCGGCTAAACTACTTGCCCCAGCGACTTAAAAAATATATATTCGTGATCTTGGAACTGCCACCTTTTAATCCATGTAACGAATGACACGAAAAACTAATTTTAAAAAAATTGGACATTTTTATCTTTAAACGCGTTTTCCGGCTAAACTATGCGTCCTAGACCCATCAAACTTTACACTTTTTCTGTCCTTTAAAATTCGATTTGCGGCTAAACTACTTGCCCCAGCGACTTAAATATTATATATTCGTGATCTTGGAACTGCCACCTTTTAATCCATGTAACGAATGACACGAAAAACTAATTTTAAAAAAATTGGACATTTTTATCTTTAAACGCGTTTTCCGGCTAAACTATGCGTCCTAGACCCATCAAACTTTACACTTTTTCTGTCCCTTAAAATTCGATTTGCGGCTAAACTACTTGCCCCAGCGACTTAAAAATTATATATTCGTGATCTTGGAACTGCCACCTTTTAATCCATGTAACGAATGACACGAAAAACTAATTTTAAAAAAATTGGACATTTTTATCTTTAAACGCGTTTTCCGGCTAAACTATGCGTCCTAGACCCATCAAACTTTACACTTTTTCTGTCCCTTAAAATTCGATTTGCGGCTAAACTACTTGCCCCAGCGACTTAAAAATTATATATTCGTGATCTTGGAACTGCCACCTTTTAATCCATGTGACGAATGACACGAAAAACTAATTTTAAAAAAATTGGACATTTTTATCTTTAAACGCGTTTTCCGGCTAAACTATGCGTCCTAGACCCATCAAACTTTACACTTTTTCTGTCCCTTAAAATTCGATTTGCGGCTAAACTACTTGCCCCAGCGACTTAAAAATTTTATATTCGTGATCTTGGAACTGCCACCTTTTAATCCATGTAACGAATGACACGAAAAACTAATTTTAAAAAAATTGGACATTTTTATCTTTAAACGCGTTTTCCGGCTAAACTATGCGTCCTAGACCCATCAAACTTTACACTTTTTCTGTCCCTTAAAATTCGATTTGCGGCTAAACTACTTGCCCCAGCGACTTAAAAATTATATATTCGTGATCTTGGAACTGCCACCTTTTAATCCATATAACGAATGACACGAAAAACTAATTTTAAAAAAATTGGACATTTTTATCTTTAAACGCGTTTTCCGGCTAAACTATGCGTCCTATACCCATCAAACTTTACACTTTTTCTGTCCCTTAAAATTCGATTTGCGGCTAAACTACTTGCCCCAGCGACTTAAAAATTATATATTCGTGATCTTGGAACTGCCACCTTTTAATCCATGTAACGAATGACACGAAAAACTAATTTTAAAAAAATTGGACATTTTTATCTTTAAACGCGTTTTCCGGCTAAACTATGCGTCCTAGACCCATCAAACTTTACACTTTTTCTGTCCCTTAAAATTCGATTTGCGGCTAAACTACTTGCCCCAGCGACTTAAAAAATATATATTCGTGATCTTGGAACTGCCACCTTTTAATCCATGTAACGAATGACACGAAAAACTAATTTTAAAAAAATTGGACATTTTTATCTTTAAACGCGTTTTCCGGCTAAACTATGCGTCCTAGACCCATCAAACTTTACACTTTTTCTGTCCTTTAAAATTCGATTTGCGGCTAAACTACTTGCCCCAGCGACTTAAATATTATATATTCGTGATCTTGGAACTGCCACCTTTTAATCCATGTGACGAATGACACGAAAAACTAATTTTAAAAAAATTGGACATTTTTATCTTTAAACGCGTTTTCCGGCTAAACTATGCGTCCTAGACCCATCAAACTTTACACTTTTTCTGTCCCTTAAAATTCGATTTGCGGCTAAACTACTTGCCCCAGCGACTTAAAAATTTTATATTCGTGATCTTGGAACTGCCACCTTTTAATCCATGTAACGAATGACACGAAAAACTAATTTTAAAAAAATTGGACATTTTTATCTTTAAACGCGTTTTCCGGCTAAACTATGCGTCCTAGACCCATCAAACTTTACACTTTTTCTGTCCCTTAAAATTCGATTTGCGGCTAAACTACTTGCCCCAGCGACTTAAAAATTATATATTCGTGATCTTGGAACTGCCACCTTTTAATCCATATAACGAATGACACGAAAAACTAATTTTAAAAAAATTGGACATTTTTATCTTTAAACGCGTTTTCCGGCTAAACGTCCTATACCCATCAAACTTTACACTTTTTCTGTCCCTTAAAATTCGATTTGCGGCTAAACTACTTGCCCCAGCGACTTAAAAATTATATATTCGTGATCTTGGAACTGCCACCTTTTAATCCATGTAACGAATGACACGAAAAACTAATTTTAAAAAAATTGGACATTTTTATCTTTAAACGCGTTTTCCGGCTAAACTATGCGTCCTAGACCCATCAAACTTTACACTTTTTCTGTCCCTTAAAATTCGATTTGCGGCTAAACTACTTGCCCCAGCGACTTAAAAAATATATATTCGTGATCTTGGAACTGCCACCTTTTAATCCATGTAACGAATGACACGAAAAACTAATTTTAAAAAAATTGGACATTTTTATCTTTAAACGCGTTTTCCGGCTAAACTATGCGTCCTAGACCCATCAAACTTTACACTTTTTCTGTCCTTTAAAATTCGATTTGCGGCTAAACTACTTGCCCCAGCGACTTAAATATTATATATTCGTGATCTTGGAACTGCCACCTTTTAATCCATGTAGCGAATGACACGAAAAACTAATTTTAAAAAAATTGGACATTTTTATCTTTAAACGCGTTTTCCGGCTAAACTATGCGTCCTAGACCCATCAAACTTTACACTTTTTCTGTCCCTTAAAATTCGATTTGCGGCTAAACTACTTGCCCCAGCGACTTAAAAATTATATATTCGTGATCTTGGAACTGCCACCTTTTAATCCATGTAACGAATGACACGAAAAACTAATTTTAAAAAAATTGGACATTTTTATCTTTAAACGCGTTTTCCGGCTAAACTATGCGTCCTAGACCCATCAAACTTTACACTTTTTCTGTCCCTTAAAATTCGATTTGCGGCTAAACTACTTGCCCCAGCGACTTAAAAATTATATATTCGTGATCTTGGAACTGCCACCTTTTAATCCATGTGACGACTGACACGAAAAACTAATTTTAAAAAAATTGGACATTTTTATCTTTAAACGCGTTTTCCGGCTAAACTATGCGTCCTAGACCCATCAAACTTTACACTTTTTCTGTCCCTTAAAATTCGATTTGCGGCTAAACTACTTGCCCCAGCGACTTAAAAATTATATATTCGTGATCTTGGAACTGCCACCTTTTAATCCATGTAACGAATGACACGAAAAACTAATTTTAAAAAAATTGGACATTTTTATCTTTAAACGCGTTTTCCGGCTAAACTATGCGTCCTATACCCATCAAACTTTACACTTTTTCTGTCCCTTAAAATTCGATTTGCGGCTAAACTACTTGCCCCAGCGACTTAAAAATTATATATTCGTGATCTTGGAACTGCCACCTTTTAATCCATGTAACGAATGACACGAAAAACTAATTTTAAAAAAATTGGACATTTTTATCTTTAAACGCGTTTTCCGGCTAAACTATGCGTCCTAGACCCATCAAACTTTACACTTTTTCTGTCCCTTAAAATTCGATTTGCGGCTAAACTACTTGCCCCAGCGACTTAAAAAATATATATTCGTGATCTTGGAACTGCCACCTTTTAATCCATGTAACGAATGACACGAAAAACTAATTTTAAAAAAATTGGACATTTTTATCTTTAAACGCGTTTTCCTGCTAAACTATGCGTCCTAGACCCATCAAACTTTACACTTTTTCTGTCCTTTAAAATTCGATTTGCGGCTAAACTACTTGCCCCAGCGACTTAAATATTATATATTCGTGATCTTGGAACTGCCACCTTTTAATCCATGTAACGAATGACACGAAAAACTAATTTTAAAAAAATTGGACATTTTTATCTTTAAACGCGTTTTCCGGCTAAACTATGCGTCCTAGACCCATCAAACTTTACACTTTTTCTGTCCCTTAAAATTCGATTTGCGGCTAAACTACTTGCCCCAGCGACTTAAAAATTATATATTCGTGATCTTGGAACTGCCACCTTTTAATCCATGTAACGAATGACACGAAAAACTAATTTTAAAAAAATTGGACATTTTTATCTTTAAACGCGTTTTCCGGCTAAACTATGCGTCCTAGACCCATCAAACTTTACACTTTTTCTGTCCCTTAAAATTCGATTTGCGGCTAAACTACTTGCCCCAGCGACTTAAAAATTATATATTCGTGATCTTGGAACTGCCACCTTTTAATCCATGTGACGAATGACACGAAAAACTAATTTTAAAAAAATTGGACATTTTTATCTTTAAACGCGTTTTCCGGCTAAACTATGCGTCCTAGACCCATCAAACTTTACACTTTTTCTGTCCCTTAAAATTCGATTTGCGGCTAAACTACTTGCCCCAGCGACTTAAAAATTTTATATTCGTGATCTTGGAACTGCCACCTTTTAATCCATGTAACGAATGACACGAAAAACTAATTTTAAAAAAATTGGACATTTTTATCTTTAAACGCGTTTTCCGGCTAAACTATGCGTCCTAGACCCATCAAACTTTACACTTTTTCTGTCCCTTAAAATTCGATTTGCGGCTAAACTACTTGCCCCAGCGACTTAAAAATTATATATTCGTGATCTTGGAACTGCCACCTTTTAATCCATGTAACGAATGACACGAAAAACTAATTTTAAAAAAATTGGACATTTTTATCTTTAAACGCGTTTTCCGGCTAAACTATGCGTCCTATACCCATCAAACTTTACACTTTTTCTGTCCCTTAAAATTCGATTTGCGGCTAAACTACTTGCCCCAGCGACTTAAAAATTATATATTCGTGATCTTGGAACTGCCACCTTTTAATCCATGTAACGAATGACACGAAAAACTAATTTTAAAAAAATTGGACATTTTTATCTTTAAACGCGTTTTCCGGCTAAACTATGCGTCCTAGACCCATCAAACTTTACACTTTTTCTGTCCCTTAAAATTCGATTTGCGGCTAAACTACTTGCCCCAGCGACTTAAAAAATATATATTCGTGATCTTGGAACTGCCACCTTTTAATCCATGTAACGAATGACACGAAAAACTAATTTTAAAAAAATTGGACATTTTTATCTTTAAACGCGTTTTCCGGCTAAACTATGCGTCCTAGACCCATCAAACTTTACACTTTTTCTGTCCTTTAAAATTCGATTTGCGGCTAAACTACTTGCCCCAGCGACTTAAATATTATATATTCGTGATCTTGGAACTGCCACCTTTTAATCCATGTAACGAATGACACGAAAAACTAATTTTAAAAAAATTGGACATTTTTATCTTTAAACGCGTTTTCCGGCTAAACTATGCGTCCTAGACCCATCAAACTTTACACTTTTTCTGTCCCTTAAAATTCGATTTGCGGCTAAACTACTTGCCCCAGCGACTTAAAAATTATATATTCGTGATCTTGGAACTGCCACCTTTTAATCCATGTAACGAATGACACGAAAAACTAATTTTAAAAAAATTGGACATTTTTATCTTTAAACGCGTTTTCCGGCTAAACTATGCGTCCTAGACCCATCAAACTTTACACTTTTTCTGTCCCTTAAAATTCGATTTGCGGCTAAACTACTTGCCCCAGCGACTTAAAAATTATATATTCGTGATCTTGGAACTGCCACCTTTTAATCCATGTAACGAATGACACGAAAAACTAATTTTAAAAAAATTGGACATTTTTATCTTTAAACGCGTTTTCCGGCTAAACTATGCGTCCTAGACCCATCAAACTTTACACTTTTTCTGTCCCTTAAAATTCGATTTGCGGCTAAACTACTTGCCCCAGCGACTTAAAAATTATATATTCGTGATCTTGGAACTGCCACCTTTTAATCCATGTAACGAATGACACGAAAAACTAATTTTAAAAAAATTGGACATTTTTATCTTTAAACGCGTTTTCCGGCTAAACTATGCGTCCTAGACCCATCAAACTTTACACTTTTTCTGTCCCTTAAAATTCGATTTGCGGCTAAACTACTTGCCCCAGCGACTTAAAAATTATATATTCGTGATCTTGGAACTGCCACCTTTTAATCCATGTAACGAATGACACGAAAAACTAATTTTAAAAAAATTGGACATTTTTATCTTTAAACGCGTTTTCCGGCTAAACTATGCGTCCTAGACCCATCAAACTTTACACTTTTTCTGTCCCTTAAAATTCGATTTGCGGCTAAACTACTTGCCCCAGCGACTTAAAAATTATATATTCGTGATCTTGGAACTGCCACCTTTTAATCCATGTAACGAATGACACGAAAAACTAATTTTAAAAAAATTGGACATTTTTATCTTTAAACGCGTTTTCCGGCTAAACTATGCGTCCTAGACCCATCAAACTTTACACTTTTTCTGTCCCTTAAAATTCGATTTGCGTCTAAACTACTTGCCCAGCGACTTAAAAATTATATATTCGTGATCTTGGAACTGCCACCTTTTAATCCATGTAACGAATGACACGAAAAACTAATTTTAAGAAAATTGGACATTTTTATCTTTAAACGCGTTTTCCGGCTAAACTATGCGTCCTAGACCCATCAAACTTTACACTTTTTCTGTCCCTTAAAATCGATTTGCGGCTAAACTACTTGCCCCAGCGACTTAAAAATTATATATTCGTGATCTTGGAACTGCCACCTTTTAATCCATGTAACGAATGACACGAAAAACTAATTTTAAAAAAATTGGACATTTTTATCTTTAAACGCGTTTTCCGGCTAAACTGTGCGTCCTAGACCCATCAAACTTTACACTTTTTCTGTCCCTTAAAATTCGATTTGCGGCTAAACTACTTGCCCCAGCGACTTAAAAATTATATATTCGTGATCTTGTAACTGCCACCTTTTAATCCATGTAACGAATGACACGAAAAACTAATTTTAAAAAAATTGGACATTTTTATCTTTAAACGCGTTTTCCGGCTAAACTATGCGTCCTAGACCCATCAAACTTTACACTTTTTCTGTCCCTTAAAATTCGATTTGCGACTAAACTACTTGCCCCAGCGACTTAAAAATTATATATTCGTGATCTTGGAACTGCCACCTTTTAATCCATGTAACGAATGACACGAAAAACTAATTTTAAAAAAATTGGACATTTTTATCTTTAAACGCGTTTTCCGGCTAAACTATGCGTCCTAGACCCATCAAACTTTACACTTTTTCTGTCCCTTAAAATTCGATTTGCGGCTAAACTACTTGCCCCAGCGACTTAAAAATTATATATTCGTGATCTTGGAACTGCCACCTTTTAATCCATGTAACGAATGACACGAAAAACTAATTTTAAAAAAATTGGACATTTTTATCTTTAAACGCGTTTTCCGGCTAAACTATGCGTCCTAGACCCATCAAACTTTACACTTTTTCTGTCCCTTAAAATTCGATTTGCGGCTAAACTACTTGCCCCAGCGACTTAAAAATTATATATTCGTGATCTTGGTACTGCCACCTTTTAATCCATGTAACGAATGACACGAAAAACTAATTTTAAAAAAATTGGACATTTTTATCTTTAAACGCGTTTTCCGGCTAAACTGTGCGTCCTAGACCCATCAAACTTTACACTTTTTCTGTCCCTTAAAATTCGATTTGCGGCTAAACTACTTGCCCCAGCGACTTAAAAATTATATATTCGTGATCTTGTAACTGCCACCTTTTAATCCATGTAACGAATGACACGAAAAACTAATTTTAAAAAAATTGGACATTTTTATCTTTAAACGCGTTTTCCGGCTAAACTATGCGTCCTAGACCCATCAAACTTTACACTTTTTCTGTCCCTTAAAATTCGATTTGCGACTAAACTACTTGCCCCAGCGACTTAAAAATTATATATTCGTGATCTTGGAACTGCCACCTTTTAATCCATGTAACGAATGACACGAAAAACTAATTTTAAAAAAATTGGACATTTTTATCTTTAAACGCGTTTTCCGGCTAAACTATGCGTCCTAGACCCATCAAACTTTACACTTTTTCTGTCCCTTAAAATTCGATTTGCGGCTAAACTACTTGCCCCAGCGACTTAAAAATTATATATTCGTGATCTTGGAACTGCCACCTTTTAATCCATGTAACGAATGACACGAAAAACTAATTTTAAAAAAATTGGACATTTTTATCTTTAAACGCGTTTTCCGGCTAAACTATGCGTCCTAGACCCATCAAACTTTACACTTTTTCTGTCCCTTAAAATTCGATTTGCGGCTAAACTACTTGCCCCAGCGACTTAAAAATTATATATTCGTGATCTTGGTACTGCCACCTTTTAATCCATGTAACGAATGACACGAAAAACTAATTTTAAAAAAATTGGACATTTTTATCTTTAAACGCGTTTTCCGGCTAAACTATGCGTCCTAGACCCATCAAACTTTACACTTTTTCTGTCCCTTAAAATTCGATTTGCGGCTAAACTACTTGCCCCAGCGACTTAAAAATTATATATTCGTGATCTTGGAACTGCCACCTTTTAATCCATGTAACGAATGACACGAAAAACTAATTTTAAAAAAATTGGACATTTTTATCTTTAAACGCGTTTTCCGGCTAAACTATGCGTCCTAGACCCATCAAACTTTACACTTTTTCTGTCCCTTAAAATTCGATTTGCGGCTAAACTACTTGCCCCAGCGACTTAAAAATTATATATTCGTGATCTTGGAACTGCCACCTTTTAATCCATGTAACGAATGACACGAAAAACTAATTTTAAAAAAATTGGACATTTTTATCTTTAAACGCGTTTTCCGGCTAAACTATGCGTCCTAGACCCATCAAACTTTACACTTTTTCTGTCCCTTAAAATTCGATTTGCGGCTAAACTACTTGCCCCAGCGACTTAAAAATTATATATTCGTGATCTTGGAACTGCCACCTTTTAATCCATGTAACGAATGACACGAAAAACTAATTTTAAAAAAATTGGACATTTTTATCTTTAAACGCGTTTTCCGGCTAAACTATGCGTCCTAGACCCATCAAACTTTACACTTTTTCTGTACCTTAAAATTCGATTTGCGGCTAAACTACTTGCCCCAGCGACTTAAAAATTATATATTCGTGATCTTGGAACTGCCACCTTTTAATCCATGTAACGAATGACACGAAAAACTAATTTTAAAAAAATTGGACATTTTTATCTTTAAACGCGTTTTCCGGCTAAACTATGCGTCCTAGACCCATCAAACTTTACACTTTTTCTGTCCCTTAAAATTCGATTTGCGGCTAAACTACTTGCCCCAGCGACTTAAAAATTATATATTCGTGATCTTGGAACTGCCACCTTTTAATCCATGTAACGAATGACACGAAAAACTAATTTTAAAAAAATTGGACATTTTTATCTTTAAACGCGTTTTCCGGCTAAACTATGCGTCCTAGACCCATCAAACTTTACACTTTTTCTGTCCCTTAAAATTCGATTTGCGGCTAAACTACTTGCCCCAGCGACTTAAAAATTATATATTCGTGATCTTGGAACTGCCACCTTTTAATCCATGTAACGAATGACAAGAAAAACTAATTTTAAAAAAATTGGACATTTTTATCTTTAAACGCGTTTTCCGGCTAAACTATGCGTCCTAGACCCATCAAACTTTACACTTTTTCTGTCCCTTAAAATTCGATTTGCGGCTAAACTACTTGCCCCAGCGACTTAAAAATTATATATTCGTGATCTTGGAACTGCCACCTTTTAATCCATGTAACGAATGACACGAAAAACTAATTTTAAAAAAATTGGACATTTTTATCTTTAAACGCGTTTTCCGGCTAAGCTATGCGTCCTAGACCCATCAAACTTTACACTTTTTCTGTCCCTTAAAATTCGATTTGCGGCTAAACTACTTGCCTCAGCGACTTAAAAATTATATATTCGTGATCTTGGAACTGCCACCTTTTAATCCATGTAACGAATGACACGAAAAACTAATTTTAAAAAAATTGGACATTTTTATCTTTAAACGCGTTTTCCGGCTAAACTATGCGTCCTAGACCCATCAAACTTTACACTTTTTCTGTCCCTTAAAATTCGATTTGCGGCTAAAGTACTTGCCCCAGCGACTTAAAAATTATATATTCGTGATCTTGGAACTGCCACCTTTTAATCCATGTAACGAATGACACGAAAAACTAATTTTAAAAAAATTGGACATTTTTATCTTTAAACGCGTTTTCCGGCTAAACTATGCGTCCTAGACCCATCAAACTTTACACTTTTTCTGTCCCTTAAAATTCGATTTGCGGCTAAACTACTTGCCCCAGCGACTTAAAAATTATATATTCGTGATCTTGGAACTGCCACCTTTTAATCCATGTAACGAATGACACGAAAAACTAATTTTAAAAAAATTGGACATTTTTATCTTTAAACGCGTTTTCCGGCTAAACTATGCGTCCTAGACCCATCAAACTTTACACTTTTTCTGTCCCTTAAAATTCGATTTGCGGCTAAACTACTTGCCCCAGCGACTTAAAAATTATATATTCGTGATCTTGGAACTGCCACCTTTTAATCCATGTAACGAATGACACGAAAAACTAATTTTAAAAAAATTGGACATTTTTATCTTTAAACGCGTTTTCCGGCTAAACTATGCGTCCTAGACCCATCAAACTTTACACTTTTTCTGTCCCTTAAAATTCGATTTGCGGCTAAACTACTTGCCCCAGCGACTTAAAAATTATATATTCGTGATCTTGGAACTGCCACCTTTTAATCCATGTAACGAATGACACGAAAAACTAATTTAAAAAAAATTGGACATTTTTATCTTTAAACGCGTTTTCCGGCTAAACTATGCGTCCTAGACCCATCAAACTCTACACTTTTTCTGTCCCTTAAAATTCGATTTGCGGCTAAACTACTTGCCCCAGCGACTTAAAAATTATATATTCGTGATCTTGGAACTGCCACCTTTTAATCCATGTAACGAATGACACGAAAAACTAATTTTAAAAAAATTGGACATTTTTATCTTTAAACGCGTTTTCCGGCTAAACTATGCGTCCTAGACCCATCAAACTTTACACTTTTTCTGTCCCTTAAAATTCGATTTGCGGCTAAAACTACTTGCCCCAGCGACTTAAAAATTATATATTCGTGATCTTGGAACTGCCACCTTTTAATCCATGTAACGAATGACACGAAAAACTAATTTTAAAAAAATTGGACATTTTTATCTTTAAACGCGTTTTCCGGCTAAACTATGCGTCCTAGACCCATCAAACTTTACACTTTTTCTGTCCCTTAAAATTCGATTTGCGTCTAAACTACTTGCCCCAGCGACTTAAAAATTATATATTCGTGATCTTGGAACTGCCACGTTTTAATTCATGTAATGAATGACACGAAAAACTAATTTTAAAAAAATTGGACATTTTTATCTTTAAACGCGTTTTCCGGCTATACTATGCGTCCTAGACCCATCAAACTTTACACTTTTTCTGTCCCTTAAAATTCGATTTGCGGCTAAACTACTTGCCCCAGCGACTTAAAAATTATATATTCGTGATCTTGGAACTGCCACCTTTTAATCCATGTAACGAATGACACGAAAAACTAATTTTAAAAAAATTGGACATTTTTATCTTTAAACGCGTTTTCCGGCTAAACTATGCGTCCTAGATCCATCAAACTTTACACTTTTTCTGTCCCTTAAAATTCGATTTGCGGCTAAACTACTTGCCCCAGCGACTTAAAAATTATATATTCGTGATCTTGGAACTGCCACCTTTTAATCCATGTAACGAATGACACGAAAAACTAATTTTAAAAAAATTGGACATTTTTATCTTTAAACGCGTTTTCCGGCTAAACTATGCGTCCTAGACCCATCAAACTTTACACTTTTTCTGTCCCTTAAAATTCGATTTGCGGCTAAACTACTCGCCCCAGCGACTTAAAAATTATATATTCGTGATCTTGGAACTGCCACCTTTTAATCCATGTAACGAATGACACGAAAAACTAATTTTAAAAAAATTGGACATTTTTATCTTTAAACGCGTTTTCCGGCTAAACTATGCGTCCTATACCCATCAAACTTTACACTTTTTCTGTCCCTTAAAATTCGATTTGCGGCTAAACTACTTGCCCCAGCGACTTAAAAATTATATATTCGTGATCTTGGAACTGCCACCTTTTAATCCATGTAACGAATGACACGAAAAACTAATTTTAAAAAAATTGGACATTTTTATCTTTAAACGCGTTTTCCGGCTAAACTATGCGTCCTAGACCCATCAAACTTTACACTTTTTCTGTCCCTTAAAATTCGATTTGCGGCTAAACTACTTGCCCCAGCGACTTAAAAATTATATATTCGTGATCTTGGAACTGCCACCTTTTAATCCATGTAACGAATGACACGAAAAACTAATTTTAAAAAAATTGGACATTTTTATCTTTAAACGCGTTTTCCGGCTAAACTATGCGTCCTAGACCCATCAAACTTTACACTTTTTCTGTCCCTTAAAATTCGATTTGCGGCTAAACTACTTGCCCCAGCGACTTAAAAATTATATATTCTTGATCTTGGAACTGCCACCTTTTAATCCATGTAACGAATGACACGAAAAACTAATTTTAAAAAAATTGGACATTTTTATCTTTAAACGCGTTTTCCGGCTAAACTATGCGTCCTAGACCCATCAAACTTTACACTTTTTCTGTCCCTTAAAATTCGATTTGCGGCTAAACTACTTGCCCCAGCGACTTAAAAATTATATATTCGTGATCTTGGAACTGCCACCTTTTAATCCATGTAACGAATGACACGAAAAACTAATTTTAAAAAAATTGGACATTTTTATCTTTAAACGCGTTTTCCGGCTAAACTATGCGTCCTAGACCCATCAAACTTTACACTTTTTCTGTACCTTAAAATTCGATTTGCGGCTAAACTACTTGCCCCAGCGACTTAAAAATTATATATTCGTGATCTTGGAACTGCCACCTTTTAATCCATGTAACGAATGACACGAAAAACTAATTTTAAAAAAATTGGACATTTTTATCTTTAAACGCGTTTTCCGGCTAAACTATGCGTCCTAGACCCATCAAACTTTACACTTTTTCTGTCCCTTAAAATTCGATTTGCGGCTAAACTACTTGCCCCAGCGACTTAAAAATTATATATTCGTGATCTTGGAACTGCCACCTTTTAATCCATGTAACGAATGACACGAAAAACTAATTTTAAAAAAATTGGACATTTTTATATTTAAACGCGTTTTCCGGCTAAACTATGCGTCCTAGACCCATCAAACTTTACACTTTTTCTGTCCCTTAAAATTCGATTTGCGGCTAAACTACTTGCCCCAGCGACTTAAAAATTATATATTCGTGATCTTGGAACTGCCACCTTTTAATCCATGTAACGAATGACACGAAAAACTAATTTTAAAAAAATTGGACATTTTTATCTTTAAACGCGTTTTCCGGCTAAACTATGCGTCCTAGACCCATCAAACTTTACACTTTTTCTGTCCCTTAAAATTTGATTTGCGGCTAAACTACTTGCCCCAGCGACTTAAAAATTATATATTCGTGATCTTGGAACTGCCACCTTTTAATCCATGTAACGAATGACACGAAAAACTAATTTTAAAAAAATTGGACATTTTTATCTTTAAACGCGTTTTCCGGCTAAACTATGCGTCCTAGACCCATCAAACTTTACACTTTTTCTGTACCTTAAAATTCGATTTGCGGTTAAACTACTTGCCCCAGCGACTTAAAAATTATATATTCGTGATCTTGGAACTGCCACCTTTTAATCCATGTAACGACTGACACGAAAAACTAATTTTAAAAAAATTGGACATTTTTATCTTTAAACGCGTTTTCCGGCTAAACTATGCGTCCTAGACCCATCAAACTTTACACTTTTTCTGTCCCTTAAAATTCGATTTGCGGCTAAACTACTCGCCCCAGCGACTTAAAAATTATATATTCGTGATCTTGGAACTGCCACCTTTTAATCCATGTAACGAATGACACGAAAAACTAATTTTAAAAAAATTAGACATTTTTATCTTTAAACGCGTTTTCCGGCTAAGCTATGCGTCCTATACCCATCAAACTTTACACTTTTTCTGTCCCTTAAAATTCGATTTGCGGCTAAACTACTTGCCCCAGCGACTTAAAAATTATATATTCGTGATCTTGGAACTGCCACCTTTTAATCCATGTAACGAATGACACGAAAAACTAATTTTAAAAAAATTGGACATTTTTATCTTTAAACGCGTTTTCCGGCTAAACTATGCGTCCTAGACCCATCAAACTTTACACTTTTTCTGTCCCTTAAAATTCGATTTGCGGCTAAACTACTTGCCCCAGCGACTTAAAAATTATATATTCGTGATCTTGGAACTGCCACCTTTTAATCCATGTAACGAATGACACGAAAAACTAATTTTAAAAAAATTGGACATTTTTATCTTTAAACGCGTTTTCCGGCTAAACTATGCGTCCTAGACCCATCAAACTTTACACTTTTTCTGTCCCTTAAAATTCGATTTGCGGCTAAACTACTTGCCCCAGCGACTTAAAAATTATATATTCGTGATCTTGGAACTGCCACCTTTTAATCCATGTAACGAATGACACGAAAAACTAATTTTAAAAAAATTGGACATTTTTATCTTTAAACGCGTTTTCCGGCTAAACTATGCGTCCTAGACCCATCAAACTTTACACTTTTTCTGTACCTTAAAATTCGATTTGCGGCTAAACTACTTGCCCCAGCGACTTAAAAATTATATATTCGTGATCTTGGAACTGCCACCTTTTAATCCATGTAACGAATGACACGAAAAACTAATTTTAAAAAAATTGGACATTTTTATCTTTAAACGCGTTTTCCGGCTAAACTATGCGTCCTAGACCCATCAAACTTTACACTTTTTCTGTCCCTTAAAATTCGATTTGCGGCTAAACTACTTGCCCCAGCGACTTAAAAATTATATATTCGTGATCTTGGAACTGCCACCTTTTAATCCATGTAACGAATGACACGAAAAACTTATTTTAAAAAAATTTGACATTTTTCTCTTTAAACGCGTTTTCCGGCTAAACTATGCGTCCTAGACCCATCAAACTTTACACTTTTTCTGTCCCTTAAAATTCGATTTGCGGCTAAACTACTTGCCCCAGCGACTTAAAAATTATATATTCGTGATCTTGGAACTGCCACCTTTTAATCCATGTAACGAATGACACGAAAAACTAATTTTAAAAAAATTGGACATTTTTATCTTTAAACGCGTTTTCCGGCTAAAATATGCGTCCTAGACCCATCAAACTTTACACTTTTTCTGTCCCTTAAAATTCGATTTGCGGCTAAACTACTTGCCCCAGCGACTTAAATATTATATATTCGTGATCTTGGAACTGCCACCTTTTAATCCATGTAACGAATGACACGAAAAACTAATTTTAAAAAAATTGGACATTTTTATCTTTAAACGCGTTTTCCGGCTAAACTATGCGTCCTAGACCCATCAAACTTTACACTTTTTCTGTCCCTTAAAATTCGATTTGCGGCTAAACTACTTGCCCCAGCGACTTAAAAATTATATATTCGTGATCTTGGAACTGCCACCTTTTAATCCATGTAACGAATGACACGAAAAACTAATTTTAAAAAAATTGGACATTTTTATCTTTAAACGCGTTTTCCGGCTAAACTATGCGTCCTAGACCCATCAAACTTTACACTTTTTCTGTCCCTTAAAATTCGATTTGCGGCTAAACTACTTGCCCCAGCGACTTAAAAATTATATATTCGTGATCTTGGAAGTGCCACCTTTTAATCCATGTAACGAATGACACGAAAAACTAATTTTAAAAAAATTGGACATTTTTATCTTTAAACGCGTTTTCCGGCTAAACTATGCGTCCTAGACCCATCAAACTTTACACTTTTTCTGTACCTTAAAATTCGATTTGCGGTTAAACTACTTGCCCCAGCGACTTAAAAATTATATATTCGTGATCTTGGAACTGCCACCTTTTAATCCATGTAACGACTGACACGAAAAACTAATTTTAAAAAAATTGGACATTTTTATCTTTAAACGCGTTTTCCGGCTAAACTATGCGTCCTAGACCCATCAAACTTTACACTTTTTCTGTGCCTTAAAATTCGATTTGCGGCTAAACTACTTGCCCCAGCGACTTAAAAATTATATATTCGTGATCTTGGAACTGCCACCTTTTAATCCATGTAACGAATGACACGAAAAACTAATTTTAAAAAAATTGGACATTTTTATCTTTAAACGCGTTTTCCGGCTAAACTATGCGTCCTAGACCCATCAAACTTTACACTTTTTCTGTCCCTTAAAATTCGATTTGCGGCTAAACTACTTGCCCCAGCGACTTAAAAATTATATATTCGTGATCTTGGAACTGCCACCTTTTAATCCATGTAACGAATGACACGAAAAACTAATTTTAAAAAAATTGGACATTTTTATCTTTAAACGCGTTTTCCGGCTAAACTATGCGTCCTAGACCCATCAAACTTTACACTTTTTCTGTCCCTTAAAATTCGATTTGCGGCTAAACTACTTGCCCCAGCGACTTAAAAATTATATATTCGTGATCTTGGAACTGCCACCTTTTAATCCATGTAACGAATGACACGAAAAAATTAATTTTAAAAAAATTGGACATTTTTATCTTTAAACGCGTTTTCCGGCTAAACTATGCGTCCTAGACCCATCAAACTTTACACTTTTTCTGTCCCTTAAAATTCGATTTGCGGCTAAACTACTTGCCCCAGCGACTTAAAAATTATATATTCGTGATCTTGGAACTGCCACCTTTTAATCCATGTAACGAATGACACGAAAAACTAATTTTAAAAAAATTGGACATTTTTATCTTTAAACGCGTTTTCCGGCTAAACTATGCGTCCTAGACCCATCAACCTTTACACTTTTTCTGTCCCTTAAAATTCGATTTGCGGCTAAACTACTTGCCCCAGCGACTTAAAAATTATATATTCGTGATCTTGGAACTGCCACCTTTTAATTCATGTAACGAATGACACGAAAAACTAATTTTAAAAAAAATTGGACATTTTTATCTTTAAACGCGTTTTCCGGCTAAACTATGCGTCCTAGACCCATCAAACTTTACACTTTTTCTGTCCCTTAAAATTCGATTTGCGGCTAAACTACTTGCCCCAGCGACTTAAAAATTATATATTCGTGATCTTGGAACTGCCACCTTTTAATCCATGTAACGAATGACACGAAAAACTAATTTTAAAAAAAATGGACATTTTTATCTTTAAACGCGTTTTCCGGCTAAACTATGCGTCCTAGATCCATCAAACTTTACACTTTTTCTGTCCCTTAAAATTCGATTTGCGGCTAAACTACTTGCCCCAGCGACTTAAAAATTATATATTCGTGATCTTGGAACTGCCACCTTTTAATCCATGTAACGAATGACACGAAAAACTAATTTTAAAAAAATTGGACATTTTTATCTTTAAACGCGTTTTCCGGCTAAACTATGCGTCCTAGACCCATCAAACTTTACACTTTTTCTGTCCCTTAAAATTCGATTTGCGGCTAAACTACTCGCCCCAGCGACTTAAAAATTATATATTCGTGATCTTGGAACTGCCACCTTTTAATCCATGTAACGAATGACACGAAAAACTAATTTTAAAAAAATTGGACATTTTTATCTTTAAACGCGTTTTCCGGCTAAACTATGCGTCCTAGACCCATCAAACTTTACACTTTTTCTGTCCCTTAAAATTCGATTTGCGGCTAAACTACTTGCCCCAGCGACTTAAAAATTATATATTCGTGATCTTGGAACTGCCACCTTTTAATCCATGTAACGAATGACACGAAAAACTAATTTTAAAAAAATTGGACATTTTTATCTTTAAACGCGTTTTCCGGCTAAACTATGCGTCCTAGACCCATCAAACTTTACACTTTTTCTGTCCCTTAAAATTCGATTTGCGGCTAAACTACTTGCCCCAGCGACTTAAAAATTATATATTCGTGATCTTGGAACTGCCACCTTTTAATCCATGTAACGAATGACACGAAAAACTAATTTTAAAAAAATTGGACATTTTTATCTTTAAACGCGTTTTCCGGCTAAACTATGCGTCCTAGACCCATCAAACTTTACACTTTTTCTGTCCCTTAAAATTCGATTTGCGGCTAAACTACTTGCCCCAGCGACTTAAAAATTATATATTCGTGATCTTGGAACTGCCACCTTTTAATCCATGTAACGAATGACACGAAAAACTAATTTTAAAAAAATTGGACATTTTTATCTTTAAACGCGTTTTCCGGCTAAACTATGCGTCCTAGACCCATCAAACTTTACACTTTTTCTGTCCCTTAAAATTCGATTTGCGGCTAAACTACTTGCCCCAGCGACTTAAAAATTATATATTCGTGATCTTGGAACTGCCACCTTTTAATTCATGTAACGAATGACACGAAAAACTAATTTTAAAAAAAATTGGACATTTTTATCTTTAAACGCGTTTTCCGGCTAAACTATGCGTCCTAGACCCATCAAACTTTACACTTTTTCTGTCCCTTAAAATTCGATTTGCGGCTAAACTACTTGCCCCAGCGACTTAAAAATTATATATTCGTGATCTTGGAACTGCCACCTTTTAATCCATGTAACGAATGACACGAAAAACTAATTTTAAAAAAAATGGACATTTTTATCTTTAAACGCGTTTTCCGGCTAAACTATGCGTCCTAGATCCATCAAACTTTACACTTTTTCTGTCCCTTAAAATTCGATTTGCGGCTAAACTACTTGCCCCAGCGACTTAAAAATTATATATTCGTGATCTTGGAACTGCCACCTTTTAATCCATGTAACGAATGACACGAAAAACTAATTTTAAAAAAATTGGACATTTTTATCTTTAAACGCGTTTTCCGGCTAAACTATGCGTCCTAGACCCATCAAACTTTACACTTTTTCTGTCCCTTAAAATTCGATTTGCGGCTAAACTACTCGCCCCAGCGACTTAAAAATTATATATTCGTGATCTTGGAACTGCCACCTTTTAATCTATGTAACGAATGACACGAAAAACTAATTTTAAAAAAATTGGACATTTTTATCTTTAAACGCGTTTTCCGGCTAAACTATGCGTCCTAGACCCATCAAACTTTACACTTTTTCTGTCCCTTAAAATTCGATTTGCGGCTAAACTACTTGCCCCAGCGACTTAAAAATTATATATTCGTGATCTTGGAACTGCCACCTTTTAATCCATGTAACGAATGACACGAAAAACTAATTTTAAAAAAATTGGACATTTTTATCTTTAAACGCGTTTTCCGGCTAAACTATGCGTCCTAGACCCATCAAACTTTACACTTTTTCTGTCCCTTAAAATTCGATTTGCGGCTAAACTACTTGCCCCAGCGACTTAAAAATTATATATTCGTGATCTTGGAACTGCCACCTTTTAATCCATGTAACGAATGACACGAAAAACTAATTTTAAAAAAATTGGACATTTTTATCTTTAAACGCGTTTTCCGGCTAAACTATGCGTCCTAGACCCATCAAACTTTACACTTTTTCTGTCCCTTAAAATTCGATTTGCGGCTAAACTACTTGCCCCAGCGACTTAAAAATTATATATTCGTGATCTTGGAACTGCCACCTTTTAATCCATGTAACGAATGACACGAAAAACTAATTTTAAAAAAATTGGACATTTTTATCTTTAAACGCGTTTTCCGGCTAAACTATGCGTCCTAGACCCATCAAACTTTACACTTTTTCTGTCCCTTAAAATTCGATTTGCGGCTAAACTACTTGCCCCAGCGACTTAAAAATTATATATTCGTGATCTTGGAACTGCCACCTTTTAATTCATGTAACGAATGACACGAAAAACTAATTTTAAAAAAAATTGGACATTTTTATCTTTAAACGCGTTTTCCGGCTAAACTATGCGTCCTAGACCCATCAAACTTTACACTTTTTCTGTCCCTTAAAATTCGATTTGCGGCTAAACTACTCGCCCCAGCGACTTAAAAATTATATATTCGTGATCTTGGAACTGCCACCTTTTAATCCATGTAACGAATGACACGAAAAACTAATTTTAAAAAAATTGGACATTTTTATCTTTAAACGCGTTTTCCGGCTAAACTATGCGTCCTAGACCCATCAAACTTTACACTTTTTCTGTCCCTTAAAATTCGATTTGCGGCTAAACTACTTGCCCCAGCGACTTAAAAATTATATATTCGTGATCTTGGAACTGCCACCTTTTAATCCATGTAACGAATGACACGAAAAACTAATTTTAAAAAAATTGGACATTTTTATCTTTAAACGCGTTTTCCGGCTAAACTATGCGTCCTAGACCCATCAAACTTTACACTTTTTCTGTCCCTTAAAATTCGATTTGCGGCTAAACTACTTGCCCCAGCGACTTAAAAATTATATATTCGTGATCTTGGAACTGCCACCTTTTAATCCATGTAACGAATGACACGAAAAACTAATTTTAAAAAAATTGGACATTTTTATCTTTAAACGCGTTTTCCGGCTAAACTATGCGTCCTAGACCCATCAAACTTTACACTTTTTCTGTGCCTTAAAATTCGATTTGCGGCTAAACTACTTGCCCCAGCGACTTAAAAATTATATATTCGTGATCTTGGAACTGCCACCTTTTAATCCATGTAACGAATGACACGAAAAACTAATTTTAAAAAAATTGGACATTTTTATCTTTAAACGCGTTTTCCGGCTAAACTATGCGTCCTAGACCCATCAAACTTTACACTTTTTCTGTCCCCTAAAATTCGATTTGCGGCTAAACTACTTGCCCCAGCGACTTAAAAATTATATATTCGTGATCTTGGAACTGCCACCTTTTAATCCATGTAACGAATGACACGAAAAACTAATTTTAAAAAAATTG
Source organism: Philhelius pedissequus (assembly GCA_910595825.1). Classification (NCBI taxonomy): domain Eukaryota; kingdom Metazoa; phylum Arthropoda; class Insecta; order Diptera; family Syrphidae; genus Philhelius; species Philhelius pedissequus. The sequence goes on from OU343162.1 coordinate 63,723,363, forward strand.
GACGTTTTTATCTTTAAACGCGTTTTCCGGCTAAACTATGCGTCCTAGACCCATCAAACTTTACACTTTTTCTGTCCCTTAAAATTCGATTTGCGGCTAAACTACTTGCCCCAGCGACTTAAAAATTATATATTCGTGATCTTGGAACTGCCACCTTTTAATTCATGTAACGAATGACACGAAAAACTAATTTTAAAAAAAATTGGACATTTTTATCTTTAAACGCGTTTTCCGGCTAAACTATGCGTCCTAGACCCATCAAACTTTACACTTTTTCTGTCCCTTAAAATTCGATTTGCGGCTAAACTACTTGCCCCAGCGACTTAAAAATTATATATTCGTGATCTTGGAACTGCCACTTTTTAATCCATGTAACGAATGACACGAAAAACTAATTTTAAAAAAATTGGACATTTTTATCTTTAAACGCGTTTTCCGGCTAAACTATGCGTCCTAGATCCATCAAACTTTACACTTTTTCTGTCCCTTAAAATTCGATTTGCGGCTAAACTACTTGCCCCAGCGACTTAAAAATTATATATTCGTGATCTTGGAACTGCCACCTTTTAATCCATGTAACGAATGACACGAAAAACTAATTTTAAAAAAATTGGACATTTTTATCTTTAAACGCGTTTTCCGGCTAAACTATTCGTCCTAGACCCATCAAACTTTACACTTTTTCTGTCCCTTAAAATTCGATTTGCGGCTAAACTACTCGCCCCAGCGACTTAAAAATTATATATTCGTGATCTTGGAACTGCCACCTTTTAATCCATGTAACGAATGACACGAAAAACTAATTTTAAAAAAATTGGACATTTTTATCTTTAAACGCGTTTTCCGGCTAAACTATGCGTCCTAGACCCATCAAACTTTACACTTTTTCTGTCCCTTAAAATTCGATTTGCGGCTAAACTACTTGCCCCAGCGACTTAAAAATTATATATTCGTGATCTTGGAACTGCCACCTTTTAATCCATGTAACGAATGACACGAAAAACTAATTTTAAAAAAAATTGGACATTTTTATCTTTAAACGCGTTTTCCGGCTAAACTATGCGTCCTAGACCCATCAAACTTTACACTTTTTCTGTCCCTTAAAATTCGATTTGCGGCTAAACTACTTGCCCCAGCGACTTAAAAATTATATATTCGTGATCTTGGAACTGCCACCTTTTAATCCATGTAACGAATGACACGAAAAACTAATTTTAAAAAAATTGAACATTTTTATCTTTAAACGCGTTTTCCGGCTAAACTATGCGTCCTAGACCCATCAAACTTTACACTTTTTCTGTCCCTTAAAATTCGATTTGCGGCTAAACTACTTGCCCCAGCGACTTAAAAATTATATATTCGTGATCTTGGAACTGCCACCTTTTAATCCATGTAACGAATGACACGAAAAACTAATTTTAAAAAAATTGGACATTTTTATCTTTAAACGCGTTTTCCGGCTAAACTATGCGTCCTAGACCCATCAAACTTTACACTTTTTCTGTCCCTTAAAATTCGATTTGCGGCTAAACTACTTGCCCCAGCGACTTAAAAATTATATATTCGTGATCTTGGAACTGCCACCTTTTAATCCATGTAACGAATGACACTAAAAACTAGTTTAGTTTAGTTTAGTTTATTTTCATCAAGCAGAGTTTTACAATCTCTTATAGATAACAACTTATATAATAAAACTAATTTTAAAAAAATTGGACATTTTTATCTTTAAACGCGTTTTCCGGCTAAACTATGCGTCCTAGACCCATCAAACTTTACACTTTTTCTGTCCCTTAAAATTCGATTTGCGGCTAAACTACTTGCCCCAGCGACTTAAAAATTATATATTCGTGATCTTGGAACTGCCACCTTTTAATCCATGTAACGAATGACACGAAAAACTAATTTTAAAAAAATTGGACATTTTTATCTTTAAACGCGTTTTCCGGCTAAACTATGCGTCCTAGACCCATCAAACTTTACACTTTTTCTGTCCCTTAAAATTCGATTTGCGGCTAAACTACTTGCCCCAGCGACTTAAAAATTATATATTCGTGATCTTGGAACTGCCACCTTTTAATCCATGTAACGAATGACACGAAAAACAAATTTTAAAAAAATTGGACATTTTTATCTTTAAACGCGTTTTCCGGCTAAACTATGCGTCCTAGACCCATCAAACTTTACACTTTTTCTGTCCCTTAAAATTCGATTTGCGGCTAAACTACTTGCCCCAGCGACTTAAAAATTATATATTCGTGATCTTGGAACTGCCACCTTTTAATCCATGTAACGAATGACACGAAAAACTAATTTTAAAAAAATTGGACATTTTTATCTTTAAACGCGTTTTCCGGCTAAACTATGCGTCCTAGACCCATCAAACTTTACACTTTTTCTGTCCCTTAAAATTCGATTTGCGGCTAAACTACTTGCCCCAGCGACTTAAAAATTATATATTCGTGATCTTGGAACTGCCACCTTTTAATCCATGTAACGAATGACACGAAAAACTAATTTTAAAAAAATTGGACATTTTTATCTTTAAACGCGTTTTCCGGCTAAACTATGCGTCCTAGACCCATCAAACTTTACACTTTTTCTGTCCCTTAAAATTCGATTTGCGGCTAAACTACTTGCCCCAGCGACTTAAAAATTATATATTCGTGATCTTGGAACTGCCACCTTTTAATCCATGTAACGAATGACACGAAAAACTAATTTTAAAAAAATTGGACATTTTTATCTTTAAACGCGTTTTCCGGCTAAACTATGCGTCCTAGACCCATCAAACTTTACACTTTTTCTGTCCCTTAAAATTCGATTTGCGGCTAAACTACTTGCCCCAGCGACTTAAAAATTATATATTCGTGATCTTGGAACTGCCACCTTTTAATCCATGTAACGAATGACACGAAAAACTAATTTTAAAAAAATTGGACATTTTTATCTTTAAACGCGTTTTCCGGCTAAACTATGCGTCCTAGACCCATCAAACTTTACACTTTTTCTGTCCCTTAAAATTCGATTTGCGGCTAAACTACTTGCCCCAGCGACTTAAAAATTATATATTCGTGATCTTGGAACTGCCACCTTTTAATCCATGTAACGAATGACACGAAAAACTAATTTTAAAAAAATTGGACATTTTTATCTTTAAACGCGTTTTCCGGCTAAACTATGCGTCCTAGACCCATCAAACTTTACACTTTTTCTGTCCCTTAAAATTCGATTTGCGGCTAAACTACTTGCCCCAGCGACTTAAAAATTATATATTCGTGATCTTGGAACTGCCACCTTTTAATCCATGTAACGAATGACACGAAAAACTAATTTTAAAAAAATTGGACATTTTTATCTTTAAACGCGTTTTCCGGCTAAACTATGCGTCCTAGACCCATCAACCTTTACACTTTTTCTGTCCCTTAAAATTCGATTTGCGGCTAAACTACTTGCCCCAGCGACTTAAAAATTATATATTCGTGATCTTGGAACTGCCACCTTTTAATCCATGTAACGAATGACACGAAAAACTAATTTTAAAAAAATTGGACATTTTTATCTTTAAACGCGTTTTCCGGCTAAACTATGCGTCCTAGACCCATCAAACTTTACACTTTTTCTGTCCCTTAAAATTCGATTTGCGGCTAAACTACTTGCCCCAGCGACTTAAAAATTATATATTCGTGATCTTGGAACTGCCACCTTTTAATCCATGTAACGAATGACACGAAAAACTAATTTTAAAAAAATTGGACATTTTTATCTTTAAACGCGTTTTCCGGCTAAACTATGCGTCCTAGACCCATCAAACTTTACACTTTTTCTGTCCCTTAAAATTCGATTTGCGGCTAAACTACTTGCCCCAGCGACTTAAAAATTATATATTCGTGATCTTGGAACTGCCACCTTTTAATTCATGTAACGAATGACACGAAAAACTAATTTTAAAAAAATTGGACATTTTTATCTTTAAACGCGTTTTCCGGCTAAACTATGCGTCCTAGACCCATCAAACTTTACACTTTTTCTGTCCCTTAAAATTCGATTTGCGGCTAAACTACTTGCCCCAGCGACTTAAAAATTATATATTCGTGATCTTGGAACTGCCACCTTTTAATCCATGTAACGAATGACACGAAAAACTAATTTTAAAAAAATTGGACATTTTTATCTTTAAACGCGTTTTCCGGCTAAACTATGCGTCCTAGATCCATCAAACTTTACACTTTTTCTGTCCCTTAAAATTCGATTTGCGGCTAAACTACTTGCCCCAGCGACTTAAAAATTATATATTCGTGATCTTGGAACTGCCACCTTTTAATCCATGTAACGAATGACACGAAAAACTAATTTTAAAAAAATTGGACATATTTATCTTTAAACGCGTTTTCCGGCTAAACTATGCGTCCTAGACCCATCAAACTTTACACTTTTTCTGTCCCTTAAAATTCGATTTGCGGCTAAACTACTCGCCCCAGCGACTTAAAAATTATATATTCGTGATCTTGGAACTGCCACCTTTTAATCCATGTAACGAATGACACGAAAAACTAATTTTAAAAAAATTGGACATTTTTATCTTTAAACGCGTTTTCCGGCTAAACTATGCGTCCTATACCCATCAAACTTTACACTTTTTCTGTCCCTTAAAATTCGATTTGCGGCTAAACTACTTGCCCCAGCGACTTAAAAATTATATATTCGTGATCTTGGAACTGCCACCTTTTAATCCATGTAACGAATGACACGAAAAACTAATTTTAAAAAAATTGGACATTTTTATCTTTAAACGCGTTTTCCGGCTAAGCTATGCGTCCTAGACCCATCAAACTTTACACTTTTTCTGTCCCTTAAAATTCGATTTGCGGCTAAACTACTTGCCCCAGCGACTTAAAAATTATATATTCGTGATCTTGGAACTGCCACCTTTTAATCCATGTAACGAATGACACGAAAAACTAATTTTAAAAAAATTGGACATTTTTATCTTTAAACGCGTTTTCCGGCTAAACTATGCGTCCTAGACCCATCAAACTTTACACTTTTTTCTGTCCCTTAAAATTCGAATTTGCGGCTAAACTACTTGCCCCAGCGACTTAAAAATTATATATTCGTGATCTTGGAACTGCCACCTTTTAATCCATGTAACGAATGACACGAAAAACTAATTTTAAAAAAATTGGACATTTTTATCTTTAAACGCGTTTTCCGGCTAAACTATGCGTCCTAGACCCATCAAACTTTACACTTTTTCTGTCCCTTAAAATTCGATTTGCGGCTAAACTACTTGCCCCAGCGACTTAAAAATTATATATTCGTGATCTTGGAACTGCCACCTTTTAATCCATGTAACGAATGACACGAAAAACTAATTTTAAAAAAATTGGACATTTTTATCTTTAAACGCGTTTTCCGGCTAAACTATGCGTCCTAGACCCATCAAACTTTACACTTTTTCTGTCCCTTAAAATTCGATTTGCGGCTAAACTACTTGCCCCAGCGACTTAAAAATTATATATTCGTGATCTTGGAACTGCCACCTTTTAATCCATGTAACGAATGACACGAAAAACTAATTTTAAAAAAATTGGACATTTTTATCTTTAAACGCGTTTTCCGGCTAAACTATGCGTCCTAGACCCATCAAACTTTACACTTTTTCTGTCCCTTAAAATTCGATTTGCGGCTAAACTACTTGCCCCAGCGACTTAAAAATTATATATTCGTGATCTTGGAACTGCCACCTTTTAATCCATGTAACGAATGACACGAAAAACTAATTTTAAAAAAATTGGACATTTTTATCTTTAAACGCGTTTTCCGGCTAAACTATGCGTCCTAGACCCATCAAACTTTACACTTTTTCTGTCCCTTAAAATTCGATTTGCGGCTAAACTACTTGCCCCAGCGACTTAAAAATTATATATTCGTGATCTTGGAACTGCCACCTTTTAATCCATGTAACGAATGACACGAAAAACTAATTTTAAAAAAATTGGACATTTTTATCTTTAAACGCGTTTTCCGGCTAAACTATGCGTCCTAGACCCATCAAACTTTACACTTTTTCTGTCCCTTAAAATTCGATTTGCGGCTAAACTACTTGCCCCAGCGACTTAAAAATTATATATTCGTGATCTTGGAACTGCCACCTTTTAATCCATGTAACGAATGACACGAAAAACTAATTTTAAAAAAATTGGACATTTTTATCTTTAAACGCGTTTTCCGGCTAAACTATGCGTCCTAGACCCATCAAACTTTACACTTTTTCTGTCCCTTAAAATTCGATTTGCGGCTAAACTACTTGCCCCAGCGACTTAAAAATTATATATTCGTGATCTTGGAACTGCCACCTTTTAATCCATGTAACGAATGACACGAAAAACTAATTTTAAAAAAATTGGACATTTTTATCTTTAAACGCGTTTTCCGGCTAAACTATGCGTCCTAGACCCATCAAACTTTACACTTTTTCTGTCCCTTAAAATTCGATTTGCGGCTAAACTACTTGCCCCAGCGACTTAAAAATTATATATTCGTGATCTTGGAACTGCCACCTTTTAATCCATGTAACGAATGACACGAAAAACTAATTTTAAAAAAATTGGACATTTTTATCTTTAAACGCGTTTTCCGGCTAAACTATGCGTCCTAGACCCATCAAACTTTACACTTTTTCTGTCCCTTAAAATTCGATTTGCGGCTAAACTACTTGCCCCAGCGACTTAAAAATTATATATTCGTGATCTTGGAACTGCCACCTTTTAATCCATGTAACGAATGACACGAAAAACTAATTTTAAAAAAATTGGACATTTTTATCTTTAAACGCGTTTTCCGGCTAAACTATGCGTCCTAGACCCATCAAACTTTACACTTTTTCTGTCCCTTAAAATTCGATTTGCGGCTAAACTACTTGCCCCAGCGACTTAAAAATTATATATTCGTGATCTTGGAACTGCCACCTTTTAATCCATGTAACGAATGACACGAAAAACTAATTTTAAAAAAATTGGACATTTTTATCTTTAAACGCGTTTTCCGGCTAAACTATGCGTCCTAGACCCATCAAACTTTACACTTTTTCTGTCCCTTAAAATTCGATTTGCGGCTAAACTACTTGCCCCAGCGACTTAAAAATTATATATTCGTGATCTTGGAACTGCCACCTTTTAATCCATGTAACGAATGACACGAAAAACTAATTTTAAAAAAATTGGACATTTTTATCTTTAAACGCGTTTTCCGGCTAAACTATGCGTCCTAGACCCATAAAACTTTACACTTTTTCTGTCCCTTAAAATTCGATTTGCGGCTAAACTACTTGCCCCAGCGACTTAAAAATTATATATTCGTGATCTTGGAACTGCCACCTTTTAATCCATGTAACGAATGACACGAAAAACTAATTTTAAAAAAATTGGACATTTTTATCTTTAAACGCGTTTTCCGGCTAAACTATGCGTCCTAGACCCATCAAACTTTACACTTTTTCTGTCCCTTAAAATTCGATTTGCGGCTAAACTACTTGCCCCAGCGACTTAAAAATTATATATTCGTGATCTTGGAACTGCCACCTTTTAATCCATGTAACGAATGACACGAAAAACTAATTTTAAAAAAATTGGACGTTTTTATCTTTAAACGCGTTTTCCGGCTAAACTATGCGTCCTAGACCCATCAAACTTTACACTTTTTCTGTCCCTTAAAATTCGATTTGCGGCTAAACTACTTGCCCCAGCGACTTAAAAATTATATATTCGTGATCTTGGAACTGCCACCTTTTAATCCATGTAACGAATGACACGAAAAACTAATTTTAAAAAAATTGGACATTTTTATCTTTAAACGCGTTTTCCGGCTAAACTATGCGTCCTAGACCCATCAAACTTTACACATTTTCTGTCCCTTAAAATTCGATTTGCGGCTAAACTACTTGCCCCAGCGACTTAAAAATTATATATTCGTGATCTTGGAACTGCCACCTTTTAATCCATGTAACGAATGACACGAAAAACTAATTTTAAAAAAATTGGACATTTTTATCTTTAAACGCGTTTTCCGGCTAAACTATGCGTCCTAGACCCATCAAACTTTACACTTTTTCTGTCCCTTTAAATTCGATTTGCGGCTAAACTACTTGCCCCAGCGACTTAAAAATTATATATTCGTGATCTTGGAACTACCACCTTTTAATCCATGTAACGAATGACACGAAAAACTAATTTTAAAAAAATTGGACGTTTTTATCTTTAAACGCGTTTTCCGGCTAAACTATGCGTCCTAGACCCATCAAACTTTACACTTTTTCTGTCCCTTAAAATTCGATTTGCGGCTAAACTACTTGCCCCAGCGACTTAAAAATTATATATTCGTGATCTTGGAACTGCCACCTTTTAATCCATGTAACGAATGACACGAAAAACTAATTTTAAAAAAATTGGACGTTTTTATCTTTAAACGCGTTTTCCGGCTAAACTATGCGTCCTAGACCCATAAAACTTTACACTTTTTCTGTCCCTTAAAATTCGATTTGCGGCTAAACTACTTGCCCCAGCGACTTAAAAATTATATATTCGTGATCTTGGAACTGCCACCTTTTAATCCATGTAACGAATGACACGAAAAACTAATTTTAAAAAAAATTGGACATTTTTATCTTTAAACGCGTTTTCCGGCTAAACTATGCGTCCTAGACCCATCAAACTTTACACTTTTTCTGTCCCTTAAAATTCGATTTGCGGCTAAACTACTTGCCCCAGCGACTTAAAAATTATATATTCGTGATCTTGGAACTGCCACCTTTTAATCCATGTAACGAATGACACGAAAAACTAATTTTAAAAAAATTGGACTTTTTTATCTTTAAACGCGTTTTCCGGCTAAACTATGCGTCCTAGACCCATCAAACTTTACACTTTTTCTGTCCCTTAAAATTCGATTTGCGGCTAAACTACTTGCCCCAGCGACTTAAAAATTATATATTCGTGATCTTGGAACTGCCACCTTTTAATCCATGTAACGAATGACACGAAAAACTAATTTTAAAAAAATTGGACATTTTTATCTTTAAACGCGTTTTCCGGCTAAACTATGCGTCCTAGACCCATCAAACTTTACACTTTTTCTGTCCCTTAAAATTCGATTTGCGGCTAAACTACTTGCCCCAGCGACTTAAAAATTATATATTCGTGATCTTGGAACTGCCACCTTTTAATCCATGTAACGAATGACACGAAAAACTAATTTTAAAAAAATTGGACATTTTTATCTTTAAACGCGTTTTCCGGCTAAACTATGCGTCCTAGACCCATCAAACTTTACATTTTATCTGTCCCTTAAAATTCGATTTGCGGCTAAACTACTTGCCCCAGCGACTTAAAAATTATATATTCGTGATCTGGGAACTGCCACCTTTTAATCCATGTAACGAATGACACGAAAAACTAATTTTAAAAAAATTGGACATTTTTATCTTTAAACGCGTTTTCCGGCTAAACTATGCGTCCTAGACCCATCAAACTTTACACTTTTTCTGTCCCTTAAAATTCGATTTGCGGCTAAACTACTTGCCCCAGCGACTTAAAAATTATATATTCGTGATCTTGGAACTGCCACCTTTCAATCCATGTAACGAATGACACGAAAAACTAATTTTAAAAAAATTGGACATTTTTATCTTTAAACGCGTTTTCCGGCTAAACTATGCGTCCTAGACCCATCAAACTTTACACTTTTTCTGTCCCTTAAAATTCGATTTGCGGCTAAGCTACTTGCCCCAGCGACTTAAAAATTATATATTCGTGATCTTGGAACTGCCACCTTTTAATCCATGTAACGAATGACACGAAAAACTAATTTTAAAAAAATTGGACATTTTTATCTTTAAACGCGTTTTCCGGCTAAACTATGCGTCCTAGACCCATCAAACTTTACACTTTTTCTGTCCCTTAAAATTCGATTTGCGGCTAAACTACTTGCCCCAGCGACTTAAAAATTATATATTCGTGATCTTGGAACTGCCACCTTTTAATCCATGTAACGAATGACACGAAAAACTAATTTTAAAAAAATTGGACATTTTTATCTTTAAACGCGTTTTCCGGCTAAACTATGCGTCCTAGACCCATCAAACTTTACACTTTTTCTGTCCCTTAAAATTCGATTTGCGGCTAAACTACTTGCCCCAGCGACTTAAAAATTATATATTCGTGATCTTGGAACTGCCTTTTAATCCATGTAACGAATGACACGAAAAACTAATTTTAAAAAAATTGGACTTTTTTATCTTTAAACGCGTTTTCCGGCTAAACTATGCGTCCTAGACCCATCAAACTTTACACTTTTTCTGTCCCTTAAAATTCGATTTGCGGCTAAACTACTTGCCCCAGCGACTTAAAAATTATATATTCGTGATCTTGGAACTGCCACCTTTTAATCCATGTAACGAATGACACGAAAAACTAATTTTAAAAAAATTGGACATTTTTATCTTTAAACGCGTTTTCCGGCTAAACTATGCGTCCTAGATCCATCAAACTTTACACTTTTTCTGTCCCTTAAAATTCGATTTGCGGCTAAACTACTTGCCCCAGCGACTTAAAAATTATATATTCGTGATCTTGGAACTGCCACCTTTTAATCCATGTAACGAATGACACGAAAAACTAATTTTAAAAAAATTGGACGTTTTTATCTTTAAACGCGTTTTCCGGCTAAACTATGCGTCCTAGACCCATCAAACTTTACATTTTATCTGTCCCTTAAAATTCGATTTGCGGCTAAACTACTTGCCCCAGCGACTTAAAAATTATATATTCGTGATCTTGGAACTGCCACCTTTTAATCCATGTAACGAATGACACGAAAAACTAATTTTAAAAAAATTGGACATTTTTATCTTTAAACGCGTTTTCCGGCTAAACTATGCGTCCTAGACCCATCAAACTTTACACTTTTTCTGTCC